>CM076851.1:134518702-135741369 GCA_039519185.1 Astragalus membranaceus | reverse complement strand
TTTTTGATAACATTTTCTTCAAAGCATAAGTTTTGTGAGAATCGGACTTGAATTTGTCAATTGTCATGTTATCTATTGGCATAAACTATTCACATTAGTGGGCTGCCAAGTTACCTATAAACCATTGACAATAAGATGAGATTCAATGCTTCAAACAATCATCAAAGATTGTAAATACAATGACATTATTTTCATATGTCAATTTATACGTATATGAGATGACTTAACACATAATTTTCAGCGGTCAGAAATAATCTTACGCAACAATCAGATTCGTTGGCGGCCCTTTAACTTCCATTCCATGCAAATTATTGATCAATTAGTCACTTGATGTTCTTTTCCTACCTAACCTAATTTTAACCTATATGCTAGTAACAATCCCACACACACCAAATGATATAGACAAATTAAAATTATTATTATTATTATTATTATTATTATTATTATTATTATTATTATTATTATTATTATTATATTATTATTAAACGTGACATTTATCAAAGAAAGAGGTTAAATAAAGACATGCAATTCATTGGGATTGTGGGCCTCTCTATTTCTTGCTTCTATGTATGAATCACGCAAACCAATAATGGTTACAAAAACTCTTGGCATATATATATACATATTATATACTCTATGTAACAGACCCTTTGAAATATTATTATTACTACTTAATATATTTTTTTTGAATTGACAGATATTGGAGATAATGGAGGAAGGAGAGGTTGATAAAGAGAAATGGAAAATGCCAGAGGAAGAAGAAGAAGAAGAGGAAGAGTTTTGGGGTTTTGAGGATTTGGAATATGAATATGATAGTTCCTTTTCAATGTCTTTAATTGATTCTATTGAAAGTAATTAGTAATTAGGATCATAATAAAGGAGTTAATTTGGTGCCCTTTTCTTAATTACCAGCTGTATATATTCATGTACATGTTTCACATAGCAGAGGTTTTTGTTTTTTATTTTATTTTATTTGTATGTATGTGCATGTGGATGTTATGTTATGTTATGTCGGCAAGGCAAACACCAGAACAGAAGAAAATGACATAGCAACTTAGCAAGGTTGTTTTCACGTGCTAATCATTCAGTTCACTGATAAACCCTTTTTGTGAAACAAATTAAGGCAGAGATATTTGTCCACTCATGTATACACCATGCATGTGACTAACATGAAATTCAAGGGCTTTCATATAGAAACATTGGAAATAAAAATAAATAATATTAATGGAATAAACTCCAAACTTGTAATATAGTCGAAGGAGCTTAGTTTTTCAGAGCCTAGTCTTCTTGAGGTTTCAATGATGAGCATAATAAATAAATAATAGATCATAAAAATAACAATGAATGCAACAACAAGCTTTATGGATTTTTTTGCTGTCACATGCAAGTTGCCATATGCTAAATGCCATTATTCCCTTCCCCAGTATGGAAATTGCAAGGCTCGATAGAGCTGTCATGTACTTCTGTGAGTTACTATATGACATTAATTATTACAGTCAATGTCAATTGGGTGTTCACATGTGCTCATTTAAATCCATACTATATCATAAGCAAATCCGTGAACAGTTAAAGTTTGATATTTTAATATTGAGATTCAAAGAAATCCTTTTGTTTTGTTTCTGTTCCACTACATCTCCTATGTTTGTTTTTTAGTCACGGCATTCAATTCAAACAGGAAAAGAGCTTCACTGTTTCCAAAGGGCACACAAAATATCAGATAACAGGGCATTTTAATTAGTTCAAGTATGAGAAAAAGATTGAAAAAAATGTTTTTTTCTAGTAGTAAACAAACACAAATTAGATTTTGCTTTACTTAACTCACTTTTAAACTGATATATTTAGTCCGTAATATAAGTCTTTTTTTTGTAAACTAAGGTATCCCCTGCACGCACAACTACAGAGACTAGTACTCCGAGGTACTGGAATCCATTTAAGGGGTTGATCTCTTCCACCAAGTATTTCTCCATACACACCGGCGAGGGATTGAAAAATATCATTCTTAAATTATCCCTGTTAACTCTTCTTGAACACGTGAATAAGGAAAAAAAGTTGAGAAACCAAAGTTATTTACATTAAAAAAAGAGAAAAGAAATTAATAGAGATAAATTTGGTACACTAACTACAAAATACTCTAACATGTTTATTGATAACATGACTTTGGAGAAATTTATAACATGACTTTGGAGAAATTTTTGCTTATATTCGAAATCGGAGGTAGTATTTATTATCAAGTGTTTTTGAGTCGCCTAACACAATGCATTAAACCCAATGTCTTCATGTCCCTGCCAGTCACTTGCTTGCCGTATTAAAACCATATCAGTTATGTGATGCAGGCTCAAATTTGTTTCAAAAAAGAAAACATTGCAATTGCATCACACCGGACCAACATACAATGTACTAAAATAGACAAAGAAATTAGGTAATCTGAAAATGAAAAAGTAGTTGCCTAGAATGCAGAAAACAATCAATCCCCATATAAATCACAATTCACATTACTATTACATACGAACTGCATCTTAATAACATTCCCAACTAAATTATCTAAACTCATTCACAGAATTACAAGCCTACAACATTGCTACACTGCAAGCTTATCATTTTAAAAAACCTTCAAGTAAACCAGATTCGTCACTGTCAAAATTTCGGTTCATCCCACAAGGGATAAATAACTAAAGAATATATAACTATGGTAAAATCTTGGGTTGGGGTGGGGACTCTCAGGTACACCAAGTCGTCTAACCAACCATTTAGAGCTGAAACCTTTAGTTATGCCACCTCTTTCTTGTAGTCAGCAAACCAGACAAACAGTTCCCATCCGGTGCAACTTCAACCTACAGCAGCTAGTAGCTAATATTTGCACCTGTCTCATACCGAACATACAACTACCTTGACTTCAAGCCCAATACTTATGCTTCTTGAGGTCTGCTGAAAGAAGTGTAAGTGTTACAATGAAACAAATATCCCTCAAAAAGAGTTCCATGCAGGTAGCATGTCATTCTACGATCGCTGTCCGTCTCTCCAGCAGGGACTCCAAAAATTCCGAACACAATTTGGTGAGGGGTGGCAACATATGTGATGACCCACTAAATATGGTCTCCCAAGGCCTCGTTGATGCAGCAGAGAAAACCGGCGAAGCCTTGTTCCTTTTTAAATCAAGCATGGGCAGCTCTCCATAAATTGATGTATATCCGAATTGTCCTGAAATAATGAAGTTGAAAAGTGAAAAGCTAAGTCTTAAACATGCAAGTATACAAGGCCAGAAAAAGGGTGGTGCTGACTAATTTCAATTAGTTTTTACTTTCCCTTTTAAAATTAAAATAAAGTAAAAGTTTGGAAGGGATTAAACCTATGACTTCTTCCATATTTGTGGAGAAAAAAAAAGTTAAAACCCTGGATTAAAACACAGTAGAAGAAGCGAAGTCATCTCACCTGTTTCTTCTAGCGCGGCAAAATTATCACGCCTAGTGATACTAAGATCAGAGGCGTCTTTGTCATATGGATCAAAGAGGATATATTCACGATCTCCATTTATATATGCAAGCAGAGTACATGACGGCTTTCCATCATTAACTGTTAGTTCAGATGGATTTTCTTTAAGAAAAGCAACCCCCCCACCCTTGGCCTGAAAATAAAAAGTTAAGACAGAAAAAACCAAACACCAGAAATTTTAGTCCACAAATAAACACTAGACTGGGTAAAAATTAAAATAAACACAAATTTGGAAGATATGTCTAGTTGCAGCTCCAAGAACATTAAATTATCATTAATTTATATTCCTTTAGAGATTATATTATGCATACCTATCTCATATATAATGCACAATACTAGTTTGCATTTACTTCTTTACTGATAATAATAATGAAAAACTGTCTTCAACAGTTATTTTCCTGAAACCTTTTTTTCTTTTCACCCAGTAATTATTTTCCTACGTGTTTCTTCATTAAATAGATATGCAAAATAAACATTCAAACCAAACTAGCAATGTGCATTTCAAAAGCCACGATCAACCCTGATTGTTGAATTGATGAATAGCCTCTAGTCAAAAAAATTCATAGAAACATAAAGGATTCTGTAAACAAACAATACCTTCGTTACAGACCAGGAAGCCATGGGAACAGGATCTGTTGCGTTGAATACTAAGATTATTCCATCACCTATAAACATGTGTTCGTTTGACTTGGGAAGGAGAGCAAGGATAGCAAAATAGGATGAATCTAATGCACAGGAGACAGCTGCATGAATATCATCAAAATTCTGTCAGATCAATACTACCCCAGTCATGCAGTCATAGGGTAGAACAAAATTGTCATATCTGGGGATATGCAGAGAACAAAAGTGAAAAATATCAACACGGTATCTAGACTGACAGGCAGAAATAGTAGAACTTGATTGACATTTAATTTCCGAAATTGAAATTACAAGAAACATAATAAAATCATAATGAGCATAAATAGAAATTGTCACAGCAAAAGATGTTTCTTTAAACCTTCTATTTGAAGCCTGTATGACCAAGATGCAGCTAACTTGGACATACTCCAAACAGAGAGCTGTGGTTTTGAACCATGAGATATAGACAGAAGATACTCTGACTCTCCAACAAAGGCTAGCCTCACAATTGGCTGGAAACCGAAAAGAAATACAAGAAAATTAGACAAACAGGGCAAAGAGTACAAGTACGAATTAATGAAAATAAAAAATACAGAATCCAAAAGCAGCATTTGTAGATATGTATGCTCAATACAACAAAAGGAAACTGTTTTCATATGTGTTTGTTTTCATATGTGGGGAGCTGGCATGTCTTATTTGTTAAAACGGAACACATTTTAATTAGTTTTTAGTGCGAAAAACACACACACACACACACACACACACACACGGTAGACATGATAACAGTTCAGACAAAGCACCGTTCGAGTCTCTTTTGGAGTCTCCCCTACAACGGCAATGAGTTCATTCCTATCAGGGTCCCACAATGTAATTACAGTATCTGCTGCAACTGCGAGCACAGAACCATCAGCTGAAAAGGCAGCAGCTCTCATGGCCTTATTTCTGGAAGAAAAAAAAAAGATGTATCAGTGTGACAATGAGTTAGTTGTATCATAAATGTATCTCAAACAGAAGCAATCAGCAGTTATATAATTTTTTTTCTTGTCCGACTGAAGATTAAAATTCATATTCAATTATGCAACTAAGGGCCAAAATCCAAATCACTGTAATGGAAGAACATAAAATGCTAGGGATCTTAAATTTGAAAAGAAAAGAACTTTGCACCACCGCAAATCCTGATTTTTTTATTAATTAAGAAAGTAATCTAGCCAAAAGACTTGTTCTTATCTGAACTGCCACCCTTCGAATAGTTTGGTTATAACTACCTTGCTCAATAATGGTGCCCACTTTATTTCAACTCAAAAGGCAGGAGGTGCTTTAGGGTAAGTGAAACTTGCATTTTGAAGGCAAGGCTTGTTAGTAAAGTTTTGGTCAATCTTTTAATTGAACATATAGAGCCTACACAAGCAAGCATATATTAAGTCTAGCAATTAAAGTAGGGTTGTATACTTATATGACCCAACAGCATGGCACATCCAACTAGAATTCTGAAGCATCTTGCCTTTCTGCTGAATTTCTTCCCTGCGGACCCATATCTGAGACATGTAAAAAAAATAGATAAATGTCACCAAACAAAACATTAAGTGTAAATAACATACATTTATCTAAAATACCTTGAAATCTCCACCATAAGATGCACTGACAGCCATATGACGGGTCGGATGAAAAGCAATAGCAGAAATATGAGCATCCCTGTCAATAAGTAGAAATGTGTCAACTCCATTTTCTAATATATCTCTGAAGGCGCTTCACATATACCAAACAGTTTGACAAGGAAGTGTGATTACAACAAGTTACATCTTAGTGTAAAAGATTAACCGCAATACTGACATCTGTTAAGTATGTCACTCCACTAACTTGCTGCTATACTTACAATCTTGCATTATATGATAAACCTGAGACTTAAAATATAAAAATGACAAAGCTTCCATAGATTTTCTTGCTAAAACAATCCACAAACGCACCTGTGAGGTTCATAAATGAGGGTGGACGCTGAAAATCTTTTGCTATCTGGATCCAACTCCCAAAATTTCAAACAAACAAGACCTCCTATTCCTTCTTCAGGAAGCTTGACTTCAACTGTACCCATCATAGAACCATCAATAGACAGTTCCACCAAGGTCACTACCACCTGTAACCGGGTTATTCCATGTAAAGAATTTACTAATTTAGCAATCAATTAAATGATTCATAAACTGAGAAAAGCTGTAGAATACTTGATGCAAGATTGACAATATATCTTATAAGAAGCACCTATGAGTAAATTCACATACCGTGACCTCATCAACTGGTTGATAATTTCTTTCACAAACTTGAACCTGCAAAGTAACAAACTTCAACAGTTAACATCCCATGTGTTTTATTTGAAGGTTGTTATATCACAGCTTAAAGGCAGGGCAAATGGTAAGGAGTGCCCTTAGAGAACTAGCTAAGGAGTCTCTTTAGAGCATGGTAGTTAAATCGGGATATGTATCGTGTATCGTTCAGCCACTTTTTTTGAATCGTTTATCTTATCGTATCGTGTATCGTAAGATACATGAGGAATAAAAATATGACAAATTTAGTTAAAAATAAATAACATAAGCAAATAAAATGATTTAATATATCAATATAAACTCCAAAATACTTCAAAACTCAAGTCACCAACAAAAAAACAAATGTTTTCAATCCTAAATAAAGATATAAAAACAATGATTTTGTATAAGGAGGATGGGCATTGGGTACCCAATAATATATTAAAATAAAGATATAAAAAACAATCTTCTTAGTATGCCGACGAGAGAAAAAACAGAAGCAAAGAGAGACAAAGGAGTGACTGCACTGGCTGGGTTTAATAAAAAACAAAAGCAAGAGAAAAAAAAAAAAATCACTGTTCACAGTTTATCGAAGGAGGGGATGGAGTCTGGACAGTAACGATGGATTGCTGGTTTGTGAGGAAAAACCTAAAAAACATTGTTATGCAATACTCAAAGTGAGTCCAGGCTCAAAATCCACCCACTCTGTCCCAATTTAAAACAAAAAACACAAAAAAACCCCTAAAACCAAGTTTGAAGGAAAATGGGTCGTGCAACCCGACCCGGTTTGCGCAAAACCCACACACGAACAGAATCGTGCGATACCTCTGGGAACCACGATACAGTGCAATTCGACGGTGCGATTCAGCAGTGATACGGTCCCTTTTCCGATTCATGGTGTGATTCGTATCGATGGAGCCCCATTTTGTATGAAATCGCGATACGTATCCTATGTACTGTGCAATACTTACTACCATGCTTTAGAGTACTAGCAAACGAAATAAAAATAAATCAATACAAAAAACACTTATTACATTGAAATTAAAAATAATGGAGGTTTAATTACTTTGCCGGTCCCTACACTATTTGGGAAGTTTTAAATGAGTTCCTGAAGAAAAAAATTGTAATTAGGTCCTTGAACTTATCAATAATTTGAAATTGGGTCCCTGAATTTTAATTGGGTCTTGGCCTTTTTAAATAATTTGTAATTAAGCCATTGAACTGTTAAATAATTTGTAAGTTGTAATTGGGTCCCTGAATTTTAATTGGGTCTTGGCCTTTTTAAATAATTTGTAATTAAGCCATTGAACTATTAAATAATTTGTAAGTTGTAATTGGGTCCTGAATGTGTCAATAACCATTGGCCCAATTGTTGGTCCCTGAATTATTTGGGAAATTTAAATAGGTCCCTGAACTAAAAAAGTTTGTAATTGGGTCCTTGAACTTGTCAATAAGCATGGACCCAGTTACAAATTAGATAAAAGTTCAGGGACCAGACTAAAAATTATTTAAAAGTTCATGAAGCCGATTAAAATTCAGGGACTCAATTACCAATAATGACAAGTTCGAGGACTCAATTACAATCTTTCTTAGTTTAGGAACCTATTCAGAAATCCCCAAATAGTTCAAGGAACGACACAGAAATTAAACCAATACTTAATTACTCCCCCATTTCACATTAAGTGATGTTGCAAAATTGGAGAACAAACATTAATGTTGCATTGAGAAAACAAAATGACACTATGAATTTATTTCCTTTTTCGAAAACGACTATTAATCTGAACCAGGGGGGAGTAACTTTGTAAATGAATATAAAGGATTTAAAATAGAGTACATATTAAACACTCCTTAACGCAATGCTATTTTGATTTTTGATAGTTTCTAAAAGAAACCTTAACGCAATGCTATTACCTCATAAAGCCCACGATTAGCAAACAAGCTGTAGAACTGGATGCCGTAATTCTCTGTTTGAACAGCCACTAAACCCGAAGTGCGGTCAAAGGCAGCTTGTCTATAAATACTTTCACATATTTCTTGAGAAGACAAAAGGGGCTGAAAAACAAAAAAGAAACGTGAATATAAATGTTGTATCAGGTTTTAACAAATGCATGTTTTGGTTCATGTGACCCGAACACGCAAACTGACGGAATCTATAGATCAAAGAAAATCAGCTTTCCCATTGTTCTTACAATATCTTTTTTGAAAGGTAAAAGACCATTTAGCAAAGAAATTTTTTATACTTTCTCTGCACAGTTTGTTGTGCAAGTAAATAAAAATATCACTCATTAAAATAAAATAGTGTATAAAATGACCAGTGTTGCAAGTTAGCATGCCAACATCATAGACTTTTCAATGCATTCGGAATAATATTAAGACAGTGAACCAAAAACAAGAACATGAATAGAACAAGCATGGGAACCAACCTTGATTCCTGAAATAGAGTTCATTATTTCCAAGGAAGGCATCTTTAATATATGAATTTGGTTATCTGCACATGATATCTGCATACTCATGATTAGATAGACATTTTAAAGAGCTAGTTTGATGTCAGGGCATATACAGACTTCCAATCATATGATCACCAACACATAGGTAATCCTTACCGAGGAAAGTGAAGGATCTGGAGAATCTATGAAATACAGAAGCGGAGATCCAATCCTTGGTAAAAATTTCTTCTTTCCAGTGTCTAGCTGCCAAAGCACAAGAACTCCTTCCTTCCCACCTAATAAAAAATGAAGCCATATAAACAAAATATTATGTTTGAAAAGACTCGGTTACCCAAAACAGCTTTAAGGTCTGTTTAGTCCAAATGAAGGGAGGGGGGATTTTAATGGAAGGGAGAGGAGGGAAGGGGAAAGTAGGGTTTTAATTTTTGGTTGGGAGTAGGGGAGGGAAGGAGAACCCCTTGTTGGTTCACAAGAGGAGAGGAGATGGATTTTAATAGCAGGGAATTCATTTACTTTTACATTCTTATAATCTTTGATATTTTGTTATATTTTTTATCAGATATTTAAGTTATTTAATTTTAAATTTTTTAGGCTTCCCTCCCCTCCAAATCCCCCCGAATATTGGAGGGGGGGCAAATTTGAGTTAGGACTTTGGAGGGATTTTGCTCCCCTCTCCATCAAAAAAACTGAACCAAAACATAAAATTTAAAATAATATCTTTCTTATGTAGTTATTAGTATCTTACGATTCGAAAAGAAATCAAACCCAATTGATGCTTATCAAATCGTGAATCTCTTTTGGACCTAAATTTCAACATGAATCCCAATCTAGTCAGCTGAATCTCACAAACCTTGAACCTTAAGATAAGAAGTCTGTCGTGGGTGCAACTAGAAATGAGCCGAGTTGCACAATCCGATTTCTTAAAGACCTACTTTTTTTGCTATTTTTTCTCAAATGGGACATAATTAGTCAAAATCAAACCTTCCAAATAACTCCAATTAGATTCACAAAACTAACAAGTAACAACCCCAGCCCACTATCTGCTTGGTTTGCACTTTCTCCTATGATGTGGTTTTTTTTTTCAGCCTGCACAGTGTGCCTTTCAAGCTGAATCTCACAAACCTTGAACCTTAAGATAAGAAGTCTGTCGTGGGTGCAACTAGAAATGAGCCGAGTTGCGCAATCCGATTTCTTAAAGACCTACTTTTTTTGCTATTTTTTCTCAAATGGGACATAATTAGTCAAAATCAAACCTTCCAAATAACTCCAATTAGATTCACAAAACTAACAAGTAACAACCCCAGCCCACTATCTGCTTGGTTTGCACTTTCTCCTATGATGTGGTTTTTTTTTCCAGCCTGCACAGTGTGCCTTTCAAGCCCTCCGTTGTGTTCCCTTTTTTCTCCCCCGTGTCTTGTTCGAAGACCTGCTCTTTTTTGCTATTTTTTCTCAAATGGGACATAATAAGTCAAAATCAAACCTTCCAAATAACCCCAGTTAGATTCACAAAACTAACAAGTAACAACCCCAGCCCATTATCTGCTTGGTTTGCACTTCCTCCCATGATGTGATTTTTTTTATTCTTCCGGCCTGCACAGTGTGCGTTTCAAGCCCTCCCTTCTCTTGTGTTCTCTGTTTTTCGCTCCCCCGTGTCTGGTTCGAAGATAGTGGTCTCGCTTACTCTCGCTTTTAGCTCCACTAGCTCTCACTTCCGGCTTGTTGCTATGTTGTGTTATCATTGCTCTCTATTTGTTTCAAGGCTTGACTATTGAATTATTTTGAAATTCATATATGATATACTAACTTATATTTAAAGTCATATTTTTATAGATCATATCTTATGACTCATAAAAAGTTATTCAGAATATAGGTATTAAAATACACAACAAGTATCTCGATTTGATAGCCATAATTCTCCTCCAACCAAACACTACCTTAAGGATCACTTGAAACCCTAAAGATGTTTACTAAGTAAATAATTAAATAAATCCTATTTGCAGCAACATTGTCACATTTGAGCCTTCAAATAATATAGGACACTTTCGACATACACGACACAAGAAATGGCCACATAAGATTACTGGAAAAGTTTTCTAACTGAACAAAACACAAAAGAACAGTAAATTATAAAAAACATCGAACTGGGGAATGGGTGTCTGCAAAGCTAGAAATAGGATGTTTTGAATATTCAATATTGTTCTTTTGTGATTTGTTCAGTTAGAAAAGTTTTCAAGTAATCTTATGTGGAATTTGTGTCTAGACCCCAAAAGACAATCATTCCCCAGTTCAATGCTTTTATAATTTGTTAAGTAGTAACATAGTTTACCTGAAAAAAGGTAGACTCCATCTGAAGAGAAGGATAAAAGACCCACACTAGCAGAGTGCCAATGCCACGTGGAGCATGATTCAGCATCATCATTGTCCCTTACCCCAGGCTTATATTCCCCATTAGTCGTTGATTTACTGTTCAACAGTTTACTAGTACCAATTCCTCTCCAAATTAAAATTCTTCCGGTTACATCACCTGCAGCCACAATTCTCTCTGTTGGATGGAAGGCAAAAACTGCAAAGGTCTTTGTATGATGCAAGGTAATCTTCTTGGACACAGCAGAATCAGAATCGATTTTAGGAACTTTCCATATATGAAGTTTGCGTTTTTCCTTGATCCCCAAAAATTTTCCAGAGGGACTAACAGTCAAAGATTCAGGTCGTTCAGTCTGTCATAAAGTGAAAAATCATTCATGCACTTGAGCAACAATGATAGGCAATAAAATCATATTCTCATCAATGTCGACAAATTATAAGGAGGAACATAAATCAAATTACTCCTAATTAGAAGAAATAGTAATATAAGAAGTAGACATTGCTCGGGAAATAATCATCTTTAAGTGTTTTCTAATTTTTGAAATAACAATAACAAATAACAAATACAAACCAAGTAGTCCAAATAACACGATGCTATTGATTAACATTCTTCAAGTTTTTTAACCTTCCCTGCTAAATTCACTCCCCACCAAAGTGACCATTTAAATGATCTTCATATATTTCTACAATCCTAATATTATAGTGTGATTCACAACCTCAATAGTCATTAAAAAATCAAAATAACTTATAAATAGTTACCTCTTTCAAGACAAGGTTGCTAAGCTTGTGATAGTTTGTCAAGTTACACTTCCTGATCTGTGCAGCACGCGGTTTGAGGATATTGTCTTGCCCATTCTCCTTTTGAATACTCACATACGCAAAAACATTAGGTATCTTTCCGTTGTTTTCTTCTGGCGGGGATAGCACTGAAGGTATCACCTAAAATAATCAAAAAAATTGAAACAAGTAAAAAAATGCAACCAACAAAAAATTCATAATCGTTACTAGTATAATATTTGTTAGTTGAAGAGAAAAAACGTTGTTACCATGGAGAAAATAGGAGAGTGATGGTCTAGTTTCTTGATGCATTCGGGAATGGAAAAGTCCCAATAGCGAATGGTTCCGTCAACGGAAGCAGTCCAACAGTTGTGTAGAATCTTTGAACCGGGGACCACGACGACAGAAGTGACGGCGCCGGTGTGACCTTCCAACGCTGAAACTTGGAGTGCGGTGGCGGTGCTGAAGACCGCGACGGTGCAGCCGCTGCAAACGAGAAGACGATTGCCGTCGTTGGAGAAAGACGGAGCACATGACACGTAGTTTTGGCCTCCCCTCATCGTTTCTGAATGAAACGCTGCGTTGCGCCTGCAACTGAAACTCGAAAGTGGAAGGGCAAAAAAATGGAGGCGAGCAGAGAGAGTTAGGAGTAAAGACTAAAGAGAGCGAGGGAGAAAAGGTTTCGGGGACTCGGTGTAAACCGCATAAAAGGGTTTGGGCCCTTTGGAAATGGCTATAACACCCCATTATTATTATTATACACCCGCATTTGGAACTGTATCGCAAGACACGGATTAATTTATAAACAAACAAATTACTATAGAGCTAATAGTCCCCAAAATTTCAAGAAAGTTCAATTTAGTCATCGACTTTTTCAATGTTCCTATTTTTTGGGGACAAGTTTCAATATTCCTATTTGATCCCTCACATTTGCAAACGTATGTCAAGTTAGTCCCTCGATCAACCATTGTCGGTTAACCGTGTTGATGGAGATGAGTTGTTGTATGGCACCCATGTAAGCAAAATTTGGGGATCAAACTGAAAAACATTAAATGGGACTAAATTAATACTCTTTTTCAAAAAGGAGCTACAACAAATAGTTTTTCCACCATTTCTTCATCTTCTTGCTCTGTTTCTTGCATCCATTGTCTTCCCAAGTTCCCTCTTTACGTATGTCGTGTCTCTAATTTTTGTTGTAAATTTGTAGGGTTTCATTTTGGGGAAAAGTTTTTAACCTAATTTTTATCAATAAAAAGAAAAATGTAGCTATTTTCTGTGGTGTGATGGAACTCCTGGCTTATTGTCATCTCAAATATAGAGGATTTTGTTACCCTGTCACTTGTTGTATTCTAATATGTTATTTGTAACATCCTCAATTTAGCTAATTTCGTTTATTAAAATTAGCAAGAGGTCATAAGATAATTGGTTAGCTAAATTGAGTAATCTAGCTTAGTTAATTATTATGAGGTGATTGTCATGGGTTAGATAAATTGATTGATTGTTGGATTAAATTGGAATTTAAGTGAGAAATTAGAAGAGAGTTAAGTAGAGGGGTATATGGGTCATTTTGCATTCCTTTTCTCCTTCAGCTCATTAATTATAAACACAACACACTCACAACCACAAGACCAGTTGCTGAAATAGAGAAGTGAGAGTAGGGAGAGAGAGGGAGAACCGTGAGAGTGAGGGAGGGTACTTCATAAATCCTTCATGCATGTGAGAGTTTTTGTTACCATTCTCTCCCATTTTCACTCCTCTTCCCATTAATATCTATTAAGAACAATGTAGTTCTTTGACTTAGTGTAACTGAATTTTCTTTATTTCATTGTATATTCAATACATTGTACAGATCCATTTATATAGTAGTTGGATCTAATTGGAATCTGTTACATAATGCCTAACAGATTCCAACTAGCTGTTAACTAACAGAGAGGGGACCTAACTGACTTCTCAGTTAGTTACAAGGGGAATCTTACAATATAGATGGTACACTATAAGTAATATAGGGTACTGAACTACAGTACCTCCAATACTCCCCCCCACAAGCCTAACTGGGAGTAGAACAGACAGCTAGCTTGGACCTGAACTCTTCAAACTTTGTGTTGGGAAGAGCTTTTGTCATGATATCAGCACATTGAGAGGTTCCTGGAACAAACTTGACCTTGAGCTGGTTCTGAAGTACCTTTTCTCTGAGGAAGAAGAGATCTAACTCCATGTGTTTGGTGCGGGCATGAAGTACAGGGTTGTGAGCTAACGCAATAGTGCTCATGTCACAGAACACGGTGGGAGCAGAGAATGGAATGCCTAATTCTGTGAGAATGGACTGGAGCCATAGTCAGTTGTAGCTAGGGCAAGAGCCATGTATTCTGCCTCTGTGCTAGATCTGGACACCACAGTTTGCTTCTTTGCCCACCAAGAGACTAGATTTCCACCTAGGAAAACACGGGCACCAGAAGTTGATCTTCTGTCATCAGTATCAGACCCCCAATCAGCATCACAGAATGCTGAAAGGGACACAGGAGCTGTTGTAATAGGTTTCAAGTGAATGCCCCGTGAGATGGTGCCTTTAAGGTATCTAAGGATCCTTTTTACAGCAACCCACTGAGTTTCTAGAGGCTGTGCCATGTATTGGCAGACCTTGTTCACAGCAAAACTGATGTCAGGGTGTGTGATGGTGGCATATTGGAGTGCTCCAACAACTGACCTGTACAGAGAAGGATCCTTGCAGGGGTCAGTCCCAGTTTTGGATAGCTTGACAGAAGAGACCATAGGAGTAGGTAGGGAGTGAGCTTCATGGAGATTGTGCTTTTGCTGTAGGTCGCGGAAATATTTGCCTTGAGTGAGTAGTAGAGAACCGTCAGTTTGTTTCTTTACTTCAATCCCAAGGAAATAATCAAGGTTGCCAAGATCTTTGAGAGAAAATGTAGTGTTTAGTTTCGAGACTAAGCCTTTGATGAAGCCAGGATCATTTCCAGTGACAATGTTGTCATCCACATAGACTAACATGTATACTTGAGTGGAGCCATGTTTATAAGTGAACAAAGAAGGGTCACACCTGCTGCCTACAAATCCAAAGGAGATGAGAGCACCCCTAAGGCGCTCAAACCAAGCTCTAGGGGCTTGTTTGAGGCCATGGAGTGTTTTATTCAGCTTGCACACCAATGTTTTGTCAGATGCTTCAAAACCAAGAAGTTGAATCATGAACACTTCTCCTTCAAGTAAGCCATTTAAGAAGGCATTGTTGATATCCAGCTGAAGTAGAGGCCAGGATTTGGAGACTGGCAAGGTGAGTACAGTACGGACTGTGACTGGTTTAATGACAGGGGAAAATTTCTATTTGTAGTCAGCTCCATATCTTTGGTGGAAACCCTTAGCAACCAAACATGCCTTGTACTTGTTAAGAGAGCCAACTGGGTTTTCTTTGACACGAAAGACCCACTTGCAGCCTATTGGTGTCCTGTTTTGTGGCAAGGTTACAAGAGACCAAGTGTTGTTTTTGAGAAGAGCATCATACTCAGCTTTCATTGCTGCAAGCCAAGAGGGATTGTAGATAGCTTGTTTCACTGTCTTGGGCTCAACATGGGCTAGAAACAGGGAAGGGTGAATTTTAGGGCAAACAATGCCACTTTTGGCTCTTGTTTGCATAGGGTGGGTGTTAGCAGGTTTGGTGGGTGGTTCAAGAGATGGAGAAGCTGCTGGAACAGGGGTGGCAGTAGCTATTTTAATGTTATTAGGTTGTGTAGTTGAGTTTGTAGACGAGCCAGTAGGTGTAGGGGAGAGATCATTAGTCTGTATAGGGGTGGTAGGGAGTGGTGGAAAGCCTGGTGGTGGTAAGTTTGTGTGGGAAGTGGTGGTAGGTATGGATGGTGAGACATAGGGGTTAGGGCTGGTAGTTTTGTCACTGGTGGAGAAAAGATGTTTGTAAGGGAAGTGATATTCATTGAATATCACATCTTTAGATATGACCATTCTGCCAGCAGGGTTGAAACACGTGTAGCCTTTGTGGTTTGTGGAGTAACCAAGAAATAGGCACTATTGTGATCTAAGTTGCAGCTTGTGTTTGTTGTAGGGTTTGATTAGAGGAAAGCAAGAGCAACCAAATGTTCTAAGGAATGTGTAGTCAGGTGATTTGTTGTATAATTTGACAAAGGGGATGCCATTTTAAAGTGCTGATGTAGGTAATATGTTTATAAGATAGACACTTTCTTGAAAGGCATGATCCCGGGATTTGAATGGTATTGAGGCATGCGCCATAAGTGTGAGACCTATTTCCACAACCTGCCTGTGCTTTCTTTCCACCATACCACTCTAATGATGGGTGTGTGGACAGATAACTCTGTGGAGAATGCCCAGTTGTTCAAACAATTGAGTGAAGGGCCTGAATTCTCCACCCCAGTCACTCTGTACTGCCTTGATTTTAGTAGAAAATTGAGTTTCAACCATCTTATGAAATATATGAAAGGCAATAACAACATCAGATTTCTTTTTCAATAAACAAAGCCAAGTGAAACGTATAAAAGAGTCTACAAAAGCCATGTAATAGTGGAAACCAGAGGAAGACATGATAGGAGCTGGTCCCCATATGTCTGTGAATACTAACTCAAAAGGTGCACTGACAGTGTTAGTGGATGCATGTGAGGGTAATTTATGTGCTTTACCAAGACAGCAAGAAGTACAGAAATCAGCAATGGTTTTATTCATGAATGGAATATTACAATGTTTGAGTACAAGTCTTTGTGTCTCAGCACTAGGGTGCCCTAGCTTAGCATGCCCTAAGGGAAATGAATTAGATACAGCAGTAGCTGTATTAGCAGAAGGTATTACATCAGTTTTATTATACACAGAATTGGAACTACTGATGCTAGTACAAACAGAGTTACTAGTGGCAGAATTTAAAGAAGACAGTTTAGAAGGCATAGTGGTAGCAAGCAAGTTGTTGAAGTAATAGAGGCCATCCTTGCCCACTGGTCCTTTGAGAAGAGGCTCATTGGACCCCTGTGCAGTAACAACACAAGAGTTAGGCTGAAACTTAAATGAAACATTGTTGTCTTTGGAAAAGTTGCTGACACTAAGTAGATTCTAGGTAATAGATGGCACATATATACAGGATATCTCTAAGAATTAAATTGCGTTTTGGACTGAGGAAAGATGTAAACTGGGTGGAACCCATGGCAGCAATGGGAAGACCTTGGCCATTGCCAATTTTGACAACACCAGGACTAGGACATGGTGAGACTATTTGAATATTTTTGACATTATTGGTAACATGGTGTGACGCACCTGAATCGTTGTGCCAAGGATCAGAAAGTGATCCAGGAGTTTCTGCACCAGCAAAGAAGGCTTGAGGGGACTGTGTAGGCATTTGAGCAGGCATCATCATGGGAGATGGCATGTATGGATAGGCAGCAGCAAATTGAGAAAAAGGATCTGTTGTGGTCTGGCGAACTGATTCCGGATAGGGAGGTGCCATGGAGGTTCATAGTGCCACGGGGAAGATTGAGCAGCCTGATTGTTTCGTGAGCCCGGTGGAGCATTTTGTCGAACACCTTGTGTGCTGCCAGCGTTATAGTTGCGTTTGAAACGATGGAAGCACACGGAGGCGTCGTGGCCAATCTTGTGGCACACTTGGCATTGCGTATTGTTTCGTCCACGGCCACGACCACCACTGCGACCACCACGATCAGATCATGAGCCGTGGAAGTCTTGATTGGTGGCGTTGAGAGAGGAATCATCGCTAGTGGTTGCGTAAGCCTGTGCAGGAGCATTGGTTGACGATTGCGACGGAGATGGTGAAACAACAACGTTTGCAGTAGGAGTGGATTGTTTGTTAAAGCGAGCGATGCGAGATTCTTGGCCTAAAAGAAGAGTTCAAGCTTCAGTGATGGAGATTGCTGGTCCTGGTCTTCCACAGATCAAAGAAATAGTAGATTCGTATTCTTGAGGCAATCCTTCAAGGATGATGTCAAGGTGCTCGCGAGATGTAATAGGTTCACCAATTGCGCTAAAAGAATCAACTAGACCTTGAATCTTGAGAAGATATTTGGAAACGGTGAGACCTTCAAAAGTTGTAGCACGAAGTTCGCAACGTAGTTACCTTGACCTTGCCTGTGTGTGGATCTGAAAGAACTCATGAATGCGATACCAGAGTTGAGAAGACGTTTTGCAACCAATTACACGAGTGAGCATGTCGCGTGAGATGGTTGATTGGAGCCAGGATAACAGTAGCTAGTCTTGTTGCTCCCATTTGAGGAACGCTAGATATTGACGGTGGCACTCGTGGCTTCAGCGACGATGAGAAATTTCTCCAGAATCGTTGGATTGACGAGATAATGATGTAGCTTGTGAGCTTTGATGATTGGTTCTACCTGCTGGCACCATAGCAGGTAGTTGTCGGGATCAAGTTTCTCTGATATGGCGCTGAAGGAGGAGGCATTCAATTTCGCCGGAGGAGACGTTGGCGCATCTTGTGCGGTGGCCGAAGCAGTGTTTTGCAGTGAGGAGGTGCCGCCGGGATTTTCTTGACTCGATGATACCATGTTAAGAACAGTGTAGTTCTTTGACTTAGTGTAACTGAATTTTCTTTATTTCATTGTATATTCAATACACTGTACATATCCATTTATATAGTAGTTGGATCTAATTGGAATCTGTAACATAATGCCTAACCAGATTCCAACTAGCTGTTAACTAATAGGGATGGGACCTAACAGACTTCTCAGTTAGTTACAAGGGGAATCTTACAATATAGATGGTACACTATAAGCAATATAGGGTACTAAACTACAGTACGCCTAATAATATCAATTTCACTTATAGATTCAGATTCAACCATCTCCCTCCATCATCCATCTGAATTGAGTATGAGATTGAAACAAAAGAGTTGGCTCCAAATCATTCTTCGACTAGTTCTTTTACTTTGAAAGTGGAATTTTGAGAGTTTTGAAGCTTTGCATGTCAAGGCTAGGGTTAGACCAGAGAGTTTCAACAACCACATTGTCTCTTGTAAGCCTTTGGGTGAAGTCTAGGAGCTTGGGGTCGAATTTGAATGGAGTTCAAGGCCTTGGAAATAGGATTCTCATAGTACACAGCATTCCTGCACAAAAACAGCTTTCATACCGTTGGTATTTCCTTTATAACTCTCTCTGTAAAACTCATATGAAGTCCATTCTTATTTCTTCAGAAACTAGACTTAAAAACCCTTCATTTTTCACACAAGAATGACCTGATTTGACTGAGTATTGAGGGAGAAAAATTAGTTACAAGTTCCACTTCTGTAATAGTAACGATTTTGTACCAGCCATCATATTGTAGCCATAACTCCCTGAATACTCATCATATCAGTTTAGGACTTGAACCATATGAAAGCAGACAAAATTATCTACACATTAGGCACTGGTTTGAATGGTTTTGGTTAAGAATTGAATTAGTTATGTCTGTTGCAAAACAGCTTACAGATGCTGCCAAACCGATTTTGGAGTAGTTGCCGCGTTTCTAGGAGTCGGGATTAGATTGGAGTAGAACGAAGATTACATTGTTGATTGAGATGCATTTGGGTAAACTTCATTAGCTGGACACGTTTGGGGTTCGTTCAGGATCGATTTCGTGTTCATTGGAGCGTAAGTGAACATTCGGGGATAGTTCGATTGGTTACATTGTCGCTTGCATTTCGTGGAGTCTTGATTGTTCGTGATTTTCATCACGATTGGTGAGTTCTATACTCGCTTAGGGATTTTGTTTTCGTTTTGAAGTCTGAATGTTATTGAAAATATGTCTCGAGGTTTTGTTTCATTGAATTCCGTCAACCGTTGTTTACGAAGACTGGTATTTCGGTGTGAGTGCTTGAATGAAGGTTAAATGTTGTTGTTATTATTGTTTGTACATGTTATTGGTGCTGTTATTGTGCGTGTGTAAGTTAGGAATTGATCGGAATAAGTTCCGGAATCGATCAGAATGGTAATTTTACATGAAAACAGAAATTTTTGGTGATGCTGATAAAAGAGCACGACCCGTGCGCATTTTGGCACGGCCCGTGCGTCCCTTTCTGTCCCCAAATTTCAAAATGTGTCCAAAGCCTTCCTAATTGATTCCAAACTCATTACAATCCTTTCCTTAACCATATGTATTGATGGAATAATCGTAATTCGTGGAAAACACATAGGTATGAATGATGTGATGTGAATTTCTCTAAGTTATGAATTTATATGAAATGGATTGGTTAAATCAAAGTAAATAAGTGTTGTTTTCCTTTATAGATTGGTTAAAACATTGCTTGTTTATGTTTGAGTGATAAATGGACTATATGTCCGATGAGGATAAGGTTAATGTTTTGTATAAGCGGACTATGTGTCCCCTGAGGTTGAAGTCAAAGAAAGTTAAGATAATAATGCTTTGATGTTGATTGTGATTGAGATACGTATGTTTGGATTGAATTGTGAGAATTCTCTATGTTATTGAAGTTGACTGTGATTAAGTTATGTTAATGATAAATTTTAGTAATCACGAGTGAGGTAATGACATGATGAATGTTTAAACGGACTAAATGTCCTTTGAGGTTGAGGTTATGTTATTGTTTAAATGGACTAAATGTCCATTGAGGTCGAGATTATAAATATAATGAGCTTGAGGTTATATATGTATAAATTATATATATTGAGGATGGGTGACGACCCTATTGAGGTTAGTATACTAGGGGAGGGGAAGTCATGAACCCTATGAACCTAGGCCCCTTGAGGTTTGCCCGCAGTTTATGGTAAGCGGATTGGGTTCACCGGGAATATAGACAATCATTCACGGTGATATGCTATGTAAAGAGGTTTCACGTGGCTATTATTTTAGCTACGATTTATGTGATGCATAATGAGCCGATAGAGTTTTAGTGAGGGGTTTCGATAGGACTCACTGAGATAATATTTATCTCACCCTTTATATGTTGTGGTTTTTACAGAGAAACAATGAAATGCAAAGGCGAAGAGGCACGGCTAGACGTGGTGTCCCAAGGAGATGTGAAGTTTTAGTTTATATGCTTATGCTTATTTTCCCCAGTTGTCTTTGTAATTTCGATTGTATGACTTATACACTGTTAAAAGTTGTAAATTGTTTCCGCTACTTTTGGTTTTGGATATTGAACACTAGGATATGAGAAGTTGTAAGGCACGTAACTTGGGTATTTAAATATTTTATGTCGATCTTTCAAATTGAGGTGACCGTTTGATGATTATTCATCGAAGTTTTAGTTGTGTTTAATATCTGAGACAGAGAGTTATCTCCGATGTATGCTAAGTTGTGCATTCTAGTATTTCTACTTGTTAGAAATATTAGGGTGTTACATTATTGATCTTGTATTATGATAGTTGGTTGTATTTGCGGGGTCTAAATTGATACTAAGTTATATTAAGTTAGGGACTTAATTGATATTTACTAATAAAAGTTAGAGACCAAAGTGGCTCTTTTTTTTATATTGTCATATATGGTTCTGTTTCTATGTAGTAACCCTGCTTATATTACTGTATAATGAGAACTTCTACTTGGGCACCATATGATGTATCAATAAACTACAATTACATAAACTTTCCAAAAAATACACCAAGTGCAATTACATAAACCGATTATGTGAAACACTAGATCCAAAAAAGTAGACCATAAAGTGCAATTACATAAAATGGTTAAGTGGAACACTATATTCACAGACCACTTGGTCATGGATTTTTTCATTAGTAAAATTGCTCATCAAGAACATGTGGAGACTAATCTCTTAATAGGATTACATAGATGACAAAACTCTCCCTCAAAAATTTTAAGATCGATACTTTCTCAACACTCATTCAAACTCAATTGTCATCGACTTAAATATATGTTTTGGTTAAAAGTGCAACAAAGAGATGTTTACTCCACTTCTAGAGCATCTAATATAGCTCATTTTTATCACCGATCACATCACATCGTTTTATTCTTACTTTTGACTCCCTTAATTGAATGTTTGCACGTGTTGAATTGTATAACTAAGTTTTTTTTAATAGTGTTATTGGTGCGCAGTATCCACCAGCTTTGTCGGTGACTAATCTACGTTGGGAAACCTGACTGGCCACGTGTAGACCCGGCTTTGCTGGTCCGTGTGATTCTCCACTCCCAACAAAGTTTTTTTGTCACACCTAAGATTCAAATCCGAGGCCTTGGGGTGGAATCCAAGCGCAATTACCGCTCAGACCAAGCCTTGTTTGTAGAATTGTATAATTAAGTTTTTTTTTAACCGTGTTATTGGTGCGCAGTATCTACCAGCTTTGTCGGTGACTAATCTACGCCGGGAAACCTGACTGGCCACGTGTAGACCCGGCTTTGCTGGTCTGTGTGGTTCTCCACTCCCAACAGAGGTTTTTACCACACCCAAGATTCGAACCCGAGACCTTGGGGTGGAATACTGGAATCCAATGACAGTTACCGCTCAGACCAAGCCTTGTTTGTAGAATTGTATAATTAAGTGATTATTCTCTGTATTAGAGATGTAAATAAAGTAAAATGATCTCCAAAATGTTCCAAACTTCAACAATATGATATTACAGGTAAAATTCACTTAAAGACCACAGAGTTCACTTCTACCCTAATCAATAACTGGTGGGTGTTTATACTCTATTGTTACAATTCTTACTTTTTTAGCACTTTTAGTCCTTTATGTTTGCTCCAGATTTCACTTTGGTCATTTATCTTTTTTTTGGTCCGTTTTGGTCCCCCACGTTTCATTTTTGTTTCACTTTGGTCCCTGACGTTAGTTTTTTTTAACAGACGCCACGCTGGCAGTTAACTGCTGACGTGGCGTCCATTAAATGTTTTATTTAATTGTAAATCAAATTACACATAATCAATTAAGTTTTTTAAATTATAAAAACTAATAACAAATAAACAAAAAAACTAATAACATTAAAACAAAACTAATAGCAATTAAATCATCATCTTCAACCTCATCACGTTTGCAGAAATAATAGGCCATGAACAATTGGAATCACGTTTGCAGGAATCACGTTTGCAGCAACAATACAAACCGAACAACACCAACAATTTTGTTTCCGTCGTTTCGATTTCCAAGAACAACAACACCATTTTGATTTCCAGCAACAATAGTAAATGGGTTTCGAGTTTCATTCCCAGCAACTTCGTTTTCGATTCCTTTTCCAGCGATTTCATTTCGTTTTCCAGCAATTTCATTTTCGTTTTCCATCGTTCTGATTGCATTTCTGGATTTGTACCTGCAAACGTGATGAGGATGAAGATTCTGATTGTTTAGCTTTTTCAGATCTGAAAGGGACCAAAATGAAACAACACAAACAATGAGAGGGACCAAAATGAAACCAAGTTAAAACAGAGAGGACTAAAATGAAACAAATGAGCATCAACAGAGAACACAAACAATGAGACATCCCAGATCCGTTTTGATTCAGTTCCGTTTCGTTTTGATTCAGTTCCGTTTCGTTTTGATTCAGATCTGGAAAAATCATTCCTCTTCTCTCCTGTTTTGTGGGTGTTTTGTTCTTCTGATTTGTGGGTGTTTTGTTCTTCGTTTTATGGGTGTTTTGTTGTTCAGATTTGTTGTTGTTGTTGATGAATCGGTAGTTTTTCTAGAGATGTTCTTGTTGTTGAAGAATTGTTGCTTGTAGATCTGAACCAAAGGAGATGTTGTTGTTGTTTTTTTGAAGAATTATGTTTTGTTTTAAGTTTTATTATATTTAATGTTTTTAGTTTTATTATATTTTGTTAATTTCATTTTTCAGTTTTGTTTTAAGTTAAAAATCTGAATTTAGAATTAAAAAATAATTTATTTGCCACGTCATTTAATGAATTTGAGACGCCGCGTCAGCAGTTAACTGCCAACGTGGCGTCCGTTAACCAAAACTAACGTGAGGGACCAAAATGAAACGAAAATGAAACATGAGGGACCAAAACGGACAAAAAAAAAGATAAAGGACCAAAGTGAAATCTGGAGCAAAAATAAAGGACCAAAAGTGCTATTTAGCCTATATTTTAACAATAACTAGCATAACAGTCAACAATACCCTTATGTTATTTTTTTTCATTGCAATCCTACATTAAATTTTGAAGATAACCCTTCCATCAAGAGAATACAATAATAGATTTTTTTTCCTTAACCAAGTACAAATACAAAAACAGCTCTTGAAGTACGGGGACCCAAAACATGACTGAAACTACAATACACAAAGCATTTGCCCCAGAGAATAAGTTAATAATAATCAGACTTAACTATAGGAGTTGGAAAATAGCCATTGAATCAGATCAATGGATGTAGATCAAATAACTCTACTCCACATGTAAATACAAAAAGGTATAAATATACTCAAAGCAAGAGTCTTCACATCACTTTTGATGAAATCCTGCATAACAATACCAATTGCCAAGTTAATTTAGTTCCTCATACATTTCAAGGATAACAAGTATTGCAAAACAAAGGTAACATTACCACCAGCCATAGGCAAGTCAAACATTCTGTACTTTGCTTGATACTTCCTTCGCTTTTACGTCTCCTTTTTCCTACAGTCAAATCAATTTTTAGATATAAATAAAAAACACACCATATGTATAGTGTGTGCATATATTCAAGTATACCACAATTATTGTTGTGCAAGAAAGGTCTTAGAATTAAACTTATACTATTGAAGCAGGGAGAATATACTAAATCATTGACAGATAATTACATAATCTTCTACACACAGAGGCTAGCACACACAGATAAAGAGAGAGTTTTGACCATGGACACGGGACAATAACCCATTTCGTGAGAACGAAAGGATGGTCCAGTTCCCAGATCATTATCATAATTGCACAACACCAGTGTTACACATTGCCATGGAGACCAATTGACTAGTTGATTAGTGCATAAAGGAGGCACGATAAGATATCATAACGAAATCCGTAATAAACTGGCACCATAAAGAACTTCCATGTTGAGAAGTAACCACAAAATGTGAGCATAGAACTTAAAATTGTCGTTTGCTGATCCCTATCATCTTTGGTGTTAAAACTGAAACTGAGCACATTCTTTATAGTTTGTTAAGAATCAAAATTCGTGTACTCAGAAATCAGTTAGCTAAATAAAAATAATAATGATAACAATCATTAACTTGATTTTAAAGAACAGGAAGAGGTCCTTAATTAACATGTGCTTTTAGGGTAACTTGCAGATTAAGCATGTGGCCCAAGGACAGACTTAACTTAAAAGGCTTATTTATATCATTGACAAATTCAAAACATGGCTCTCTCTCAATTCTCCTTTCATCAAATAACACAATGGAGAATGATGACCACCCATTATAAATACTTAATAGTAATTATACATAACATAAGCCTCGCAATGCCAAGTTCTTACATTAAACTCAATGCAACTCCACTTAAAAAAACTGTCAAATCATGTCATGAACAAGTCAGTGCAAAACCTATACATAACGCTAAGCCTCTCTTATGACCAAACATAAATCTGACTCTGTAATATTCCTGACTTCAATGGTTATATGAAATTTTAATTTTTACCATAAAAATAGGACAGAACTTTTCCCCTTTTAAAACCATTTAAATATTCTATGTGAATTGTGCAACTGTTCAAGCATTGCTGCACAGTACATACAGATGGTTAAAAAGCTGGGGACATAGCATACAAGTACAACTAGCTAACCACATGCATTTTATGATATCAAAACTCCACAGAGAAAAAGTTCTTATTGAAACAAAGGTTCACTTAAAAGACTATAAATAACTTCGTAACACTAAAAAGTAGCAATATCAGCACATCTGCTCAAACTTCAAATCAGAGGAAATCACATGAAAACAAGTAGAAGAGTATCCAATTCTAAAAGCATATAATCATTAATCTTGCAATAATTAGTAACCAATTAGTTGCTCACCGTTCCTTTGCTCTCATAATAATCATCAAGAGCCCATTGATACTTCGACTGGTTCAACCCAAACCATCTTGCCAAATGATCGTCCAAACTCGAGTGGGCTGTAAAAGGAAAGGTACCAGGCATTTAATTTGAAAGATAAACAAAATTATTAATAAAAAAAATCTAACTCAAAGACCTATTGTCTTCAGTTATCTGAAATCAAAATTAAAAAAGGGCAATGTATGCTTGATCATAGATTTATATAAAAATCCAGAACACCAGAAACAAACACAGCAGAGTATCTGAAATCAGATTGAAATCATTCCACATGCAGGAAGAGTTAGTTAGACTGAGCAATCAATTTCCTCTATTAGAATCATTAAAACAAACATGTGCAGTGCCAGCCACTGTTTCCACTTTCCACAACCAGTCTTTAATTTACCTAACAATACATAAGACTATGTTTAATTGCTTACATTCAATTATTCTACAAACCAGTGAATCACTCAAACCCAATTAGTTCTCATTTACTATTACTGTTTCTAATTTTCATTAGCCTTTATTACTATTTACTACCCATGTGAATGTGCTGTTCATAAATAATTGAGTGAGAGAGAGAGAGTAAAGTGAGGCGTACCGGTTTGTACTTTGGTAACAGCATTCTTGAAAAAACCCAGAAAAGAAGCATCAGAAGAGAGGGTTTTGGAGGAAGGAGGGGGAGGGTTGTAAATCTGGGGTGGAGGAGGGAGGATCTTGCTGTTGGTGGGGGAATTAAGAGGAGTGGGATCGGAAGAGGGTTTAGGGGTTGAAGGCGGCGTCATGAAGACGGTATAAGGCCCGATTTTGCCGATCACCGGAGGCGGCGGCGAAGATTCGCTGTTGATAGGCATTGGCGAATCGAATTGGTTGGAGAATGAGAAGGACAGTGAAAAAAGTGAAGGGTAGATGTGTGTATGAACTATGAAGTAGTAGTAGTGGTTTGCAGTTGGAATGTTTTGTTTTTGTGTTCCTACTTCCTTTTCATCCAATGTGTGTGTTTTGTGTACTACTTTAATTGTTCCCATTCTTTTCTTTCTCCCAAACTTCACTTTTATTTATTTCTTACTGCCTTCCATTAAAAAAAAAGCTATTTACTTTTTTCTTATCTATCTATCAATAAAGGCGTCGACGAAAAAGGTAATTCAAAAACTTCAATAAAATTCGCCAACACAACACTTTTCAATTTTATTTAATTTTTTTGTTTACAACTTTTATCTAATTTAATGAGACGGTCAGGATTTTTCATTTTTTGAAGAATTTGCTAATGTTACCTTAAATGGGCCTCAATATCTTTGATAATAGAGTAATATGCCTCTGAGGAGGATAATTGTTGTGCGAAAAGATGATAAGAAAGTATACATAGTCGCAACAAATAATAAAGAGTAAGTAGATATCGTTTCCTCGAGGATTGTTGAGCTTATTTCTATATTTACATTAGTAATTAAGCTATTGAGTAACACAAAATAACATAACAAGTTGTACAATCATTAATGTCATCGACATGAATGAAAGTATGAAAGTAAAGAAAGTAAAATAAATGATTAGTAGAAACTCAGAATATGAGTAAGTTGTAATGTCTTTCACTATATAGATTCATAAAAACATATTAATGTTATGTCTGATGTTGTAGCATTGGGTGCTGTAGCAAATGATGTGTGTCGTTCATTCACTATCGTCAATGTTTCATTACAAGGACTTATGTCTAAGCTCTAAATAGGTTCACCCATGTATATTAAGTACCCATAGTGTTCACCCTATGGACTATGTTTTCCTATGTCTAGGTTTAAGCATGGATTGCGAAAGTTTCCTTTAACAACCACTCACACACATTAACCTTTGAGTTCGATTTATAAATCATGTCTGAATCTATAAATGTACTTATATAGTTATATTTAGCTCATCAGTTTTAAAATAAGCATTGGGAGAAGTATTACGCAAAAGATAAAATACTAAACATCCAACATCACATTAAAACCATTAAAATTGAATTACATGGGTAGAAAATCCCAACTATAAGTGAGTCAGCTCATGATGAGCAACAAACACAAGAAATAAAGCATAAAGGTGATACCTAAAACCATAAAACGAAATCGCAAAGAGAAGGAAAATCCTCCAAATGATGACAGCTCCTGCGATGCTGCAACATTGCTCACAGCACTATAGTGCAGAATTTCTACATGATGGATGGAGAGTAGCTTGAAACAAAATGGAGTGTGGGAAATATTCCTCTCTTTCTCTCTTCTAAACCAACCCTCCTTTCTGAATGAATGAGGAAGAAGATGGTGTTTTTCTACATATAAAATATCTCCAAAAAGGTTGACAAGGCATCCCACCAAATATTTTCACCTTCCAATACAAAATAGACAAGTGTCCCTATAACGTAGAAAAAGTAGGTGGCTGCTGCAGGGCAGATCTGAACTGCTCTGCGCTGATTTGACATGCAGCATAAGCTGCTTTTGGCGCGTCGGTGTTTTCTCTCTCATCTGCTGTAGAAAGCAATGTTATAGCATCCAATGTTGCAACATACTGAACAAACATGTTAAAACACAACATGAGGCACCAAAGTGCCAAACATTCACAAACCGATTCCTATCCCTTCTTTATATAATTTATCACATTCTAACTAATTAAACAACATTATTACTTTAGAACTTACATTGATTTAAGTCTAGAAAGCATAAATAACTCCTATAACTAAGAGTTATCAATAATCAGAGTGTTCCTTCTGGTGGTTCTCAATTTAGTGTTGGCGCCCTCCTCGTGAAGGGGTTTTGAAGATCAACCCCGATGCAAGATTTAACACTCACACGGGTCATGTTTATGGGGGATTTTTGGTAGAGGAAACGATGGTGATTGGGTGCTAGGGGATACCTTTCTTGGTGTTGCTGTTGATGCCATCTGTGCGGAATCCCTTGTTTTGCGAAAATCCCTCTCCATTGCTGGGAATTTAGGGATTCATCGAGTGGTGGTGGAGTTTTATTGCCTTTTGTTGGTGCAAGCTTGTAGGGGAGAAAATGAGAGACAAAGTTTGGTTAATATATTGCAGGATGTGAAGAAATTAAAAGAGGGTTCTGATTCTTGTGGTATTTCCTAGGTCTCAAGGAAGGGGAACATTGTAGCTCACACGATGGCGGAGCTTCTTCGGAAGAATTTGCTCCCAGCGAATTGGCATCATTTTCCTCCGCCCCTAATTCGAGATTGTCTTCAACAATAGCACCTTCATCCGGTTCGACCTGCTAGTGATGGGTTCTCGGATTCTTGATATGTGGTGTGGCGGGGTGTCTCGCTTTGCATCGGTGTGGTTGTGGTCTTCTCATATTCCTTTCAAGTCCTACTCTACGTGTATTTTGCTATTTTACGGTTCAATTATCATGGTGGGTGTGGGTGCCTTTACTCATTTGCAGTTTTCGTGTTAGTTGGTAGTTTAGTTATTGTTCCTAACTATTTCCTTAGATCTGGATTTAGCCAGAACACAAGAGAGTAATATCACAGGGTAGTTCACGCAAGTGTAGAGAATGAGAGTGAGATGTATGACTCAAGAATGTGTTTTCCTTCCATTAGCCTTTAAGGGCGATATTTATAATACAATCAGTAATTAGTGCTAGTTATTACAAATATGACCGCTGAGAGATCCTAGGCGAGACTATAGGAATTTTCTTGTATAGTTGGCTTGTTTCGGGCGTCTGACCGGCCAAGTGATGAGGCCGGGCTATGAGGCGCAGAGAGAAGTCCCTCAGTTCTGTGGAGTCCCTCGGTTCTGAAGTCGAACGTGGCCATCCCAGACACCTCGCCCTGTCTACTCGGGAAACAGTCGTGCCAGCTATGATGGAGTGTATGGCCGATCCATCCAGAGTTGTCGACTCGGCTGTGAACACAGTACCTCGAGCGGCGAGTATGAGGTGTGAAGGCGCTCTCCTTAAGATGACTTCAGTTTAGGCTTGGTTCGTCATAGTCCCTCACCATCAGTTATCTTGAAACGGTACGAGAGCCTCGGTTGTGGGTGCCTGACTGAGTGTTTGGCGGGAACCCTGTATTTGGACGGGAAATTTTGATTTGACAGTTTGACCCCCTTGACTTTATCTTCTCGGGAGTTTCGTTCTGACTGGGATCTTATTCCCCTGGGAGTTTCACCTTTGACTAGCGTTTATTTTTGTGCTTACCATCAATTCCTGTTTTCGGGGTTTGTTCCTTCCTTACTATATAAAGAGGGGTTTTGCTTTGCCTTCCCTTGTCACTCATGGCTCTCCCTTCTGCCACGTTTCCTTCTGTAATTAGGATGGTTTCTCCCTTCTTGAGTCTCCTGCCTAACCTCAACAGGTTTTGTCATGATGAGGTTGCCAGGAGGTTCAAGATGGGAGTTATTGATCCTGTGAGTTATGGATATTTCTCGTTGAGTTTGTTAGGCATGGCGTGGGGTTGTGTAGGAGGCTCAAACTGCGATGTACCTGAGGGTTCAGGTCGCCATCTGCTGGAGGTGATTCATCGGTCTATATCCTTGGTTATGCTCCCTCATTTTCCATGGGTTGGCCGAAGGTTTCGTCGGTATTTCACCATGGGCCGGACCTTCTGGTCTTACTAGCAGGCAGTCCTCGGACCGTCTCTAGCAATACTACCCAACTTTCTAGGGGGGAGCTCTGATGGAAGCTCAAGGTTCAACTGTCTCGTCTTTTAATTGGCTTGGAGAGTTTTCAGAGATTCGTCACTTTGAGGCCAGGCCTGTAAAATGACAATCCAGCAAAGAGGTGTATATTTTGTGGTTTTATGTTCTATGTATTAGCTGGATGTAGTCTATGCATGTGATGTAACCGAATGTAAATAAGAAATGAATAAATAAATAAATAAATAAGCTTTAAGAATATATGTCTCCCCTTTCTTAAGTTTTCGTTTGGCCGATTATTTGCTGATAGTTTGTCGATCGGTTTCTTGTTCTGCTGATCCTCTTCACGGCCGAATGTCTACGTGACGTGACGTCTGACTATGACATTTGATTGAATGGGCGGGAAGTGTCATGATGGCTTCCTTGGGAACCGTCGTGTCTTTTGACATTCTCGCTGGGGGCGTGCCACGTGTCATGCTTCCCTTCCGTGGATTTCACCTGGCTTGTTTCCCACCGCTGGATCGATTTGACTGGGAAGGGTTTAAAAATTCACACACCCCATTCATTCAGTTCTTTTCGCCTCCCTTCTCACGCTCTGTCTTCCCTCTTCCTTCATTTTTATTCTCAGTTCCCTTTCTAGGTTTTTTGGCGTGTTCAATCTTCACTGCTTTTCTTCCTTCACGTGCGACATCTTCAAAGGTATGCAAGCCCTCTTCCCTGCTCCTTATTTTTTTTCTGGTTTGCTAGTTTTTCTCCCTTGTTTGGAAACAGATGACTGTAATAGAAATAAGTAGTGAGAGTGAGGGAGAAGTAACCTCCGAGTTTCGGTGTCCTAAACCTGGCTGCATTTCCACACGTTGCGTTTATTGCTTGATGCACAAGTCCAATCAGGCGATAAATGCTTTAAATGAATTTGACCGTGGGTCCTCTTCTCATTCAACAGGGTTGGCTCAATTCACATCCATGGCCGAAGAGGACCGCTCTGATCGCGAGGGGGATCGGTCTGATGATGATGGGTTTTGGGTAGATCAGGAGGTTCTGGATTCATATTCGAAGTTTCTAACCGATGAGTCTCTGCCCGACGTCCATGGTTTGTTGTGATATCCTGCGAGCGAAGGTGCGGCTATAGCCTGCCCAGTTTCTTTAGAGGAGGCGGTTTGCGACCCTCTTGGGCCGAGGGATGTACCTTTTACTTATGTGTATAAAACTATGTTCGAACACTTAGGTATTCGAGCTCCCTTCTCCTCTTATTACTGTCAGGTTTTGAGAATGATTAACGTAGCTCCTTCTCAGCTTCATCCGAATGGTTGGTCATATATGCGTGCCTTCGAGATCTTGGGGTTGCGGTGTGGTTGTGGTCTTCTCATATTCCTGCTCTACGTGTATTTTACTATTTTACAGTTTCAATCAGTGTTTTAAAAACCGGCTCGGACCGGCTGGTCCAACCGGCCCGACCGGGGCTCGGTAGCATGGATGGTTCGAGTTGCTTTTCAGATCGTAAATGCAAGTAACTCGTGCAACTCGCTCTAACTCGGCCGATTTTTTGCAAAACTCGACGAACCGGTGGTTAACAACAATCTGGTCGAGTCATGCTCAAAGAAAAATTGAAAACAGATGCGTAGAAATGTTAGACACAGACTTCAGATCTAAAGCCGATTTTATCATTAAAGAAGAGGAGAGGAAGAAAAGTTGGTGTTGTACATGTAAAGTTGAAAACGATGAACAACAAGTGGATCAGCTATACTGTATATTTCAAAACCAGCAGCGATTGAGAGGTGTGTTGCGTGTGTTGGTGACGGCTGTAAGCAAAGGCGTTCTCTAGGTTTTTTACGTTCTCTAGGTTTTCTTTTGGTTAATGGATAAAAATAATGGGCCAAGGCAAATGGATCAACTTTTCTAGGCGTTTGCTTTTCCCACACCCTCTCCTACTCGAAACACACCCCATAAGGGTGTGAAATGACCAAAAGGCCAGGCCAAACCTCTTTTTTTTCACGAATTTTCACCTGTTCGAACACGGGCCTTCGAACAGGTTCGCACGAGGCCATTCGCGTGTGTTAAATATGGGGACACACCCTCTTGGGTGTTTTTCACCTGTTCGAATGGGGTCATGCGAATAGGTTCGCATGATGCTGTTCGAACCAGTGTTGCAGAGCGACAGATATTGGACGTCTCAGATTCCACCGACAGTTTTGATCAACGGCTTACAATCAGTCAAATGTGTGTCAGATAAAGGAGTGGATGTCAATCCCTTTGGAAAATGTGTCTGAACGGATAGAATTTAAACGGCTCAGATTTGTGATCTAAAAATGAAATCAACGGCTGACATTTCACCATGCCTATTATAAAAGGGGGTTCACATCCTCAGACCTTCTTCACCAAACCCTAATCTGCTTCTTCACCAAAACCTACTCTCCCTCTTGACAGCTACAACCAAGCTGAAATGGAATGGCAATTGTGCCCAACCCAGTACTCAAACGACAAATTCCTAACGGCCCTTCATCACCATGGGACTGTCACCACCGACGAACATGGTGTTGTGTTTCGTTGTCCTAACCATGTATTCTGCAGGATGAGTAAGTGTTTGCGCTCGTGTGTTTTATAGTCGCAATATCAGTGCAAGTATACACGTCGTACAAGTAATAAAGTGGATAAGAAGTAAGAGATCGTTCCCACGAGGATTGATTTACTTTCAAAGTTCAAGTCTTTAAAACACAAGTGAAATAAGTAATAAATCGGCACTAAAAGTTGGTATTAAGACTAGTAACATAAATCAAGCAAGTAAACAAGAAGTGGTTGTGAATATGGAAGAGTATGAGTTGGATTGCTGCATGCAAATAAATCTCCTCTAGTCAGACGTTATAACGTTTACACGTTAACACGTACAAATGCTATGTTGTATAGACGTTATAACGTTTGAACGCTGTTGCAAAAGAGCTGTGCTTTTCAGTCACAAAACGTCAGAGCTTCAAGTACTAGAATTCCTATGTCTAGGTTCTAAGTAGGCCTACTCCTGTATTTTAAGTACCCACAGCAATGTCCTATGAACTATTATCCATTCTATGTCTAGATTTAGATAAAAATGCCTAAATGTCTTTAGTGCACCTTTTCATTCACATAAATCATTGAGTTCTTTTCATAGACCATGTCTGTACCTATGAATCTACTTGTTTTAAGTGGCCAAGTTCAAAACAAGTTTGGAAATATTAACATACAAAGATTTAAAACGCATAAACATCAATACTTCATAGCATTAAACTAGAGGTTCATTACATGCAAAACAACAACCCAACTACAAATGTTTAGCTCATGCTGAGCATCCTTACAGAAATAAGAGGAGTTAAAATCCAAGTACCGTACATAGAGAAAAGGAGACTAAACGCAAAAGATACGCCTAAGTGGCCTTCCTTCATGCACGCTGTAAAGACGTTACAACGTCTGAGCTTCACAGTAATGGTTGCGAATGGAAATAAAAATTGGAGCTTGAGAAAAATGAAGAAGTCTGTGTCCAGAACTTCTTTTAGAAAAACTATCTCTGAAAATGGAGGAAGGTGGATGATGAATGGATTCGTCGATGATTTCGCATGATGCCCCCTTTTCCTTTTGTAGAGAAAGAATAGCCATGGTCAAAAGAGGGTCACATGCTTGCTGATGTCATTCCCCACCTTCCAAGCTTGCTTGCGAGTTGACTCTGCCCTGAAGTGACACCGCACTGCTACAGTGCGTCAGCCGCGTCAACGCTGAGGAGAGAGAAGATCTTCTGCACTTCTAGATCTTTGACCATCATTTCTTGTGCGCCAAAAATAAGATATTTCTTTATTGCTCTGCTGCCCTTCTTCAGACGTGATGAGGGACGTTGCCACGTTCAGTTTACTGCACAAACACAAGAAGCATCAAAACGCTCACAAAGGCGCCAATTGGCACCAATATGCCTAGAACTTATAATTTAGCCCATTTCTAACTAAAAAGCAATAAACTAACAGAAACTTAATAGAAACAACCTACTATTGCCAGAGAACTTGCATGATTTAGCTTTGAATAAGTATAAATAACTCATATAAATATGAGTTATCACACCCCCAAACTTAAACCATTGCTTGTCCTCAAGCAATCGAAATACAACATGTGCAAAGATGCAAGAAATTAAATACACCAGCAGTTTATACCCTGTTCATCCATTTTGATCAAAAAAATTTCTCAAGGGGCTAATTCCTTCAGACTTACACTACACACTCACACACCAATGCACAATTACATTCTAGATTCATTACTGCCCAAAGTGAGTGTGTGATCTCTGTATCAATTCCATTCCTAGCTAGGTTCAGAAGCTACCCTAGCCTATGAAAGAGTGGTTTCCATATGGTGAGAGCATAACATCTTTCAAAACAGAGAGTAGGCTAACATTTTCTAATAAGACATGGGGGTTATTTTAAGCACGACAAAGGGTCTTAATTTGGGTGCTAGGACTAGATTAGTGCAACTACTTTTCTGACTCACACAATACAAAACACACACAGACGACTGCAACCCCTCATTACTGAGCAACCTTCATTTGATTCACTTTACTTTTGGTTTGGAGTTTTTGTGATTTTCTCCTTTTTGATCCTTTGGATTTGACAATTTAGGATTGAGATATTTGGGGTACCCAGTATTTGTTTCGGGAAATTGCAGTCAACACAGAGGACATGTGGATTTTTCCACTTATTTGAAACAACACACTCTTTTTGGTCTTTTTGGAGTAGACGTTATAACGTTTATAGGTGAGACGCTACAACGTTTCATAACACAACACGAAAACACACACGGCATACGTTATAACGTTACGGGTAGACGTTACAACGTTGCACTCACACTACACAAGCACTAATCATCCTACAGTCTTTGCACCCAGCCTTAGTACAACCTGATATACCCCCAAACTTGGTTTCTACTGCTACTCTAAGTTTTTAATCAAGTTTTACCATCACCATAGTCAACCAAAACTAGCTTTTGCATCACATAGTCCCTAGCTAACTAGGTTTTGCTCAAAACAGAGTTTGTGTGGAAGCAGTAATCAATTCTATTCATTTAATCATGCATCAGCTACTCACACACATTCACACACAGTTATTCCTAGATTTAGCCCAAAGAGAAACATTTTTGATGATTACTAGAGTAGGGAAGTAAACTGATTTTGCATTTGATTTTATGCATACACAAAACATAAAAAATGATCCTCCCCCCCCCCAAACAGAAAGATGAGCAGTGTCCCCACTGCTCACTGATTTTGAAAAATGGGAGAGGAACATTCACACACAACAGAAACAAAACAAACTACTGACTACTAACTCTCTAGACGTTGTAACGTCTGGACAGCTATTTATTTGTACTGAAATTACAAACTATAACTATACTACTGCTAAAAAGAGGGCTAACTTACTTGTTCAGAGCACCAGACCTGAGCCTTCCACTCTGTCTGGCTGGGATGCTTGCTTGCACAGTCTTATTTTTCTTTTCCTTCTTCTTCTTCTCTCCTTCACCATCACCAGCATCAACTGAGACTTCAGTTTCTTGGGGCATCTTTGCACTGCTCTCAGCAACTCTTTTCTTTGCTTCCTCCCATGCTTTCTGCTTTTCTAGCTCTGCAGGATTAATCTGCTGCTGCTCTTTGGGGTCCCCCTGGGCTTTTTCAACCTCTGGCCCTTGAGATGTTGTAACGTCTGCAGCTTTATCTTCAGTAACAACAGCAGGAGCATTCTCTGAACCACTAGCAGCAACAAATGCTGCACTGGTAGCTGTTGCTGGCTTGTCTTTAGCAGCTTCAGATTTCTTTCTTACCTGTAACTTTTGCCTTTTGGTTGCAGGAGCATCAGCTAGTTGTTCTTCTTCTTCACCATGTCTTGTTTCTTCACTTGCAGCAGCTAATTCACGCCTTTTCTTCTTCCCAAATGGACTCTGGGTGGGTACAGTCTTGAATCTTTGCTTTTTGGGTGGGGGAATGAGTTGTGGGTCTGGGTTACTTTCAACAGCAGTAGGTTCAGACGTTGCCACGTCTGCACTGGTTACTTCTGGAATGGATGGTTGTGATGCCTCTTTAGTTGGTTCAGGTTGAGTGGGGGTTGGTTTTGAAATGGGTTGATCTTGAGGTTCAGATTGTGGTGTTTTGGGGATGTTTTGGTCATGGGTGGATTGTTCTTTAGCTGAGGGTTGGGGTTGTTTGGCTTTTGGTGATGGAGGTGTGGGCTGGGCTGTTTCTTTGAGTGTTTGGGTTGGTGGAGAGTCAGCCTCAATATCAGTCTTATCACTGGAGCTTCCTTTCTCTTCTGAATGTGTTTCTTCCTCATCATCGCTTAGGATTTCTCTGCTCACCTTCTTTGATTCCTCTGCATCACTCTCACTGATGCTATCCATATCAGCTGATTTGAGCTCTTCTTCCTCACTACTTACCTTCTTCTGTTTTTTCTTTGCTGGGCTCTTTCTTTTTGTGGGTGGTTTTCTTGTTTTCTTAACTTTTTCCTTCTTCACTGCCTTGAGGTTCATTGTTGATAGGGGTATATTGTCTTCATCTTCCCCTTGCATCCAATCTGGAAGTACTGGTTCTTCAATCACCATCTTGCCTTTTGTTGTCTGTGCATTCACCTTCTTTTGCCACTCAAACTGCTCCTTGACAAATTTGGCTAGGCTGTTTTGCTGGTCCACCAGACGTTATAACGTCTGTGCATCTACTGACGTGGTAGCATCTGCAGCCCTCTGCCTAGCTTTGAACTTTGTAGAGAATGCCCCTTGGGGTTCCTCTCTTAGCTCAGATGCTTCAATCTCCACTCCAGCCTCCATGCAGAGATCAGTGATTAAACAAGGGAAGTATAGGTATCCATCCTTCCTGTTCTGCCATTTGTTTATCTCCCTGTTGATGAGCTTTCCCACCTCAATCTTATCTCTTGACATAATCGCATCAATAGCAATCAGCCTCTCCTTATCAACCCAGAGAGTGTGAGAAGTGGGTATCAAGCAGTGCCTAATGAAATGAAACCAAGCACTGGCCTCATCACAAAGGTATCTTTTCAAAATTTTGAATTCATTCCCATGGTCGCCTCTTCGCTCCCAAACAGCTCCTTCAACACATATCATTTCTTTGATTTCAGTCATCTCTGCCACCCCGTAAGTCTTTTGCTTTACCTCAACTGCCTTGCCATAGTAACCCAGCCCAAAGTAGTCATTTATGACTCTTACACCAAATTTGACTTCTTCACCGCGAACGATGGAGGTGTTTGAAAGTTCTCCATCGGTTCTTTCAACGATTCCTTTGTATAAGTCATGCACCAGAGTTGCAATGTATTCCTTTCTGTGAACTACAAATTTCTGCCATCCTAATGCTGCCACTGTTGCGAGAAAATCAGGATTTGGGTTTTCCAAGCTGAAGCCCCTTTATGGTAGCAAAGCTTTCTTCTTTGAAGGAATGGGGATTTCTGGAATTGGAACAGAGGAAGAACTTGGGTTAACATTCTTTTCTTTACCAGATGATTTTACTGCAGCTTGCTTGGTTTTTGTCATGGTGATTGAATGAGTTTTCTGGAGAGTGGGGGATTTGAGATTTGAGATTTGGGGGAAGGGATAAGATTGCGGTTTCTGAAAGTGTCTGAAGGTGGTTTTGATGATTGTAACTGGTGAGTGTTTATTGGGGAGGTTTTATGGGAAGTTGAGAAGTAGGTGGTGGCGTGGGCTTGGGAAAAAGGGGTAACCGTTGGAAGTGACGTCAAGGTCACTTTGGCAGTCACGTCCTTGAAAAATATTTTCATTTAAAAAATTTTTCATTTGAAAACTGCTTGACTCATTTTCTTTTCTTTTTTTCATTTAAAACTTTACCCAGGCAGCAAACGTGACAACATCCTAGACACGCAAAGACGTTATAACGTTCACCGTACTTCAGCTCCCATTCCTGCACACAACAAAAATTTAAAGACACAAAATTGCTGGTTAGTTAAAACTGTTGGGTTGCCTCCCAGGAGCGCTTGCTTTAAGAGTCTTCAGCCAGACTATTCCCTTTTGAATTCAGGGGTTGTTGAGAGCCACTGTGGTCTTGTCCCTAACCACATGTTCTCCATGGTAATGCTTCAATCTTTGGCCATTGACTTTGAAAATGGAATTAGTTTTCTCATCAAACAGGTCCACAGCACCATGAGGATAGACTTTTACCAGCTTGAAAGGTCCTGACCATCTTGATTTTAGCTTCCCAGGGAACAACTTTAACCTTGAATTAAACAGCAAAACTGGTTGTCCCTCTACTAGCTCCCTTCTTTGAATTTTCTGATCGTGCCACTTCTTGGTTTTCTCCTTATACATTGCTGAATTCTCATAGGCAGTGTGCCTGAATTCATCTAGCTCATTTAGTTGAAGGAGTCTTGCTTCTCCAGCCTTTGAATGATCTAAGTTCAGTTGCTTCAGTGCCCAATGAGCTTTGTGTTGGAGTTCAATAGGTAGATGACAAGCTTTTCCGAAGACTAGCTTGTATGGTGACATGCCCAGTGGTGTCTTAAATGCTGTCCTGTACGCCCACAATGCATCATCAAGGTGCAGGGACCAATCTTTCCTGTTTGGACCAACCATCTTCTCAAGTATTCTTTTAATTTCTCTGTTGGAAATTTCTGCTTGACCACTTGTTTGTGGGTGATAAGCTGTAGCAATCTTGTGCTTCACTCCGTATTTAGCCAATAAATTCTCAATTAGCTTGTTACAGAAGTGAGAGCCTTCATCACTGATTATAGCTCTTGGAGTACCAAATCTTGTGAAGATGTTTTGCTTAAGGAACTTGCTGACTGATTTGGCTTCATTATTGGGCAATGCAATGGCTTCCACCCATTTTGATACATAATCCACAGCTACCAAAATGTATAAGTTTCCATGAGACATAGGAAATGGCCCCATGAAGTCCATTCCCCACACATCAAACAGCTCTACTTCAAGGATATTTGTCAATGGCATTTCTTGCTTGTTGGAGATGTTTCCAGTTCTTTGGCATTTATCACAGCTTTTCACTAATTCATGAGCATCTTTGAAGAGTGTTGGCCAATAATATCCTGACTGTAGCACCTTTGCTGCAGTTCTGGTTCCTCCAAAATGTCCTCCATAAGGTGATGCATGACATTGTTGTAACACATGAAGTTGTTCTTTTTCAGCAAGGCATCTCCTAAGCAACTGATCTTGACACATCTTATACAGATAAGGCTCATCCCAAAAATAGTGCTTCACGGTGTGTGTAGCGACCGAAAAATCCGGAGGAGGGATCCTTCGAAGTTCTTGAAATGAAGCCGCCACCAAAGTTTAGTTTAAGGGCAAACATTGGAAAATCCCTATTGAATGGATAAAGGGGGTTTTGCGGACCATGTTTAGGCTCGGGAGTCGTTTATGGGTAGGGAAGGTATTAGCACCCTACGACATCCTTCCTAAGGAAGGTTACCTTTTAACTAAATGTGCAAAAAATATATTAATTCAAAAATAATGTTTTTACCCTTATAAAAATAATAATAAAAAAGACTCGATAAACAGTTAGTTATTTTTTGTACTTTTTTGAGAAATAGAAAGGAAATTAATTAAAAGAAAAAAAAAGGTTTTTTTATTAATGCAATTGACAGAGGTCGGCCGCCCTCTGGTCCTACGTATCTCCTGGTAGAGAATCAAATTGCACGTAGCTCTTGGTAGAAAATATTTGTTGGTTGGTGTTTTTTATTATCTAAATGTTTTTGAAATTGAAGGGTATTCGTAATGACCAAACAGATGAATCCAGAGTGGTCTTATACTATGCCTATTTGGAATTTTGATTTTTTTTGGAAAATGATATATTGAAACATAACTCGATGATTAGTGAGTAAAGAAATAGGAGTTGGTCGGAGCCGAAAGTACACACAAGATTTGATATAAAAAGGGGTGGTGCAAATGGGAACCGATAACTACTTGAAAGAAAACAAATGAGAAGAAACAAATAAAATAAAGTAAAATAAATTATTATGAGAGTTAAAATATGCACAATGAATATTTATATGTGGGTTACCGGTGAAAACATCAATTTATTCACCGCTCCCAAATGGTGTATTAGCAGTTTTAAGTCAAATATAAAATAATATATACTAGTACTAGTAAATTGAAGAATTAATAAAATAGATGAATAATGAAATGGAAAGAAAAAGCTAGAGGGGAGTTCGAGAGCTTACCAAACTAACAGAACGAGAGTTAATACATTTTGATCAAAGAGAAAGAGAGTTAGTATATTAATATATAAAATAAAAATAATAAAAAAAAGGAAAAGGGGCAATGGGATATTTACTGAACACGGGTCATGGGTTTTATACCCAAATCCCTAAAACGAAAACATTGTCTCACGTTCTCAGCAGCCAAGGAAAAAGGAGAAGGCCACTTCGGCCATGGGGAAAGAGAGGAATGAGAGGGTTGAAGGGGTCGCAGTGGAGTGGTAGTGCTCGCCGGAGGTCAAGACGGCGGTGGTGGGCCGGTGCTTGGTGGACGTTCGGTGGTGGCTGTGGTCGACGGCGGTGATGTGGTTTACGGTGACGGTGTGGGAGGTGGAAAGGAGGACGGCGGCGAGGATGGAGGGGGTGACGACGAAGATGAGAGAAAGAAGATCTGCGAGCGAGAAAGAAAGGAGAAGAGCGCGAGAGAGGGGAGGCCGGAGGGAACCAAACACGGTGGTGACGTGGTGGTGCCGGCGACAACTCCGGTGGAGACCAAACGACATCGTTCGCGACGGAAAAAAAAGGGGGGGGGAGCGGAGGTCACGACGGTTCGGAGAGAGGGATAACGAAGGGAGGTGACGATGGTGGTTGCGTTTTTTTGGTTGTGGTGGTGCGACGGTTTGGGGTGGTGATGGCTATGGTGACTGGCGGCGGAGGGATGGGCGTTCGGTGGTTCTGTTGGTGGTGGCTGGCCGTGGGAGAGAGGGGCCATGGCGGCTGTTTGGTGGAGGAAAGGGGGCGCTGTGGGTGGTTGTGTCGCTGTTGGGGCGGTTCACAGTGGTGGTGGAAGGACAGTGGCTCTCTCCCCTTTCATTTCCTCTGTTCTCATCCCCTTTCTATTGTTCTCCGTTTCTCCATTTTTTTATCCCCCCCCCTAATCGATTCTCCTCTCCTGTTAATAGCCCCCTTCAAAATGTTGTATCTGCTCCGTTTCTTGATAGGCTGCGCTGGATGCCAAAATGTACCACTTCTCAGCCTAAGGTTGTAGGCAGAATTGTTGGAGGCCTACTGTGGTTGCAGTCTTGCAGAGGTGCAGAAGAGAGCCGTTGGAGACAAGGTCAGAGGTGTGTATAAAGTTGTTTGGCTGGAGAAAATTAGGAAAAATGCCAAGGGAGCAAGAAGAAATTAGCATTGGCCTAATTCTTCAAATGGCAGCAGCTAGCAGGGGCACTCCTTCCCCTTTTTTATTTTATTTTGATTTTAATTTTTGTACTTTCTTGTAATTAAATTTTGTCTATACATGAGTACTAAAGTTGACTTTGTAAAAAAAACTGATTATACAAATAAAAAAGCATTTATTCACAATCTGATTTTTATTAAATTTTTAGAACAAAATTAAGCCGAGAACAACGACGAAAAACAAACGTGCACGACGAGACGCGAACGCACGTCCACAACGAGAATACGCGAATTCACGTACTAAAATAAACACTCGTACACAACAATACGTGAACACCTGTCCGCAACTGGGACTAAAATGTGTACATTATTAACAATAGCACACATGCACCAATGAAAAGTAACACGCCTATACATGACTGGGAACGACGCACATAGACGATAAAAACAATATTTTGGATTTTTTTTAGTAAACTTTAAACTAGCCGGACAAAAGTAGGGTATGACAGCTGCCCCTCTTTATTTATATTTTACTAGGAAATATGAAGGGTTTCCAAATTTCTCGAGTAAAATAGAAATGAAGATAAAAAGACACTAATTTTGTTAAGATTATTTTTTTTTTTAGAAATTATTGAAAGATAATGGGTTGACATAGAATAAAAGTAAATAGGGATCACCGGGGATCTGAAGGAGCACTAAGGCTCTGATGGTCTAATTCGCAGTCGATGCTTGGCGCGTTGACTGGAGTTAGACTGAAGGACTGACGAGGTCTGAAGGGCATGCCTAAGCCTGATGGACCAATGGGTCTGATGGAGCGTAAACTAGCAATGGTACTAGTAAAACGGTCTGCTTGGGGGGTGGCCTTTTCGAGCGGCCATGGGGGCAAGGTCAGTTCGTTGACCTGACTTGCGCACCTCGAAGGACGTCCACTGTGTTTTTTTAGGCGGACACAGCTAGTCTGAAGGGCCTGGGGCCGGATGATCCGTCGGTTGCTCGATGACGCGACGTGCGATCTGGATTGAAGGACCATTGATGGTCTGAAGGAGCGCTTGGGCTCTGAGGGACCGCTGGGGGTCTGGAGGAGTACTGAGATTCTGGGCTGTGGTATGAGACCAGCGCTTGGAGCACTGACTTCGAGGGAACAAACTGTTGGGATTGGTACGTGGCGTACCTGCCTTGAACTTACCTAATGAATGCATTCACCTGAGACGGGAAAAGCTATCTATATTTGGCATGTCTAAAAATGCAATGAATGATGTATTCGTGCAATATAGGTATGTGAAATGGTAGGTATCCGATGGGATGAACGAAGTGTGGCAGATGATGCGAGTTGAAGTTGATGGAACATGGAGGTTGACAACCAACGTATGTAAGTGCAGATAAGATATGAATGTGATTGTGCTGATGATGAATGTAATGGAATGAGCAATTTTTCTCCTTTTGTTTTTTGTTTTTTTTTGCTTTTCACTTTTTCCTTGGTATATGCAAAGTGTGAATGTGATGCAAATGTAAATGCTTTGATGCAAATGCCATGCATGATACAAAGATATGATTAGTGATGTAAAAAAAACTCTTTTTGGGGGCAACGATGAGACCGGCACTTGACACGTCTATCGAAGCAAACAATGTCATGCGTGTAACGTGATGAACGTGCAATGATTGGTATCTGGGGGATGATGAATGAAATGGGTATGCCATGGGTGTTGAACCTGGTGGAATGAGAAAGTCGACAACGGTGTATGAAATGTGGATGTGACTGTAGTGATTAATTTTTGGTGTGATGATAAATGTAATGGATGGACTTTTCTTTTTACTTTTTCTTATTTATTTTGCTTCTTTTCTTGATGCATGCAACGTGAACTTTGATGCAAATGCTATGCTGAATAAAAGGAAACACATGAACGCATAGCAAACGATATGATTGGTGATGTAGAAAGTTTTTTGGCAACGATGAGACCGGCACTTGGCGCGTCTATCGAAGCAAAAAAGTGTTATATGTGTGCAATGTGATGAATGTGCAATGCGAAAGTAAAAGGACTACAAAAAGTCCGTGAATGATGGATGCTGAAGTTGATCGAAAACAGAAATCGATAAGCCGTGTATGCCACGGTAGATGACATGCGAATGCAGACGTGCTGCTTAGGTGCAGGTGCTATGGTAGATGCATGATTGCATGGCAGAATGATTTATGCTATGATTTGGTTGATGATGCAAAAAGACTTTTTTTTTTTCTGTTTTGTAATGATGAGAAATGAGATTTTTGATGCGAGAAGTAGAGAGGTGAAAAATTCTGGAATCTATTTTTTGGAAAAATTGGATTTGATTTGAATTCAGACTTTGGTAATCTCAAGGTTGTTATTCCCAGACACTGATGTGCGAAACTGTTTGACCGTATTTGCAGACTCGCTTATTTGCTCTCCTATGACGGTGCCCCATGATGATTGATTTTTAGGTCCACAAAGTTAGCTGAGTGAGTTTCCGACTTCACATTATTAACTTGTGTTTTCTCTCTTTGAAGCATAAACATGTAGGGTAGTGCAAATACAGATGAATGAGTCAGTTGACTTGGTATGACAGATATGACACGTGAGGGGATGAATGGTAGGTTTTTGCCAAAGCCATGAAAGGTGGAACTGCCCCGATTTAGACTACCGGTGAAGGTGAGTGCATAACTTGCCCCTGTTTAGTAGTGACAACAGCCACGGTTGTAGAGGAAATAATGAATTGGGAATACCATGACTTTAGAATGAAGGGTGGAAAACAAGAGATCCTGTCTCAACCCACGACATTTGGTGTTGCCCCAATCTTGACGAGAGCAAGGTTGCCCCGACTCGAGTTTGCAAAAGGCTGTATTTAGCATGGTGGGTTGAGAAATTACCCCGGTGTGGTCTCATGGATGTGAGTATGATAAGGGGATGAGATGGGTGTAGGGCGAATTTCCCGGATTTTAGGTGGAGTGAATGGCGACAGGATCGCCCCACTTTGGAATGGTATTTCATCGGTTTCTTTTAGTGGGGTTGTGAAAGGTGACTGAGTTAGGGTCATGGGCTTTTGGAATTGGTCGTATGGCTATATGGATTGGATGTGGTATATGAATGGGATGGACGCTGGAAAATTTCCCTAAGTTCGAGAAGCATGAAAGGTGAAGGGACTGCCCCACTTTGAGATCTAGGTGATGGTCCCAGTCTAAACTTTTGGTTCTTTGAAGGTGACTCCCACAGACTATGATAGTCCTGGGTTTTGATACGATGAAAATTTCGCTTGGTGATCACTAAACCTTGTCTTGATATCAATGCAACTTGAATGAATCTTGGAGTGCAAGCCTTTTGAGTTTTTTTCTTCTTTTTTTTGAATTTTTTCAGCTTTTTTTCTTTTTTTAGCAAATATATTGTAAATAAATAAACTTATTTGTCCTACAATTAAAACTTTGAGAAAACGAAAGCAATCAACCATTGATCTGCATGGACTTGTTAGGGTTGTAGCGTGGCCAGTGGTTAGGGGTTTATGAAAGAATGGTTTGTAATGTGGTCAAAGGTTATGGGTAATGTGGTCAATGGTTATGGGCTTGTGGAGTATAGGTTCAGATGGGCTCAGAGAGGTGTTTGATGGTTTATTGATACGATGACCTTTTTAAAAGATAAGTAGGTTCTGGGAAGTGCTGGAGGCCAATGATTTGGATTTTGTGGAAGAAGTGATAATTTGGCCTAAGGAGGTGTTTGTAGGTTTATTCGGACAAGGATATCTTCTGTGTTCGGTGGTATTATGTATCAACTCACAATTTCTACTGCTTTTGATTTTTCTTTTTGAGGATTTTTTTTAATCCTTTTTTTTTTGAATTTCACTTTTTGTGATTTTTTTTTTCCTTCTTCTTTTTTTGAGTAGGGTGAGCTGATAAAAGTGACACACCATTTTTGATGTGGAATTGATCCTTGTCTAGGGTGACTGAAAGATTTTTTGATTTTTTTTTGGCTCAAAGGGGTAGCGAATGGTATTTCTTTTTTTGGATGCTTTTTGAGGATATAGAAGGCCTGCCAAACATCATTTCAAATCATGATTGCTTGTGTTTTCAAAAATTAACCCTAAGACAACAATTTATTTATTTTTATATATCAGCTTTTTTTCTCCATGTTTCTTTTTGTTTGCTCTAACTTTTGTTTAGGCTGCTCTTGCGAGTTTTCAACCTAACAGGCTTATTTGTTTTTTTTTGTAAAGGACTTGCACCAAGGGAATACAATGTTGACAAGATATCTAGTGATCACAAATTTGCCCCAGCATGGGGACCTAAAGTGTTAGCTCATGAAATTTCATCAAATGGCTAACTAGGTACTTGTGTGGAGAATATGCACTGGATGGTCGGGGTGGGACCGGACGTGTAAAGGGATGATGATACAATGGAAAGATGTGGACATTAACTGACTCAGACAAGAATAAATGCACGTTGCATACAAGTTCACCATAAGAATGCTTCACAGAGAGTTAACATAGTCAATGACATGATAGGAGAAATTTTTGTTAACACATTAGTTAACAAAATGGACCATTTGGATCATTTATCGTGGGACTGATGAGATGCATCGTTTTGCTGAAGAAAGTTATGAATGAGCTGCAAACAGTGAATAACTTCTTTTTGAAAATTGAGTGTCTGAAAACACATTAAGTTTGTAGCTAAGCTATTCCAAAGAAGAAATAATCAACTTCGCCTCATCTCTCAATTTTTTGAAAAAGGTAATGCTCATGTTTTTTGTATGGATGAACACATGATAATGTATATGCATGATGCAAGTGCAGACGCCTAAAATGGAAATACATGAAAAATGAGATGTTCGCAATTTTTGAAATCGTGTTCATGATTATTCTCTACTCTTTTCTAGAAACATGTGATGCACGTGATGATGATATGTATGATGAAAACGCAAATGCGGGAAATGCGTGAAGGGAACAATCTCCTGGAAAGATCGGCTATCCTAAACGATTTTTTTTTACTTTTCGGAGACAATATAGCATGCAGATGATGCAAATCGTCGTTTATTGCTAACTGAAATATGTTTTGGATGATGAATGACTTTTTGTGTTTTTTTTTATTTAGAAAATGACTCATGCATGGATGACTGATGCGTTTGAGGTGGTTTGGAATAAATAACTTTTATCTTTCATTATTTTTTATGATGCATGAAGAAGAGTAATGCGTTTGAATGAAATAATGAATGAATGCAAATTTTTTTATAATATCAAGGCGATATTATTTTCTCATTTTTGGCGTATGGCTACGCAAAATGAAGTAATTTAAAAGGTATGATATTTTGTTATTTTAGATGATGAGATGCATGTTGGTACCATGATAGTGAGATGAAAATGATGAATGCATGATGATTTTTTTATTTTCTAGTTAAAAGACTAACTATGCTCACGCAACAAGAATAATCAAGTTAAACGCCCCATTGTGTCCTAATGCATGAAGGAACACATGGTGATAAATGATGAAAATGCAGATGCGAATGCGTGAAATGAATGATCACTCGGAAAGGTCAGTTATTCTAAATAGTTTTTGGAGGCAATGATGACATAATTTTTGAAATGATGCATGTTGAAATGGTATATAAACGATGTGTGGGTGAAATGGCGTATGGATGATTTAATGAAACAACAGTTTTTTGGATGAGTGAAAAGGTGCGTGAATGCTATGCATTTCATGATGTTGCAAATGATGAAATGCCTATATTATTTGATGATGGAAATGCATGCTAAATGAGACATTCAATCACAATTTTTTTTTTTAATTGTGATCATGTTTTTTATTCTTTTCTTTTTCGCGAAAAGAAAGAAAAATGCAATGTATGAATGAACAAATAATGTTGCCTGATGCATATGCGAGGAATGTGAATGAATGATCGCTTGAAAAGATTGACTATCCGAGACGATTTTTCGGACGCAATGCAATATGATGATGAATAATGCAAGGAACTGGCATCATTTTATTATTTTTCTTTTATTTTGCATGTCAGATGACTAATGCATTTTTTATTCTTCTATGCATGAAGAGGAGTAACGAATATAGTATATCTTTGAGTATGCAAGATGATGAAAGTTGGACAAATACGTAGCGTCTTTGTTTTTTTTGGAGGATGATATACATGTTAGTACCATGAGAACGAGATGTATATGAAAACAAGTGACTCGTTCTATGGTGATTTTTTATTTTCTAGCAAAATATAATGCCCATGATGACAGATATGTATGAAAAATGCGAATGCATGAAGAAATAAATGTTTGATCCTAATGCAATTATTTTTATTTTTTCAAGAAGCAGTGCAACATGCATGGAGACTCTTATTTTGATTTATTGGATGACAAATGACACAACTATAATAAAATGATTTTTGTTTTATTTGGGAAATGACACATGAATATGGAATTGTTGCATTTAAATTAGGATGACCACATGAGGGAAATGATGTAGATGATGTGATGCCTACGCTATTTGATCATGATTTTGAATGATTATGAATGAATGCCGGTGTATGTTAAATATGATGCTGGTTTTTTGATCAAATGATATGCTAACGTTATGTGGGTACAAATTGTTTTTTTTTTTGTGTGCGAGGAAACAAAATGCATGACACTCGCAGCGACATTTTTTAATGCGTGGAAAGGAGTAATGAACATAACCTTTATATAATATGGGGGTAATATTTTTTGGTGTGCGGATATGCAAGATGAATGAAATTTTGAAAAAATGATACCTTCGCGATGCATGATAGTGCAATACCAATGAAATGCTTATGGAAGAATGATTTTAGTATGAATGAATGGTGATTTTTTTTATGTGTTTTCTTTGAATAAAGTATAATGCATGAACATATGGATGTTTGTTGTACATGAGCAACAATGGAGATGAATGAAATGCGTGATGGTTTATCCCTTTTTTATGCTTCAACTAGAATAAAAAGCTAACAAAATGCTATTGGGTGATGAATGATGCAATAATGAAGAAATTTATAATTTTGTTTTGACGCATGTTGAAGGACTGATGCATTTGAGATGGATAGGAATAAATGACTTTTGACCTTGTTTTTTATGATGCATGAAGATGATGCATTTAAAAATAAATTTTTATAATAGCAATGCGATGTATGAGTATGAGAGATGATGCAACTAGGATAAAATGGACAAATAAAAAATTGACGTTTTGTTATTTTAAAGATGATGAGATGTATGGTAGTGCAATGATAATGGGATACATAAGAATGATTTTATTTTATGATAATTTTTGTATGATGAATGAAAGGAATGATGTCGTCTCGTATGCATGCAAACGGAGGAAAAAAGCATAAAATGTTTTTTTTTGAGTGAGTTTAATTTTGGAGAAATGCTAACCAGATTGATAAGAGAGTAAGTATAATGCCCCTGTGTCCTAGGTGGGTCATGTCTAAATTGGGATTTTCAACATGGTCTAGGGTCGCTTATGTGATCAATCTCTCAGGTGGCTCTATTCACTTCCTCACAAAGGTCTCCAGAGCTAAAATTCCCTTCATGATATGATCCGCAACGATAGCAAGCTACCTGGTGTGGGATACCATGAAAGAGCGTACCCTGGTTGAAACTTTCATGAGAGTCAGACAGATAAAATCCAGAATGACTGTCACTAATAATCTCCACTCGTCCTAGTTATTTGCAGACCCGGGTGTAGGGCCCCACTCAAACGTGTGTGCAAAAGTGTAGGTGAGGTGTGTGATGAGGGCAAAATACCTAACCTAACCAAGCTGAACAAGATATACAACAATAATAACAAAAGGGTCGTCTACCCTAAAGTTCAATAATATGAAAAAATGCTAATAAATAAAATAAGCATAAGGGTAAAAACAAAATATAAAGCTAATAAAACTTACACATTTAGTTAATTAGGCTTGACTCTCTTAATATGTCCCCAGTGAAGTCGCCAGCTGTAGCGACCGAAAAATCCGGAGGAGGGATCCTTCGAAGTTCTTGAAATGAAGCCGCCACCAAAGTTTAGTTTAAGGGCAAACATTGGAAAATCCCTATTGAATGGATAAAGGGGGTTTTGCGGACCATGTTTAGGCTCGGGAGTCGTTTATGCGTAGGGAAGGTATTAGCACCCTACGACATCCTTCCTAAGGAAGGTTACCTTTTAACTAAATGTGCAAAAAATATATTAATTCAAAAATAATGTTTTTACCCTTATAAAAATAATAATAAAAAAGACTCGATAAACAGTTAGTTATTTTTTGTACTTTTTTGAGAAATAGAAAGGAAATTAATTAAAAGAAAAAAAAGGTTTTTTTATTAATGCAATTGACAGAGGTCGGCCGCCCTCTGGTCCTACGTATCTCCTGGTAGAGAATCAAATTGCACGTAGCTCTTGGTAGAAAATATTTGTTGGTTGGTGTTTTTTATTATCTAAATGTTTTTGAAATTGAAGGGTATTCGTAATGACCAAACAGCTGAATCCAGAGTGGTCTTATACTATGCCTATTTGGAATTTTGATTTTTTTTGGAAAATGATATATTGAAACATAACTCGATGATTAGTGAGTAAAGAAATAGGAGTTGGTCGGAGCCGAAAGTACACACAAGATTTGATATAAAAAGGGGTGGTGCAAATGGGAACCGATAACTACTTGAAAGAAAACAAATGAGAAGAAACAAATAAAATAAAGTAAAATAAATTATTATGAGAGTTAAAATATGCACAGTGAATATTTATATGTGGGTTACCGGTGAAAACATCAATTTATTCACCGCTCCCAAATGGTGTATTAGCAGTTTTAAGTCAAATATAAAATAATATATACTAGTACTAGTAAATTGAAGAATTAATAAAATAGATGAATAATGAAATGGAAAGAAAAAGCTAGAGGGGAGTTCGAGAGCTTACCAAACTAACAGAACGAGAGTTAATACATTTTGATCAAAGAGAAAGAGAGTTAGTATATTAATATATAAAATAAAAATAATAAAAAAAAGGAAAAGGGGCAATGGGATATTTACTGAACACGGGTCATGGGTTTTATACCCAAATCCCTAAAACGAAAACATTGTCTCACGTTCTCAGCAGCCATGGAAAAAGGAGAAGGCCACTTCGGCCATGGGGGAAAGAGAGGAATGAGAGGGTTGAAGGGGTCGCAGTGGAGTGGTAGTGCTCGCCGGAGGTCAAGACGGCGGTGGTGGGCCGGTGCTTGGTGGACGTTCGGTGGTGGCTGTGGTCGACGGCGGTGATGTGGTTTACGGTGACGGTGTGGGAGGAGGAAAGGAGGACGGCGGCGAGGATGGAGGGGGTGACGACGAAGATGAGAGAAAGAAGATCTGCGAGCGAGAAAGAAAGGAGAAGAGCGCGAGAGAGGGGAGGCCGGAGGGAACCAAACACGGTGGTGACGTGGTGGTGCCGGCGACAACTCCGGTGGAGACCAAACGACATCGTTCGCGACGGAAAAAAAAAGGGGGGGGGGAGCGGAGGTCACGACGGTTCGGAGAGAGGGATAACGAAGGGAGGTGACGATGGTGGTTGCGTTTTTTTTGGTTGTGGTGGTGCGACGGTTTGGGGTGGTGATGGCTATGGTGACTGACGGCGGAGGGAGGGGCGTTCGGTGGTTCTGTTGGTGGTGGCTGGCCGTGGGAGAGAGGGGCCATGGCGGCTGTTTGGTGGAGGAAAGGGGGCGCTGTGGGTGGTTGTGTCGCTGTTGGGGCGGTTCACAGTGGTGGTGGAAGGACAGTGGCTCTCTCCCCTTTCATTTCCTCTGTTCTCATCCCCTTTCTATTGTTCTCCGTTTCTCCATTTTTTTATCCCCCCCCTAATCGATTCTCCTCTCCTGTTTATAGCCCCCTTCAAAATGTTGTATCTGCTCCGTTTCTTGATAGGCTGCGCTGGATGCCAAAATGTACCACTTCTCAGCCTAAGGTTGTAGGCAGAATTGTTGGAGGCCTACTGTGGTTGCAGTCTTGCAGAGGTGCAGAAGAGAGCCGTTGGAGACAAGGTCAGAGGTGTGTATAAAGTTGTTTGGCTGGAGAAAATTAGGAAAAATGCCAAGGGAGCAAGAAGAAATTAGCATTGGCCTAATTCTTCAAATGGCAGCAGCTAGCAGGGGCACTCCTTCCCCTTTTTTTATTTTATTTTGATTTTAATTTTTGTACTTTCTTGTAATTAAATTTTGTCTATACATGAGTACTAAAGTTGACTTTGTAAAAAAAACTGATTATACAAATAAAAAAGCATTTATTCACAATCTGATTTTTATTAAATTTTTAGAACAAAATTAAGCCGAGAACAACGACGAAAAACAAACGTGCACGACGAGACGCGAACGCACGTCCACAACGAGAATACGCGAATTCACGTACTAAAATAAACACTCGTACACAACAATACGTGAACACCTGTCCGCAACTGGGACTAAAATGTGTACATTATTAACAATAGCACACATGCACCAATGAAAAGTAACACGCCTATACATGACTGGGAACGACGCATATAGACGATAAAAACAATATTTTGGATTTTTTTTAGTAAACTTTAAACTAGCCGGACAAAATTAGGGTATGACAGTGTGGAAGAACTTTTTTCTTTGCTGATGGTTGAAATCCACAGGCACAATCTTGCTGACTAGGAAGTTGACTATATCAGCATACCAGGGTGCAGTAGCATCAGACGTTATAACGTTTGAAGAAATTGCCATAGACGTGGTAACGTCTTCAGCTACTGTGGCTACTGTCAGCAGTTTTTCATCAGGGAAATTTTCTTTTATCTCTTCTGCACCTGTACCTGCATCAACATTCTCAAGCCTAGAAAGATGATCAGCAACTTGGGTCTCCACCCCCTTTTTATCATGAATTTCCAAGTCAAATTCTTGGAGGAGGAGAACCCATCTGATGAGTCGTGGCTTTGCATCTTTTTTAGCAATCAAATACTTGATGGCTGAGTGATCAGTAAAAACAATAACTTTTGCACCCACCAAGTATGATCGAAATTTGTCAAAAGCAAATACAACAACCAGTAACTCTTTCTCAGTTACAGTATAATTTAATTGGGCATCATCTAAGGTTTTACTAGCATAATAGATAGAGTGAAAAATTTTGCCATACCTTTGACCCAATACAGCCCCCACAGCGTAGTCACTCGCATCACACATTAATTCAAATGGTTTGGACCAGTCAGGAGTGACTATCACAGGAGCTGTTACAAGGGCAGTCTTCAATTTCTGGAAGGCTTCATGACATTGCTCATCAAAGTTGAAGACGTTATCACGTTGCAGCAGCAGACACAAAGGTTTGGAAATTTTTGAGAAATCCTTGATAAACCTTCTGTAAAAACCAGCATGCCCTAAGAAACTTCTAATACCTTTGACAGTGGTAGGTGGAGGTAATTTGTCAATAACATCAATTTTTGCTTTATCAACCTCCAACCCTTTCTTTGAAATCTTATGCCCCAAAACAATTCCCTCTTGAACCATAAAGTGGCATTTCTCCCAGTTGAGTACTAAGTTGGTCTCTTCACATCTTATTAAAACTCCTTCTAAGTTATCCAAGCATGCCTTGTATGAGTCTCCATAGACTGAAAAGTCATCCATGAAAACTTCCATGGATTTTTCAATAAAATATGAGAATAAAGCCATCATACACCTCTGGAATGTTGCAGGAGCATTACACAGCCCAAATGGCATCCTTCTGAAGGCAAAGGTACCATAAGGACAAGTGAATGTGGTCTTCTCTTGGTCCTCAGGCACAATAGCTATCTGGTTATATCCTGAGTAACCATCAAGGAAACAATAGAATTCTTTGCCTGCAAGTCTATCCAACATCTGGTCAATAAATGGCAGAGGAAAATGGTCCTTCTTGGTTGCTTTGTTCAGCTTCCTGTAGTCCATACATATCCTCCATCCAGTCACTGTCCTTGTTGGAATCAATTCATTTTTGTCATTGGTCACCACAGTAACTCCACCCTTCTTTGGTACACATTGAACTGGGCTCACCCATGAGCTGTCACTGATTGGGTAGATGATTCCTGCGTCTAACCATTTGATGATTTCCTTCTTGACCACCTCTTTAATTATCGGGTTCAATCGCCTTTGTCCTTCAATGCTGCTCTTTGCATTCTCTTCTAAGACAATTCTGTGCATACAGATTGTGGGACTGATACCCTTGATATCTGCCATTTGCCAACCAATGGCTTTCTTGTGTCTTTTCAAGGTGCTAATGAGATCACTTTCCTGCTTTTGTGAGAGATTAGAAGAAATGATTACAGGTAAAGAATCATTTTCCCCTAGAAAGGCATACTTCAGGTGATCAGGTAACACCTTCAGTTCCAGTGTGGGTGGTTCTTCAATGGAAGGAACTATCTTCTTGAGATTGGAGTCTTCTTGCCCCAAAGATTCATACTTCTTTGTCCACGCCTTGGGTACAGGGGAGTCATACGTGACAACGTCTGTAGTTGACGTTGTAACGTTTGACGGAGCAGCTTCTTCTGTTAACAACTCTTGAATCTCATCATTGCCCAGAATCTTCTCCAGGTGGTCATTATCTTTATTGAATTGTTTTTGAACCACATGGTCAAGGGCAACCACAAAGGAACATTCCTCTGTGTTAGGTTCTGGATACTTGAGTGCGTTTAGGATGTTGAACTTGACTTCTTGGTCATTGACCCTCATGATTAATTCTCCTTTTTGCACATCAATGAGTGTCATTCCAGTGGCTAGAAATGGTCGCCCCAAGATGATAGGAACTTCCTTATCTGCATTGAAATCTAAAATAACAAAGTCCACTGGAAAAACAAATTTGTCAACTTTAATCAAAACATCTTCTAATATGCCCTCAGGATAAACTCTACTTTTATCAGCTAAGGTAAGACTTAAAGAAGTAGGTCTGGCAGTTCCTATACCAAGTTTTTCATAAATGGACTTGGGCATCAAGTTAATACTTGCCCCCAAGTCGCATAAAGCTTTGCCAAGGTAAAAATCTCCAATGGAGCATGGTATAGTAAAACTGCCAGGATCCTTCAGTTTTCTAGGGAGTTTATTCTGCATAATTAAGTTACATTCTTCAGTTAAAGCAATAGTTTCAAACTCCCCTAGCCTTCTTCTTTTGGTGATGATATCCTTTAGGAACTTGGCATAGTTTGGCATCTGCTGTAGAGCTTCAACCAAGGGAAGGTTTATGTGTAGCTGTTTGAGCATCTCCATGAACTTGCTGAATTGCTTGTCTTCATGAGCTTTCTTTAGTCTTTGAGGGTAGGGTGGAGGAGGATATTCAGGTACAATCTTAGGAACAGTCTTGATTCCTGGTTCAGAACTAGACGTTGTAACGTCTGGTTTAGACAGCACAGTATCTGGAATAATCTTCTCTTTTTCTCCACTTCTGTTTTTGTCCTTTTCCTCTTCTGGCACCTTGGGTTCCTTAGGCATAGATGGGTCAGGATACTCAGTTCCACTTCTTAAAGAGATAGCATTTACCTGTGCATTCACCACCTCTTTACCAGTTGACTTAGATGAAGATGGTGTTTCAGTTGTGGATGGAAGAGATCCATTCTGTCTTTGAGTAAGAGCTGAGGCTATCTGCCCAATTTGGTTTTCCAAGGTTTTGATTGAAGACTCATGGGTCTGTAAGGTTGCCCTACAATCGCTTATGAAAGTCTTCATCAAGGCTTCCAAATTGCTGTTGTTGTTATTCTGCGTATACTGCTTTTGTTTGTTGAGGGGGAAATCCTGGGGGTATTGCAGGAGCAGTATCGCTAGCATTCAAAAAATTGTTGTTCTTCCAACCAAAATTTGGGTGATTTCTCCAATTTGAATTGTAAGAGTTGGAGAAAGGACTGTTACCTTTGTTGTGGGATACAAAGTTTACAGACTGAGGGTTATGGGGACACTCTTCGTAGATATGCCCTCCTTCACAATAGACACACACTACTCCCCCAGATGGTGTTGGTTCAACAGCTGCAGCAGTCTGTCTTTCAGACGTTGCCACGTTTGGAGTACTCAAGTTTTTAATTATGTTGGTCAGGGAAGCAACCTGAGCAGAAAGGGCAGTTACTTCACTTATCTCATGGACACCAGCCTTCTTTCCGGGAGTGAATCTTTCAGAAGGCCAATGGGCATTATGAGTGGCTATGTCTTCAATAAGCCTGCATGCCTCAGAGAAAGACATGTTCAATATGACACCACCGGATGAAGCATCAAGTATAAGCCTGGTAGGCTGATCTAAACCATTATAGAAAGTCTCCATTTGAATAACCACGGGTATACCATGGTGTGGGCACATTCTCAGTAATTCCTTCCATCTCTCCCAAGCCTCAAACAATGATTCGCCTTCCCTTTGTTTGAAGGAAGTGATGTCATTTCTCAACTTGGCATTTTTGTTGGGAGGGAAGTATTTTCCAAGAAATTTCTCAGCTAGCTCATCCCAAGTGTGAATTGAATTTGGCTCTAAGGAGTTCAACCAATTCTTGGCCTTATCCTTGAGAGAATATGGAAATAGTTTCAATCGGAAGGCATCTTCTGAGACTCCAGGGATGACAAAATTGCTACACACATCCAAAAATTGCCTTAAATGTGCATAGGGATCCTCTTGAGGGAAACCCCCAAATTTCCCTGCAGTCTGCAGCATTTGGAACATCATTGGCTTGAATTCAAAGTGACCAGTATGAATGGGTGGTCTTGCAATGCCTGTTTGTAAATGGGCAGGATTGAGCACGGCATAATCACACATAGGCATGTCTCTGTCATTGACCATGTCTTGTGGCCCTGCATTGATGAGTTGTTGTCTCTGCCAGTGTTCATCATCAACATATGTCTCTGTATGAGTCTGTGGTCCACGACCACGTTCTCTACCTCCAGCATCAGAGTGCCTTCCTCCTCTTGGAGTTCGTCCACCTCTAGAGCTTCTACCACCAGTACCATGTTCAGACATGATTGGTGGCTGAAATTGCTGGTGTTGTTGCTGTCTTCTTAACCTTTGTTGTCTCCTTAGTCGCCTGAAGGTTCTTTCAGGTTCTGGATAGAATTCAGGCTCAGATCCACTCCCTGGTTCAGTTGAACTAGAGCTTGAACTGGAACTAAGCATACGCTGTAACGTTTACCTGTTCACTCACAGAAACAACAAACAACACAGCAGAATTCTTTCACCTAGTGTTTTAATTCTTGTTGAGCAATAAAAGTTAAATTCAATCCCCGGCAACGGCGCCAAAAACTTGTTTGCGCTCGTGTGTTTTATAGTCGCAATATCAGTGCAAGTATACACGTCGTACAAGTAATAAAGTGGATAAGAAGTAAGAGATCGTTCCCACGAGGATTGATTTACTTTCAAAGTTCAAGTCTTTAAAACACAAGTGAAATAAGTAATAAATCGGCACTAAAAGTTGGTATTAAGACTAGTAACATAAATCAAGCAAGTAAACAAGAAGTGGTTGTGAATATGGAAGAGTATGAGTTGGATTGCTGCATGCAAATAAATCTCCTCTAGTCAGACGTTATAACGTTTACACGTTAACACGTACAAATGCTATGTTGTATAGACGTTATAACGTTTGAACGCTGTTGCAAAAGAGCTGTGCTTTTCAGTCACAAAACGTCAGAGCTTCAAGTACTAGAATTCCTATGTCTAGGTTCTAAGTAGGCCTACTCCTGTATTTTAAGTACCCACAGCAATGTCCTATGAACTATTATCCATTCTATGTCTAGATTTAGATAAAAATGCCTAAATGTCTTTAGTGCACCTTTTCATTCACATAAATCCTTGAGTTCTTTTCATAGACCATGTCTGTACCTATGAATCTACTTGTTTTAAGTGGCCAAGTTCAAAACAAGTTTGGAAATATTAACATACAAAGATTTAAAACGCATAAACATCAATACTTCATAGCATTAAACTAGAGGTTCATTACATGCAAAACAACAACTCAACTACAAATGTTTAGCTCATGCTGAGCATCCTTACAGAAATAAGAGGAGTTAAAATCCAAGTACCGTACATAGAGAAAAGGAGACTAAACGCAAAAGATACGCCTAAGTGGCCTTCCTTCATGCACGCTGTAAAGACGTTACAACGTCCGAGCTTCACAGTAATGGTTGCGAATGGAAATAAAAATTGGAGCTTGAGAAAATTTAAAAATGATGAAGTCTGTGTCCAGAACTTCTTTTAGAAAAACTATCTCTGAAAATGGAGGAAGGTGGATGATGAATGGATTCGTCGATGATTTCGCATGATGCCCCCTTTTCCTTTTGTAGAGAGAGAATAGCCATGGTCAAAAGAGGGTCACATGCTTGCTGATGTCATTCCCCACCTTCCAAGCTTGCTTGCGAGTTGACTCTGCCCTGAAGTGACACCGCACTGCTACAGTGCGTCAGCCGCGTCAGCGCTGAGGAGAGAGAAGATCTTCTGCACTTCTAGATCTTTGACCATCATTTCTTGTGCGCCAAAAATAAGATATTTCTTTATTGCTCTGCTGCCCTTCTTCAGACGTGATGAGGGACGTTGCCACGTTCAGTTTACTGCACAAACACAAGAAGCATCAAAACGCTCACAAAGGCGCCAATTGGCACCAATATGCCTAGAACTTATAATTTAGCCCATTTCTAACTAAAAAGCAATAAACTAACAGAAACTTAATAGAAACAACCTACTATTGCCAGAGAACTTGCATGATTTAGCTTTGAATAAGTATAAATAACTCATATAAATATGAGTTATCAGTAAGGACATCACCTTCGCCCAACTGAAGGAAATGGCTGAGAGGAAGATTCGTCCAGAGGGAGCGTGGCGTAAAGACGTGGAGCGTATACGTTACCGAAAGTACAACCGTCTTGATTACGGGACTGCCTATTTTTCAGTTATGGAGATCCGCAACGATGACGACGTTGGGACCATGATGGAATATCATGCTACACTTCTGATGGGGCGACAAGTCTTAGAGTTGTACGTGGACACAATACGCACTCCAGAAGAGATCATTTATCTTCTGGAACAGGGACTACCGAAACACTAGTTTCTTAGTTAGTTGTTTGCTTATGTTGGTTTTATGTCTTTCGTATTTCATGTCTTTCGTATTTCATGTATGGTTATGGTTTGTAATAAAAAGGCAATAAATTTGCGCCAAATTAAGTAGATGACATCAGAAAAATACTTAATAATATAAAAAGTAGTTAAATTATACAAAAGTTCCAAACAAATATCCCCCCCTAAGACATCATCCTACTGGGTGTTGCGCCCCCTCCTCTGATACACATTGACGATCCTCCTCCTAAACCTACGGAAGGGGTTGAGCAACCTCTTGATGCGCTGAAAGACGCTCCTGGTTGGCTCTGGGACATTATCATTGATGGTCCCATCCATCTCATCCACCATATCCAGGAGCTCTGGCAGCATCTGTCAAACAAATAACATAACATTATTTAAATAAGTAGATTTAAATAAGTAGAAGAAACTTATTACTGTAATTAACATAAAAAACACGTACCACACTGACATCCGGCTCATCCACAAGCTCTACATAATTTTCAGGGAAGGCAAAGGGATGTGAGACCCTAGAAAACCATGGAAAGTAGCCCGGCACCGTGTTTGAGGAGTACGACACACAGGGAGGCCCCCGCGCCACCAAGTGGTCCTGGAACTGTGTCCACCTCTCATCACACTCCGTGACAGTACAGACGGCCCGATTTGCAGGTCTAGGCTCCTCCGGGATGTGCTGTACCTGGCCAAACTGTCTGAGCACTCTATCCGGCAAATGGCTCACCATACAGCCAGCACTCCGGATGAACCCTCTGAACCTGGCCAGCTCCTCAAAGGGTCAAGGCACAGTCTGATGGTGTGTGACTTGATGGCCCCGGGGCCATCCTTACACAGCCATTTCTTCGCCCGTGGCATACTCTCAACATATTCTGGGTGCACCACCCAAGATGTAAAATTGGCACTCTGGAAGTGCTCAAAAATCCAACCCTGTAATGAACATATCATTGGTTGATTATAAATCTGAAAGTAAACCTAAAGCAAACTTATAAAAAAAAAGAGTAAGTTTTATACCTGTAGTAGAGCCATATGACCAGCCATCTTCTTCGTCTTCTTTCTTGAAGCATCCTTCAGCTGATCATAAAGATGGGCAAGGGCCATTGCCCCCCAGCAGTAGTCTCCAACATTGTTCAAATCAAGAAGCATACCTAGGTAGCCAAGCTTAACCTTGCTTCCTGACTTGTCTGCGAACAATGTGCAGCCCAAAAGATAGAGCAAATAGGCCCTAGCAGCATGATGCAACCTCTGCTCAGCTATGGCTGGGTGGTAGACATGATCCCTCAGCCATACAAGACCAACTGACAACCCTCGCGCAGAAGTCTGTTCAGTGGCATCTTGGGGGGTGGCCCCCAAATAGTCAATCAGCAGCTGCTCTCCCTGCCACGAAGTCCAGTCAGGCATGTCATAGAACTGGCCCGTGATGGGGATGTGTAGCAGCTGGGATACATCATCAAGGGTGATAGACATCTCACCCACAGGAAGGTGGAATGATGATGTATCCGGCTGCCAACGCTCTATGAATGCGTTCAGCAGCCCCTTGTGAGTGAGGGGAAAACCAAGTCCTATGAGAGGGAACAACCCCGATAGGATAAGAGTCTCCCTGATACTAGCATGGACCACAAGGTTAACCGGTCCATGTGGAATCGTAGTTATGTCCGGCCGAACCTGCATTGACAAATGACACAGGCACAATAAGCCAATATGTTCAACAAAATAAGAAACAAAATTGACAACACGCTATTATATAACAATAACTTACCCGGCCAGCATAGAATTCAGTCAAAATATGAGACCCGTATGTGGGCAAGACAGAACCATCAACAGGTCCACCAGGGAATGGGAATGTAGCCCTAGGAGCAGCAGCAGGCTCCTGAGGCTCAACATCCTCCTCACGTTGAGCACCAACCTCCTCATGTGCATGACCAGAAGGGCCGGCCAGCTCATATGCCGGAAATTGACCATCACGCTCAATATCCCGGCCAATATCATCAACCTCCGGTGGGGGAGGAGGGACGTCTAATCTGTCCCTACGCCTACCCCTCCGGGAAGGTTCAGCTCCATCTTGCCTCCGTTTGCGTTCGGAAGCCGTCGGGGGTGGCCTACGCTCCTTTTTATTTTTATTCATAGAATAATGTTTTTATTTATACATTAATTTTTTTACAAATCTTTATTTATTTATACAAAGATAATAGACTTATTTATACGACTAATAAATACATTGTTTGAAAAATGAGCTTATGCTATTATTAAATTTGTGTTGTGAAGTTGTTTTGAATTTTTTAAAATATGTTCTATAATTTTAGTAAATTAAATTTTGCAAGTACGAAATTTATATTACATAGGTCTTGAAAATTCGCGAAATAGAGACTGGGTCCGAGTCATTCGGTCCCGTTTTGGTCATGCGACTCAACTGTCGACCTTTCGATCCGACCCTTGACCCAGTGACCCGGTACCTTCACCGAGTCGGTCACCGGTCCGAGTTTTAAAACATTGGTTTTTCAATTATCATGGTGGGTGTGGGTGCCTTTACTCATTTGCAGTTTTCGTGTAAGTTGGTAGTTTAGTTACTGTTCCTAACTATTTCCTTAGATCTGGATTTAGCTAGAACACAAGAGAGTAATATCATAGGGCAGTTCACGTAAGTGTAGAGAATGAGAGTGAGATGTATGACTCAAGAATGCGTTGTCCTTCCATTAGTCTCTAAGGGCGATATTTATAATACAATCAGTAATTAGTTCTAGTTATTACTAATATGACCGTTGAGAGATCCTAGGCGAGATTATAGGAATTTCCTTGTATAGCTGACTTGCTTTGGGCGTCTGGCCGACCAAGTGATGAGGCCGGGCTATGAGGCGCAGAGAGAAGTCCCTCGGTTTTGTGGAGTCCCTCGGTTCTGAAGTCGAACGTGGTCGTCCCATACACCTCGTCCTGTCTACTCTAGAAACAGTCGTGTCGACTATGATTAGTGTATGGCCGATCCATCCAGAGTGGTCGGCTCGGCTGGGAACACAGTCCCTCGAGCGGCGAGTATGAGGTGCGAAGGCGCTCTACTTAAGATGGCTTCAGTTTAGGCTTGGTTCGTCATAGTCCCCCACCATCGGGTATCTTGAAACGGTACGAGAGCCTCGGTAGTGGGTGCCCGACTGTAGTGTTTGACGGGAACCCTGTATTTGGATGAGACGTTTTGATTTGACAATTTGACCCTTGACTTTATCTTCTCGGGAGTTTCATTCTGACTGGGATCTTATTCCCTTGGGGGACTGTGATGAGGCCGGGCTGTGAGGCGCAGGGAGAAGTCCCTCGGTTCTGTGGAGTCCCTCGGTTCTGAAGTCAAACGTGGCCGTCCCAGACACCTCGCCCTGTCTACTCGGGAAACAGTCGTGCCGACTATGATGTAGTGTATGGCCGATCCATCCAGAGGGATCGACTCAGCTGTGAACACAGTCCCTCGAGCGGCGAGTATGAGGTGCGAAGGCGCTCTCCTTAAAATGGCTTCAGTTTAGGCTTGGTTCGTCATAGTCCCTCACCATCGGTTATCTTGAAACGGTACGAAAGCCTCGGTAGTAGGCGCCTGACTATAGTGTTTGGCGGGAACCCTGTATTTGGACAGGATGTTTTGATTTGACAGTTTGGCCCTTGACTTTATCTTCTCGGGAGTTTCGTTCTGACTGGGATCTTGGGGTTGTGGTGTGGTTGTGGTCTTCTCATATTCCTTTCAAGTCCTGCTCTACATGTATTTTGCTATTTTACGGTTTCAATTATCATGGTGGGTGTGGGTGCCTTTAGTCATTTACATTTTTCGTGTAAGTTGGTAGTTTAGTTACTGTTCCTAACTATTTCATTAGATCTGGATTTAGCTAGAACACAAGAGAGTAATATTATAGGGCAGTTCACGTAAGTGTAGAGAATGAGAGTGAGATGTATGACTCAAGAATGCGTTGTCCTACCATTAGCCTCTAAGGGCGATATTTATAATACAGTCAGTAATTAGTGCTAGTTATTACAAATATGACCGTTGAGAGATCCTAGGCGAGATTATAGGAATTTCCTTGTATAATTGACTTGCTTTGGGCATCTGGCCGGCCAAGTGATGTGGCCGGGCTATGAGGCGCAGAGAGAAGTCCCTCGGTTCTGTGGAGTCCCTGGATTCTGAAGTTGAACGTGGCCGTCCCAGACACCTCGCCCTGTCTACTCGGGAAACAGTCGTGCCGGCTATGACGGATGATGGAGTGTATGGCCGATCCATCGAGAGTGGTCGGCTGGGTTGTGAACAGTTACCTTTCATTTCTTTGCCGGACCGGGTCGCCCCATAGTTTTGGGCCCCGTTATTTTATGTGGGCTCGGTTTGGGATTTGTCCCTAGTACCATGAAATCCATCTCAAATTTGACTAAATAAAATAAAACTTCCTTTTTCTTTTGTTTATGTGAACAATATGAGAGATTCATCAATAACTGAGACAAAATAGGTTAACCAACTAGGCATGAAAATCTTCCTGGCAACGAAAGAGACATGTACATTGAATAAAAAGCTGATCTTACTTATTTATTACTTCATTAGCAATTGTACATTGATTGTAAAACATGGAAACGGAAAGAGACACACTATAGCCATAACAGACAGAACATCACTGTAAGAGGGGTGGAGATCCTTCCCATTTCTCAAGAGAAATGGATGATCTCTTACCTAAGTTTAGAGTGTATAAAATATATAAATGTACTAGTAAAATTCTCCTATTTTAGGAATGCGTGTATTTATACTTCCACAATTTACCTACGCCGTTAACGTTTTAAAACTTAAAAATCCAACTTGAAAAAAATGATAACCGACAAATTCGAAACTTGAAATTAAGTTAAAAGACTCCATGAGCAATTTTGTATTTAATTTATACTAGACCCTCACCCGTGCGCTGCACGGGAATTGTTAGACACCGTAATATTATGTTATGTGGGCCTTTTTTTAGACATTCACATAATCAAAAAGGGCATGGAAGAAATTGATACACATTACACGTCAAATTATGGCCAAAAGAAACGCAAAAAGTAACAAAGTTCGTGTAAGTGCAACATAAGCAAAATAGTTAAAAGGCTACAACCCTAAAAGTGTTGTCTACGCGTAAGTACCACTCAGAATAGCCTAAGTAGTTACACTCCAATGGAAACATCTCTAATTAGTTGGATGTACTGCCAAAGAAAATATTTACTATTTGTGTTCCTTTTTAAGTGTTGCTTGAGCTTTTTGTACACAAGCTAAGAAAATTGATACACATTACACGTCAAATTATGGCCAAAAGAAACGCAAAAAGTAACAAAGTTCGTGTAAGTGCAACATAAGCAAAATAGTTAAAAGGCTACAACCCAAAAGTGTTGTCTACGCGTACGTACCACTCAGAATAGCCTAAGTAGTTACACTCCAACGGAAACATCTCTAATTAGCTGGATGCACTACCAAAGAAAATATTTACTATTTGTGTTCCTTTTTAAGTGTTGCTTGAGCTTCTTGTACACATGCTAAGAAAATTAATAAATCTTCTATAATTAAATTTTTTGCAATGTATAAAGTTTTGGATGATGATCCAAATCATATTCAACCACGAAAAACCATTCTTGCTTTAAATATAATTGACTTATACTCGGTTAACATCTAATCACGCATTCGTTTGATAGTGATGTTGTACATCTATTACACTATGAATTCTGCATCAGTGTAAATCCTTAACCAAATTTTTGTCACATTGGATCAATGTATTGGTGCTTCTACCCACTGTTTGAACTGCTCACGCACCAATTCTGTGACATCACATATAATTGGGTTATCCTTTGACTTGAAGCCTCAGGAAGCTCAATTGTAGGAAGCGTAAAATGAAATATGTCAAAAAATTCAACTGAATACATATATTAGCATTAAAAGTTAAAATCACATCTTATTTCCTACTCAGTAGAGTCAAACAGAATAAGAGTGGAAATGTGGGATACCTATTTTTAAAGTCCTGAATATCCACTATATCTTCAATAATCAACATGTCGGTCCATACAATGAATTTGATATAGCGACCGAAAATTTTCTTGGGCAGTATGTCAGCTGTATGTTGTCATAACAGACAACAAATAAACAAACGGAAAAGAAAGAAATCGCAACAGACAGCTAAATTTTTATGCCAATAGAGTTGGCTCTGGTAAGAAAATGACTCCTTCGTCACAAAGGTGTGGGTTCAACTCCTGCTGTCGGTGTGAGGAATTTTTCTCTAACAAAAAAAATCAATAATTTTTTTCAGGTGCTTCTAGGGTGAGAGAACAAATCAAATCCCTAACCAGTAAACTATTAAATATAACCTTAGGATGTAGTATTAAAGTTAATCAATAGTTTACCGGTGAGAGATTTGATTCGCTCATTCACCCCAGCATCTTTTTTTTCTATTAAAAGTTTGATTCGCACGGCCGTTATTTTTTTTTTGTCAAAAAGAACCTATTAAAAGTTAAACATACATTAACTCTCAATTCTTTGTGTTTTAGACTTTGGATGCCTTAACGAAACCTTTTTGTTTTTTTAGGAAAGCTTAAGAAAACCTTCACTATCCGAACTTCTTTAATTAGTTCTTCTTCTTCACGGAAGAAAACTTCGGTTAAGTAACGGAATTGTACCACATATTTTTTTCGACAAGGAATTGTACTACTTTTGATTACGACTTGTTTTAGCCTTTTAGGGTTGTTTTTTATTTTTTTGATAAAAAGGGTTGACGTTTCTTTTAAGCTTAGAAGTTAGAACAATTTATATCAATATTTAGATATAAAATTTTCAATTTAGTAAAAGAAGTAAATTATTTGCAAAGAAATAAAAAAAAGAGTTTGTGAAACTCGTGTTCAAATAAATACCACAATTATTACAAGTCGCCAGTCGGTAAAGCAACTTCCGTATGATTCGCCTAACCTTACCTCACCATGTTAATACGTTGTCTTTTTTTATTGGTGCGTAGGTTCCATAGCTTTTGTGAGTGATTAATTTACGTTCAAGAACCTGGATGGTCACGAGTTTCTGACTTTGCCGACCCGTATGGTTCTCTCTTCCCAACAGAGTTTTTACCATACTCAAAATTCGAACCCAAGACCTTGAGGTGGAATCCAAGTCCAATTATCACTTGGACCGACCCACGTCGGTTAATATGTTGTCTTTTGTGGTAGCTTTAACATTTTTGCATTTACCATTATTATTATTATTATTAGTTTTTTTTTGACAATACCATTATTATTATTATTATTTACGGTAATACAATAGTAATTTATTTTTACTAAAAAACACTTGGCTAAAATGGTAGGCGGTCTTTTCCAACTTAACCAAGTCATGAGTTCGAGTACAGCTTCGGCCATACAACAGTGTTAAATCTCTTGACAGAGCTTTGTCGGGATACCCGGTTTATAAAAAAAAAGTAGTAATTGATTTTTATTTAGCGGCAAAGATAGTGGGCAAGACTGCACTCATGTTCTGTTGTTCTGGCGGAGCAAGAAATATAATAGTTGTAATTTAAAATAAATTTGGGAATTCCGATGACACGTGTTAGGCGATGCGAGTGTGACCTGAAACGACAGCGACAATGTTTGGCGAAAATGCTGCTCAAGTAGAAAGAATAGGTGAGAGTCAGAAGAAGCGCCGTCAAATTGAATTCTTTGCAAGCTAGTATTGCCATTTTGAAGAGTAAAGAGAACGTGTGTGCTTGTGTTGTTGTTTCGATGGATTCGGTACTTCTTGGTTCTTTTCCAAATGCTTCTTCTATCACCACTGGTATGTTATTAATTAATATCTGCTCCCTTTATTCTTCTTCGATTTCATCTATTTTTCCCTCTCTACAAATTTATCTGTCGACAGGTGCAAATATCTTGCGGAGTAAACATTGCTCCAACAGTTACTATTCAATTGCAAGTATGTCTTTCTCTCTCGCATATCTCAGTCTTTCACATTTTCTGTTCATCTTCCTTGTAAATTGTTTTATCAACCAGTGACTATGGAACAGTGTCATGTCACAATTAGGTCTTGATAGGAAAAGGAATCGCCTTTACGCTAGTACTACTTCATAACTGCTGACCTTGTTCTGGAAATGATAGATTAAATACATACTTTGAAATCTGATAAATTAAAGAGTCTTTGGTTATTGCTTGAAACAAGGCTGCATTAAAAATCTTGCTCTCCAAGGGGGAGGCAGTCAGGTTATGAGAAGAACATTTATGAATATAGCACCTAACTCTGCAACTGTGATGCTCCAGAGCATTATTATGTCGTCGATTTTTTTTTCATAAGCAAAGTGGTTAGTAATTAGTATGTTAGTTGTTAGAGGGGTTGGGAAAGTGGGGAGCAGGATTAGAACAACTAACATACTAATTGGTGAACTACCCTTCTAGGACATTATTTTTCATTTGATACATCAAAGTAACATATACAACAATGGGACACAGCAACAGACCACATACCACATACCACATACCACAAAGAGTGAATATGACAAGATAATTTCTCTCAAAACTTTAAGACATTATGAGTATTCTTTCCCTCAAGTGTGAGTCACCGTCACATTGGCCAATGTCGCTCCCAGACACGGGTCAATAGAAAACCACTGCATCGAAATACTTGGTAACTGAACCGTTGGCTTTGATACCATTGGTTGGGGGGTTCTGGGGAGCTAGTCGGGGGACCTGCACCAATGGGCCTAAGCAACAAACCACAAAGATTATTGATAGGACACAAGTACACAACTTCATTTAAAACCTTAAGACAGTAGGGCGTCTGTTCTATTGTGCACATTCCTAGCCAATATGGAATTTTTCACCACTCAAACTTAGATTTTCAACCTTCTAACCATCAAGTGTGAGTCTTCACATTGCTACACCCCCCCTTATGCCAAAGTCTCCTTGAGTCTCACTTTCCAAAGGTTTGGACAATGATTGTAAAATTCTCCCTCTGTATATTTTCTTTAGCTCTAGTTCATTTTAAACCAAAAATCTATTTTTGTTCTGCATGGTCCTTGATACTTACATCCAAAATTTGATGCTCTAGGTTCCTACACACCAAAAGCTTCATGGCACAAAAGGAAAATTCAAAAAGAATATCGTTTTTTGAGGTTCTGGCAGCCTAGTTTGAACCATCAATGCGAAGGCTTTGAAGGAGGGTCTACATATCAACAATGCAATAGAAAATATGTGGTGAAAGCAGCCCCAGAAAAATCTTTTGAATCTGAACCTCATGCTTTTGATACAAAAAACTTATTGGACTCTGTCAAAGCCTCCTTGGATGCTTTCTACAGGTTTTCCAGGCCGCACACGGTTATTGGCACAGTTAAGTTCAAACTTTTTCGGAGTTACTCTCAAAACTAATCCTCAAATATTATGTTTAATACTTAATGCAATTCATATCAGACAACTTAGTTAGATAATCGTAATATTCAAATGTTTTAAAAGGTCTGACTTTATCTTGTGTTTGGCCAGACATTAAGCATAATTTCCGTGTCTCTCCTTGCGGTGGAGAAATTATCAGATATATCTCCACTATTTTTCACTGGTGTGATGGAGGTGAGGGACCCCAAATATGTTGTTTCTCTTTAAAGTTAAAATAGCCAATCGCTCCCTTAAGCATAACTTGTTTTATTTATGTTTCAGGCTGTGGTAGCTGCCCTGTTTATGAACATCTATATTGTTGGTTTGAATCAATTGTCCGATGTTGAAATAGACAAGGTATTAAACTTACTATTAGAATTAAACAATCTGGATCACTCACAAATCACCTTTTTGTGTCTTTTGGCCTTCTAGATCATTCATGTATAAAAAATTATGATTGGGCAGAGTTGCTGTCTGGTTTATCTATAGTCGGATATTCAGAAACATATGCAGACTAGGTGTATATAATTCTTTGCTCACATGCAACAATTTGAGCAGTTTATATGATTTTGACCACCAAACTCTGGTTTCTATATTATTTTATCAGGCTTCCCCAATTATTGTAGCCTTTGATGTGGTCAAGAAAACATGCATCCTTTTATTGCTTATATGCTTTTTCGGAGGAACTGCCATATGATTTGTCTTATTATTGATCTGTGCTACGTGTTTTACTGCAGATAAACAAACCATATCTTCCATTGGCATCCGGGGAATATTCCTTTGCAACTGGTGTCATCATTGTTGCATCCTTTTCAATTCTGGTGCTTTATAGATTCATCCCTTTTTCAGTGATATTTTTCAAGCTGAGCCACACCGATAGAGTAGTAGACATAGGCTTATTGTTTTGTTCTCTTTTACAGAGTTTTTGGCTTGGCTGGATTGTAGGTTCGTGGCCATTGTTTTGGGCTCTTTTCATCAGTTTTGTTCTAGGGACGGCTTATTCAATCAATGTGAGTTCTCTTGGATTGCATCCAAACTTCCTTTGCGCTTTCATGTTTTTAAGGGAAAGTCATGTATTCATGTTAAGATTATGATGCAATATCTTTATTTTAAAAATCTACACATGCTGTTTTGTACGTGTTCAGTATTCAGCAAGGTACTTGTATTGCAAGATTTCATGGTAATAAGTGTCAAATATTATCCATTTCTTTTTACTTTTGGTTCTAGGTAGAAAACCAAATGAGTTAAAGGTGGGATTTAAGAGTCGATATTGTGCAACACTAGAATGTTCGTTTGTTGTAACATGAGATAAATATTTTGGCAATAGCAATTAATTCAAATAGTAAATTCTTAATAGGACATTGACCTTGTTCAAATAAAAAATTTAATTGCATTTTTACTGGTTTTTGAGTATTTCTCAAGTTATTCTCACGTGTACTATCTGATATAGATTCGCCTCTACCCATGGTTGAGCTTTGTAGCCAAACACATCAGGTTTTTAATGAGTTTCATGAACTAGCTATACCAAACGTTTAAGCTATCAGCTGAAGAAACGTGAATGGTTTTGTATTACTTATATGCTATGTCCCTTCATGCATATGTGTGGACAGTACACAGGTCTACTTACCTTGTGCTGAAGTTAATTTTTTTTAATTATAAGAAGGGGGCGGCAAGGGTACACTCTAGATCACATGGTCATAGAGCCTCTTATATCATGTCGAGAACTGTCTATCCCAAAACTTAAGCTGTTAGGTGAAGAGACAAAAATGGTTTTATAATATTTCTCTAACAAAGACACTTATAAGAAAACCTCATTGTGAAGAGTTATTTGTTAGTGATAGCAGAGTTTTTATAACTTTGTTCTTTGAAAATTTTCAGGTGCCCCTGTTGAGATGGAAGAGATTTGCTGTGCTCGCGGCGATGTGCATTCTGGCTGTTCGTGCAATTATAGTTCAACTTGCATTTTTCCTTCATATGCAGGTTTTGTACTATATTTTCGAGTGAATTTTAGAGACTTGTATCTGGATGAGCATGCATTTTACTGACAGACACAATAGGAATAACAAATCGCTATGTATTAGTATACTTTCGTCATCTAGTCCAAAGGAGGCCTGTATTCTCTAATAAGTACTATCAACAGTATTGAAAAAAGTGCGAAAGATGAAAGGGATTTTTTTAAAGGAACAGGTTCATTTTAACAAGGCTTAAATGTACTTTTGGTCCCACTATTTTATCAAATTAGCAATTTTAGTCCCCTCATTTTTTTTCGCAATTTTCATCCCCCAATTTTATTAAATCCGCAGTTTTAGTCCTCCTAATTCTTTTCTCGTAATTTTGATCCGCCAATTTTAGTCCCCCGGTTAAATTCCCATCCAATTTTTGATGGCAATACTGACGTGTCAATAAGGGGGTGACGTGGCTGATGCATGTTGTGCTACGACACTCAATGATTACGCCAGCACGACACGCATTTGTCACGTAAGCATTCCTGTCAAAAATTGGATTGCAATTTAAGAAGGGGACTAAATTTGCGGATTTGATAAAATTGGTGGACCAAAATTGCGACAAATAAAATAGGGGGACCAAAATTGCGCTTTTGATAAAATTGGGGGATCAAAATTGTGAAAAATAAAATAGGGGGACCAAAAATGTGGATTTGGTAAAATAGGGGGACCAAAACTGCAGTTAAGCCTTTTAACAATAGTAGTGTTGGTAGCATGGTGTATGATATTTTTGGTTGCTTATTCATGTTAACAATTTTCAGATTTTTATATACAAGAGGCCAGCTGTCTTTTCAAGACCACTGATTTTTGCTACTGCATTCATGAGCTTCTTCTCTGTAGTTATAGCTTTGTTCAAGGTAAAGGCCTCTAGTTTCTTCAGGTACGCAGTTGTTTTCAACTTCAAACTTTTCTTTCAATATGAGTATTTAATAAACCTTTTACTAAATTTATATAGGACATACCTGACATTGAGGGAGATAAAATATTTGGCATCCAATCTTTCTCAGTACGTTTAGGCCAGAAGCGGGTAAGTTCTTCAAATGTAACACATCTCAGTAGAGATAATTATGCCCTCTTGTATCCAATGATTTTCCCTAACTAATCTTTGCTAGGTATTCTGGATATGCGTTTCCCTTCTTGAAATGGCTTATGGAGTCGCTCTCGTAGTGGGAGCATCATCTTCTTGCCTGTGGAGTAAAGTTGTCACGGTAATATGCTGTTGTATCTTAGAATTGGTTTTTATATTTTCTTATATATCATGAGTTGTTTCTTATGAGGAGTCTAGTATTAACATAACAACGCTGCTAGATACAGCGAATGGTTGGTTTCGTGAATTTTGCGAATGACGTGGACCTCCTTTTTTAAAAGCAAAACTACTTATAAATGATAAATGAAAATTAAAGAAAATAGGAAATGAGTTGCTTGCTTTGTTTGTTACCAGCTAAACATAAAGTTCAATTCCCAGTATAACAGACACAGATTTTAGAGATGCACCGTCAAGGACGCCGAAGCGATCCTCCTTGTGCCCGCTATTGAAAACCACCACCATCGAAGTTGTACTTCCTCTATACCTTTGTTCCACTTCCTCTATTAATTCCTCTGCTAGCTTTCGTTTTTCCCTTCTTATTCTTAATCATCTTTTCAATGTCTTTCTTTACCCCTTTGTCTGATGCAAATATGACCCAACAAATCCCTTGGAGCCATTAACCTGAAAAACCTGTTATTTTAAAATTGTTGTTTTGAGCTTTTGGTTCGGTGGTATCTACCCTTTTGTTAATGAAGTTGTAAATTGAAGACTTTGGACATTAACAAAGTGCATCTATTCTCCAGTTTAGTTCCTACTTCCTAGTGCCGTTTAGTTTGGATAGGCCAAAATTTCATTAAGAGAATAAAGCTACCTTAAGCAGAAGATGTGCCAAACTAAACTAAAACGAGGTCTGCAATACATAGCCAGTGATAAGGCTCCCAAATTCCCAATATAAAAATAAGAAAGCAAAGTCATAAAAATTAGAACCACAGCTCCATTCAATTTTAAACTTTTACATCATAATGGTCAAGCAAACTCATACTCCTTTTTGCAACCATCGACACAATTTTACAACTAGAAAGATCAATGAGTTATATGTAATAACTAGTAACTAATGGCGATGTACATTACAATGGCAAAGCTATCCCTTATGAAACTAATTATTTATGCAACACAATCTTTGCTCTTGTTTTCCTGTTCATTGTTTGTGTCATTTTCCTCCAAGCTACTCTTCTCTTTTCCATTTCCTTCTCTTCTAACCATGACTGGAAAATCCTTCTTTATATCATTCTTTGTTTAATTTCTCTTCTCTTCTCCAAATCTCTCTGGTTTTGCTCCCCGCGGTTACAAACATACACACTACATTTCAACACTAGAACAGAACCCGAAATGGCGAAAGCATTTCGAGCAAAAACACTTGCCAATTTCGATTTTATTTTATTTCTGGCAATTTAACAGTGTTGATAAAAATCAGATGGAAGATACATCTAAATACGCACACAATCCTGCACATGCACATGTGCGAGGTGCGACCACGCCGCACTATCCCACGTCGTTTTCACCGTACTAAATCTTCCCAAGGTCGGCGAGGCCAACAAGGAGGCCGAATCTCGCGCCGACGAGGTATACGCCGTCACCGATTGCTATAGAGAACGTAAAATAGGGTTGATGGAGACCAAATCCCCATTGCTGCCAACTGGAAGAAAGCCCACTTGCAAAGTTGGGTTGTCCAAAGTTGGTCTCTCTATTACCGGAAGTAGAACTACTTTTCTCGGCAACGGTGGCAAATATATATTGATTCAGTGAGCGTGGATATTGAAGATGGAGGATGGGCCAAAACGTTTTGAAATCATTCGAATTGCATCAGATAGAGAAACCGAAATGAAAACGTCAGCCACGTCATTCGCGATGCATTCGTTATGGTTATTCTCGCGAGATATAGCATTTTCCTTAACATAAATAGGAATTAGTGTTTTATCTATTATGACACATGCTTCACACGAAGGTGAGACTTGGCGCAACTGTAAGGTTGATGTCTTGTGACTTTTTTGTATAACATTATCAGCTTGCAATACAGATATCTATGTTAAAATAAGGAAATATCTCCCTAGGAAAACTGTCTCTGTTGTATAAAATATTTCTACTTTATCATTCTGATATTAGTGTCGAAGCTTAGGTCTATTATTTTTGCAGATGGATATCAAGTGAATGTAAGCTTGTTTAAACTTTCCAGCAATGTTTGATATTTATTCTGTGCCAATGTGTTAGGGTCTGGGACATGTTCTTCTCGCTTCACTCCTCTTTTATCACGCCAAATCTGTAGATTTGAGAAGCAAAGCTTCTATAACATCCTTCTATATGTTTATCTGGAAGGTAATCACCAACCTCAAAAGACTTTTTATCATTGACTACATTCTCAAGATTATCATGCAAAAGAAACAGCTGTGATAATTCTTTGTTTTGAAAAACAATGACTCCAAAGTCCAATTGAAATGCAAAACACGGTTACATTAGCTACAAGAAAGTTATATCCTCTGTGGATACGTATATAAGCAAAAAATAACTGCTTCACACCCCTTAATAAATTTGGTTATTCTCATTTAATTTACTATTCTTAAAGTAATAAAAAATAACTACAATTACTAAATTTCCCTTGATGATATTTATTGGAAAAGACAATCTTAATTTAATTCAAGGATACTTTTGAAAAACATCATTTAATAGTTAAAAGTAGTTAAAAATTGCTTAAATGTTGGACAATCAATTCTGATTTTTTTAGAGCTTATATAGGAGACTGGATGGAGTATTTGTTAACATGAATAAACTGATTATCTTAGTCATAGTGGCCTAATAATAAACTGTTTTTTCACATATAATGGAATGGGAACAAGAAGTTGTATTGATGTCTGTTTCTTATTGCAGCTATTCTATGCAGAGTACTTCCTCATACCTTTAGTTAGATAAGGATAAGGATGCATCGACATTGTTGATTTGAGATTTAGTTGTGTTTGAATGGTGCTGCCTTTTGTGACAGGCCAGCTTTGAGTAGTAATTGGTTTGAAGTTTTTAATTGCATTTGTAAATGAAGAGTTATTTCTTTTAGGATGTTTTTTTTTCTACTCTCAGTGGTTTCTCTTATAATTTTTTTTACCTATTATCATTATCAAAAAGAAATAAACTAACAAACTTTTGCTTCAAGCATTGTACTCTATTTTTTTTGGCAATCCCATACCGATAGATTTTCATTTTCATCGTCTGCATGCATATTAATAGGACAGTTGTCAGGCCCAAAAAGCTCACAAAGCCAATAGGGCTCTGATTTTTTGTTTGCACAACCTGGACAATATTTTGGGTGAACCCATGGAGTAGGCTGGTTGGCCCACTTGGCAACACTTCTTTATTTAGAGACAGCTCTAGTTGTCTGCTATGAGCCCATGCTTGGAGAACTTATGAACAATAGTCACTTCAACTAAAGTTATAAGGACCGTTGGGAGGGGAGGGCCACACGGGTCGACAAAGTCGGATACACGTGGCCATTCAGGTTGCTTGGTGTATATTAGTCACCGGCAAAGCATGGGGATTCTATTGGAATTGGGTACCTCTATTTCGTCTGTCATGGGGTCTTTGAGGGCCTATGGGCCAATCTACATCAGATTTGGGTTAAATCAGTTTTTTTTTTTAAATATACAAGACCAGAGTTTTTTTAAAGCCTATTTAACTAAAAATGTTAGCTAGAAACTATCGAAAAAATCTTTAAAATCTCTATTTCATGCCCAAGGCTGGATTCGGATTCAGAACCTTGGTTAAGCTGGAAGAGACCCCTACCATCTCATCCAAGTGCTCTTGGGTATATTAAATTTTGTACTTTGTATTAAATCAAAAATTTGCTAACATATTTTTTGCTAATTTAAACATATTGACATACATTAATTTTTAACATATTTAAATATTATTATAAAATATAATTTAAATAGGATTATAAAGATAATACTCTAAAGGTTTTGTTAGATCTCAAATTGGAACTTAATCAAATCGATCTATTAGCTTGTTAGTTTGTTTACAAAAGCCTACAACCTCAAAATTGGACCTATGGCAGGCCATAGACCAAACCCAAGTCTTAACTTTTCAATGCAGACCAAGTCCAGACCTTGCAAAACTTAGTTCAACATAGGCTATTCTCGCCCCTAACAACATCTTCACGAGGAGTAGAAACTACAAAAATACCTGCCATTACTAATGAGGTCGAGTGTAAGAAAGTAAGAAACTACAAAATATTTCATGCCCCACAATAGGCTCTTCAACAACTTAGAGAAGTTGGATCGAAATGAGCTCGAGTAGTGTAAGAAGATAGTTGACTCATTGTACCTTATCGTTAGATATCCTAAGGGTTTTGCTTTTCCCACACCCCCTCCTACTCTTTCACACCCCTTAACAAATTTTATTCCAAAAATAACCTCGCGTGAGACGCTGCGAGGACGTGTTTTATGACTGTTCGAACGACCTTGTTCGAACAGGTTCGCATGACCTCATGCGAACAGTTTAAAAACGTCCAAAAGGGTGTGAAGTCAAAATTTAACACACTCGAACGATGTCATTCGAACCTGTTCGAATGCCCGTGTTCGAACAGGTGAAAATTCGTGAAAAAAAGAGGTTTGGCCTGGCCTTTTGGTCTTTTCACACCCTTATGGGGTGTGTTTCGAGTAGGAGGGGGTGTGGGAAAAGCAATACCCTATCCTAAATGTTGTTATGGATCATTAGATCCAAGACTCTCCATCAAAAGAAGTGCTGGGGAATGAATGGGATATTGGAATGAAAAAATGGTGGTCCAGACAGAATGGAAGATCCTGAAAGCAAAGTGATCAATCAATCAGCACAACATCGATGGACGGTGATGGATAAGTTTCATAACAGGAACAGGAAAGCTCTAAATTACAAATGCAAGTATGAATCAACGAAGTAGTGGCTGGCTTTGAACAAAAAAAAGTGGCTGGAAATAATAATAAACAACATTAAAAAAAGACGCATGCCGGTCACCCCAACAACATTGTCATTGGTTATCATTTGCCTGCGGTCATGTTTTCTTTGGTTTGTTCCTTCAATTTGTGTGGTTCGTGGTAAATACATAAATATTTCATAGCATATATCTATATATATATATATATATATTATCTCAATCACAAAAATCTTATTTGTTCAACTCACATAGAGTCGGTGTTCACATGATGGATACTATATAATAACCAACATGTTGTAAATGTCATTGTATCGCGATTGAGTTTATGATTGGATTTAATCATATACCATATATTCGCCACTTTACCATGATATATAACTCTAAGGGTTGAAAAATCTTGTGGGTCCCAATATCCATATATAATAGCAACTAGCAAGATGTTCTTCAATGAATTGATGATGGGTTTTGGCATTTCATAATACGAATTGATCGAGTGGATGGCTGAGTGGAAAGAATGAGAGACTATAGTAGTGGATTATCTATGTGGCAAGAAAAGAAGAAATGGCCACTTGGAAAAGTAGATGCTATGTGCTTCTCAAAGTCGTAGATATTCAAAGAATTTTTTTTAGTTGATAGAAAACCAATGATCATCAACAACTTCATATATAGTTTTTCCATACCGAAAAATGTAGGAATCTTTCAAAATGAAAAAAAAAGGTAATGATCATTGGTTTTCCAAGAAGAGGATGAGTAGTAGCTAGACAGAAATTTGTGCGTTACACAATCATCTTAAATACCCTATTGGACGTTGTTTCTTTATTTACGACTCTCTCCTTTCTCTCTCATCCTTTATTTTTGTCTAGGTACGTACAACAAATTTATAAATATACGATTTATGATTAAAAGTTCTGGTACAAAAAATAAAAGAAATGCGTGACGAAAAAACACACCATTTGCTATTATTGTTCTCCGTACTAGTGGCAACAGTTTGTGCTCTGGTGTACATGATTGGCAATTTGCGTAAGACAATTTGGTTTCGTGATTTAAAAAAGTGTAACTCTTTTACACACTCTCTTTAATACTCTTTAAATCTATGATCGTGTAAAATATACGTAGGTCTCACCACTTTGAAAATAGGTCTGATCATAGATGAATTGTTCCTGTGTTAGAGGCTAAGAACTACTTCCAAATTAGAAAGAAAGGGGGCTTAAATATGTTTTAGGCCCCTGCAAATATAGGGTGTTTTGGTTTAAGCCCCTGCAATTTTTTTTTTGTTAAAAGCCCTTGCAAAATGAAATATTTTGTTATAAGCCCTTCTCAACATATCCAGCAATCATAGCATTCCATGTTAAGGCTAACATTTTAGTCATAGAAGGGCTTATAACAAAATATGTCATTTTGCAAGGGCTTTTAACAAATTTTTTTTTTTGCAGGGGCTTAAACCAAAACACCCTATATTTGCAGGGGCCTAAAACATATTTAAGCCAAGAAAGGGAGAAGAGCTAATCTGTAGCATGTTGTAGCACCACTCAGCAAGGCTTAAATACTTCTCCCATAATGAGGGCTTATGATGCACAAAGGCACGAAGGTATTGCTCCAATATGCATGCCATCAAGAACCTCGATTTTCCCATCACTCTGAGGGTGATAAGATAAGCACTCTGTTTGAAAAGCTCTTGCCAAAAACGGCTCACAAAAATGGGGTCACGATCAAATAAATTAGCCTCTTAGGAAACCCATGGAGCTTACAACCGCATCTAAGAACAGTTCAGCAGTTCGATCTAAAAGCAATACCAAAGTGTCCAGCTCCTCCCTTAGAAAAACAATCAACAACCGCAAGTATCATCGAGCAATCGTTGTAGGTAGGAAGACCACTGATGAAATCAAGTGCTAAGTCTTGCCAAGCCTTTTAGGCCTACCAGACCGACCTACTTAAGTAAATTATAAATTTATTACTACTACTATTATTATATTAAATTTTGTACTTTGTGTTAACACATAAATTTGCTAAAAGCACATATTGCTAAATGATCCAGAAAACGGTGCGACATAATACCCGTTCAAAGACAAATTCTGTCTCTATCTCTTTTTTATCTGACTATTGTAAGTTAGTCCAAGAATTTTCGAAAAAAATAGAACCTGGCCTAGGAAAGGAAATTTGTTATAAGTTAGTGCGTTTATTTTCGTCTCTAGGAGGGAATGTTTAGGGGGCAATTATTGTTTTGACTTTTTTTCTCAAGATATTGATCTAGTCTCATTGGGCTCTCTTGTGTCATCTTTTTTTCTTTCTTTTTTAATAAAATAAGGAAATGAAGCATGTCTGATTTTTTTTGAACCAAGCCTGTTTGATTATATATATATAATTAAAAAAATTTAATATATTTAAATAAATAAATTATTCAATTCATAATTGTTCACTTCGTGATTTCATATTTTGAAATCATTAAACAATGAGTTCAGCGTCAATGTTATTGAATACATATCTGTCAATGTAAGTCACTAGACAGTCGGGGCAATTCACACATAATTAGGCCTAAGAAATAGGGGTAGTAACAGACTGAGTCGAATTGAGTTTTGCAATGTCTGAGTTTGACATATATTGACAATGCCGGACTCAAAAAAATATTCATTTATTTCTCTATATAAAAATATTTTGACCTATTTCAAATTAAAATTTTGCACTAGATTCCTAATTTTACACCTAACTATGAAGATTGTGCAGACTGAGTTGCATAACCGAATGGTACCCCTATTTCTTAGGGATAATTATGAGTGAATTGCCCATTTTTAATAACATAGTTTGAGAAAGCACACTAGTATGTACGAATAATGTATATGATATAGGCATATTCATTAATGGCATATGCATTGGCTCCCCCACATGCTTGCAGTTGCATGTTAGTGTACGGTGCAATCCACCTAATAATATATTTATTTGTTTTGACCTTTATTTCATGCGCGCTTCTCGGAGATTTAGCAATTTGTCTCAAAAACGTACTCAAATGGATGAGCTTGCTAATGCAAGTAGTTTAATTAGTGCTACTAATTAAGCGTCTAATTAATCATTGTGTTCAGAATCATGCATGGTTCCCAATGGCTTAAAGTTTTGTTTAAGCACTCAGCCATATGATTCCTATTTGGAAACACACATACAGACAGTGGTGGACCCAGGACCCCAGGGTTAGGGGTGTCAAATTTTTTAAATACACAATTTGCTAAAAATATAATTAAAAACAACTATAATATATTTAAATAAATAAATTATACAAGGAGAAGAACATAGAGAAAGAAACAATGTATCAGTAAATACGCTGGTGCAGGGCCTCTTAGCTAACTATCTGCCACATTCATATTGGGTATTGACACAACAAACAAACAAACACAAATCTTTGAAGAGGAAAAGAAAACCAATCCAGTGAAAAACAGAGTAGTGAAGTCTACTTCCCACTTCACACTGCTTCACTGATGAAGCAAGTTTTAATTTACAGTTTTTGATAAGGAAACAAAGGAAAAGAGGCAAGATTTTCTGTCACAGTAAAACAAATCTTTGAAGAGGAAAAGAAAACCATTCCAGTGAAAAGCAAATCAAAACAATAACACATAACATAAATCAAGCATTGGTTTTGATTTCAAACTCCGGTTTGAAATAGCTTCGCCGTAGATTGAAAAGCAGGTTAAGTTTTACCTCAAAATTGCTTTTAAAGTAAAAATATAAATCACTACCTCTCAAACTAAATCTAAACCACAATCACATTAGACAAGCTCACCTAAACACGAACCAAATTGAATCATAACAAGCAATTAAACATCAAATTAATAAAAGCTCTCTAGGGAAAACAACAACAGAGGAACCTTTCCACACGATATTATTCAATTAAGTATTCATTCAAATAAATTTTCCCCGTTTCCTAGCAACTAAAACCTAAAATCAAAATATAAAGGCACAAGCAGACTCAATCCAAAACAATAACACATAACATAAATCAAGATCTGGCTAAATCTCATGGAGATAAAATCTGAATTAAATTTGCAACAACAACAACAATAATAATTTGATGTGATGATACAGAAATAAAGAAGAGAGTGGACGAAAATTACGAGTAAGTGCCGAGGACGGGGCCAACCAAGAGAATAGCGCTGATCCAATTTTCAGAGACCTTGTGGTGAATCTTGGTAGGCAAATCCTTCCACAGACCAGACATGATTTTCAAACAATAAGTTTAGGGTTTTCAAACAATAAATTTATCCCTAATTTTAAGTTTAGGGTTATCAATCAATTTAGGGTTTTCATGAGAGAAGAAGAAAGCTACATACTCGTGCTTTTCAGACTCAGACGCACGCAGGAAAAGAGAAGATGAAGAAAGCTTCAGTTGATGATGGCTGTTCTCGCGAGAGAGAAAAAGAGAGAGGGCAGAAGGCTTCGCGAAAAAGAAGAAAATTGTGCTTCGCGAGAGAGAAGGAAGAAGGCTTCGCGAAGAAGAAGAAGAAAGCTGTGATGTTCGTTCGTTTTCCAGAAAGAAGAGAGGGCCTGGTTCCGGTTCCTTCGTTTCCAGAAAGAAGAAGAAGAGCTGCGTCTGCGTGTTTTGCGAGAGAGAGTGTGTTTGTTTGGGCAAGTGAAGTTTGGGTCTTTGGTGCAAATGGGTGCAAAATTTGGGCTATTGGTGCAATTTAAAATATTTAGGGGTGTCAAAAAAATATTTCTATAGGGTGGTAAGCAGAATTTTTTTTTTCAGGGGGTTCAATTGAACCCCCTCACTACTACGTCGGTCCGCCACTGCATACAGAGCTGCCAAAAACAAATAATTAAGCTTGAATTTGATAAAATTATTAATTAGATTGAAAATTATGTATATATATATATATATATATATATATATATATATATATATATATATACATGTATATGTATGTACCTCTATGATTAAATTTTAGTCACGATAAAAAGGGAGGTATTGGCTGTAATTTGTCGACCATGATTAGCTTCAGCCATGCTGGAATTAGTCATTGATCATTTATCCCCTCACTTTGGGGGAGCAATTTTGTTGGATTGCATGTGCAAATCAAATGGATTAAATATTCTTTTTTGTTTTGTAATAATTCGATATATATTAATTTCAGTAATTTCTGATCGCTTTATTTTTTTTTTTTAAAAAGTGCAATTAAAGACAGCCTGTATGTATTATGTCAATACCATTATAAAGTACAATATATTTTTAGTCAAAAAAAAAGTACAACATATTTCCACATATATATCTAATATCTTACAAAATTAGTAGTTTCCACTAAGGTTCATATAGAAAGCCCTTATTTTGGACCGCAACACTATAGTCTCCATTAATCTTTTTGAGTTTTGACTAGTAAACTCTCTTTGCTTTTTGGTACACCTTGTACTAAGTGCTCTCAATTTCAATAAAATCACTTTACTTATAAAAAAACTCAAGAAAAATTATTAAATTTTGATGTTATAGCTAAAATTGTTAATTTTAAATTTTTTCTTTGATACCCTTTTGCTTTTCATTGTTCTATTACACATATTTTCCTCTCTACAATAAATAGTTATAGGTAAGATTGACAAAAAAAAATTAATATGACCTTGAAGTTAAAAAATTACAAATATATAAAATGGACAATTATTAAAAAAGAATAATGATAGTAACAAATTAATGAATGGTGGTAATGGCTCATTGGGTTGGTGTCGTTGAATATGTGTGCAAATTTATATATATATTTTTTTCTAAAAGAAGTACGTGCAGAAGTTGTCTATGTGAGCATCATTGTCACATTGACATTGGCATAATATGGCCATACAAAATGTAAGGAGACGCTTACAATTGGAGTCACTAAACTTCCACAAAAACGTAATCTTCTTAGAAATTGCAATTTTTGCAAACGGCTAGGAGAGATTTTTTAAGTCTTGAAAATTAAAATCCACTAACTAATTGCAATTTATAAAGGGAAAAATTATTCAATATTTTTGTTGTCTAAAATTATAAAGAATTTACTACATGTCTTTGAGATGAGTAATTGGGACTTGAGTTTGTGGCTTGTTAATCATACTTCACTCATATACACGAATAGTAAAAAAGAAGTTCAAGGAATTGATAATGAAACATATATTATAATACTTATAATAATTGATAATAATAATAATAATAATTAAGATTAAAGCGTGCCCGGTAATTCAAGTCATCGAAAAAGGTATACGTCCTTAGCATTTTTTAATATACAAATCTTACTAATGTTTGTTGCTTAATTTGTCGATGTTTATTAGAAAAATAGCACGATGTACGTATAGCATATACAATTTGTACTTATGCTATATATAACAATTAAAAATGCAAATGTCCTTTTTTTTCTTCTCTATTTTATCTATATATAATATCTTATAAAAAATTAATAACTAAATAGATAATTTGGAGGGAATTTTTTTTATGATAAGGTGTCATGTTTTTGTTGGAAAAGAAAGTTAAAATGTTAAGAAAAGGAAATAACGATTCAAATCTTAACAACCTCCCCTATTTACTTTGTACCAAAAGAAAAGCCTCCCCTATTTACAAGTATTTTTTTGTTTGGGTAGCGGAGGTTTACAACTACTCTTTGTTAAGTAAAATTATGAAAGAGTTTCATTCCCTCAACAATAGTTGTTGTTTTCTCCAATCAGCCGACGGGGGATAAGTGGAGGGGAGATGGCGAAGGGATAGGAGGTGACGAGAATAGGGAAACCCCCTCCCTGTGTGAGAACCAAGAAGGGGAAAGGCGGATGACGATGATGGCTGGAGGGAGAATGAGGGGCGAGATGATTGGTGGGGGAAATGAAGAGGGTGGAGGGAGAAGGCAGAGGGAATGGGGGCGACCCAAAGGCGATGAGAGAGGGGGAGCCCCCCGACTATTCTTTGAGATCTTGAACCCTAGCAAACAACTGATTTTCTTAATATTGTTAGCTAGCTTATTCAGTCCCTGTAACCGTTTCTGTTATTTTGAGTTCACATTTTCATTCTTCTAGATGCATTAGCACCTTGTAGGCATGGCAACGGGGCAGGTCGGGGGCGGGTTTGGCATTCCCCATCCCCGCCCCTACCTCTATCGGGGTCGGGTTTTGCATCCCCCAACTCCGTCCCAAACGGGGACGGGTTCCCCGCGGGTACCCGTTTCCGCCACAAATTTATAAGAAAAATAAAAAAAATATATTTATAATAATTAATAAAATAAAAATGATAAAATAAAGTTAAAAGTATTAAAATAGATTTTTCTATAGGAAATAGATCAAAATTAAAAATAAACAAAATTTATGAAACAAAATGAATGAGTAAATATGTATGAAATAAAATAATTAATTTATGTTTTGTCAAGCGGGTTCGGGGCGGGGACGGGGTGGGTATCGACATCCCCGAACCCAAACCCGTCCCCAGTCAAAGCGGGTTTTCCCCGTCAAACTCGGGCGGGGTCGGTGGGTACCCACGGGTTCGGGTTATGTTGCCATGCCTAGCACCTTGCTATGCTACAATAAATGTAACCAATTATCAAACAAGCAACGAGAATGAGTAAAATATCTTTCAATTACTCTAATATGGTATCAGAGCCAGGTTTGCAACCTACAAAGGTCTGCATCATCCAGCAACTCAAGAGCATTTTTTCTTTGGTTGAGTAGTATTCCTTCAGGGGAACGAGCCACTTTAAGGCCTAGGAATATTTTTAAATTTCCCATGTTTTTGATCTTGAATTGAGCATCTAAATTAAGTTGAAAAAGAAACTCATTAATTAAATGAATTGAACTTAATATATTAGAATAATATTTTTTTATCAGCATATTCAAATTACAAATTTTATATGAATAATTTTTTTGATATATTAGTCTGTAATTTCGTTTATATTTTTTAGTTACAGTTATTTTACTTTTTTTTCTTATCTAAAAAGATTACTGATGTTAATAAGCTGTGTGAGTTGAACCGAATTTGAGTCAAAAATTACTTTTAGTTTGATTTATTTAAGCGATTCGAGCTCACGAGTTTAACCAAGTTGTTTGCATGTGAACTTAAAACAAGTCGAGTTTGAGCCGGGAAAAAAAATTCACGTCAAACTCAAATCGAGTTTTGAGCCGAATTAATTTTTATCAAATCGAGCTGAACTGAACTAAGTTCAACTTGTCTCTTTTCAACCCTATCCTTAATCTATCCAAATGAAGAGGTAATTAAAGCTGAAATAAGAAGCATGAATACATCGTATCATAATAGACTTTGGTTGGTTTGCCAATTTAACATTTATTCATGTGAATTGACGCTGGTCTTATCATGTGTTCCAACTGAGTCAGCTCTTATAGTATATAATTATTAGATTTTGTGTAAAAGCAATCTTTTTCTCTCTTCTTTTACTATGGATTTGGTGAACAAACATAGAAATGATGAAGTTTGAATGAATAAATGGTTTCCTTTTTACACCAAACACACAGACTCAAAATTCCATAGAAAATAAAGAAAGAGAGCAAACACCAAAATAGTAACTTTGATAAAATGGTCAGTGAAATTGTTTCAAAGTCAAAAATAAACAAATTAATAAATCAACTATGAGGAGACCATTTATTCGTATTCGTACAACAATAGTTTTCTTCTTTCTATTTCACACTAGTTATTTCTTCAATTCATCCCTTTTTTTGAACGGGAATTTTCTTCATCCTTGCCACGAATATAAGTGGGACTCACTCACCCTCCATCTTATATTTATTTATTTTTCATATAGTAGACTTTTGATTTTATTTTTCATAGTTTATGCATTATTGTATACATCATTTTGAAAATAATGTGTGGATAACTTTTTTTAGCGGAAGGAGGTTATGTCATTTAATTGCTTACGAAGTTTGACAACAAAGAGCAGTGTCATCAAAATCCCAAGTGGTAGCCATTTTAGTAGGGTAAATTAAGGTGGGAATAGGTCAAGCCAATCGAGAATTGATGCTATAAACGAGTGCGGTTAATAATTGGAATCTGGGAAGCCCTGATATCTCAAAATATAGACCAAGTATCCGTATCTGACACTGATACGTGTTCGATATGGCAGGATACGTATACATGGAGTATCTTGGAATTTATATTTATTTTTTAATTAAAAAGAGACCCGATACTAGAGAGATACGCGCGAGACACTCAAGAGATACAACTGGCTGTTGGGGATACACCCGGGATACATTTTGGGTTGTTTTTTTTTGGGATCTTCTCTTCTTTTAACAACAAATGTTGGCTCCTTTCTTTAATATAAAAAAATTATATTTAAAACTAAATTAATAAAAGTATCTTGGAATTTATATTTAGTTTTTAATTAAAAAAATACCGGATACTTGAGGGATACACGTGAGACGGTCGAGGGATACACTTGGCTGCCGGTGATACACGTGAGATATGTTTTGGGCCGCTTTCTTTGTTTTGGGATCCTTTCTTTTTTTAACAACAAATGTGGGCTCCTTTTTTTAATATAAAAAATTATATTTAAAAGTAAACTAATAAAATATTGAATCTTAAAACTGAGAACCCATGACACACACAAGACAAGTTGTCCAGCGCCTTGCTACTGTACCACAAGTTGTTTTTGAACATATTAGCTAACAAATATAAAATATATACTATGCTTTATTTGGTATAAAAAAAAATAAGTTTTTATACATTTTTTTACAATATATGTTTTTATACAAAATAAGGTGGGAATAGGTCAAGCCAATCGAGAATTGATGCTATAAATTAACGAGTGCGGTTAATAATTGGAATCTGGGAAGCCTTGGTATCTCAAAGTAGACCAAATATTCGTATCCGACACTGATTCGTGTCTGATATGGCAGGATACGGGTCCAAGGAGTATCTTGGAATTTATATCTATTTTTTAATTAAAAAAGACCTAATACTAGAGAGATATGCGCGAGACACTCAATAGATACGACTGGCTGTTGGGGATACGCCCGGGATACATTTTGGGCCGTTTCTATTTATTTTTTAATTAAAAAAAGACCGGATACTTGAGGGATACGCGCGAGACAGTCAAGGGATACAATTGGCTGCTGGGGATACACGTGGGATACGTTTTGGGTCGCTTTCTTTTTTTTGGGGATCATTTCTTTTTTTAACAACAAATGTGGGTTCTTTTTTTTTAATATAAAATATTATATTTAAAAGTAAACTAAAAAAATATTGAATCTTTTTTTTGAATATAAAAAAATATTGAATCTTTTTTTTGAATATAAAAAAATATTGAATCTTAAATCTGAGAACCTATGACACACACAAGACAAGTTGTCCCGCGCCTTGCTACTTTACCACAAGTTGTTTTTTTTTTTTACCAAAAAAGTAAGTACCACAAGTTGTTTTTGAACATTAGCTAACAAATATAAAATATATACTATGCTTTATTTGGTATAAAAAATAAATTTTTATACATTTTTTTGACAACATATGTTTTTTATATATTGATAATCAACTTTTTTACTCGATGACCCGATACCTGACTGAGGGCCTATAGGTTAGCCTCCGTTAACTTTTCTTTTTAAAATAGGCAAGGTCGGGGCTTTTTTAGAAGCTTATAGCTAAATATGAATAGTTTTTTATTACTAGTATTGTTATTATGTTAAATTTTGTTCTTTGTTTTAAATCATAAACTTGTGAACATTTTCTGTAATTCAAACCTGCTGACTTACATCAATGTTTAACTTATCATATAAAATTAGATTCTAAAAAAAGTCATGCTACATTTTAAAATAGAACTTAGTGTTTGCTGATTTATCAACTTATTAGTCTATTTAAAAAACTCCACACCACTCACTACTTGAGTGGTTTAAACTTTCGAAAAAAAAAATAACAAAGTAAACTTTTAAACAGACTTTGAAACCTTGTTAGATTTTTGAAAAGGTCGAGTCAAATCTTAAAAATAGGCCTATGACAAAGTACTAAGTTAGGCCTAGACCTAACATTTTCAATGTACACCGATGCCTTGCAAAGTTTAGCCTAACCCTACCTATTTTCACACCTATTTTTGAGTGAACTATACCAAAGAGTTCTTAAGGAAAGAGGAAAAAAGCTCCCAACACTATCAAATAATAACACCAAATTCAAAGTGTACGTCTTCTTGGGATCTATCCCTCCACTACATATTTTGCATGAAGCTCAAATATTAAATCTTTTAAACCTAGTCTGGTAACATATTGGATAACAATAAAAACCCAAATTTTGCATCAAACCCATTACATCTTGTTGTCTCCCGATGTTGCATTTGAAGGTTCTCTTAGAATATGGTTAAGGCCTAACTCAACCACACAAAACCAGCTTGTAAGGTGAGGGATGCCTCCCACTTATAAACTTATTTTCAGGCCATATCACATCCAATGTGGAACTCTTAACAGGTCCCTCTAAAGTGGACAAGGGGGAGGGATGAAGATTCAGTACTATTACCTAGGCTCTGGAGTTGACTTGCATGCGAAGCTAATTCATTTGTTTTAATTTGCTCCCAGAAGTTTATTGTTTCATCAGCATTGCCGTAAACTTCACAAAATCATGGACCACTTGATTCAAATATTCATGTCGCGCTCTACACCTACAAAGGCCCCAGTAAGCTAATGCTCTCTCACATGGCACAAAGTGCCAATAATTTTGTATCTCTTTATCACAAGTGGCACAGTATTGAGAGCATGCATGCACCCTTGTATCCAAGTTGGGTTCGGTTTGAGAGGGAAGACACTCTCTTCCCAACTGCCAGAGGAAATGCTTAACGCCAGCAGCTTACAGATGATTTTGCCACGAAATATAGCAATGGATTTTGCTAATGCAATTTCTTTATCAGTTTAGAGAACAAAATAATTAACTTGTAAATTTTTTTGCTTATTAATTTAATTTCTAACAAATTGATGGTTAAACATATTTTTTATACCTGCTTGATTCATGTTGATTTCTTTGCACAATAAAAACACTTCATTACATTAAAAACGTAATGTACTTGGTAAAAAAACATAACAGACATTTTAGACTAAATCCTACATAATATAATAATTAGTTTTTAAGTCATAACAAAAGACATTGAATGTTTAACTCTCTTCATCACTTAGTCCATCTGAATCAGACTCTTCATCATCTTCGTCATCCAGCTTTTCATTAAATGGAATTTTTTTGACACAATTAAATAGAGGTTGTTGAAACTTCATCATTTTCATAAATTGTTTTAGGATCTTGTTATCTTACTCATAAGTTTTCTTGGTATTTTCCATTTCGACTCGAAGTTCATCTCTTCCAGTTCTCACTTCTTTCATTTGATTTTTGAGTTCATTAAGATCCTGTCTATGCACCCACTCATATGACAAAGAACTTGAACCGTAATAGTAAGGTATCAACACTACACTCGAATATAGTCCATAGCCATGCATACACTCTAACTACACCACGCCATACATCAAACTGACTTGGTGGATTTTCTTCTTGCAAAGATGCTACTTGAGTTAGTTCTTTCCATGTGCGTGTAAAGTTCTCTTATCGATATGGACATAAGACCAATTAATATTCAAAACACTCAAATAAATTAAAACCAACATAAGAAACTTAAATAGAAATAAAAATTGATAGTTCATTACATTCACATGTTTTGATCGTCTATCTATCCACCCAAGTGTTATCCTTACAATGTTGGTGCGTGCAGCGAAACAATTTTATGGTGGAAGCCTAATTCATCAAAACTCGTAAGTAACGTAGCGATGAGATGGCAGAAGTGCACAAAATGATCGAGTTGCCAAAATAATTTATGAAGAGCAAACAAAAGGGATTCAAAATAGAAACATCTAGCATATATGCACAATCAATTGCAAAGCTTGAATAAGAATCTAGTGATTATTTCTAAGAATCAATCACAATCACAATCAATCTAACCTGAAACAAACTAGGTGGAGGACTTTGGTGGTCACAGAGGTAGCGTATGTGGTGGTCGTCTCTGGTTCTCTGAGCCACAACAGGAAGATGCGCAACACAGGACAAAGCTTGTGTATGTGGTGGTCGCTCTTGTTCTCATGAAAGAGTTAGGGTTTTGTGAAAGACATGTTGCAAGAAGTAATAGGATTTGGGAAAGAGGGCTTTTGCTATTCCGAAGAGGGAATCTAAAAGGAAATTTGGAGAAGAAGGAAATTAAAAAAAATTGAGAAAGGGGAAACTAAATTTTTATTAAAAAAAATTTGTGCGTTTTACGGACTACCATTTCGGCCGCTAAGTACAAAATTTAACAGCAACTGGAAAAAGAGTTGTTAGTGTTGACTGAAAAATCAGTCTCTAACTTCAGCGACCACAGAATCGATCGCTAAGTTCAACGACAACAAAATCGGTCGCTAATAACAACAATTTTATTTGTATTTTAAAAAACAATATTTTTCCTGTTCTTAGCAACTAATATTTCGAACAACACTATATATATATATATATATATATATATATATATATATATATATATATATATATATATATATATATATATATATATATATAAACCAATCGCTAATTCAGTCGCTAAAATAGAACTATATAATCCACTCTAACTCGGTCTCTAAATTGATCTCTATAGTGACTAAATATATTCGATCTTCAATTTAGTCGCTAATTTCTATTTTTCTAGTAGTGCTTTTTTATTTGCATTACAACCAAGGTTTTAATTTTTCTTTATTAGAGGTTTAAATTATTCAAGTAATAATATTTAATGTATAAAGAATCAATAAATGTTGGTTTGAGCGGTAATTGGGTTAGGATATCATCCCAAGGTCTCAAGCTCGAGGCTTGGGTGTGCAAAAACTCTATTGAGAGGGAGAGAACCACACTGGACGGCAAAGCCAAATACACATGGTCTATCAAGTTCTCCAGCTAAATTAATCAGCGGCAAAACCAATGGATATCGCGCATCAATAACACATTAAAAAAAAAATGTGATTTATAAATAGTAGTGATGTTCCTTGCACGTGAGTAATTGTTTCATTTTTTACTTAAAAAGGTAATTCAAATTTAAACATGATTAACTTTAACCTAGTGTTTGAGCGGCTCATAGTGTCGTTTCCATTACCACATGACGTTTTCATTGTGCACTTTCCGTCTAGAAAAAAATGGCCTCTTTCTAGTGCGATATTGGTTCTTTGGGCTATTTGGAAAGGTGGCGGTTAACATGCACAAATGGATGAAGGGTTTTTTTTTTGGTACCCCCATCAACTCTCATCTACCCCCATCAGCCCTATGAAAATACCAAAATGTTACCAAGTGGCTTCAGTCTCAAGAGGGGGGGGGGGTGAATTGAGATTTAAAACTTTTCAGATCTTTCGAAAACGTTTTTCCCCTTTTCAATGACTTAGATCAATTTTCGCGCAGGTTAAGTGGAAGCGAAGGAATTAGAATATAAAGCAGTAAAGCAGTATAACAGTAAAGCAGGAAAGCAGTAAAGCACGCAGAGATTTATCCTGGTTCGGTCACCTCCTAGTGACCTACGTCCAGTCCTCACACCCTTGTGAGATTTTCCACTAACCAAACCAACAAGGCTTACAGGTGCCTTGGAAAACCTTTACAGACTCAGGCACTCTCCTCCTAGGATACCCCACCTATGGAGAGCCCTCAAATCTAATATAACAATAACAAGAGATACCCCACCCTTGTTACAACAACTGCCCTAGAAAGATACCCCACTTCCTAGTACATGCAGCTACCCCTAGAGAGATACCCACTCTCTAGTACAAATTATAACAACAATATAACAGTAATGTAAATACAGAAATACCTCTTAGTGTAGGCAGATATTACAACTTGAAGGACACAACCCCAACTAACTCTTAACGTAGGATCAGCTCTTGACGGACCAGTGGTGCGAGAAGAACACAAATAAAATATAAGAGTTTTTCAGAAATGATAGATCGTGAGAATGGGTTGGTTAAAGAATGGAGGTGGTGAAGCCTCTATTTATAGATTTTGAAAATCCAGATCTCACGTTGAAAAAGTTTAAAGGAATCGATTCTTTGTTAATTGGAAAGGATCTAGGAATCGATTCATTTGCTTGATCTGATCTAGGAATCGATTCTGATTTGTTTGTAAAAAGGATGGCAATCGATTATTGGCTTACAGGCAAGCTAGGAATCGATTATATAGATTAAAGAAGAAGGTTGAAATCGATTCTTATTTAAATAAGGAAGCAAGGAATCGATTATGTGCTTAACCATTGATTTAGGAAATCGATTTTGAGCTTTAGAGAAATACTAGGAATCGATTCTTTACCTTTGAAACATTATAGGAATCGATTCTTATCTTTAGGAAAATAGTTGGAAATCGATTTCTTTGCTTTTAATAAAAACAATATGAATTGTTTCTATGCTTTGAAAAAATAGTTTATGAATCGATTTATATACTTTAGTAAAAATAATATGAATCGATTGTATGCTTTCATATTGAGTTAAAAATCGATTTTGATATTTAATAAAAATAGTGTGAATCGATTTTATAGTTTCTCAAAAACCTTTTTATGTTTACGTATGCATGCATGCATTTTGAGAAAGCTTTGGGACGAGAGACTTTGCGAGATGAGCTGACCTTTGTAAGAGCTTACATTTATCCTAAGACTCACCCAAGACCCTAAGGACTACCCTTATTTATAAGGACTACCCTTATATCTTGAAACTTAAATTCTTGAGTTTGATTGTCTTGGATTGTGACTTTTGAATATATGATACTTTTTATCAGCTTTGCTTTGACACTCTCATTCCTTTGGCCATCAACTTGGCTTTGTCTTTTTCATCATCAAAACTAATCCTGCAATATTAGATAACCTGCAACACAGGTATCCACATTCTCCCCCTTTTTGATGATGACAAAACATTTGCTCATCTCAAGGTGGGAGGTTAGTTCAAACAGATAATATATATATGATGCTCCCCCTATCATGATGCTCCCCCTGACTTATTGAATAGATGCATAATATGCAAGTTCTATATGCTCATATGCAACCCTATATTTCTCTCCCCCTTTTTGTCATGATCAAAGAGGGTCAATATATGATAAAGTTTGCGAATCGAATGTCACAGCTATTTGACAAGATAAAAGAGCCATTGCTGATTTGTAAGTGATCATCAAAACTTGAAGAAAAACATATTTGAGGCCATGAAGAGAATATTTTATCAAACACAGGCAAAAGCTAATTATGAGTCTCAAAAATCTGTGAAGCAGTTGTTTTAAGCTTTATACATTTCATGCTGCTTAGTTTGAAAGTTGGTGATGGCAGCCAGAATATGGGAGAAAAATTATTTTAGTTGAGCAACGATTGTGAGTATGTATTCTGAATTTTAATGCCAAAGCCAGCAATTTATTGTGACAGGAGAAAATGGATTTCGGGAAAAGGTAGCATTTCAGCTGCTTTATAAAACGCTTTTTGAGCACGCAGAAATTCGTAAGTCACAAATTCTCTTAAATATTTTAAAAGATCACTTGAAGAATATTTTATTGAAAAATTCATTTGAGTAAATAAAGAACCAGGTTTTCTTTTGCAATGGATTTGTGAAAATATCAACTAGCTGATTTTGACGATTCAACTAACTCAATCACACTATCGCCTTTCTAACCATAACCTCTAAGAAGGTGATGTGATAATTCTACATGCTCAGTTTTAGAGGGATGATCAGAATACTTTATTTGTTTTCATGCCTTGAAAAAAATGTTCCCTTAGAGATGCATGAAATGCGGTTTAGAGATCAAATTGTTTCACAAGTCACATGTTTGACTAAGTAAACTATGATTTAAGCACATTTTCAGTTTAGGGGTGAATAAGACTTTTCTAACCTTTACCAGTGATTCTCCCTCTATTCATCACAAGTCACATGACAGATTTTTCTCCGAGGTGAGAGTTGATAACTTTATTGCGTTTCCGGTCATGTGCTTTGAGTCTTTGCTGTCAAGGTATCCACATGTCCCCATACCTTGCAGCGTACTTGCAATGATCTAAAACAAGGTTCTAGGTACCCAAATCTCTTTGGGTCCTTGTGGGTTAGTGTTTGGTATGGTTCCTTTGGGAACCCACACCTTTTTCATATTTTGTTTACCTCTTGCCCTGCAAACAGAAGCTGTATGTCCAGGTTTACCACAATAATAACATTTAATGTATGGTCTAGTGGAAAAATTAGATTTGTAATGAACATGCTTTTCTATGGTTTTGATTCTAGATAGTTTTTCAATAGTCAACTCTAGTTCATGAACTTTCTTTTTGCTTTCAACACATTTATCACATGTATGGTTTTCTTTAAAGCATGCAAGACTATCATTTTCTTTTCTAAGTTCTACTATTTCTTTGTTTAAAGAAGTGATGTCTTTTTTCAGATGAGTGATAGCTTTCTTGGATCTGTCTAACGCTTTAGCTAATTTTAATGATTTATCATGTAATTCAGTAAATGCTTCATATAATTCATCATAGGCATCTTGTAAAGATTCAGAGTTAGAATATACCTCAGTTTCACTTTCGCTGTCGTGGTCGGCCATGAGAGCAACTTGATTTTTTTCACTTTCTGAGCTATCTGATGAGTTCCTGTTTTCCCATGCTGTGTAGGCTTTTCTACTCCTTTTTCCTTTGGATCCCTTTCTCTCATCTCTTGGTCGTTTTCTTTGTAATTTTGGGCATTCCAATTTTATGTGTCCGGGTTTCCCACATTCGTAGCATGTTAAAGGACTTAAGTAGTTTTGTTTGCATGAGACTTCTTTGGTTGGAGAATTCTTTTCTAGAGACCTCCTTATGAACCTTTTGAATTCTCTTACCATTAGGTCTATATTCTCATCCTCTTCATCACTTTCACTTTGCGAGTCATCACTGTCGTCGGATGAACTTGAACTTGAAACTTTAAAAGCTAGGTTTTTCTTTTTCTTGACTTTTCCTTCATTCTCTGCTAGACGAGTGAGTTCTAACTCGTGCTCTAGTAGTTTCCCAAACAGAGTGGCAAGAGACATGGTAGTTAGGTTTCTTGATTCAGTTATAGCAGTTACCTTTGGTTGCCATTCTCGGTTTAGGCATCTTAGCACTTTGTTGATCAAGTCTTCGGGAGGAAATGATTTTCCTAATGAACCCAATTTGTTCACTATGTGAGTGAACCTTTTCTGCATCTCTGATATTGTTTCACCTGTATTCATTCTAAACAATTCGTACTCTCTGGTAAGAGTATTTATTCTTGCCCTTTTCACTTCACTTGTACCCTCATGAGTAACTTGAAGATTATCCCACATTTCTTGGGCAGATTTACAGTTTGAAACTCGAAAAAATTCATCAGCACTCAAAGCAGAAGTAATAATATTTTTAGCGCGTAAATTAAGTTGCACTTTTCTTTTCTCATCATCAGACCATTCATTTCTACTTTTTATTCTAAGAATACCATCTACTATGTGTGTGGGGACGAAAGGTCCTTTTTCCACAGCATCCCAAACATCTAAGTCTACCCCTTCAATAAAAATTCTCATTCTTTCTTTCCAATATGCATAGTCTTCTCCGTTGAATCCCGGAGGACGGAAAAGAGATGCACCCTCTTGCGTATACCAACCTGAAGCCATTTCTCTTGAAGCGGCTAAGCTCTTTATACAAGAGTCTAGCTCTGATACCACTTGTTACCAAGTGGCTTCAGTCTCAAGAGGGGGGGGGGGTGAATTGAGATTTAAAACTTTTCAGATCTTTCGAAAACGTTTTTCCCCTTTTCAATGACTTAGATCAATTTTCGCGCAGGTTAAGTGGAAGCGAAGGAATTAGAATATAAAGCAGTAAAGCAGTATAACAGTAAAGCAGGAAAGCAGTAAAGCACGCAGAGATTTATCCTGGTTCGGTCACCTCCTAGTGACCTACGTCCAGTCCTCACACCCTTGTGAGATTTTCCACTAACCAAACCAACAAGGCTTACAGGTGCCTTGGAAAACCTTTACAGACTCAGGCACTCTCCTCCTAGGATACCCCACCTATGGAGAGCCCTCAAATCTAATATAACAATAACAAGAGATACCCCACCCTTGTTACAACAACTGCCCTAGAAAGATACCCCACTTCCTAGTACATGCAGCTACCCCTAGAGAGATACCCACTCTCTAGTACAAATTATAACAACAATATAACAGTAATGTAAATACAGAAATACCTCTTAGTGTAGGCAGATATTACAACTTGAAGGACACAACCCCAACTAACTCTTAACGTAGGATCAGCTCTTGACGGACCAGTGGTGCGAGAAGAACACAAATAAAATATAAGAGTTTTTCAGAAATGATAGATCGTGAGAATGGGTTGGTTAAAGAATGGAGGTGGTGAAGCCTCTATTTATAGATTTTGAAAATCCAGATCTCACGTTGAAAAAGTTTAAAGGAATCGATTCTTTGTTAATTGGAAAGGATCTAGGAATCGATTCATTTGCTTGATCTGATCTAGGAATCGATTCTGATTTGTTTGTAAAAAGGATGGCAATCGATTATTGGCTTACAGGCAAGCTAGGAATCGATTATATAGATTAAAGAAGAAGGTTGAAATCGATTCTTATTTAAATAAGGAAGCAAGGAATCGATTATGTGCTTAACCATTGATTTAGGAAATCGATTTTGAGCTTTAGAGAAATACTAGGAATCGATTCTTTACCTTTGAAACATTATAGGAATCGATTCTTATCTTTAGGAAAATAGTTGGAAATCGATTTCTTTGCTTTTAATAAAAACAATATGAATTGTTTCTATGCTTTGAAAAAATAGTTTATGAATCGATTTATATACTTTAGTAAAAATAATATGAATCGATTGTATGCTTTCATATTGAGTTAAAAATCGATTTTGATATTTAATAAAAATAGTGTGAATCGATTTTATAGTTTCTCAAAAACCTTTTTATGTTTACGTATGCATGCATGCATTTTGAGAAAGCTTTGGGACGAGAGACTTTGCGAGATGAGCTGACCTTTGTAAGAGCTTACATTTATCCTAAGACTCACCCAAGACCCTAAGGACTACCCTTATTTATAAGGACTACCCTTATATCTTGAAACTTAAATTCTTGAGTTTGATTGTCTTGGATTGTGACTTTTGAATATATGATACTTTTTATCAGCTTTGCTTTGACACTCTCATTCCTTTGGCCATCAACTTGGCTTTGTCTTTTTCATCATCAAAACTAATCCTGCAATATTAGATAACCTGCAACACAGGTATCCACACAAAATACCCTTAAAATTTTGATAAAATTACAAAACATTTATCATTTATCACTTTCATCCGTTTGACCAGATTTTTTTTAGAGATCATCGGATTTAACCTTCAGAGATACATCCGATTTCCCATCGGACTTACGCATCGGACGTAGCTATATCCGATCCACACATCCGCTTCGTAAACAAGTGAGTCGGAATTACGTAAATCCGATTCTCCAATCGTATATACCTAAATCCGATTTCCCATCGGATATAGGTAGATCCGATTTGGTTTTTATTTTTCTAAAAATTTGTTTTTTCAGTGTCAAACAGGTATCGAGGGGAGTCTTCGTCTCGGGCATCACCAGGTGCTCCGAGTACACGCACCCGCCACAGGATTGCGGGACATGCGTCTGCCCGCCATAGGCGACAGCAGCAGTATCAGCAGGTGGAGGAGGCCCCGGACTATCAGTATGAGGAGGGCCAGCAGGGGCATCCTCTTGATGAGCATTCTATGTCCGAGGGCCATTCTATGGCTGAGCAGGAGTATTATCAGCAGCAGCAGTACCAGGAGGAGCCCTATCATCAGCCTCAGCAGCATGAGGAGCAGCATGAGGAGCAGCATGAGCTATTCACTGGACTAGGATCTCATGTCTGTTCTATTATATTGAGAGACCCGGTAAATTTTATTTATTTACGTAGCCTTTTTAGTTTAATTTTTTTACATAGCCTTATTTTTTTATTTTTTTATAATGCAGACATATGAGCGTAAATTGAAGGTTACCAACCATGGTAACAAGCTGGCTCAGAGATTGCTTGGGTTTGCCCAAAACACCCGGATGTGGGATTTTATCACGGGTTCCAGATTAGCCCCTCTTGTCTCGACCGGTCATACAAAGGTGGACCATGAGCTGCTGTCTGCTTTTGTTGAGAGGTGGCACTCTGAGACATCGTCATTTCACCTACCATTTGGTGAAATGACGATTACTTTGGATGATGTCTCCTGTTTGCTGCATCTACCCATTACGGGGAACTACTTCAGAGCCCCACCTACCTCGGTCACCACTGATCAGGCCATCCACCTAGCACATGTTTATCTAGGTGTGACTATAGAGGAGGCGGGGCTGGAGTGTCGAGCTTCATCTGGCCCGTATTACCGTTTTGAGTGGCTGCAGGAAATTGTTACTAGAGGGTCCATAGAGGATGACATGCGTCCTGCTGTCAGGGCCTTTATCCTTCTGATTCTGAGCTGGTCCATCTTCACGGTCAAGACCGGCGACAGAGCTGAGGCTAAGTGGCTGCTGCTACTTGAGGATGTCAGTGAAGCTGGAGTGGGATCATATGCATGGGGGGCAGCAGGGCTTGCTTTCATGTATGACCAGCTGAACTACTCCTGCTTGGATCAGGCGCATCAGTTAGGAGGGTATGCGACCCATTGATATGTGAGGGCATCTATTCCTAGACTCTTACGGGTTGCATCACCACCACCTCCAGTACCACCAGCACAGCCAGAGTTGCTCGAGCTTTATCAGCTTATGGAGGCGGAGATTCGGAGGGGGCTTAGGGTGGGAGACATTAGGATGGGTACTCAGACGTACACTCGCCTCACGCAGTTACTGGATATGGTACCGAGGCGTGACTAGAGGGTTTTGCGGGATTTTATGTTTGAACTATTTTTATATTACTTGATTATTAGTATTTTTTGTTAATTAATATTTCTTGTTTATTATTTTTGTGGATAAAAGATATAATTTCGATTTCATGCGATACAAGATAAAACATAACCAACTACAATAACAATAAAATATAAAAGATACATTTTCCTGAAATAAGTGAGCGACAGTGAAAATGATAAAACGACAAACTACTGAGCTGGTGGAGTGAAACGACGAAGGATCTCAGCGACGGTCCGTGTCGTTTCGACGTGCAAATGCAGATAACCGTGCCACTTAAACATAACATGCATGGACATCATTGCTTGGACGTCACCGTCGTTCTTGATATCCATTGTAGAGCAGAGCACACGTCCATCAGCCCAATCCTTTTTCCGATAAACTATACGAGTTATCTCTCGCTCGTCGCCCTCCACTTGCACTTTACCCAGCAGTTTATCTTTTAGCTGAGCGAATGTTATGTTGTGTTTAAGCCTGCACTGCATTGTGTCACGCCCCTCGAAACAGACACCATCATCTTTGTTGGTGATGATGCCCTGATGATGACTGATAGTGAGGGATGAATCCCGCTCATATAGTCGCTCATATAGTAAGGGATGAATCCCGCTCATTTTTTTGGAGTGACAAGAATGAGGTTTGACAAGAATAGGTATTTATAGAGTTCGTCAACCATTATCAACCGTTGATATTGTCGGTGCAATCTGCACCGTTGATCAAAGCGGATCTATCCCAAATTGCAAAGCGGATCTAACCAATTTTAGGTAAATCCGATCTCACCAGCTCAAAATCGGATTTAACTGGATCCGATTGAGTTTATAAATTTCGCATCGGATTTACTCCTCAAAGGTAAATCCGCTTCGTAATTTAGTGAATCGGATGTATCTACAACGCAAGTAAATCCGCTTCGTAATTTAGTAAATCGGATATACCTTTTGTGGGGGTACATCCGCTTTGCTAAATTACGAAGCGGATTTACCTTCTTCCAGGGTAAATCCGACTTAAAAAAACAGTTAAAACACTTAATATTTGTATTTGGTATATATGGATAGATAGTTACAAAAAATGTCAATGTAAATAATAAATACAATAAATGTCAATGTAAATCGTCGGAATCATGGGTTAAGTCTACAAAAGTGGGAGGGAGACAGGGCATCTTCAAAGCGGTAGACTGCCAAAGGGCAAAACGACCGGTATAAGGATCCAGCCATGAAGTAGATTCATCTGATCGATTGTGAGACCACATCAAAGCAACTGGAGGCAACGGACAGACAGGGGAGATCGAAATATGCATCCAATGGATATCTCTGACGTTAAGAATACATATGATTTTATACTTGGAAGAAGAATAACTACCTCTCAAAGGAAGATAAGTAAAATTCATATCCAAAGACAATTGAACTAGGGCCACATTATACTTAGTAGCTATAAAGTACCCCATCTCAGGCAAACTCAACCACTTATCCTCCTTCTGGAAACCGGGGTATTCAATGGATAACGCTTTTCTAAGCACAGCAAGTCTGTCCTTTCCAAACATGTAACTATATAGTTGCTCCCTCTCCTTTGTTTCTTTGATTAAATCTTGCCTAATTATAGGCCAACTATCCTCACCAAGATCGAGACCAACCGCTACTGCTCGGAACCCACAATTACCATCCCGCTCAACATCAATAATTTTTTCCACATATGGTTGCACGTGATGAGGAACCGACGGCAAATTGAATTTTGTGTCACCTTGATGTGTTAATTTCTTAGAAACACTCTGAGATAGGATTGAACACCGCTGTGATGATTTTATACAAGAAGACCGCTGTGATGAATTTTTGGAAGAAGTTCCAGATTCTTGAGTCAGTTTCATCTTCTCATCCACATGCTCCCATCCAGAAGGATCACGCTTGACATCATATAATTTCTGCTTCTTCTTCTTTGGTGCACCTTTTGTTTTAACTTTAAATGGTGGTGCAACCATTGAAGAAGTGGTAGGGAATGCAAGCTCATTAAGTTGTTTCTTGAATACAAATCTCTCCTCAGGAGTCATACGATTATATCTCGCCCAAATCATCTCCATTTGGTAAGAAATATCACAGTCAGTCGATTTTTCCTGCGAGAATTTATCATCCATAGAATCCAAACTCAATTTTTTCCAATGGTCATCTATAACATCCAACGGAATAGGAGTACCGGAGACATGGTACACACCTAGCTCACAAGCACAAGGAAGAAGATGTGTCTTTCTAATAATGCACCCACAGCGGGCTTTGTCATATCCAACCCCAGATGTCGATTTTGAAAACTCTTTAACAATATGATCCAAAGCATTTAAAGAGACAAGACCGCGAAGCTTTTTAAACAAAGGAGTATTGGAAGCCACTTCAATACGGTTGATGCTTCTTTGAAAAGACCCGATGACTTTATCAAATTGAATAGTAAGCATCTCATGCATAGATGTAAAAGACTTAGACAAGTCACCTCCAGAAGTCCTCAACTGTCTCTTCAAAGTCCAATGAGCTGACTCGACTCTTAAATAATAACAATAAACACGTGTCAAAAAAATTTAAACTACGATAAAAATACTAAACACGTGTCAAAAAAATTTAAACTACGATAAAAATACTAAACACGTGTCAAAAAAATTTAAACTAAGATAAAAATACTAAACACGTGTCAAAAAAATTTAAACTAAGATAAAAATACTAAACACGTGTCAAAAAAATTTAAACTACGATAAAAATACTAAACACGTGTCAAAAAAATTTAAACTAAGATAAAAATACTAAACACGTGTCAAAAAAATTTAAACTAAGATAAAAATACTAAACACGTGTCAAAAAAATTTAAACTACGATAAAAATACTAAACACGTGTCAAAAAAATTTAAACTACGATAAAAATACCTATTGGTGGTCTGATTCCCGAAGTGTGGGATCTGGTTTGTCCATGCCAAGATAAATCTTTCCTTATGCTTTGTCAACCACGTGTCATGCACATACTTAATAAGAGCGGGCAAATCAACGCAGGAGTCCTCAAAAATCTTCAAGTGACCTGAGTACTCTGACTCGTCAAGTGAATCAATAATGTTATGCCAAAGACAGATGACGTCCTTTTGCCTATCCACATGCACCAACTCTTTAATCTTCGCTTTCACATTTTTAGTCACGTGCCAAGAACATAACAAATTTGTAGCGGAAGGAAAGACATCAACAATACCGGACATAAGACCAAGATCTCTATCAGTCAACAACACCTGAGGCTGAAGTCCGTGCAAGGCAAATAATTCTTTTAGTTGCTGCAATGCCCAAGTAAAATGAATTCCAAGCTCGTGTGAAATATAGGCAAAAGCAACCGAGAAAGTTAACTCTGTTGAAGTGACTCCTACAATCTCCAATAGAGGTAGATTGTATTTGTTGGTCTTGTAGGTGGTGTCAAGAATAAGAACCTTTGGAAACAACCGGAATAACTTAATAGAAGTGGGATGCGCCCACATGATGTCACTGACCACATCGGAACCCTCAAATTTTCTGCTCCAACATAAATAATTTTGCGTCTCAATCAATCTCAATAGCTCTTGAATGTCCGTTCTAGGACCCCTCTTAGAAGACCTATAGGCGTAACGCTGCCTATATATTTGAGGAAGAGAAGTGACGTTGTCCGGATAATGGTTCTTCAAAGCAGTAAGACAATCTTTCGGGGCAACATTCAAATCAGTGTGCTCATTAACAATAGCTTTCTGCGGCTTAGTTAAACGACCAAAAGCTGTCGACCCAACCGGGGTAGTAAGCAACTGATGTGTGTGAAGACCACACCTAACACTAACACGCCAACCCCCATGACGTTTTGTACAAGTAGCTCTCAATGTAAACGGACAGCTTCTTCTTTTAGACCCGAAAACTCTAGAATCATTAGACCAATTCCCTTGCTTCTCACAACCAAATATAATCTTATCTCTAGAACCCCTTTTACCTCCAGCTTTGTCAGATCTTACGATGATAACCACAACTCCAATACGCCTCCCAACTGCGTTAGCCCACTCTTCAACATCCTGGCGTGTAGAAAAAATCTACAAAATAGAATAAATAGATAAATGGGGGTACTTAATTAATTAAATATCTACCAAACTTTAATTAAGAAAATTGGTTTCAAAAATATACCCTCTCTGTCCAGAATGCCTCTGTAGTGTCTACCACAAAAGGAACGACCTGCGACTCTGTATTCACTGTATTTATTTCAAAATAGAACAACAGTTATAAAGTATATATTTAAAAATAAAAAAAACAAAGCAGATTTAGGTGACTTTAAAGGTAAATCCGTTTTCTAATTTTTACAAATCGGATATAGCTTCACCAGGTATATCCGATTTCTTAAACAATAAAGGCGGATTTAGCTAAATCCGATTTCGCATCGGATTTAGCTAAATCCGATTTGTAAATATTTTGCCTCAGAATTAAATCGTATTTAAAGCTAATCGGATTTACCTTCCATTTAGGTAAATCCGATTTCCAGATTAAGTGGTCCCCCACCAGAGAATCTTCCAAAAGTCAATTTTTGTAATTTATGTCAGGGGTATTTTTGGAATAACGTTTTTGGGTGGGGGTACATGGAAGCTGATGGGGGTATAAAAAAAAAAACCCATGGATGAAACAAATAAACCCAGATTTCATCACTCTCAATGGGTTTCATCTGTTCTTGGCTTAATTACAGTTTTGGTCCCCCTATTATGACCAACTCACGATTTTGGCCCCCAAACTTTTTTTTGACGAATTTGGTCCCCCTATTTTCTCAATTTCTAAAATCAATGCCCCCCTCTTAATTTGGTCAAAATTAAAACTGTATTTTGACTTTTTATCCTACGTGGCAGTCCACGTAGGCGCACTGTTCATCTTCCTCTTCCCTCCCCCTACACGTGGCACTGTTCATCTTCCTCTTCCCTCCCCCTCCGTGAACCCCCCCCCCCCCCACCGTGAACCCAACCCTCCGCGAACCCCTCCCCCCTCTGCGAACCCCTCCCCCCTCTGTGAACCCCTCCCCTCCTCTGCGACCTCAGATCTATCAGCGGCGCGAACCCCTCCCCTCCTCTCTCTTCGTTCTCTCCCTTCGGAGGGATGCGATCCAGAGAGAGAAAACGAAAGAGAAAGAGAACGAGGGGGTTGCGACCTCGGATTTTAAGTCCTCTATAATTTTTAATTCTACGGAAAGAGAATAATCATCTCTATAAGAATGAATTTTTTAATTCATATTTTTTGAATTTGAATTTGCATAAATTCTTTTTTACTCACTTTTTTTCTTCTTTTTTTGCTGTTAGTGGTTAACACTTAATGGTTAATGATTTATATCATAGAATTGCTTTTGTTCTCAATAGCAATAACATTTTTTTTGAAGTTAAGTGTTTCACGATATATTGCAATACATAAAATTGAAAATTGCAATATAATTGTTCTGTACCTAGCAGTATTTTGGTCGGCTGCTGTTGGTAGGTCTCTTGCTGCCCTGGCAGGAGGTCAGTGAGCGCCCGGGGGGGTACCTGCAAAGCCACTCCGACGCTCAAGTCAGTATGAGAATAAGCTAGTGAATTTTCAAGGGAAGAGTGTGTACCTCGTAAATGGCTATGCGAGCCGATATTTATAGGAAGTCGTGCCCGTTGTGGATCATCGGATCGGCGGAACTGATCTTGACCGTCCAAGCATGATTGGGCTTGTGTGTGGTGGATATGGGCCAAAGTGATTGGGCCAATCCATATCCGTTGCTAAACGCACCTCCTGGAATTGCTAAATGGACCTCTTGGTCTAGTCCAGAACAGTTACCCCCCCAAGCCGAGATTATTCCGGAGGATGGTCTTGGCTTGAAGGATTTTCGTCGATTTGCCAGATTTGTGAAGTCGTGTGGGATATTGTTCTTGTAACGACCGTGTCTTTAGGTTTTTACTCTCTAGAGTAAAAATAATAAGTTTTATCCTCATTTGACTATCTTCTATAAATAGGTGAGTATTCGTCTTGTGGTCCACTCTTTAAAATTTTGTGGAGGAGTAGGGATCAAGCTATCTTTGGAGCGCCTACTTGAAGAGGTGAAGGGAGGTAGGATCTACTTGCTTCAACGTTTCTCCTCCTCGGTAAGTGTTGGTTTTTGTTCTCGTTTGCGTTGTTGATGGCGCCTTGCCATGTTGTCTTGGCTGCCGCCTCTTGGAGCAGGATCTGGCGCCTTGTCTCGTTGATCTGGCTGCCGCCTCTTGGACAGGATCTGGCGCCCTCATGGGCGCCATGGGCGCCTTGTCTCGCTGATCTGGCTGCCGCCTCTTGGACAGGATCTGGCGCCTTGTCTCGTTGATCTGGCTGCCGCCTCTTGGACAGGATCTGGCGCCCACATGGGCGCCATGGGCGCCTTGTCTCGTTAATCTGGCTGCCGCCTCTTGGACAAGATCAGACGCCCTCATGGGCGCCGTGGGCGCCTTGTCTCGTTGATCTGGCTGCCGCCTCTTGGACAGGATCTGGCGCCCTCATGGGCGCCTTATTGCATTGCACAAGATTTTGCAAAAGGGGATCCGGCGCCCTCTTGGGCGCCCTAGGGCGTTGTGCTATGTTGTCTTGGCGCCCTGCCAGGCGCCCTCTTGGGTGCCGCCTGTGGCTGCCTTGGCGTCCTGCCAGGCGCCCTCATGGGCGGTTTATGCTTCAAAATTGGCGCCCTTCCAGGCGCCCTCATGGGCGCTGGTCGCTTCTTCATTGTCGCCCTGCCAGGTGCCCTCATGGGCGCTAACTGCTTCTTCATTGGTGCCCTGCCAGGCGCCCTCATGGGCGCTGACTGCTTCTTCATTGGCGCCCTGCCAGGCGCCCTCATGGGCGCTGGTTGCTTCTTCATTGGTGCCCTGCCAGGCGCCCTCATGGGCGCTGTCTGCTTCTTCATTGGCGCCCTGCCAGGCGCCCTCATGGGCGCTGGCTACTTCTTCATTGGCTCCCTCGTGGGCGCCGGTTTGGGTGGACGTGTGCTCGGTACTCTGGTTTTTTGTTGTTCATCCTGTCTCTTAGCGTACTTTTCTTCTTGATGAAATTTTAGGGCTTGGTTGGTGCCGAGGGGAATTGTTTCTTCAGTCTTCACCATTATCTGTTTGACGTTTCCACGAGCTTTGCCGCTTCTAACTTACTAAGGTAATTTGGGCTGACCGTTAGCTTTTATTTCTAGCTTTCCTGTTTTTGAGCATGTCTTGTTTTGTGGAAGTCTCCATCCTCAGGAGAGGGGGTTGTCTACAAGTTTTTGTTGTCTGTCTCGTAACTACTTGTTCTGCCCCCTGTCCTGCAGGTTGAGAGATGGCGAGAACGAAGGAAACAGCCCGAACGAACAGGGTGTACCCTGGTCCCACCCCTACTATGACGCAGGCTGTGGAGGGAGGGTTGTTGGTGGTAGATGATGATACCGTGCCTTCGGAGGAAGCTGGTGCCCCTGGCTTTATCGTTACCTCCTCTGATGATGATTTGCCATTTGAGCATGAAGTGGTGGAGATCAGTGGTTTAAATTATGACTGGGTTGCTCGTGTTGTTCGCTCTACCAGAAGTTTCTACCTTCCAGGGAAAGAGCCCCCCCGCTACCTACAAGACGCACTGGGAGGCGACTGGCGGGTTGAGGTGGTTGACCCCCATGATAGAGTGTGCAGAGTTCCTGAGGGCCGGAAATTCATGATGTTCCATAGCGTGATTTATAAGGTGCGAGTTTCTCCTATCTTTACACTGTTTCAACTGGAAGTCTTAAACCACCTCCAGATAGCTCCATCTCAGCTCCACCTAAATTCATGGTGCTTCGTGAAGTGTTTCGAATTGGTGATGAGAGCTTTACAAAGGAAGTGCAACTTGGGGGTCTTCTTAACTATCTTCGAGGTGCAGCGTCGTCGAGAATCTTCGGGTGGCATCACTCGTTACGAGTTCGTATGCTTGAAATGTCGGGCCTAGCTGTGCTTTCTTTCAAGTGCATTCGGATAATCAGCATGATTGGAGGTTTAAGTATTTTTACCTCGTCCCCTCTAGTCAGAAGGTGGTGGATAGCATGGGCTTTTTCGATGAACAAGGGTGTTTGTCCGAAATAAGTTTCATTTTGGGTGGTGTAATGCTGATGTTGACCGCACTTCTCCGTCTTATCGCGTCCTCCCGTCTGAGTTATCAGATTTTGAGCTGAGGACTTTAAATGCAGGATTGTCAGTCGCTTGTCCACTACGCCCCAAAATATTTTGTGTGGTGAACTATCAAAGGCTTCAACGATTCCCGAGGCTGTTGAGCTCTTAGGTTGCTTGTTTGGATTGGTGTGCCTTTATTTTCTCCTTTCAATTCTTTGCTTCTATTGCTGATTTGTTTCGTTGTTGTTTTGCAGATAAGATGGCCGCTCCACTTTCCTTCAATGAATTGGCTTCTTGGGCCGGGAGGAGGAAGCCTTTAGGTTTCGAACATGATGAGGCAAGTAGTCCAGTTCCTGCAGTGTCAGCTCCTATCCGTCCCTCCATGGGACCTCGTCTAAGTCTAGGAGCGCCAAGCCAGGCTGTTAAAGATCTCTCTGGGGCGCCAATTGGCTCTACCAACCCTGGGGCTCCAAAGTCAGTCCATGCGCAAGAAAGGTTGTACCCATCGTTCTCCTCCTGCTGATGGCCCCTCTCCTGCTAGGCGCCCCTCTCTTGAGAGTATAGAGGAGGGTGAAATTAGCTTCACTGCGCAAGAGCGTGACCACCTCTGGGAGCACCTTTTCGAACTTGCCATGCGTATGGTCAAGGCTGGGGAGAGTCTGCATGCGAAGTGGGGAGCCGAGAGGGGGCACGGATTTCATTCAGGTAACCTTTTGATTTATTTCTTTAAGTTTTTGACACGTCTGTAGTTAGGAATCTTGAACCATGTTGTGTTGTTTTTCCCTCTATGTAGGGTTGAGCGGGGAGAGGGATCAACTTGTGTTGGATAAGAATCGACTTCAGGTAGATCTTCATGAAGCTTTGGAATCTGCTCGCCAGGCCAAAGAGGCTGCTCGTCACTATCAGAAAGACCGGGATGCGGCCTATGTTGAGAGGGATGAGTACAAGAAGAGGGTGGAGGAGCTCCAATCTGAATTGGATAGTATGAAGAAACTGAAGGATGAGGCTGAGACAAAGGTGCAGATGGTGGCCGGGAAGGTTGTAGACTTTTCCTATGCCGCTTATGATAAGGCGATTAGCCATGTTCAGTGTTTGTATTCGGAAGCCATTCTAGAGTCGAGCGTCTTTCAATTTGATCATGATGTTCGGGACGGGAGGATCGTCAAATACCACTCCAACGGGGTTGACTTCGATGTCGTTGCCCTCTGATTATTTCTTTCAGTCCAGTTGCTTTGATTGTGTAATTTTTCTTTGACTTGTCGAATTTCGTTATGTGTCTTGCTTAATGGAGCGTTGCTGTCTCCGAGGCAATTTTTGTATTACATTTCATCCTAACGGGGTTGACCTCGATGTCATTGTCCGCTGATATTTATGTTACCTTTTGAAACGTCTATATTTCTTCTTTGCCTAGCTTGTTTCTTATGTTTATAACTTGTCCGTGTTGGATGGCCTCAGGCGCACGTTCTTGCCTTGCGCACCTGAATATACAACTTCATATCGCTTCGTGGCAAAGGGCTGTGTTTTGAAGTTGGTGCCCTTGTGGGTGTCTTGTGCCATGCCTCCTGATGTTGGTGCTCTCCTGGGCGTCTTGTGTCAAGGTACATAGTCCTGATGTTGGCGCCCTCTTGGGCGCCTTCCTGGATTCCGACGCAAGTCATTGCCTTGCACTTCTGTATGTATGATCTCATACCTCCTCGTGGCAGGTTTATTCTGGAGGCAGTTTGTCAGAGGGGGTCTGAATCTAACTTGCCCATCAGAGGTTGCGATATGCCGCTTCATGCCCCGTGGCAAAGTTAACTCCGGGGGCATTTTATCAGAACTCGGTCTGAATTTAACTCTCCCATCAGAGGTTGCGACACGTTTAAAGTCGCTTCGCGCCTCGTGGCAATGTTAACTCTGGGGGCAGTTTATCAGAACTCGGTCTGAATTTAACTCGCCCATCAGAGGTTGCGACACGTTTAAAGTCGCCCCGCGCCTCGTGGAATTGTTAACTCCAGGGGCAGTTTATCAGAACTCGGTCTGAATTTAACTCGCCCATCAGAGGTTGCGACACGTTTAAAGTCGCCTCGCGCCTCGTGGCAATGTTAACTCCGGGGGCAGTTTATCAGAACTCGGTCTGAATTTAACTCGCCCATTAGAGGTTGCGACGCGTTTAAATTCGCCTCGTGAAACTAGTAGGTTGACTCGTGCCTCGGTTTGTAGGGAGGCGCAAACGATCGTAGCTTTGATCTCATGCCGCCCCTTTTTACCGTCAGGCTTTTACTTAGTTGCCCGGTCCCCCGCCGTTAGTATTAGGACCTGGCTTTCTATTCTGCAAGTGATAGTAAATATTGCTAGCATGATATTTTTGACGTGTAAACGGTAAAATTTATTCATTCATTCGTGCGTGTTATCAGTCCACGCTACTACATCATTTTGATATGAAAACAAAGCTCATACAACCAACTTCTCTAGCTTAAGGGCGTTCTAGGTATTAGGATCAACAGCTATGTGGTGGCAGGCTACCTCAGGTGGTATCCCTGGCCCCTCTGCTGCAGATCAGGGAAACATGTCCCCATTCTCCCTTGGGTGGATGGTGAGTTTCTCTTTAATCTCCTCATGGAGGTCAGAACACTCTTCATCTGGCTTGAGCCTCTTCAAACGCTTTTTTGGCTCCTTAGTAAGGGTGGAATCTTCTTCCTCTTCCTCACTATCGGAACCACCTCTGGCATCCCAACCTGCCAAATTTACCTCAGCTTCCTTTCCGGATCCACTGTCTGAGACTCTCACTCCAGCAGTCTCTCTTTCATCCTTCATGCTCATGTAAAAACACCTGCGTGCCGCACCCAGGTCCGCCTGGAGGGTTACCACCTTATTTTCCAGGCTGTAGAACTTCAGTTTTAGGTGAACCGTTGATGTTACTGCATCCAGTTTGCCCAGCGTGGGTCTCCCAATGATTCATTGGTAGACCGACTTGCATGGGAGGACTAGGAAGGCTGTCTTGACAGTTTTGAACAAGGGTGGTTTACCATCGGGGTCTCCATAGGTGACCATCAACTCCAAGTGGCCCAGTGGTTTGGTTTTTGATCCGTTGAAACCTGTTAGATCCCCTCCTCGGTATGGAGTCAGGTCATCGGGGGATATGTTCAACACTTGCAGCAAGTCTTCGAAAATGATGTCCACTGCGCTTCCCTGGTCGACCAGGATTTTTCTTACCCCAATGTTGGCCATGATGGCAGTGATGAGCAACGAGACGTGTTTATTCGGTTTTCCATCAAGCAGATCCTTATCGTCAAAGGATAAGGGCGGTCTGGTTGATCCCTTAATAGGGGCTGAGGTTGATGCCACGCTCAAGATTTCCTTCCACTTCCTTTTCATCGACTTGTTTGATCCCCAATCATCAAGGGGCTTGCTTCCGTGAATCACCATGGCCACCGGCCTTCCTTTGGATTTACGGGTGTCTTCTTTCTCGGAGGATTCGCTGTCATCGTCTTTGACCCCTTCACCGACTGGGGCCTTCCCCTTCCTAGGGGATATGGATCTTCTTTCGGGGGATCAGACTCTTTTGCACGAGCTATTTGGTTCTTCCTCCTTTTCACGTACTGCAGCAGTTTTCCCTCTCTGAATCATTTCCTCAATATCGTCTTTGAGAGCATGGCAGCCATTGGTATTGTGGCCTCCGCTTCGATGATAGCGGCACCATTTCTTCGAGGGGTTCTGGCCATCTTTCAGTACCAAAGGCTCTGGCCTCTTGACGTTTTTGAACTCAGTGTTAGCGCATTCGGCCAAGATCTTGGTCCGAGACGTGATGAGGGGGGTAAGCTCCGTGAATTTGTGGGGGCGCGCCTCGCGATGTCCGCCTCCTGTTACCTTTCGTTGGCGGACTTCCCGGGCGTCTTCCCTGTCGCCCCCGACCCTGGCTACCTCGCGGTAAGCCATATCGTCCTCTTCGTAATCCATGTATTTCTGAGACCTTTGAAGGAACTCGCCCAAGTTCCTAGGTTTGTTGATACCTACATCCATCTGGAAAAGACTTCCCTTTCTTAATCCGTCTTTCATCCAGAATAACCTCTGCCTGTCTTCCAAATTTCGAACACACGAGGCCTCCTTGTTGAAACGCTTAATGTATTCTCTTAGCGTCTCATTATCATGCTGCCTGACGACCCTCAGCACTTCTTCAGACTTAGGTTTCAACCGGGAGGCAGTGAAGCGAGCTGTGAACATTCTCGCCAGCTGACTCCACGAGGAGATGGAATTTGGCCCCAGTTCTTGAAACCACTCTAATGCGGAATTTTCGAGAGTGAGGGGGAAGATTTTGCAATGAACAGGCTCCCTGGCGCCTCTATAGCGCATCATCAGGGAGAAATGTGCCAGATGGCGGTCTGGATCTCCGGTTCCATCATACATCTTGAGGGCTGGCAGCTTCTCCAAGGCCCTTGGGATTTGACATTCATCCACCCTTCGAGTGAATGGTCCTTCATCGGAAAACCTTCTTGAGTTCCGAGGGGAGGTGTGTTCATAGTCTAAATCTCGATAACTGCGCTCGTCGGGGGATCTCCTTGATGGTGATCCCCAGTTGTGCCTCCGGTGGGTATCGACCCTGTTCCTTGGCCTCTCACGAGAATTGGGGAATGCACGCGAGGAGGTCCTGGAGTGGGAATCGTGAATCTGGTAGGTATCCTCTAGAGGGGATGGAGGGGTCCTCGGAGGTGAGCCTGACCCTTCATGCCCGTGTCGCCGAGGGGGAGATCGGTGCATGTGCCTTCGCCTTGGGGGGACGATGGACGTGGTGCCTTCGAGGGGGAGACCGATGGCACCTTGAAGCCACCATTGTCGGAGGAGGCTGCTCGGGCGGGGAAGCCACACGCCTTTCAATCTGCCTCAGGCGAGCTTCCTACTGCAGCATAGCTTGAGTGCAGCTGGCCAGCAGATCTAGAAGTTGGCTTACATTTCAGGGTTGAGCAGGATGACTCGTGGCCTCGTTAGGCAGGCCGGAGACGTTGCCCTCATTAGGTAGGCTGGCGACGTTGCCCTCAGGGGTATCCTCTGGTCGGGGTGCAGGAATGACAATGCTTTGAACCCGGAGTCTGCCTCTGGGAGCCATGGAGTAGCAAGATAAAAGTTCAAGGAGTAGTGATTGTGAAAGATAGATATCTCTCATTGTGGTCGCCAATGTTCTGTACCTAGCAGTATTTTGGTCGTCTGCTGTTGGTAGGTCTCTTGCTGCCCTGGCAGGAAGTCAGTGAGCGCCGGGGGGGGGGGGGTACCTGCAAAGCCACTCCGACGCTCAAGTCAGTATGAGAATAAGCTAGTGAATTTGCAAGGGAAGAGTGTGTACCTCGTAAATGGCTATGCGAGCCGATATTTATAGGAAGTCGTGCCCGTTGTCGATCATCGGAACTGATCTTGACCGTCCAAGCATGATTGGGCTTGTGTGTGGTGGATATGGGCCAAAGTGATTGGGCCAATCCATATCCGTTGCTAAATGCACCTCCTGGAATTGCTAAATGGACCTCTTGGTCCCGTCCAGAACAATAATTTTTTAGAAAACCTTTCAAAACTAAAACTGTAATCCAGCTCAAAAGAACAGCACCTGGAATGGGACCCCCAAAATTCCCCATATTCTAAGTTTCAACTACCACCACCTAGAAATGATGCTGCTCCTCTATTTAAATGATGCTGCTCCTCTATTTAATTATTTCAATTGCAAGAGACCAGATCATATGACACGCAAGTGTAGGAACAGGTCAAGCTCTGCCCCGCAGGCTAACCTGATTGAATAGCAATTTGTTGCTATAATTTCTGAAATCAACATTGTTGGTGAATGCGAAATTTGGTGGATGGTTGCGGGCTTCGCTCACCGTGATTACGATATGTTTTGAACATACACTGTTGCTGAAAATAAGAAAAGTATGTCGAGTCTGGTGAAAACTTTTTTTTACAATGACATTTTTTTCCGCAGTGTTTACTTCGTCTACAAGAAGTTTTGTACACTGTAGCTAAAAATGATATTTTTTTACACGTGCAATATTTGACTTTGACGTGTAAACAAAAACTTTCTTTTCAATCTGAGTGACATAGAATTTTCCAAAGTTTATTTTTAAATGACTTAGAAAAAATTGCGATTTTTGTAGTCAAGCAAAAATTATCAAGACTTCACATAAATCAATAAAGAAATATGAGTATTTAGTTTTGACTCACTCAGATATATGCGAATCAGATGGAACGTTAACCAGAAATGGAAAACGATAGTTTGTCACTTTTAATTACAATTTCTTTTACTACATTGTAGTATACTTTATGAAAAATAAAAGTGAATGGCTTGACATATTCAAAGTTTTCCAAAACAAATTTTGAAAATCAATTAAGTTGAAAGGTTGAGAGCTTTTATAGAGATTGGGGAACGGAGTATGATTCCCATTAATTTAATGGAATCATACATGAAACGACTGCACCATATTCTCCCAAAATGAATGGTAAAGCAGAAAGAAAGAATAGAATTTTTACCGAATTGGTAGTTGCTATTATGCTTTATTCTGGTGCTGCATCTCACTGGTGGGGGGAAATTTTGTTAACCGTATGTTATGTCCTGAATAGACTTCCAAAGTCTAAAAGCAAAATTTCTCCTTATGAAATCATAAAGAAAAGACAACCTAATGTGTCTTATTTTCGAATCTGGGGTTGCTTGGCTTATGTCAGGATTCCAGACCCAAAAAGAGTTAAACTCACCAGTAGAGTCTATGAATGTGTATTCATTGGGTATGCAGTAAACAGTAAAGCTTACAGGTTTTATGACCTTAAAGCTAAAGTGATCATAGAGTCAAATGATGTTGAAATTTATGAAAACGAATTCCCTTTTAAATCTGGAAATAGTGGGGGCACCGGAACTAGTCAAGTCTCTGTGCCTAGGAACGTTGAAAACAACGAACATAGGGAAATAGAACCTCGAAGAGGTAAGAGAGCACGTGTTGCTAAGGACTATGGACCCGATTATATGGTCTATACGTTGGAAGAGGATCCAACTAGCATTCAAGAAGCATTGTCTTCTTTGGATGCCGATTTGTGGCAAGAAGCCATCAATGACGAGATGGAATCTCTAGAGTCTAACAAGACATGGCACTTAGTGGACTTGCCTCCTGGCTGCAAACCAATTGGATGTAAATGGATTTTGAAAAAGAAACTAAAACCCGATGGCACTGTTGATAAATACAAGGCTCGACTTGTAGCTAAAGGTTTTAGACAAAGAGAGAATATAGATTTCTTTGACACATATTCACCTGTTACTAGAATTACACCCATAAGGGTACTAATTTCGTTGGCCGCTATTTACAATTTGATAGTACACCAAATGGATGTCAAAACTGCTTTTTTAAATGGTGAATTGGAAGGAGAAATCTATATGAAGCAACCTGAAGGTTTTGTAATTCACGGGCAAGAACACAAGGTCTGTAAGTTGGATAAGTCTCTGTACGGTCACAAACAAGCTCCTAAACAATGGCATGAGAAGTTTTGATAATTTGATATTATCGAATGGGTTTAAAGTGAATGAAAGTGACAAATGCATTTATTACAAAGCCGAAAATGACATTTGCATAATCATATGTCTCTATGTAGACGACTTACTCATATTTGGATCAAACATTCATGCTGTAAATAAAGTGAAATCACTGTTGTGCAACAACTTTGATATGAAAGACCTTGGAGAAGCAAGTGTAATACTTGGTCTTAAGATCACTAGGTCTGAAAAAGGAATTTCTTTGGATCAATCTCATTATATTGAGAAGATTTTAAAGAAATACAATTATTTTGATTGTAAACTTGCTTGTTGTTGTGCGAAAAATATATGTGCAAGTATACACAATCGCAACAAGTAATACAGTGATAAAGTAGAGATCGTTCCCACAGGGATTGGAATTAATCTAGTAGTTTAAGCAATTTGCAAATTAGTGGAACAAGTTAAGTGACGAATAAAAGTGTGGAGTTGTAAACATAATGGTTTGTGATAAAACAGTATTGAATTGAAAGTATTTAAGAGTGAGTTGGATAGCTCATTTGTATGTAAATTCCCAAGAGTAGTGCTCTATAATGTTAGAGGCTGTAGCGTTACAGAATCAATAGATGCTGTAGCGTCATGGTGGCGTGCCTTTCAGTCACTATCGTCAGGGCTATGTTACAAGACTCCTATGTCTAGGCTCTAAATAAGTTTTACCCCTGTATATTAAGTTCATACAGCATTTACCTTATGAACTATTACTCCCCTATGTCTAGGGTTAAGTACACTTCATTTAAATGTCTTTAAATGGTTTTTCATTCATATCATTCCTTGAGCTCTCTTCGTTAACCATGTCTGTACCCATGAAGCCCCCTTATTCTAGTTGATCATTCCCAAAACAAGGTTGAAAGCATTATAACACAAGGAATGAAACACAACATCATAATATTATATAAAAGCTACTCAAGGTTCATTACAAACTAAGAGAAATCCAACTACAAAGTGATTTAGCTCATAACAAGCTTCATCAACACAATATAAACAAACAAGCTTATATTACCGTAGGTAGAAAAGAGGAAGATGGTTGCAAAAGATGCACTCCAAGAATCCCAAGTCATATACGTTGGATGAAGCTATGGCGTGAGCAAACCTTGAATGAAATCTAAAAACTATACTAAAAGTAAAAGCTTCAAGAGTGGAATAACAATGGAGGAAGACTAAGATGTCAAGATAGAATTCTCCAAGTTAAAACTCTCTCTCCGTATGAATTATGTGTGTTACTGCCTTAGCCCTTTTTTTATTAGATAAAATCCCTATTAGATATTATCCTCATTAGATATTATCCATAAAGCTACTTTACAAAAAGGTGTGATGATTAAAATCACCAACTATCACATGGGCTTCATTAGGAGGCGCCAAGTGTATTATTGCACTCACTTGGAGGTCAAAATGTCATGCTGGGAAGAAGAAGATCAGATTGATGACTCATCATTCAGCAAGTGGCTTCACAAATATCCAAGTGGTGCACGCTCCTTAGCGCTGTAGCGATTACTGTTGGCCAACCGCTGCAGCACTTAGGCAAAACATCAATATATTCACAAAGGCACCTATTATGCCCAATATTTAGGAAATCAAGCCTAAACTTATATTTATAAATTCAATGACATATTTACATGTTAAAGCACTAAAATTACTTGAGAACACACTTTGATTTACGTATTAAGAGCATAAATAACACATATAAATATGAGTTATCACACCCCCAAACTTAAACCATTGCTTGTCCTCAAGCAATGACGCTTGAATGAAATGATAAGTAAGCAACAAAACATAACTAGCTGCATCTTTTGAATCAAACAGAATTTCACAAAAACTTGTTCTCAAGCAAAACCAACATTTTAAGACCATTTTTAACATACTCACACAACATTGTGCATCACAACAATTAGAATCATTACTGCTCACTTGTGAGTGTGTGACTTCAAAGCTTAGCTAAGTTCCTAGCCAATTTCAGAATTTCTCTAAGGCTTTGGATAGAGTGGCTTTCTTTTGGATTAGCCAAAGAATTTTTCAAAAAGGAGAGTGGAATAACAAATTCACACAAGTATTGGGGGGCTTCAAAGCACATCAAAGGGCTTTGATTAGGCAATTTAGATCATTGGTCAGTGCAAAAGGTTTTGATTTGGTGATTCTCAGACGCTGTAGCGTTTAGACGCTGCAGCGCTGGCAATTTGATGAACAAAACTAGTTGTTGCCTTTACTACTGAGCTCCTTATTTGCATTTCTTTTTCTTTTCATGCATTCTTGGAACAGCTCAGCAATTTTTTTTAGACATTTTGCAACTTTTTTCAAGACCACTTGCACACTTTTGTTTTATTTTGCATTGACCAACAATCATCTTTGTTTCTAGCCTTAACATAACTGATGTACCCCCAAACTTAGCTTCAAAAACAACTCTCAATTTTTAATGAAAACTTGACTATCCCTTGGTTACCCAAGAATAACTTTAGCCTTAGATAATCCCTAACTAACTAGGTTCTTCACTAAGCTTGGATTTGTGTAAAAGCAGCAATAAAACTATTTCATTGATTATACAAGGCTGCTTAATTATCTTTTGGTTTGGTTTGCATAAGTTTAATTTTTGTTGCTAAATAATTTAAAACTTGCAGCTACTCATATTTTCTATTTAACACATGCAATAACATTTAAAAACATATCATAACACAATATTACTATATAACTAACCAACAAAATATAACATAGATTTTTAAATGCTATAACATAATATAATAAGGTCCTCCCCCAAACTAAAGCGTAGCAGTGTCCCCACTGCTTTCATGCTACCAAAAAGGGAGAGCCCTTGGGTACATGGAAATAGAATATAATAAGAAAATAAAACAACAATACTAAACACTAGGCTTAAACAGCCAGACATGTGTTTTTTTTTTGAAATACATTTGCCTTAGATTGCCCCTGCCTTCAGGCGTTTGCTGGCCCTGGAAGGGGCAAGTGGTGCTGCCCTGGCAGCTTTCTTCTTTGGTGTGGGTGGTTTGGGTTTTTCTACCGCTACAGCGGTATACGCTGTAGCGTTTGATCCTTCTTCTTCTTTTTCTGTTTGCTCTTCCTCTTCTTGCTGTCCTTCGTTGCCAGCCTTCATGTGCACCAACTCATCTGCAGCCTCTTCTTCACAAGTCTTTTCACTAGCCTCCTTTTCTGCTTGAACCACATCAGGATTAGCGTCGCTAGACGCTGCAACATTATCCGCTGTAGCGTCTACTGACTGAACACCTTCTTGTGGGTGCTCAGCCAACTTGACTCCTTGGGTTTTCTTTGACCTAACATAAGACTTCTGTGCTTTTTTGGCTTTCACAATTTAGGCTTCAGGTTGTTCTTCTTGTTCTTTGGGTTGCTGTTGTTCAGGTTTTTTTTTCTGGGGCTGCTTTTGTGGGTGATTTGTGTGGTGGCAGTGTGGTTGGCTCAGAGATGGTAGTGGGGCTGCTTTTTTTTTCTGGGGCTGCTTTTGTGGGTGATTTTCTGGGTGGGAATTGTGGTTTGTTGGGACTAGGGGTTGGGTCACACTAAATTTCCTCTACTTCTTCATCTTTTGTAGTTTCAGTTTCTTCACCACTTTCAGTTTCCTCACCTGATGACTCTTCATCATCCTGTTTTTCCATTTCTTTCATCACAGCAATTATTTCTTGCTCATCATCCTCACTAATTTCTTCCATTTCCTCAGATTCCAAGCTCTCCTCCTCTTCAATAATCACCTTTTTTACCCTTTTTACCGGGCGCTTCATGTTGAACCAAGGGTAAAACAGTCCTTTATTTTGAATGATAACAAATTACATATATCTACTAATCTTTCACATTGAGCAAAGTGCAGGACTTAATTTAAAGAGAAGAAGACACAAAAGAAGAGAAGCTTGAAGAAGAAGCAACATATGAAGTTCAAAACCCTAAATTGTGTCTAAGCCTTTTAGGACACTCTGTAAAGGTCCTATCACCTAAAGTGTGTGGCACTTTAGCTATTGAGAGAGATGACTTTTCAAAACATGCATGATGCACAAAAATAGTTTTGAAAAATATTTTACAAAATTGCATGCATGCATAAGGTGGCAACCAAAACTAAAGAAATATTTTTGAAGCAAAAGAATCGATTTCACTACATTACATATACTAAGAATCGATTCCTTCTTGGTTTCCTTAGCCTAGGAATCGATTCTCAAGTCATTCCTTAGCTTAATGAATCGATTCTCAATATTTCTACATGGATAAGAATCGATTCTCAGGACCTCCATATGGCCTGAAAATCGATTCATGCCTTACTACATAAGCATTGAAATCGATTCCCTCATTTTCCAAACATCAATGAATCGATTCCTCTCTTATTTCAACTAAACAAACAATCGATTCTTTTATTTTTTAAAGGCAATGAATCGATTCCTTCACATTTTAACTTGATCAATGAATCGATTCTTCACTTATATTAAATGCTTTTCAAAAATTTCAACGGTGCCTAAGCCTATAAATACCTGGTTGAGCTTCACCTTGAGAAAAACCCACTGCTCACAATTTCTTCTCTACTCTCTCATATTCGAATCTCTATAGATCTATTGCTCTTCATTGTTTTATTTTTATAAGCTTTTGATTTTAAATTGTTATATCTTTTTTTCAAAAGCTGTTTATAGATCTAGATCTGAGATCCTGTGCTCCAACTGTTTTGAATCTTGTTTTTCAAAAAGCTTTGTTTTTTCAAAATCATATCTATATTTTTAAAAGCTTTCAAGCAACCTCAACTTCTATTGTTATATCAATTTTGAAGTGGTTGCAAAAGCAAGATCATCCCTCATCTTATAGAGCATCTATAATATCCTAAGATCACTCATCTCTCTCAGTTTCTAAATTGACTCATTCTCTGAAGTGATTGGATCATAGAACTCTATTGTGTAATTTATTTTATTTCAAGGTGTTTTTTGAAATCCTGGGCTTTGTACTTGGGTCTCTCAATCAAGTGATTGAGTTGGTGTTTTGAAAACCCGGGCTGTGTACTTGGGTCTCTCAATAGGGTTATTGAGTTGGTTTAGAAATCTTTAGCAAGAGTGCTTGGGTTCTCAATTCAGGGGAATTGAGATTCACTTATATTGGGGTCGACTGTTTGTATCAAACTCTCTTCAATATAGTGGTTACTAAGTTCAAGGGTTGAAAAGCCTAAGGCCGAGGACGTAGGGGTTTTATCCCGAACCTCGCTAAATTGCTGTGTCTCTCTCTCTTCTCTATCTCTTTATATTTTGCACTTTATTTGCTTATAATATTATTATCATATACTTGATATAACTGCTTATCATATTCTCAATATAACTGTGCAAATATATCATATTGTAATCTTATCCTGATCTCTCTATATCCTTCTTCTCATTATCTATTTTATTGTTGTATACAATATTGATCTGTCCATCATCTCATTCTACTCCTCTTCTCCTTCTATATTGGTCAAATATTATTATTCCGCATTTAATCCAAACCAATATCGAAAAAGTTTTTTAAATTGAAAAAGAATCCATTAATCACCTATAACCTTATTCACCCCCCCTCTAAGGTTACTTTATAGACTCTCAAGTCTAACAAGTGGTATCAGTAGCTAGGAATTGCATATTAGAGCTTTACATCTCGCAATTCTAAATTTATCCTTTACATATCTGTAATTATGGGTTCTTTCATGAAAGAAGTAATGTCCTCTAATAGGCCTCCTCTATTTGATGGTACTAACTATGATTACTGGAGTAGTCGTATGAAATGTCATGTGCAGGCAATTGACTTCACTCTATGGAGAATCATAGTGGATGGTCCTCTAATCCCGATGAAGATCAAGATCACAAAACCAGGTAATACTGATGGTGACACTTCAAAAATTCAAGCCACCGGCAAAGCTGAAGAAGTACCGGTGGAAGACATCTACACCATCGACCTGAGTGAGTTAAGAAAATCTGAGCTTGACAAGATATCCCTAAATGCAAAGGCCATGAATATCCTTCATCTATCTCTCTGTGAAGAAGAATATGGTAGAGTAAAAGGGTGTCAAAGTGCAAAGGAAATCTGGGACTGCCTACAAGCCACTCATGTCGGGACAAGCCAGGTAAAAGATACTAAAATTAGAATTCTCACCTCTGAATATGAAAGTTTTAAAATGAAAGAAGGTGAGTCTGTCGCAGCAATGCATCAGAGATTAAATTTAATTGTAAACAACTTGAGGGCCTTAGGAAAGAAATACACCAACAAGGATTTGAATGGAAAGATCCTTGAATCCTTAACTGGTGAATTCTTCCCTAAGACTTGTGCTATAACCGAAGCCAAAGACATTGGCACTTTACCTCAAGAAGACCTTATTGGATCATTGCTAGCATTTGAGGTAGTTCTGGCTGCCAAAAAGAATCAAGAAAAAGAAACTGTAAAAGAGAAGAAATCTCTTGCCCTTGCTGCTAAAACTTCTAAAGTAGCAAGGAAAGAGGTTGAATTTGAAGAAGAAACCGATGATGAAGATATGGCTATGCTTGCCAAAAATTTCAAAAAATTTATGAGATTCAAAAAGTTTGGAAAGGGTGACTTTTCAAAGAAGTCCGGGTACAACAAAGAAGACAGGTATGAGAAAAAGAATGATCAACCAAGATGTTTCGAATGCAACAAACCCGGTCACATCAAAGAAAACTGTTACAAGCTGAAATCTAAGCAAAAGAAAGCAATGAAAGCAACATGGGACAATACAGGCACTGAAAGTGAGACCGAAGAAGAAGAAGTTGCAAATGCTGTCTGCCTCATGGCAAAGAACACACCTGAAGCAACATGGGACAATCTCAGCACTGATGGTGAATCAGAAGAAGATGAGCAGACCGACAATGCTGTCTGCAGCATGGCAAATGATACATCAAAGGTAAGCCTTAACTTTTCTAGTCCCTCTACCTCCTCTATGCATGATGATATGATTGATAATGACTATAGTAGTCACGATCTGAGTGAAGCTTTTGAGGCTCTATATTTTGAACACGAAAAACTTTTGTTAAAATCCAAGAAACAAAAAAAGAGCAACAAAAGCCTATCCACTCAAATCGAGACTCTTGAAAGTGAAGTCACTAGATTAAAGAATGAACTACACAAATCAGTCAACCTTGAATTTCGAGAACTAAAACAAAATTTTGAAAAAGTCAAGGTTGAAAATGAATTTTTGAAAGAATCTTTGAAAAAGTTTGAGGTTGGTGAAAAGACCTTGACTCAGTTGCTTCACTCTCAACATCAATATGTTGATAGGAGAGGTATTGGGTACCAAGGAAATTCCACCACCTCCAGCTCAAACAAAAATATCACCTTTGTAGCTTCTACTTCTAGTCATAAACCTACTATCTTCAAATGCACATATTGTCAAAAAGGGAACCATAGCTCTTCTTCATGCCCTATCCGTAAATTATGTGAGCTTGGAACCCTTGTACCTGTTTGGAAGAAACCAAGGTGGATTGTGAAAGCAAACCCCTTGATGACTAACTCCCAAGGACCCAACAAAAAGGGTACCTCGTGCTAGTTGTTAAACAATTCTTCTGCAGGTTGGTCCCTCAGCTAAAAAGAAAAATGTGTGGATGGTTGATAGTGGTTGCTCAAGGCATATGACTGGTGATGCTTCACTGTTTCTAAAACTGAGCAACAAAGCTAGTGGATCTGTAAAGTTTGCCAACAATGAATCTGCTCAAGTAATAGGTAAAGGTTGTGTGGGTAAGGAAAACACAATTAAAATTAAAGATGCTTTATTAGTTGATGGCGTTAAATTTAACTTACTAAGTGTTAGTCAACTATGCGATAATGATTTTGATGTGCACTTTTCTGTTGATAAATGTGTTATCACCCACCTGACTTCTAAACTCTACATTACTGGCTTTCGAGAAAACAATGTATACTATGTTGATTTTGATAATGTAAGTGATGATATAGTATGTATGCCTACCTTGATTGATGATATGAATTTGTGGCATAGACGCTTAGGGCATGCTAGTATAGAACATCTATTTAAGTTAAGTAAGAATGAGCATGTTAGAGGTCTACCTAAATTGAAATATGAAAAAGGCCAATTATGTGATGCATGTCAACTTGGTAAAATGCACAAAACCTCTTTTAAATCAAAACCTGTTATTTCCACCAAAAATGTGCTTGAACTGCTACATCTTGATTTGTTTGGTGAAATTGATGTCGTAAGTTTAGGAGGGTCTAAGTATGTCTTTGTTATTGTTGATGATTATTCTAGATATACTTGGGTTATCCTACTTGCAAATAAAAGTGATGCTTTTAACGAGTTTGCTAAGTTGTGCAGAAAGCTACAAAATGAGAAAAACTTAGCCATCAAAGAAATTAGAAGCGATCATGGAGGAGAGTACGAAAATTCATCATTCAAGACGTGGTGTGAAAAGTATGGCATTCATCATAACTTTTCAGCTCCAAGAACTCCTCAACAAAATGGTGTAGTTGAAAGAAAGAACAGAACTATACAAGAGATGAGCAGGACAATGCTGAATGAGCACAACCTTCCCAAATATTTCTGGGGTCATGCAGTGGATACAGCGTGTCATGTGCTAAACCGTGTATACTTAAGGCCATCTCTCAACAAAACACCATATGAGCTGTGGAATGGTAGAGCTCCAAACATTTCATACTTCAAAGTCTTTGGAAGTAAGTGCTTCATTCTTAATACAAAGGACAAGTTGGGTAAGTTTGATGCTAAATCAACTGAAGGTATTTTTATGGGTTATTCAAATCATAGTAGAGCTTATATCGTTTACAATAAAATTGATAAAACTACGCAAGAATCTATTCATGTTTCTTTTGATGAAACTAACCCTTTTGATAAGAAAGCTGCTAATGATGAGGATGAAGTGATTGAAGTGATCAAAAATAGATCACCTGAAACTAACAGTGAAAGTGTAGAAGAAGCCGAGGAGGAAGCTGAACCTCAAGAAGAAGTTATAGTGGAACAAGAGCCCCAAGACATTGATGATCATCTCCATGGAAGAACACACGATGATCTGCCCAAAACATGGAAATCAGTTCGAGATCATCCCATGGAGCAAATTATTGGTAGTCCATCAAAGGGGGTAACAACTCGCTCCTCTCTTAATCTTTTATGCTTTCATAGTGCTTTTGTCTCTCAAATAGTTCCAAATAATATCAAGGAAGCTTTAAATGATCCAGAGTGGGTTCTGTCAATGCAAAAAGAACTTGAACAATTTGAAAGAAATAAAGTTTGGCACTTAGTTGAAAAACCGGTCGATCGGACCATCATAGGAACTAAATGGGTTTTTCGCAACAAACTTGACGAAAATGGAACAATTTTATTAAACAAAAGTCGTCTAGTAGTTCAAGGTTTTAATCAAATCGAAGGGGTGGATTTTGAAGAAACTTTTGCTCCTGTGGCTAGATTGGAGTTCATTAGGATAATTTTGGCATTTGCCTCCTACATGGATTTCAAACTACATCAAATGGATGTCAAAAGTGCCTTCCTAAATGGTTTCTTAGAAGAAGAAGTTTATGTAAAACAACCCCCTGGTTTTGAAGATTTTAAAAATCCCGATCACGTCTTTAAACTTGACAAAGCCCTCTATGGATTGAAACAAGCCCCTAGAGCTTGGTATGAGAGATTAAGCAAACATTTAACTGCCAATGGTTTCAAAAAGGGTAAGATTGATTCTACCTTATTCCTTAAAACCAAGGGCAAACATATCATAGTAGTTCAAATCTATGTTGATGATATTATCTTTGGATCTACTAATGATGATTTGTGCAAGGAATTTTCTGAGATGATGACTAATGAATTTGAAATGAGTATGATGGGAGAACTTAACTTTTTCTTGGGACTTCAAGTGAAACAATCAAATAAAGGAATCTTCATATCCCAAATAAAGTTCTCAAAGGAATTGCTGAAGAAATATAACATGAATGACGCAAAAGAAATCAGCACTCCTATGGCAACAGCAACTAAACTAGATAAGGATGAGCAAGGTAAACCGGTAAATGAAACTATGTATCGAGGTATGATAGGTAGTCTCTTATACTTAACTGCTTCCCGTCCTGATATCATGTTTGCTGTTTGCCTGTGTGCTCGATTTCAAGCATGTCCAAAAGAATCACATTTGAAAGCTGTAAAACGGATTCTTAGATATGTTAAAGGGACCATAGACTTTGGTTTGTGGTACCCGAAATTGAGTACGTTTGATTTAGTTGGATTTTCTGATGCTGATTTTGCAGGTTGCACTCTTGATAGAAAAAGTACTAGTGGAACTTGTCATTTTCTTGGTCCTTGTTTGACCTCCTGGTCTAGTAAGAAGCAGAACAGTGTTGCTTTATCCACAGCTGAAGCTGAATATATGGCTGTTGGAAACTGCGTCGCACAAGTTCTGTGGATGAAACAAACTTTGCAAGACTTTGGTCTAATTTTTGAAAATGTGCCTGTTTTGTGTGATAATACAAGTGCCATAAATATTGCTAAGAACCCTATACAACACTCTCGCACTAAACATATTGACATTAGACATCATTTTATTAGAGATCATGTGTCTAGGGGGAGCATTGCATTGAAATTTGTAGGCACTGATGACCAACTAGCAGATATCTTCACTAAACCCCTCGCCGAAGCTCCTTTTTGTAAAATCCGTAGAGAGCTAGGGATGCTTGATTATGCTAGTTTATAAAATGTTTTCTATTTGTTTTTTCACCCCACCCCCTTTTTGATGAAAACAAAGGGGGAGAGAATATTATTATGCATGTTATATATGGGGAGAAAATATTATGCTCATGTTATATGTGGTATTATGCATATGCTTAGGGGGAGCCTTTTTTTTAAGATTTTTAATCCCTATGCATAATGTAATTTGTTATCATCAAAAAGGGGGAGTTTGTTGAACCAAGGGTAAAACAGTCCTTTATTTTGAATGATAACAAATTACATATATCTACTAATCTTTCACATTGAGCAAAGTGCAGGACTTAATTTAAAGAGAAGAAGACACAAAAGAAGAGAAGCTTGAAGAAGAAGCAACATATGAAGTTCAAAACCCTAAATTGTGTCTAAGCCTTTTAGGACACTCTGTAAAGGTCCTATCACCTAAAGTGTGTGGCACTTTAGCTATTGAGAGAGATGACTTTTCAAAACATGCATGATGCACAAAAATAGTTTTGAAAAATATTTTACAAAATTGCATGCATGCATAAGGTGGCAACCAAAACTAAAGAAATATTTTTGAAGCAAAAGAATCGATTTCACTACATTACATATACTAAGAATCGATTCCTTCTTGGTTTCCTTAGCCTAGGAATCGATTCTCAAGTCATTCCTTAGCTTAATGAATCGATTCTCAATATTTCTACATGGATAAGAATCGATTCTCAGGACCTCCATATGGCCTGAAAATCGATTCATGCCTTACTACATAAGCATTGAAATCGATTCCCTCATTTTCCAAACATCAATGAATCGATTCCTCTCTTATTTCAACTAAACAAACAATCGATTCTTTTATTTTTTAAAGGCAATGAATCGATTCCTTCACATTTTAACTTGATCAATGAATCGATTCTTCACTTATATTAAATGCTTTTCAAAAATTTCAACGGTGCCTAAGCCTATAAATACCTGGTTGAGCTTCACCTTGAGAAAAACCCACTGCTCACAATTTCTTCTCTACTCTCTCATATTCGAATCTCTATAGATCTATTGCTCTTCATTGTTTTATTTTTATAAGCTTTTGATTTTAAATTGTTATATCTTTTTTTCAAAAGCTGTTTATAGATCTAGATCTGAGATCCTGTGCTCCAACTGTTTTGAATCTTGTTTTTCAAAAAGCTTTGTTTTTTCAAAATCATATCTATATTTTCAAAAGCTTTCAAGCAACCTCAACTTCTATTGTTATATCAATTTTGAAGTGGTTGCAAAAGCAAGATCATCCCTCATCTTATAGAGCATCTATAATATCCTAAGATCACTCATCTCTCTCAGTTTCTAAATTGACTCATTCTCTGAAGTGATTGGATCATAGAACTCTATTGCGTAATTTATTTTATTTCAAGGTGTTTTTTGAAATCCTGGGCTTTGTACTTGGGTCTCTCAATCAAGTGATTGAGTTGGTGTTTTGAAAACCTGGGCTGTGTACCTGGGTCTCTCAATAGGGTTATTGAGTTGGTTTAGAAATCCTTAGCAAGAGTGCTTGGGTTCTCAATTCAGGGGAATTGAGATTCACTTATATTGGGGTCGACTGTTTGTATCAAACTCTCTTCAATATAGTGGTTACTAAGTCCAAGGGTTGAAAAGCCTATGGCCGAGGACGTAGGGGTTTTATCCCGAACCTCGCTAAATTGCTGTGTCTCTCTCTCTTCTCTATCTCTTTATATTTTGCACTTTATTTGCTTATAATATTATTATCATATACTTGATATAACTGCTTATCATATTCTCAATATAACTGTGCAAATATATCATATTGTAATCTTATCCTGATCTCTCTATATCCTTCTTCTCATTATCTATTTTATTGTTGTATACAATATTGATCTGTCCATCATCTCATTCTACTCCTCTTCTCCTTCTATATTGGTCAAATATTATTATTCCGCATTTAATCCAAACCAATATCGAAAAAGTTTTTTAAATTGAAAAAGAATCCATTAATCACCTATAACCTTATTCACCCCCCCTCTAAGGTTACTTTATAGACTCTCAAGTCTAACACTTCACTGGTTTCTTAACTGGGCTCTTCATTTCCTTCCTTTTCTCAGCCTTGCTTTTCTCAGGTTCCACCATTTTTGATGGCTCTTCGTCCATTCGCCATTCAGGGAATTCAGGGGGTGGAACAGAGGTTTTACCCTTTGAGATCTGGGCATACAATGCCTTCTCCCACTCAAACTTGTCCCTAACAAAATTACAGAGAGCCTGCTGCTTCATCGCCAACCGCTGTAGCGCTACAGAGTCAACAGACACTGTAGCGGCAGGCTTCTTCTTTGCCTTAAAAACACAAGGGAATGCTCCCTGAGGGGATCTCCTTTCTTCCTTCATTTCCACCTCAACATCAGCACTTAAACATAAATGAGTTATTAGGCAGGAAAAGTAAAGATTACCTCCCTTTTTGATTCTGCACTTTTCTATTTCCTTTGCAATTAACTTCCCCACATCAATATTTTCACCAGCCATGATTGCATCAATGACTATCAGTCTCTCTTTCTCCACAAAAGTTGTGTGAGAGGTAGGTAACAGGGAGCGCTTAATGAAGCTACACCACAAGTTAGCCTCCTCACACAAATAAGCCTTCTTTATTTTGTACTCAGCACCAAACATATCCCATTTAGCCCCTTCAACACAAATTCTTTCTCTGACTCCCTCCATTTCAGCATCTCCCCAGGTCTGTACCTTGCTCTCCAGAGCTTTTCCATGGTATCCAAGGTGGAAAAGATCGTTGATGGCCCTTGCGTTGAAGTTAACAATTTCACCCCTGCCCACAGAATAGGTTTGGGGCTTTCCATCCTTGGGCTCTTCTATTCCTGCGTAGAACTCTCTCACCAATGAGATCAAGTACTCTTTTTGGTGCTTGATGAAGCTTTCCCAACCAAGTGCTGTGACAGCGCTTGTGAAGGCCTCAGGAGCTTTATCTGTCTTGAATCCCCTCTCAGCTATAAACTCCATTTTCCAGAATCTCTGAGAATCTAGGGTCATTTTGGTTGGTTTAGATGGTCTGGGCTCATGTTAGCTCCTTTACCAGATTTCTTCGCAGCAGTTTGCTTTTTAGTCATGGCGCTGGCTTTGGTTTTGAAAACGCTGGGGATTGGACGGTTAGGTTTTGTTGGAAAACGCTGGTTCAGCGTTAGAAAAGAGAGAGAGAGAAATGAGAATGGGGGGGTTTCGCGAGGAAGGGTGAGGACGGTTATGTCTTGGCGGAGAAGGAGAGAGTAGTTGAATGCGTGGGTAGGGGTGAAATGTTAAGAAGTGACCATTATGAGTGAAGTGGGAGAGAGAAAAGTCATCATGGTGTGATAAGGTAAAATGATTTGATTGGACTGTTCAATACTGCAGGAGCAGTTCAGGATAAGGGTTAAATTGCCAGCTCACCCATAAGTGAAGATATTTTATTTTTTTGTTTGACCACACTCAGCCCTTCAATAACTACCGCTGTAGCGCCTTTGCAACGGGTGAACGCTGCAGCGCTAAACCTAATACCTGAAACTCTAAGCTGATTTCTTGCAAAAAGAGAAAACACAAGAGAATAGAAAATTTATTAAAATCCTTGGGGTGCCTCCCAAGAGCGCTTGCTTTAAGAGTCTGCAGCCAGACTTTCTCTTTTAATTAGAGATCTTTAAACTCAATTGTGGTTTTGTTTCTTACCACATCTCCACCAAAGTATTGCTTGATCCTCTGACCATTAACTTTAAAGGTAGTGTCAGTTGTTGGATTATAGAGGTCTACTGCTCCATGGTTATATATTTTCACCAATTTGAATGGGCCAGACCATCTAGATTTCAACTTCCCTGGAAATAACCTTAATCTGGAGTTGAACAACAACACCTGCCCTCCTTCAGTCAGCTGTTTTCTTAGCAATTTCTGGTCATGCCATACTTTAGTTTTCTCTTTGTAGATTGCTGCATTTTCATTGGCAAAGTGCCTAATTTATTCCAATTCATGTAATTGCAGCAATCTAGCACCTCCTGCTTCCTTGTAGTCAAAATTGAGTTTTTTCAGTGCCCAATGGGCTTTGTGCTGAAGCTCAATTAGCAAGTGACAGGATTTTCCATAAACCAGCCTATAGGGAGACATCCCTAGAGGTGTTTTGAAAGCAGTCCTGTAAGCCCACAATGCATCATCTAGATGTATTGCCCAATCCTTTCTTGTAGGCCCTACCATTTTCTCCAGCATTCTCTTTATTTCTCTATTAGATAACTCAGTCCGACCACTAGTTTGTGGGTGGTAAGCAGTGACAATTTTATGCTTGACTCCATATTTAGCCAAGAGAGTCTCACTCAATTTATTACAGAAATGAGAACCCTCATCACTTATTATGGCTCGTGGAGTTCCAAACCTTGTAAAAATATTTTTCAACAAAAATTTTCTCACAGACTTTGCATCATTATTGGGTAGAGCAATAGCCTCTACCCATTTTGAAACATAATCCACAGCTACAAGGATGTACAGATTTCCCTGAGAAGGGGGGAAAGGTCCCATGAAATCCATTCTCCAAACATCAAACAGTTCTATCTCTAAGATGTTTGTTAATGGCATCTCATGCCTACTTGATATGTTCCCAGTTCTCTGGCATCTATCACACCCTTTCACAAAGTCTTGAGCATTTTTAAAAAGTGTAGGCCAATAATAACCAGATTGTAATACCTTTGCAGCAGTTCTGATTCCACCAAAATGCCCACCACAGGGTGCAGAATGGCAGTGCTTTAGTACTTGGTCTTGTTCTTCCTCTGCAAGGCATCTCCTCATCAATTGGTCTTGGCATTTCTTGTAGAGAAAAGGTTCATCCCAGTAATATTGTTTCACTGTGTCGAAGAACCTTCTCTTTTGCCGATAGTTCATCTCAACAGGCACCACCCTGCTCACTAAAAAATTTACTATGTCAGCATACCAAGGTGTTGCAGGTTCAGGCGCTACAGCGTCTAGCGTTTTAGCGCTAACCGCTGCAGCGGTTGAAGCTTCAGTAGCTATTGCCAATAGCTGTTCATTTGGAAAGTGTTCCTTGATCTCTCCTCCTGCTGTACCTGCATTTTCTCTTTCTATTCTAGATAGATGATCAGCAACTTGGTTCTCTACTCCCTTTTTATCTCTAATTTCTAAATCAAACTCTTGGAGTAGGAGAACCCACCTTATTAGCCTTGGCTTTGCATCTTTTTTTTGTAATCAAGTACTTGATGGCAGAATGGTCAGTGAAAACAATTACTTTTGTGCCTACCAAGTACGATCTAAACTTGTCAAATGCAAAGATAACAGCCAATAATTCTTTTTCAGTAACTGTATAATTCAGTTAAGCCTCTACAAGTGTTCTACTAGCATAATAGATTGAATGGAAAATTTTATCATACCTTTGCCCAAGCACAGCTCCAATGGCAAAGTCACTAGCATCACACATAAGCTCAAAAGGCTTACTCCAGTCAGGAGCTATAATAACTGGTGCTGTTATTAGAGCTTTCTTCAGTTTCTGGAAGGCTTGCATGCATTGTTCATCAAATTTGAAAGGGACATCATGCTGCAGTAATTGACACAGGGGTTTGGATATTTTTGAAAAATCTTTTATGAACCTCCTATAGAATCCAGCATGCCCCAAAAAGCTTCTTATGCTCTTGATGTTTGTTGGAGGAGGTAGCTTCTCAATGACCTCTATTTTTTCCTTGTCCACTTCCAGCCCCTTCTTGGATATTCTGTGACCCAAAACAATTCCCTCTTGCATCATAAAGTGGCATTTTTCCCAATTTAGCACAAGGTTTGTTTCTTCACGTCTAATCAGAATTTCTTCCAAGTTGGATAAGCACAAATGGAATGTTTCCCCAAACACAGAGAAATCATCCATGAAAACCTCCATGGACCTCTCAATGAAGTTAGAGAAAACTGCCATCATACATCTCTGGAAGGTGGCAGGTGCATTACACAATCCAAATGGCATCCTTCTAAATGCAAAGGTGCCATAAGGACATGTGAATGTAGTCTTTTGCTGGTCTTCAGGGATTATTGCTATTTGATTATAACCAGAATAACCATCTAGGAAGCAATAAAATTCTTTATCTGAAAGCCTGATAACTCTATTTTATATAGAGTTATTCATATGTTTAAACTTAGTAAATTGCTCTCTTTCAAGCAAAGATAAAGAGTTTATATAGTATTTTATGTAATAAAAGATAACTTGAGTGTTTAACATGGTGATAGTTGTTAGTAGGCCATTTTGGATACATTGTGGTATGTTTGATAAAGTTTGTTCAGTGTAGTCTAGATGCTCACTGCATCAAATGCTCTTGCATTGATTCTGCACTTACAACTGCGCTGGCTCAGCACAATGCTATTGCATTGCAACTGCATTACTCCAAGAATGAAGCCAGCCACTTGCACATCCACTTGCACATGATGACCTCATGCTTGGTCTCCAAAAGCAAGAACACCTCATATTTTGGCGCCTGCTATTCCCACATAGCTTTGAAGAGACATCTACATAGGGACACATGTTCATATCTCATTGGACCTCCCTACTCACTAGATTGAAGACCTCAACTTGGGAGACAACTTCTGAATACTAACCATGATCCAACTTCTAATTTACTTCAACATGAAGGAAGGAAGCACCTCTCTTGAAGACTATATAAAGACCTCACTCCTTCACTTGAAAATACATCACAATCCATAAGTTAGATAAAAATTTCATTCCACATAGTTAAGTTCTATTTTGTAAGAAGGAAAGGAAGGAAGTGACAAATCCTCCTTACCTCGATTTCATAGTTCTTACTTAAGTGCTAAGGAGCTAATGCAATTGCATTGCTAGGAGAATTCATGCTAAGAGCTACAACTTGTGTAATCTCTATCTTGTTGTTTCTCTTTTGTGATTTCAATAATATAAACATGTTCTATTCTGTTTATATTTTCCTTGCAATGTCTATGTTGAGCTAAACCTCTCTTAGTTGGAATGTTCTAACCATTTAATGAGCTTTTAAGTAAGTTTAATACAAGTATATGATGTGTGCACTTTAGTTCTTGCTTGATAATACTTTCAACACTTATTTTGAGATTGATCACTTAGAATAAGTAGATTTGTAAAAGCAGACATGGTTTACAATTAAGAACTCAAGAACTGATATGGGTGAGTGTTTTACATAAAGGAAACTTTGTGAAAACCATACTAAGTCCTAGACATAGGATAGTATAGTCCATAGGGTGATACTGTGGGTACTTTAAAAGACAAGAGTGAACTTATTTAGCTAAGCCTAGACATAGGAAGCTTGTAATGAAACTCTGAAGAAAGTGACTGAAAGGCACACAACTAATGCAACAACATTCAATGCAACTGCATCATAACTGCATTAAACACTTATAAGTAAGTTACTTGGGGAAGAAATTCCAACTAGCTTTTCTCTATTGCATTTCAACTACTTACACCTTGCTTTATTCTAACTTACTTGTGATACTCACCATCATCAACTATCTTGTTAAATTGGTTACTTTCCTCTAAATTACATAATATTGACTTTTGAAAGAGGTCATCAATCCCTGTGGGTTCGACCTGTTCTAAACACTATATTACTTGTTATGGACTGTGTATACTTGCACATGTTTTCCACACACCAAAGCCTATCCAGCATTTGGTCAATGAAATGCAATGGGAAATGATCTTTCCTTGTAGCTTTGTTCAACCTCCTGTAATCCATACAGATCCTCCATCCTGTTACTGTTCTGGTTGGCAGCAGTTCATTCATTTCATTAGTGATCACTATTATCCCTCCTTTTTTTGGAACACACTGCACAGGACTAACCCATGCACTGTCTGAGATAGGATAAACAATACCTGCATCCAACCATTTGATGATCTCTTTCTTCACCACCTCTTTCATGATAGGGTTCAGCCTCCTCTGTCCTTCAATGCAGTTCTTGGAGTCTTCTTCTAACACAATCCTGTGCATACAGATGGTGGGGCTTATTCCCTTAATATCTGACATCTGCCACCCAATTGCTCCTTTATGTCTGTGCAGTGTATCAATCAAATCTTGCTCCTGTTGTTCAGAAAGATCAGAAGCTATTATAACTGGCAAAGTGCTATTTTCTCCCAGATATGCATACTTGAGATGGGTAGGCAACTCCTTCAGATCAAGAGTAGGTGGCTGTTCAGTGGAAGGCAGATTCTCCTTAATGTCAGAATTTTCTTGCTCTAGAGATTCATACTTCCTTGCCCAAATCTCCTTTACTGTTAGTTCCATCTCTTCTTCAATTTGAGTCAGGTTCTGAATCTTCATTGCTGTTTAATAATTGCTCCAGATGATCAGAGCTGTCCTGAAAATGATCCCGAACAACTTGGTCAAGGGCAGTCACAAATGAGCACTCTTTAGTGTTGGGGTCTGGAAACTTCAGGGCATTAAGGATATTGAATTTGACTTCTTGGTCATTGACCCTCATGGTCAACTCTCCTCTCTGCACATCTATCAGAGTTCTTACAGTAGCCAGGAATGGCCTCCCCAATATTATAGGCACTTCTTTATCAGCTTCAAAATCCAGAATAACAAAGTCCACTGAGAATACAAATTTGTCCACCTTGATTAGAACATCTTCTAATATTCCTTCTGGATAAGCAAGGGTCCTGTCAGCTAGCTGTAGAGTGACTGAGGTAGGCCTGGCAGTTCCCACTCCTAGCTGTGTGTATATGGACTTGGGCATTAGATTTATGCTAGCACCCAAATCACATAGAGCACGGCCTGAGTAGAAATTCCCAATGGAACATAGAATAGTGAAACTGCCAGGATCCATAGATTTAAGTGGGAGCTTGTTCTGCATCATCATGCTGCACTCCCCAGTCATTGCTACAGTTTCAAACTCCCCAAGCCTTCTCCTCTTGGTGAGCACATCCTTCATAAACTTTGCATAGTTGGGCATTTGTTGGAGAGCCTCCACCAAAGGAACATTAATGTGCAACTGTTTAAGGACTTCTAGGAATTTGTTGAACTGCTTGTCTTCCTGAGCCTTCCAAAGTCTTTGAGGGTATGGAGGGTCAGGATATGTTGGCATAATTTTGGGTGGTGGTATCTGGGCAGCAACAGCAACTGTAGCGTCAGCTTTAGGCGCTATAGCGCCTGGTTCATAATTTTTTTCTTTATCAGATTTTGTATTTTTTTCATCACCTGAAACAAGTGATGGCCCTTGCAAATCTTTCCAACTCCTTAGAGATATAGCCTTGACATGCTCCTTCCCCTAAGTTTTAGAAGTTGAAGCTTCAGTGGTGGATGGCAATGCTCCATTTGCTCTTTGAGTAAGAACATTAGCTAACTGCCCCATGTGTATCTCTAGGTTTTTATTGGAAGCTTCATGAGTTTTCAGAGTTGTCTTACAGTCGCTCAAGAGGCCTTTTAACAAACCTTCCATGGAGTTATCAATAACAGGGGCATTCTGCCTTTGATAATTTTGAGTAGTAAAATCCTGGTGGATTAGCTGGAGCACTGTAAATTGGTGCTGTAGCAGTGTTGGCTCCCCATCTGAAGTTGGGGTGATTCTTCTGTTAGAATTTCGGCAAGTGTACCGAAACAATGCAAGTAATAGTAAAAACGGTAAGAACCGGTCGTATCCACAGGGATTGGATTCAATATCAATAGGCAAGTTTATTAATTCTTAGTGGTGACAATTGGAATAAAAGTGAATTAACAGTAATTTGTAAAGTAACAACGAAATTAAGCGTTTATAAAATAAGTAAGGTAAAAGCGATTAGGGAGTGACTCCTCTCCCCTATACTATCACATGAACCTTCAATCAATTATCAAGTAATTATCCAATTTACCAGATTCCATTCACTAAATTAGATTAAGGACAATCCCTTGCCTCAAAACCCCTTTTCTCTAATTGTGAAACCCTAATTCCTTAGGTGATCCAAGCAACAGACAAAGCATTAAACCCTAGAACTAAGGAATTCATAATCCCAAATTCATATTCCTATGCTCATCAAGATTATGACCTAAAACCCCAAATCAGGCATACAAACCCATATTCCTATGGTGATCATAAACCCTAAAACAGTACAGTTATCATATGTAATTGTAAAGCATTAAGAACAGAGGCATAGGCTAAAGATAAATTGAATAAAAACTGATATTGATCATAACAAAGTGTTCATGTCATAGTTGGGGAGATTCATCTCTCCCTAATCCAAAGAAATTAGCTACACATCATAGGAGTAGAAATCAAAAGTAAAAGAAGATTACACAAGTAGGATTCCATTAGAACCTTCAAACCCTTGTTCCCAAGGTGTTGGGAAGGCCCCAAATTCGCCCCCAGCTGCTGCTCCAAACCCTAGATTCGCTCCCAAGCCAAAGAGAGTTTCAAAAACGCAAAAACTGGATATTTAACCTAAGCTTCGGCCACGCATCGCGAGACGATGGTGGCTGGTCGCGTCGCGACCTCCTGCTGAAAGGTGGGTTGTGGCGCGACATTCTCGCTGCTGGTGCGAAAGCTGTCCGATCTTTTTCCTTCCTTCTTTTCTCCGTTTCGTCACTAGGCAAGTGTCTGGTTCGCTAGCAGACGCCACATCAAATTGAAGGTTTTCCATGCATTTTGTTACAATTCAACTTCTACTACAAAAACTAAAACTATGCCATATCCCTTAACGATTGGCTGAATCAAACATAAAATCACCGACATTTTGGCTGTTGTTCTGGAGTGGCCCAATAGGCCCAACGAGACAGTCCAGCACAACCTACAGCAATGGGGGTGCTGCGCGCAGCAACCAGGTGCAACATGGGCCAGCGGCCCATTCGACCAAGGCCAGCCCAACGCGGCCCATCATCTACCGTGCTCCGCAAGATGCGGCCGGTCCCGTAAAATCCGCAACGGCTAGCACGCCAGCGTTATATATACCACACCAGCATGTGGCTTCAGGTATGTTTTACTCACCTTGTGACCCTGCCCGTTGAAGCACCTCTGACTTGAGCGTTGGAGTGCCTTTGCAGGTACCACCCGCGTGCGGCTTACAACTCGGTCCCTCATCACAGCGACCGACCTACGTTATCAACAACAACCCATCGTATTGATCAGGTACGATCAATTGGTGGGAATCTCTGCGTCCCAACTCGGTCTCTTCTTGGGAAGGTCTTGTGGCAATGTTCTTGGCTAATTACACGGCCAACCGTTGTCAATATCGTCACGAAGAACACTTGGATTCGGTCGTCCAAGGAGAAAATGAACCATTAAGGGAGTTTATCGACCGGTTCATGACAGAGGCCGACACAGTCCGCAACCTATCAGACACGGACAAACTGAAGTACCTCAAGCGTGGTATAAGAAAGAACCACAGATTTGCCGAAGAGTTTTCTTTGAACCGCTACTACGACCTCGGCCTGTTCCTTAGAAGGGCCAACGACAATATGGGCTATGAGGAGCAACTAGCGGCCGACAAGGGCGCCCGCGCGCGTCCCAAGGAAGAAACTGGCAGGTCGGCCAAGGGGCAAGACCGTGATAGTAAGCCCGAGTACCGGCCCAAGAAGTACGAGCAGCGTACCAAATTGAACACTCCGATCGCACAGATCTTCACGGAGTGCCAGAACAATGAATTCACTGGTGTGAGGCGACCTGATCCTTTAGTACTGAAGAAAGGAGGTCGGCCTACCAAGAAGTACTGCAGATATCACAAGAGTAAGGGGCATGACACCAATGACTGCATGGCCCTAAAAGATGACATAGAGGACCTCATACAGAAGGGCAAATTGAGGCAATATGTCAAAGATGAAGGTAACGATCGCCCTGATCAAAGAGCCGGTGGCCAACCCGCCAATGACAAAGGTAAGGCGATCGTTAACTCTACGATCGAGCAGGCGCGTAACAGTTCAGAGGAAGAACGCAACCCCAGACAATCGAAGGGCCGCAACGTAGCCATGGTCATCCATGGAGGTAATCCGTTGGACATCAGAGAATCCAACAAGGCGATGAAGAGGAAGTGGAACGAACTCATGATGGTCGGTTCAACTTCAACCCCACGGCCGGCCTCGAATAGGCCGCCCATTTCCTTTGGGGACGAAGACTTGCTTGATGGTAAAGTTAATAACTATGTTCCTTTGGTAGTATCGGCCGTAATGGCCAACACTGAGGTCAGAAGAATACTGGTCGACCAAGGAAGCTCGGCCGACATCATGTTCGAAGAATTGATTGACAAGTTGAATGTGGATAGGAGCGAGATCATTCCCCAAGCAGTTCCAACCCCATTGACCGGTTTCAATGGGGCGACCACCTACCCACTGGGGACGATAGAACTACTTGTTACCTTTGGGGATGATACGAGCGGCAGCACGTCATACAGGACGGTCAGAACGACGTTCTTAGTTCTGCCAATCAAATCGTGTTACCACTGCATCATTGGCCGCCCAACATTGGGAAAATTGGAGGCCGTAGCCTCAACTGTACATCTGAAGATGAAGTTTTACAGTAAAAACGACCAAGTAGTGACAGTGATGGCCGACATGGAAGCGGCCATGAGGAGCCATTTCCTCTACCAAGAGATTTGTGATACGGAGGTGGAAAGTGCTAAACCTCTGAATCTTGGAGAAGGGCATCAGGTCAATGTGGCCGACCTGGATGCTCGATACGACCCTGATAGCGACCCTGAGGAGGATGACGACGATTTAGCCCGCGAGCTAAAGAATAGACTCAAGAGGCCTGAACCCCACGGGGAATTGATCGATGTTCAGTTAATGGACGACCCAACTAAGACAGTTAAGTTGGGGAGCGACCTACCTGAAGAAGACAAGCAAGCGCTCATCACTTGCCTCAGGGAATACGCAGACCTTTTCGCATGGCAGGCATCAGACATGCCCGGGATCCCAATTGAAATCGCCTGCCACCAACTGTCCGTTGATGAGACAGCAAGGCCGGTCGCACAAAGGAGGCGAATCCAGAGCCAAGAGAAAGCATTGGCGGCCGCCCAGGCAGTTGACGACCTCATTAAGGCCAATTTCATTGAGGAAATTAAGTATACAACCTGGCTTTCCAACGTCGTGTTGGTCAAGAAGAAAAATGGTAAGTGGCGCATGTGCGTCGACTATACCGACCTGAATAAGGCATGCCCGAAGGACGCTTTTCCACTACCAAGCATTGACAAACTGGTCGACGGGGCTGCGGGCTATAAACTTCTGTCTTTTCTAGACGCCTATTCAGGATACAATCAGATCACCATGTACCCACCCGATCGGCATAAGACCGCGTTCATGACCGATCGGGGAAATTTCCAGTACAAGGTAATGCCCTTTGGTCTGAAGAACGCCGGAGCGACCTACCAGAGGATGATGAACAAAGTCTTCAGGCGGCAGATCGGTCGAATATCAGAGGTCTACTTGGATGATATGATCATCAAGAGCAAAAACCGACCAAGACCACAGTAACGACCTAAGAGAAATCTTTGAAGAAGCTAGGAAGAATTCTTTAAGGTTGAATCCAGAGAAGTGCACCTTTGGTGTAAGGGCGGGCAAGTTCCTGGGCTTCCACTTAACAGAGCGGGGGATTGAAGCAAACCCTGACAAGTGCAGGGCGGTCGCCGACATGAGGCCGCCCACTACGAAAAAAGAGATCCAGCAATTGAATGGCATGGTCGCTGCCCTGTCACGATTTATACCTAATCAGCGTGCAAATCTCTTCCATTGTTCAAGCTTTTGAAGAAAGAGGTCGAATTTGAATGGACTGATCAATGCCAGCGAGCATTGGACGAGCTGAAGGCGGCACTAACCAACCCGCCCATCATGACCAAGCCGCAACCGGGGGAGACACTTTATTTATACTTGGCCATAACGGACGAAGCCATGAGCGCCGTTCTGGTCAGGGAATGCGACCTAAAGCAAAACCCGGTCTATTTCATCAGCAAGGTGTTTCAAGGCCCAGAGATCAGATACCAGAAGATCGAGAAGCTGGCCTTGGCGTTACTTGTGGCCGCTCGTAGATTACGTCCTTATTTTGTGGCCCATCAGGTCGTGGTAAGGACCGACCAGCCTATTAGGCAAATCCTTCACCGACCTGACCTTGCAGGGCGTATGATCAAGTGGGCTGTGGAACTCAGTGAGTTTGGAATTAAGTTTGAGGCCAGATCGGCCGCTAAGGCACAAGTATTGGCCGACTTCATTGCTGAGATGACCCCAACACCAGACGATCAGACCGTCACTACCTGGACTTTGCACGTAGACGGGTCCTCCAACAGCAAAGGAAGCGGGGCCGGCTTGATACTTGAGAACTCGGAAGGACTTACTGTTGAAGTGTCATTAACTTTTGCATTTCACACTTCAAATAACCAGGCCGAGTATGAGGCGTGCATTGCCGGGCTGCAGCTAGCCAGAGAGTTCAATGTCGACCGTGTCGAACTTCACTCCGACTCTCTACTGGTTGTATCCCAGATTCAAAACCTATACGACGCAAAGGATGATATCCTGAAGAATTATTTGGCTAAGGTAAGGGATCTGCTCAAGCAATTCGACCGAGCAGAAGTTAAGCACGTCCCTAGAACAGAGAACGTGCGGGCTGATATCCTATCAAAGTTAGCCAGTACAAAGGCTCCTGGGAATCACAGAAGTCTAATTCAGGAGACATTAACACGGCCGAGCGTGTCTACTAAGCCAGCCCAACCATCAGCCATTCTAACGGTCGACTTGGATAAAGACTGGATCACTCCGATCTTACAATATATTCTTAATGGGGTAGAACCTTGCGACCAAAAGGAAGCAAAACTCCTGAGGTTACGAGCGACCAAGTACTCAGTGGTCGAAGGAAGACTATATAGAAGGGGCTTTTCATCCCCATTGCTGAGATGCCTCACGTCGGTCGAAGCCGACCATGTACTTAGAGACATACATGAAGGAGATTGTGGTAGCCACCAAGGTGGTCGGTCAATTGCTAAGAAGGCACTCAGGGCCGGATACTATTGGCCGACCATGGATGAGGACGCTAAGTTGCTTGTTCAGAAGTGCAAGAAATGCCAGATCCATGCCGATGTACATATAGCGCCCTCATCAGAACTGCACAGCTTAACCCCACCATGGCCGTTCGCTTGGTGGGGCATGGACCTGCTCGGTCCTTTTCCACCTGCACCAGGTCAGCTGAAATTCCTCATCGTCGCGATCGACTGCTTCACCAAGTGGATAGAAGCAGAGCCACTTGCCACCATTACCTCAGCGAAGGTATCCAAGTTTTTTGGTCGAAACGTGCTCGCCCGCTTCGGAGTGCCCCAGCAATTGGTGACGGACAATGGAACCCAGTTCGCAGATAGGAGGTTCAGAGAAATGTTGGCCGACCTAGGTGTGAAACAGCGTTTCACCTCGGTCGAGCACCCACAAACCAACGGCCAGGCAGAAGCGGCCAACAGGGTAGTGCTGCGCGGACTGAAAAGAAGGTTAGATGAAGCCAAAGGCAATTGGGCAGAAGAGCTACAGTCGGTCCTTTGGGCCTATAGAACGACCCCTCACTCATCGACCGGGGAGTCACCATTTAGACTGGTCTATGGTACTGACGCTGTTATCCCGATCGAGATGGGAGAGCTAAGTTGGAGGACGACCAACCCACCAACCCCGGCCGCAAATGAGCAAGCAACAAGAGAAGAATTAGACCTGGTTGACGAGCTGCGAACCAAAGCGTCACTTAGGGAGCAACTCATCAAACAGAAGGTCGCTGCAAGGTACAACGCCCGCGTCCAGAAGAGGGAGTTCTCCATTGGACAGCTAGTCCTTAGGAGGGCCGACGTGGGGAATAAGAACGCTCGCCAGGGAAAGCTCGCCCCGAACTGGGAAGGACCATACCGTGTCGTCAGCAAGACTGGAAAGGGAGCGTACGAGCTGGAAACCATGGAAGGGGCGACCATCCCCAGAACATGGAACGCTGATAAACTGAGAAAATATTATGTTTAAGTTGTAAACATTGATTGATCAATAAAGAACAGGCGGTCGCTCTTTTTCCCCACAGGGGTTTTTTACTGAGGACCGACCTTAAAATTCGACTTGTGTACTTTATTTTCATGCAAATTGTATGCACGGTCGCTCACCATGCGAGTAGCCGCCGAGCGGCCTAAAAAGAGTGCCATCGAATGGCCCAATCAATAGCCGCCGAGCGACCTAAAAAGAGTGCCATCGAATGGCCCAATCAGTAGCCGCCGAGCGGCCTAAAAAGAGTGCCATCGAATGGCCCAATCAATAGCCGCCGAGCGGCCTAAAAAGAGTGCCATCGAATGGCCCAATCAATAGCCGCCGAGCGGCCTAAAAAGAGTGCCATCGAATGGCCCAATCAGTAGCCGCCGAGCGGCCTAAAAAGAGAGCCATCGAATGGCCCAAACAATGGCCGCCGAGCGGCCTGGAAAAGTGTTACCGAATAGTGACTCATAAGAAATTCAACGTCGCGACCGAACGTAGTAAAAAGAATCAAATCGACTTACAAAAGCAATTAAACAAGTGATATTCATGATGAAATTGTCATTGATGACAATCAAAGACGCCTTGGTCGAAGCCAGGGCGCCCCATTCAAACACCGCTCGCAGGCGGGCAAAGATTACAGTTTAAGAAAATTACAAGCTAAGAATCGCTGGGGGCTTGGTAGATGACCACCTCCTCTTGAAGAACTTTCCCTTTGGACACCTTCTTGGGGCGGACGATCTTCTGATCGACCGCGCGATGGCCACTTTGCACAATCTCACGGTCGACCCCCAGGGCAGGGTAGAGGATCTTGATCTGGCTGACCGCATTTTCGAACTGACCCTCCGCAGCTCCCTTCGCCTTGTCAAGAACGTCCTTGTAGCGACCTCTTAAACTGTTCTTTTCCGCCTCCACTGCTTCCAGCTCAGTTTTCAGACCAGCGACCTGGCTAGACAGCTCTTTATTCTTGGAAGAGAGGCGTTCGACCTCTTTCAGAGCTTCTTCCTTATCAGCGACCGCCTTGTCCAGAGAAGACTCGGCCAGTGTTTGAGCTGTGACAGCAGCCACAAGCTGGCGTTCTGCTTCGACAAGTTTCCTCTCATTGTCAGCGGCCGCTTCGATTCTCGGTTCGAGCTCCTTCATTTTCTTGAGCAGGCCGTCTCGCTCGCCCCTCATTTCTGCGAGCAATGACAAGGCAGAATTCAGTTTAAAGTTTTTATCGACTAGGTCGTCTTCAAGCAATGAATATCTATGGGCAAGGCGCCTACCTTCCAGGCGACCTGATTCTTCATCTTGGTATTTCTTGAACAGAACACCAGCGGCCTTCATTGCATCGGCCATCACCTCGAAAGGTTCCTCCTTGAAACGAGCACAGTCTTCATCACCCAACCCAAGCAGGTCGATGTTAGGCGACCGGTTGTGCCCGTGGCTTTTTCCACTCTTATGCTTCTTTTTCTCGCCCCCATCATCGACCGACCTGTTCCTCTTGGATTTTCCTTGATTTTTAGGTGGGCTGCTCAGATCAATGGCTTGTGCTGGTGTGCCCGCCCGAGGAGCCTGACGATCAGGCTGAGATCCGGTCACATCAGTTTGAGGCGTACCCCCAGACTGAGCCGCAGGTATGACGCGGGCGGGTGAAGTATCGCCGTCCTCGGCCGCCCATTGCTCCAACAGGTCAAAGTCATTCATGTTGGTCATCTTAACTGCAAAGGCAAAAGCAGATGGTTAGTTAACAAAATAAAGTGACAGAAAATTAAAGATGTGAGCAACCACCGACCAAGAGCGGCCTTGACATTCTTCTTGGTACGGGCATCCACAACGTTCTTAACTTTGATGCGACCCTCAGGGACTAGGGACGCAATCCTTCTCAATCTATGGATCGTCCCCCTGTCCAGGTCGTCAAGATCAGCGTCCTTGAAAGCATACTGGCCCGGCTTTTTGGAGAAGTGGTTAAAACTCCACACCGTAGGAAACAGGGGGGTTCCTTCTTGATCGTTGGTCATTTGGGCGACCGCATTTTGGGCCTCGGCCGATTCAGGAACGACCCAAAAGAATTCCTTTTTCCACCCGGTCGTCAACGATTCCAGATATGGCTTGAAGAAGTTGTATGTCGACCGGTTTTTGAATGAGACCGCTTCCTTGCGGGCGCCCTTGGAGCCTTTTTCATAAATATAGCTCATCTCAAACAAATGGAAGAACAGTCGTATGGAGACCGGTCGTTTTAAAACCACAAGGACATCTTCATACGCCTGCAGGAACGCCCAAGCGTTCGGGTTCAGCTGAGAAGGGGCGGCCTGAAGATACCGTAGAGCCTGGCGTTGGAACCTGGTGAATGGTGGAATTATACCCATGCGTTCGAAAACGATGCGGTACATTGTGAATTTTAACATATCAGTCCAGGCCGCAATGTGTTCCCCCTTCGCCATACCTTCTACCGTCCAACCTTCATTCAGCTCGGTCGCAAGAAACTCCAGGTCTTGGCTTCCCCGTTGAATCTTGCTGCGCTGACCCCTCAGGTTGAGAGAAACCCAGGACATATCCTTTGTAGCAGCAACCTCAGGATCTTCTCCATGGTCGCCCTGTTGATCTCTTTCGGCCGTCTCGTTTACGTCGGTCGCAGCATGGTCGGCACCTTCCTCACTGGCAACCCGTGCGTTGCTCACTGCAGTTTCAGCAACCACAACCTCGGAGTACGGGACCCCATCTCTGTCCGGCCGCGTTCCGGATCTGCTAGATGAAGTCGAATTCTGGGTCGAAAACCCAGAGGAAGAAGATTCGTCACTAGAAGAAGATGACCGGTCAGGCGCAGAACTCTGTTCCACTGGTCGTGTCATATTTTGCGCAAGAGAAACGGCCGGGACTCCAAATATACGGCGGGTTTGTTTAGTCCGCGCCAGAATGAACCTGTGGAGGGGAATAACAGTCAGGGTCTTGCTCGCGCGTGGGAAGGGGCGACGTGGTCGTCCCCAGACCTGACACCCCCTCCATCAGATGGGACATTAAAACTCAAATAAAGTAAGAGCGGTCGCAATTACCTGGAATTAGAGCAAGAGGATTTCGAGCGAGCTTCGACGGCAGCGAGCGAGCTTTTGCAGAAGCGAGCGAGCTTGAAGCGAGCGATCAGCGAGAGCAGCGGAGAATTCGGAGAAAAGTGCAAATGATGTGCCCTATGAGTCCCTTATATAATGGGCCAACCGTCATCATGGGCCGGAAGTGAAGAGGCGCGACTCTTCATGTACCATCATTGCTTAAACTCCTCGAGTCTCTAAACGTCACCTCATTAAAGCAGCTGTCGCCTCAGCACTCATGACGATTTATTGTCAGGCATCACCCCCGAGACGGCACCTGGCCCCGTGTGGCCAGGCCGCGTGGCAGCGACCACGCAATCAAATTATCAGCGATCGACCAGGTTACGTGCGACCACACGGGTGGCAGCGACCACCTTCCTATCGGCCAAACGTCACATCTTCTCAAACGGAGGTCAGAAGCGACTGACTCCAAACTCAACGATCAATAGGCGGCAGCGACCGCCAGTCCCCTTCCACAACTCGAATGCAGGGGGGCAACGATTCAAGCCTCAGCCCGCTCTTAAGCGACCTAGGCTTGGGGGAAACTGTTCTGGAGTGGCCCAATAGGCCCAACGAGACAGTCCAGCACAACCTACAGCAATGGGGGTGCTGCGCGCAGCAACCAGGTGCAACATGGGCCAGCGGCCCATTCGACCAAGGCCAGCCCAACGCGGCCCATCATCTACCGTGCTCCGCAAGATGCGGCCGGTCCCGTAAAATCCGCAACGGCTAGCACGCCAGTGTTATATATACCACACCAGCATGTGGCTTCAGGTATGTTTTACTCACCTTGTGACCCTGCCCGTTGAAGCACCTCTGACTTGAGCGTTGGAGTGCCTTTGCAGGTACCACCCGCGTGCGGCTTACAACTCGGTCCCTCATCACAGCGACCGACCTACGTTATCAACAACAACCCATCGTATTGATCAGGTACGATCAGCTGTAAACTGAACAAAAATATACATATGATGATGAGTCATCATCTTCCAACCAGGATTATAAGTATTTGAGTAGGGGTTATTGTTCTTGTTGAAACCCACATAATTTACAGAGACAGGATTACTTGGACATTCTTCATAAAGATGCTCACCTCCACAATATACACAGCTTGTTGAGCCTGGAGAGTCTTGCTCAATGGCTGCTACAACTGGTTCAGCTGGCGCTGTAGCGGTAACCGCTACAGCCTTTGAAGTGTTCATGGCTTTTATCATGTTGGTGAGGGAGGCAACCTGGGCAGACAGAGCAGAAACTTCACTTATCTCATGCACTCCAGCCACCTTCTTTTGCAGAGCTAACCTTTCAGTGGGCCATTGGTAGCTATTTGTAGCAATGTCATCTATTAACTCAAAGGCTTCATTATAAGAGGTTTTCAGTAGTATACCCCCAGAAGAAGCATCTAGCATTAGTCTGGTGTGAGGATCCAACCCATTGTAGAAGGTTTCCGTTTGAATTATTACTGGTATGCCATGATGAGGACATCTCCTCAACAGTTCCTTCCATCTCTCCCAGGCTTCAAACAGTGTTTCAGAGTCTTTTTGTCTGAATGCAGTAACCTCATTTCTCATTCTTGCATTCTTACTTGGTGGAAAGTATTTTGCTAAGAATTTCTCAGCTATTTCATTCCAAGTATGGATAGAGTTAGGCTCTAGGGAAATTAACCAGGCCTTTGCTCTATCCTTTAAGGAATAAGGAAAAAGTTTTAACCTAAATGCATCATCACTTACCCCTGGAATGATGAAGTTACTACAAACCTCCAAAAATTGTTTTAAGTGTAAATATGGGTCCTCTTGGGGAGAACCACCAAACTGACCTACTGTTTGGAGCATCTGGAACATCATGGGTTTGAATTCAAATTGAGCTGTTTGAAGAGTAGGCCTGGCTATGCTTGTCTCCATGGTTAGTGGATCAAACACAGCATAGTCCCTCATGGGTCTGTCCCTATCATTTACCATGTCAGCAGGGCCTTGTTTTATGAATTGTTGCCTATACCAGTCTTCATCATTATGCAATGTAGGAGTGGGTGGTTGCTGTCCTCTACCTCTACCTCCTGGATCAGATCTGCCTCTTCCCAGTGTGGTACCTCTGCCTGAGTTTGTTCTGCCACTCTGTTCAGACATTGTGGGTCTAAGCTGTCTTACTTTCTGAAGTTGTCTCAGTTTCCTAAATCTTCTTTCTGGCTCTGGATCCAACTCGAACTCTGGTGGTTGGGACCTGGGCATACGCTGCAGCATCTACCGCTGTAGCATCAAGAAACAACACACCAGCATAAAATCTTCATTAATATTGCTAAAAACTTAAACAAAAAAAATTAAATGCAATCCCCGGCAACGGCGCCAAAAACTTGTAGTGCGAAAAATAGATGTGCAAGTATACACAATCGCAACAAGTAATACAGTGATAAAGTAGAGATCGTTCCCACAAGGATTGGAATTAATCTAGTAGTTTAAGCAATTTGCAAATTAGTGGAACAAGTTAAGTGACGAATAAAAGTGTGGAGTTGCAAACATAATGGTTTGTGATAAAACAGTATTGAATTGAAAGTATTTAAGAGTGAGTTGGATAGCTCATTTATATGTAAATTCCCAAGAGTAGTGTTCTATAATGTTAGACGCTGTAGCGTTAAGCGCTGTAGCGTTACAGAATCAATAGACGCTGTAGCGTCATGGTGGCGTGCCTTTCAGTCACTATCGTCAGGGCTATGTTACAAGACTCCTATGTCTAGGCTCTAAATAAGTTTTACCCCTGTATATTAAGTTCATACAGCATTTACCTTATGAACTATTACTCCCCTATGTCTAGGGTTAAGTACACTTCATTTAAATGTCTTTAAATGGTTTTTCATTCATATCATTCCTTGAGCTCTCTTCGTGAACCATGTCTGTACCCACGAAGCCCCCTTATTCTAGTTGATCATTCCCAAAACAAGGTTGAAAGCATTATAACGCAAGGAATGAAACACAACATCATAATATTATATAAAAGCTACTCAAGGTTCATTACAAACTAAGAGAAATCCAACTACAAAGTGATTTAGCTCATAACAAGCTTCATCAACACAATATAAACAAACAAACTTATATTACCGTAGGTAGAAAAGAGGAAGATGGTTGCAAAAGATGCACTCCAAGAATCCCAAGTCATATACGTTGGATGAAGCTATGGCGTGAGCAAACCTTGAATGAAATCTAAAAACTATACTAAAAGTAAAAGCTTCAAGAGTGGAATAACAATGGAGGAAGACTAAGATGTCAAGATAGAATTCTCCAAGTTAAAACTCTCTCTCCGTATAAATTATGTGTGTTAATGCCTTAGCCCTTTTTTGATTAGATAAAATCCCTATTAGATATTATCCTCATTAGATATTATCCATAAAGCTAATTTACAAAAATGTGTGATGATTAAAATCACCAACTATCACATGGGCTTCAATTAGGAGGCGCCAAGTGTATTATTGCACTCACTTGGAGGTCAAAATGTCATGCTGGGAAGAAGAAGATCAGATTGATGACTCATCATTCAACAAGTGGCTTCACAAATATCCAAGTGGTGCACGCTCCTTAGCGCTGTAGCGCTTACTGCTGGCCAACAGCTGCAGCACTTAGGCAAAACATCAATATATTCACAAAGGCACCTATTATGCCCAATATTTAGGAAATCAAGCCTAAACTTATATTTATGCATTCAATCACATATTTACATGTTAAAGCACTAAAATTACTTGAGAACACACTTTGATTTACGTATTAAGAGCATAAATAACACATATAAATATGAGTTATCACTTGTACACCATATGATCCGAGTGTCAAACTTTTTAAGAACATTGGTGACAGTGTTAGACAAACGGATCATGCGAGCATCATTGGCAGCCGAAGGTATGCCACTGATTGTACTAGACCCGACATTGCCTATTTTGTGGGATTGCTATGCAGGTTTACTAGTCGACCTAGTATAGAGCATTGGCACGCTATCAAGAGAGTCATGAGATACCTTAAAAGGAGCATGAATCTCGGACTACATTATCAGAGATTTCCAGCTGTACTTGAAGGATACAGTGATGCAGATTGGAATACTCTATCAGATGATTCCAAAGAAATTAGTGGCTATATATTTAGTATAGCTGGTGGTGCCGTCTCTTGGAAATCTAAGAAACAGACCATATTGGCTCAGTCCACTATGAAGTCTGAAATGATAGCATTGGCGACCGCTAGTGAAGAAGCTAGCTGGTTGAGATGCTTACTAACAGAGATCCCTTTATGGGAAAAATCGATGCCAACTGTGTTGATCCATTGCGACAGTACCACGACTATTGCAAAAATTGAGAATCGTTATTTCAACGGTAAAAGACGACAAATACGTCGTAAGCACAACACTGTGAGAGAATGTCTCTCGAAAGGAGCTGTAAGAGTGGATCATTTACGCACTGATCAGAACTTAGCTGATCCTTTGACGAAAGGATTAGCTAGGGAGAAAGTCCAAAATACATCTCAAAGGATGGGACTACTGCCTTTAGAATCATGAGTCACTCACGATGGTAACCCGACCTAAAAGACTGGAGATCCCAAGAATTAGATTCAATGGGTAATAACAAGTTGTGAAGTGATACGAGATGAACATGCTATTATAAGTAAAGAAGCATGATTCCTGAAGCGACGTAAGGTTGAGGTAATGGAAACTCTTAATGAGATCAATACTCTATGTGGAGTGGAGTACCTAGCTACATGAGTACTCTTGATAGACTCACCTTTGTGAATGTGGAAGTGGGTCCGCTTCCTATGGAATCATTGGCAGAATTCCTAGAGCGTTCACTAAACTGGGATAGACGTGCAGGGCCGCTTCCTTTGTGAATGTGGAAGTGGGGCCGCTTCCTATGGAATCGTTGGTCGCTTCCTAGGTTGTGTGTGGTTTTGATGTTAGAGATAGAGTTCAAGACTACGAGTCACTCTTGTTGAATCTAAATCCTAACCGCTATGCAAAGGTTCAAGTCGTAAGACACCTCTGTTTATGCACAATCTTACGGAAGCGTTTGACGCTACTTCTGAAACTCCTTTTTAAATTCAAGTGGGGGATTGTTGGAACTTTGATGTTATGTTTGAATTGAAAAAGTCCCACATTGGAATGAATAGATACTTTGAGAGTGTTTATAAGTGGGAAACTCACACATGGGTTTGGACCCCAAGGAGTACCCAATTTTGTGAATGGGAGAGGACGCACACAAAATGAGAACCACACACGTGCCCGCCGCCGCCGTGCGACCGGCCGGGCTGGGCTTGGGCCTTGTGGTGTATATTTCCGAAAATTATTTTTTATTTTTTGCGTCTCCTCAAGTTTTCTCTCCTCTCTAAACTTCTTTGTTCTTCTATAGAAAGCTTGAAGCATTTCCAATCTAAAGAGTGGTTTTCATAAACATATTGAGAGTGTATATCTTAGAGCGAATTTTCACGGTGCAGTGAACTTTGGTAGCAGTTTTGACTGGGCTGTTTTTATCCCGGGGACGTCGTGGTTGATAGCCTACTTGCACCTTGGAGCAGTGCCACGAAACGTCTTAAAGAGAGCGACCTAGTCCGCGACTCATCCCAGTAATCTCTTCGGCTTGATTTTTGAAAACAGTGTTGTTTGGGGAAAGTTCTGGCTAGGAAAGACTTGATACTTAAGAGTGTCCATTGTGACCCACCTTTCTTTCCTGGGAACCTACTCGGATTTTTCTTTTAATCAAACAGGCAGTCAGCCCGAATTTATTAATAAAATAAAGAGAGATATAAAAAGCACAAGGGGGGACTAGACCAAAACCCTTGATAATAAGGACAATAATAGACTTCCCAACAAGGCCTCTAAAATAAACAACCATAGAACTCTAATGGAAGAAATTCTAAGGCGAACAGAAAACTCGAAAGGAGGCAGAGCAACACCTGAGAGTCCCCACACAACCTCCACCCACCACCTCCTGAACTCACACTCCAAACCACAATAGCCTGCATCACCTCGCTATCCTCACATTAAGCACATCACAAAGCATCGAGGTTAGAGGTGTAGGCCCGGAGACGATTGGGAGGGGGCAAAGAAGCAGAAGGCAAAAGGGGAGGAGCCCGGCGATCTGCAAACTGCAATCTGGCGTCCGACAAGGTACAAACTATCGAATCAGCACCCACCGACAGCACACCCCCAGACATCCGGCGCCGGGACTCCAGCCACGATCGCGAAGTCGTGCTACCGGCCAACACCGTGACAACACCTAGCTTGATCGAGGTAGGCGAGGGAGAAGTGCAAGCGACAACACCGTGGCACAATCAAGCAAAACCGCAAGCGACAGGGAGAAGTGCCCACGACAAAAGGAGAGGAGGCGTGACTGTGGGTCCAAAGTCCGAAACGACAGCCACCATTGCGAACATCAGACAAACCACCGTGAACCACCGCGAAACACCGCAAAACACCGCATCAGAACCAACCCCTGCGCGAACAGAGCCACAAACCACCGCGAACAGAAGCACTCCATAGTACCTCCAAAAGCGCGCAGATCCACCAACAGGGAGATCCGACCATCAACGCCCCGGGGGAGAGGCCGTGGACGTCACAGAGGAGATCAGATCCGAGGAAAGGGAGCCCCCAACGGCGGTTCCAACCCAAGCAGCGCCCAACCCATTTTTATTAATAACATCCAGACCGAAGCCACAGCAGCGCAGCCACCGCAGTGCAGAGGCGTCGCGGAACAGTGGATCGCGAACACAGATCCATAGAGAAGGAGCGCAGAGAACAGACTCAACCAGACCGAAGCCAATAGCGACAGCAGGGCGAAGGAGCACTGAGAGGAGAGGGGAAGAAACCGGGGAGGGAGCCCCCCCTCCCAGCGGCGGCGGTGCTACTTTCTTTCTCCTGGCGAAGAGAAGAAAGCTAGGTCTTCAAAATATAATGAATGCGTACAATCGTGCAACCAAAAGTCATAAGATGGCATATGTTCTTATTATAAACTTGCAACCAAAAGTTTGCAAATGTAATTGAAGGCTTCAGAAGAGCTAACTGTATTGTTACCTAGTTTGAAGAACAAAGTTTTTACACATTAATATCATATTATATTCTCTTAAGTCTCTTAGAAACTAACTGAGTCTCAAGAATATTCATCTAAGTGGATATACCATATTGAAAGAAATCTCCAATGTCTTTGTATCATGAGACTTACCTTAAAAAATGTGTATTAGAAAAAATACTTGTGTTTCTTTTGGCTTCTACTAAACGCAAATTAGTACAATACATGCTACATTAAACCAGAAGTTTATGGATTATAATAAGTTTGTCGTTGGCAAGACCGGTTGGGCCATCCCGGGTCTTTATGATGCGGAAAATAGTTAAGATTTTTTTTTGAGAACTTGTATTGAAGAGCCCGTAGATTCTTCAATCCATTAAGTTTTGTGTATTACCAGTTCCCAAAGGAAGTAGAGAATTTGAGGGAATAAGTCTCTCACATTTCTACAATGTGCTTAAGGTGATGTTTGTACACACATTCACCGATCACATGGACCACTTAGATATTTTATTATTTTAATTGATGCATCAACTAAATGGCTACATAAATATAATTGTCATCAATTCACAACCAGAAGTTTTGTGAGATTCTTTGCTCAACTAATTCGATTAAGAGCTCATTATGTGAATTATCTTGAAAGCATCTGATAAGTATTTTATGACTATTAGAATTTATATTGAACATCACATAACATATGTTCATTCATAAAATGGTCCTAAAGAACCATTCATTAGACATCTAAAGTTAATTATATGACCAATACTTATGAGATGAAACTTCCAATTTCTACTTGGGAACATGCAATCTTGCATGGTGAGACATTGATACGCATCAAGCCAATAAGTTAACATATATATGTAAGTTCTCCCCTTTAAATTTGATTTTTGGTCAATGACCTAATATTCTCTATCTAATATATTTTTGATGTGTTGTGCATACTATAATGAATCTATCACAAAGTAATAAGATGGATCCTTAAAAAATGTTGGGAACATATGAGTATATGAATCTTCATCCATCAAAGTATGTTGAGCCAACAACCAGAGATGTTTTTATAGCTTAGTCAGCTAATTATCATTTTGATGAATTAGTTTTCCCAACATTAGGGGGAGAGATAAACAGCTGGAAATTAGTATTATTTGAAATAAATTATTTTCTTATCTTGATCCTCTTATAAACCAATGTGAACCCGAAGTTCAAAGAATAATTCATTTGCAAAAATTTTATAATTATTCACCAGCTGCAATACGCAAATAAAAATTGATGTCCCTGTTAGACACTTAAACATTGCAAATATATCTTAACCATGCATGAATCGTGTAGTTTAGTCGCTTCCAATGAATAAAAATCCTCGAACAAGGAAATGAGCTTAACAGCGAGATGGCCCAAAAGAGGATATGGAAACTCCAAACGAGTAATTTGACATAATTATTTTTCAAGTTCCAGAAGAACTGATCAGGTACTTGAAATTTGTGGAAATGAGATTTCAATAACTTATGTCAAGAATGAAATGCGATGGAACCGAAACAAAGTCAACGTTGACAATTTTGTGTGTATATAATATAGCGCTAAATGTGAAAAGTGATGAAGAGGATCATGAACCAAAGTCTAATAAAAATTTAGAAAAAACAATGATTGGCCAAAATAGAAAAACGCAATTGAAGAGAAATTAAGCTCGATTTGCAAAGCAAAAAGTTTTTCGACTTGTAGTTTGTACACCTGAAGATGTAAAGCTAGTTAGGCTTGTTGTTCAAGAGTATTCGCACAAACCTAACACTGATTTTGAAGATAAATTCACATGTAGTGAATGAAAGTAATTTTTAATACTTATTTAGTCTAGTAACACATGAATGACTCAATTTACATATGATGAATGTGTTACTATTTATTTGTATGGCTCACTTGATAGTGATAGTTATATGAAGACCCCTGAAGGATTTAATTTTCCAAGACATATTGTTCGGACTCTCGAGATGACTACTCAAATTTAATTAGTCTCTCGATCAATTAGCTAATTGAATCATGAAAAATTATAGCTATATTGAGTACATTATGCGTGTCTCAAGAAGATATAAAATATCTCTGTAACACCCCAATATTTCTATCAAGTAGAAATGCTAAGATGTACGAAATGACATACATCAGAGTAAAATTTCCTGTTTCAGATATTGAACAAACTAAAAACTCTTAAAACTTAATCCAAAATCAAGAGTTATACATAGCTCCAGACATCCAACTTATAACAACTCCTATTGTTCAATATCCAACAACAAGAAAATCGCAGAAACGATCATTAACTGGTAGCTAGTACAAGTCATTAAATCGAAGCACAATCACTAAGGGAAAAATATCATGAACATAAGTCTAAAAATTCATATCCTCCCTTAAGGTCTCATCAACCATGCTTCCTTGCCTTGTTCTTTCCCTGAGTATTTGTAAAACAACAACATATAAAGGGTGAGATAAACATTATCTCAGTGAGTCCTACCGTAACCCCTCACAATAACTCTCAGTCCATTTATTCTTGTTCATTTAATCGTAGTCCATTTAGGTCCTACGTGCATATACATCCTGACATGACATGACATGACATGATATAGTACATCTCCGGTAATGACCACGCCTTTACCATTGAACCTCTCCACTAGCTTACGCTAGCTTCAAACCTCGTGAGGTCTAGGTTCTAGGTCTCATGACTTCCCCTCCCCTAGTATACTAAATGACTGGGTCGTCACCCGCGCTTTGATATAATTTATATATCTTAACTTTGATTGAACATTTAGTTCCATGACCTTAAAGAATTGCTTAAACATTTAGTTCGCTCGCGTATACTACTTTACGGTTTTTGAAACATTTATAATTTCCTAAAAACAATTCGCTTTAAACCTTGCAATCGTGTTCAAAAACAGAGTAGCAATGGTTCCATGACACGAGGGATGGTTGGAAAGAAGATTAGAAGAGGTTTGGAATCGAAAGGAGCGACGAAACGAATTTTTGGCAACCGGGGACAGAAGACCTGACACGACTGTTAGGATTTCGGCAAGTGTACCGAATCGTTGCAAGTAATAGTAAAACAGTAAGAACCAAGTCGTATCCACATGGATTGAGAGTTATTATTAATAAGCAAGTGTGGTAATTCTTAGATGTAAACAATTGAAATGAATTTGTATTTTATAGTAACCGTAACAGAATATTGGCAATAAAAATAAGAGAACCAAGCGATTAAAAATCGAATCCCCTCCCCTATGCTATCATGTATGAACCTTCAATCAATTTCGAATTAATTACCCAATTTAACGGATTCAATTCAATTAATAGGTTAAGGACAATCCCTTGCCTCAAAACCCCTTTTCTCTAATGGAAAACCCTAATTCCTTAAGTGAATCACCATTAGACAAAGCATTAAACATAAGAATTAATGAATTCACAAACCCAATCCCATATTCCTATGATCATCAAGTTCATGACCTAAAACCCCAATTTCAGGCAACATACCCATTTTCCAATGGTGAACATAAACCCTAAATCAATACAATTATCAAGTGCAATTGTAAAGCATTAAGAACAAAGGTAAATGCAACTGATAAATTGAATAACAACTGAATTGATCATAGCAAAGAGTTCACATGATAGTTTTGGGGAGATTCATCTCTCCATAACCCTAGAGAATTAGTTATACATCCTCAAAGGAATAAAAGACAAGATTAAAGAGAGTTTACACATGGAAGAAGACATTGGATCCTTCAATCCCTTGTTCCCAAGTGAAAAGAAGCTCCCATAATCGCCCCTTGCTGCTGCTCAAAAACCCTGAAATCGCACCTGAGACGACGTGTCGTTCGAAACTCGCAAAACTGAATAAAACAGCAAAACTTCGGGTAGGCGTCGCGACGCGACACGACCCCCTTCGCGACGCGAAGCTTCAGCAAATTGTTTGGTCGCGACGCGACCTTTCTTGGTCGCGTCGCGAAGACTGGCAGATCCTTTTCCTTCCTTCTTTTCTCCGTTTCGTCACTAGGCAAGTGTCTGGTTCGTTAGTTGACGCCACATTAAATCGAAGGTCTTCCAATGCAATTACAATTCAACCGAATACATCCATCTACAACTATGCTAATTCCCTTGACCATTGACTGAAATAAGACTCAAATAACAGACATTTTGGCTATAAACGGAACAACAATACACATGTGACGATGAGTCAACACAACCCCAAACTTAGATTTTTGCTTGTCCTCAAGCAATTATTCAGCTTTCACACCATTCACACATACCATTAAACACTTCATTACATCAAATGTCATCAGCCCAGGCAATGTAGTAGCAAGACAAATCGAATTGGAAAACACAAGATCATATAGAGGCAAGCATTCTCAAGTTCTCTCTTTTTCTCACATCTCACTAATTGTCTCTCAAATTGAAGTGTATAAGGTAGTCACTCAATTCACAATACATGCTACATGCATCATCGTTTCATAGACTTGAACAAGTTCTAGAAAAGTCTACACAAAATGATATGCATACACACTATTCGAGGACTTAAGGTTTGTAACGGAGCTTAGGTAAGGGTGGATCTTATTTGAGAAAGTAGGTTAAAAACTTGGAGTTAGGCCTAAATTCCTTTTTTATCATCTTTTAACAACTCACCACTCAACACTCCCATTTTTCCCCACAACATTCCACAAGAGAATGATTCTTATAATTTTTTTTCTCTTTTTCTTTGTTATTTCTCCTATCTCTTGTATATACCACCCCAAACTTAGTTTGTTGCTATTCCATGAGCAACCCCAAACTTATATTTTTTTTCCCACACATGCATACATTTGTCTACCTAACTCCAAGTTAAGAAACAAACAATTTAATTTGCCTGGTGTGGTCTGTGTCAGATCAGAATAATAAGAATAAACAATTAGGCTCAAAGGGCTAACAACGGATAAGTACTCATTAGGTGGTTTGAAAGGCTCTGGGTTATCAAAAGAATTGCCTCAGTGTGTATGTAAATCACATGCAAGACAATTTAAGCACAAGTTCAAGTTCTGCAGAATAATACATGCAAGGAATTTTCACACAATCAATAGCATAAGTGTTTAGGCTCACCTCACGGCTAGGATTTTAAGAGGTTGAACTCTCAAAGGCTTGCCAACATATGATCCAGATTTTCCTCAACCTTTACCTTAAACAAATTACACTAACCTGATGATAAAATTTGATGTGAAAGTGATAACATGGTAAAATGCAAAAAAATATTAGAGCTAGGAGTTCAGAGTTATGGTGCATCATCATCAATGTAAAAGTCATATCGGCACAGTATAACCAAAATGTAAAAACAACTACCTCTACCATGGGTTGCCTCCCATGAAGCGCTTGTTTATCGTCCTAAGCTTGACACTGAGGGAATTCATCAATTTGGCTCAGGTGGAGAACTCTGCTTCTCCGGTGCCTCCTTCAATGCTCCTTGGGTACACTTTCTTTTACGCTCAAGTTTCCTCTTCCTAGATGTTGACATACCCACAACTTCTTCTTCATCGGTGTCACCCCCTTTTTCAACATTTTCTGCTACAACAAGAGAATTCTCAAGGGATGAGTGGAGGCGAATTCTTTTTTTAATCATGGGACCAGGCGCCTCAATACAGTAACACTCTTCTTTTCCCTTATCTGGGTCTATGGACTTTAGCACATTAAAAGTCACGGCTTCATCTTGGACTCTCAATTTCAAAGTTCCATCTGCTACATCAATCACAGCTCTACTAGTAGCTAGGAAGGGTCTTCCCAAGATCAATGGGGTGTCATTGTCTTCATCCATGTCAAGAACCACAAAATCCACCGGAAAGAGGAATTTGTCAACCTTTACCAGAACATCTTCTAAAACTCCATAAGGATACCTTATAGATCTATCAGCAAGTTGCAAGGACATTCCAGTTGGTTTTACCTCACCTCCGCCAAGTTTTTTCAACATAGACAATGGCATCAGATTAATGCTTGCTCCCAAATCACACAGAGCCTTGCCAATTGTTAACTTACCAACTGTGCACGGTATGGTGAAGCTTTCGGGGTCTTTCAACTTAGGAGGAAGCTTTCTTTGAATGATGGCACTACACTCTTCTGTTAAAGCTACCGTTTCATCTTCCTTGAACTTCCTCTTTTTTGTCAACAACTCCTTCATGAACTTGGCATAAACGGCATCTTCTCAGGAGCTTCTGCAAAGGGTATGTTGATCTGAAGGCGTTTGAAAATATCCATGAACTTTGAGAACTGCTCATCCTTCTGATTCTTCTTGCTCCTCTGAGGGTATGACAACTTCATGTATGAAAGAATTTCTTTGGGCTTCTCGTCTATCTGCAAATTTTCATTTTCTTTTTGGTTAGACTTCAAAACTCCCTTATTTTTTCTACTCAACTCATTTTCAACTCATTCATTTTTTTTTTCAACTCCTCCCTCAACACCTCAGTTTCACTAATTTCCTCTCTAGACTTGGGTTTGGTCACTTCCACAGGTTTCAACTCCCTACCAATTCTCAATGAAATAGTGTTACAACTTTCATACTTGAAGTTGTCACTGGTACTAGCAGGAGAGCCACTGTTAGATTTTTCCGCAAGCTTCTTCGACAACTCCCTAATTTGAGCCTCCAAATTCTTCATAGAAGTTTCATGGTTTTTCTCCATAATTTTCATAGCTTGCTCTTGAGATTGGAACGTGGGCTTGGTCATCTGCATGCATTGGGTCAGAGCATCTTCCAAATGAATCCCATGGTCATGAACTTGCATTACTTGAGCAGTTGCTGGAGTTTGAGATCTAGCTTCCAAAGTAGCAGCCACCTGTTTGGTAAGAGACTCGATTTGAAGCGACATTAGCTTCTGTTGGGCCAACAGCGCACTATTAGAGTCCAACTCCAACATGCCCTTTTTAACTACAGCTCCACGGTCATTTTGCATTCTGTACTCATTTGAAGCCATAACCTCCACCAGCTGTTTTGCTTCCTCCCAAGTTTTAGTACCTAAAGACCCTCCTGCTGAGGCATCTAACATCATCCTGGTTTGAGGTCGTAATCCATGACAGAAAGTTTGCAACTGCAGAAAATCATCAATACCATGCCCTGGACATTTTTTCAATAATAACTTAAACCTTTCCCATGCATCATATAGAGATTCTGAGTCCCTTTGTTCGAAATTTGAGATCTCTGCCCGTTTCTTGATGAACTTGGAGATTGGGAAGAATCTTTCTAAGAACTTGTTCTCAAGGTCACTCCAAGTATTGACAGCTCTTGCTGGGATAGTGTTTAGCCAATCCTTTGCTCGACCTGTTAAAGTAAATTGAAACAGTCGCATTTTCTTGGAGTTTTCATCAACCCCCTCAGGATATGTGGTTCCACAAATCTCATGGAACTGGGACAAGTGTTGGTTGGGGTCTTCAGCATCAGACCCTGAAAACTGCTCTGATTTCAATGCAGTGAGAACAGAAGATGATGTCAAATTGAGCAGCTCCCACTGGTTGAAAGGTGTAAGCCTGAGCGCCCTGATTTCTCCTCCCAAAGTCGCTGAGAGTGCGCCTTGGTGGTGGATCTTCAGCCATTACTTCCTCTTGCTTTGGGAGGTCTTCCGGAGTAGAGGTTCCCACTGAGTGTACCTGTGAACCCCCTCTGGGCTTGTTGCTTTGCTAGCTTAGCTTTCTCCCGAATTGCCATTGCTGATTTTTCAATCTCGGGGTCAAACAACAATTCTTCTGAATTTTTCCCCCGCATAAACAACTCTCTGAAACACTAAACAAACCGTCAACAAGTCCTACACAATAACTGGTTATCTAAAAAACAAAAATAAGATAAACTAAAACGTACTATAAACAACTAAGAATTAACTCCTTTGCCTTGTTAAGAATGAAATCAACAATCCCCGGCAACGGCGCCAAAAACTTGTTAGGATTTCGGAAAGTGTACCGAATCGTTGCAAGTAATAGTAAAACAGTAAGAACCAAGTCGTATCCACAAGGATTGAGAGTTATTATTAATAAGCAAGTGTGGTAATTCTTAGATGTAAATAATTGAAATGGATTTGTACTTTATAGTAACCGTAACAGAATATTGGCAATAGAAATAAGAGATCAAGCGATTAGGAATCGAATCCTCTCCCCTATGCTATCATGTATGAACCTTCAATCAATTTCGAATTAATTACTCAATTTAACACATTCAATTCAATTAATAGGTTAAAGACAATCACTTGCCTCAAAACCCCTTTTCTCTAATGGAAAACCCTAATTCCTTAAGTGAATCACCATTAAACAAAGCATTAAACATAAGAATTAATGAATTCACAAACCCAATCTCATATTCCTATGATCATCAAGTTCGTGACCTAAAACCCCAATTTCAGGCAACATACCCATTTTCCAATGGTGAACATAAACCCTAAATCAATACAATCATCATGTGCAATTGTAAAGCATTAAGAACTGAGGTAAAGGCAATTGATAAATTGAATAACAACTGAATTGATCATAGCAAAGAGTTCACATGATAGTTTTGGGGAGATTCATCTCTCCCTAACCCTAGAGAATTAGTTACACATCATCAAAGGAATAAAAGACAAGATTAAAGAGAGTTTACACATGGAGGAAGACATTGGATCCTTCAATCCCTTGTTCCCAAGTGAAAAGAAGCAACCAAAATCGCCCCTTGCTGCTGCTCAAAACCCTGAAATCGCACCTGAGGCCAAGTGCCGTTCGTAACTCGCAAAACTGAATAAAACAGCAAAACTTCGGGTAGGCGTCGCGACGCGACCCGACCCCCTTCGCGACGCGAAGCTTCAGCAAATTGTTTGGTCGCGACGCGACCTTTCTTGGTCGCGTCGCGAAGACTGGCAGATCCTTTTCCTTCCTTCTTTTCTCTGTTTTGTCACTAGGCAAGTGTCTGGTTCGCTAGTTGACGCCACATTAAATCGAAGGTCTTCCAATGCAATTACAATTCAACCGAATACACCCATCTACATCTATGCTAATTCCCTTGACCATTGACTGAAATAAGACTCAAATAACAGACATTTTGGCTATAAACTGAACAACAATACACATGTGACGATGAGTCAACAACGACCCGTGCCATACCTAGCACGACTCGTGCTGCCTGGAAGTGCAATTCCAGTCAACCAGAAAGGTTGGGACGACTCGTGCTAGGGGTAGCACGACCCGTGCTGCCTGTAGCAGATTCACAATTCGTTTATTTCGTTCCGTTTCGCTTTTCCTATCGCGTCCAATCCGTAACCCAATATTAATCCAACTTCAAAACAGTCATTCAATACATAATAACAGTTCACATAATTCATGTATCAATCAACACATCCAGACATAACTCTTTCCGTAGTTCAAAATACTAGTTTTTATAAAAATACGGTTTTCGACTCAAAATCTTTCGAGACAACGGAACATTCACGAAATCAGTCACATAGCATCCATTTCAGAAACGAAAATAATCCTAAGCATGAGTAGAACTCACCGATTTGACGAACTCACAAGAAATCATTCCTCGCACGAAACGATCGAACCGTAACCTCTCGAACAATCCCCGTAATCACGAACTCGCACCGAACTTGTCCGATACTCGTCCAAAATCGAACCCAACAGCTCCTATTCTGAACCAAAGCTCCTTGGCTACTGAATTTTCTCCCAAACTACTTCAATCCACAATGTACTTCAGTTTTTGACTACATGGTTTGAAAGAAAGACCACATGCATGACATGAACAAGAAACTTGGTTAATGGAAACTCAAGAATTCGAAAATGGTAGAATGGAAAAGATGAGGAATGTGTTAGTGAAATTGGTATCAATTGAAAGAGGATTGAATAAGAAAAAGAATGGTACCTTCACTTACATGCACCAAGAGGTTTGAGACTTGCCCTATCTTCTTCTTCCTCTCCACTCTCTCGAGTTCTCCCCTCTCTCTCTATTCTCTGTTTTCTATTTTTCTAGTTCTGTTTTCAGCAAGTGAAGTGTAACATCCTCAAAATAATTAATTGAATTAATTGGATGTTAACCCAATTGAATTAATTTGGTGCTTAATTGGTAAAATTATTGAGTGCTAAAATTATTCATTGACCGTCACAGGATCGTTAACCGAATAATACGGATCAAGGACGTTTTGGATTTGTAATAAGGAATCGAGACCAACATGGTAATTGGACCACGCTACCACTTAATTATTAATTAATTATGTGTATATGTGTGTGTTAAGTAAAAGAAAGAAAGAAAAGAAGGAAAGAAGCGCTGGAAACAGAAGAAGAAAAGAAGAGAAAAGAGAGAAAGAAGAAGAAGAAAGGAGAAGAGAAAGGAAGGAGAAGAAGATCATCACCCATCATCCCAAAATTCCATCCTCATCATCATCCTTGTTTCTCCTTCCATAGGTAAGCTCATACCCTTATTTCCTCCCTCTTCTCTTGATTTCGAATTTGAGGGGGATGATGAATAGTGAACCAAGTTTGAGTTGATCTTCATGGTTGAATCATGTCTAGCAGCAAGCCCAACAACGGTTGTAAGCGGATTGAAGCTAAATTCGAAGTTTGGAGCGGATTGGAGATTCTAGGGTTCGATTGGGGATTTTTCGTGTCTCGGTGATTTCGGCTCGACAACGACTCTCGCTTCAAGGGTGAGTTTTACTCACGTTTAGGTTTATTCCGTTTTGGTATAATTTGTGCGTTGATTGGTTCCGACAAATTTTGAGTCAAAAACCGTTATTCGAAAAATAGCGTTTTGGATAGAACTCCGTTTAAATTACGTTTTGGATTAGATTGATTGATTGTGTGATTTGTACTGGATTCATTATACTGGTTGTTGGATCTGTTTTCGATCGGAACTGAAATCGGAATTGAGCGGAATAGCGGATTTTGCGAAAATCGCAAAATCTGCACCAGACAGGTCTCCATCGCGTCGCGACCCGCAGGGCATCGCGTCGCGACCAAGTGCAGTTTTGTCACGCAAAATGTTTCTGTCGTTTCTCGCGTCGCGACGGTAGCAGTTCGCGTCGCGACGTTTTGCAGATTTTCAACTGTTTTTCACTGATTTTGTTTTCGCGATATCTTTTGATTCCGGAACCCGATTAAGGTGTTCTAAAATGCGTTGGAAAGCTTATTCAGAGGCCTAACTGAATATTCTAGTTTTAAGGCAAAATAAACTGTTTTCGAAGTTGTAAATTGTGTCGAAAAGGGGTGAACTAGAGTGCGAGTGTGAACTTGGTTTTATAAAAGCGTGGGTTAAGTGCTCTACTGGTTATCTGAGTTCATACGATTGTAGATATATATATTATATCGAGTTTGGGTGACGACCCATGTTGACATACTAGGAGGGGCAGTCATGATCCCCCACCCTAGGCTCCGATGCCAATAGTTAAACTATTATTGGTCAGGGGTTCGCCGGAAGATGCAAGGTTTGCGGCCGGTGGTGTGTTAAAAAGTTATCGTACTGCGTTCGCCGGAAGATGCAAGGTTTGCGGCCGGTGGTACGTAGAAAGGCCTAGGATGTTAGTTCATCGGGGGACGCAAGTGGATTGCAGCCGGTGTCTTAATAGGTCGAAGCCTTATTGTATGGTACACCGGGATTAGCAAGTGGATTGCGGTCGGTGTCGTGTCAAACCTTAAAAATGTTTTAAACGGACCGAGAGTGTTAGTAGGGGTTCCGGTAGAACTCACTGAGATTGTATCTCACTGTTTAAATGTTGTTGTTTTACAGATAAACAGGGACAGAAGAAAATTCAGAGGCACGAGTAGGTGGCCCCGGGAGAAGAATGATGACTTAGTTTATGTTTAAATTTAATTTCCTTCTGTTGCCTATGTATTACAACACTATGGCATTAGTGTTTTGTTTATCTTTTCCGCTTTCTTGTATGACTCTGACTACCATAGTGCTGACAGTATATGGTCTGAGTACCGTATGGTCTTATCTGTAAATAAGATGGTTATGTTATATTTCAGCAAAAATTTTATAATGGTATTCAGTGTCTAAGCAGGAAATTATTATCTCTGATGTTTATACTTTGGTACGCTTTGGTATTTTTACAAGTTAAATATACCGGGGTGTTACATGAAGTATGAGAGTGTTTCAGCTGAACAAAATCTTTAAGTGGGTGGGAAAAGACTAAAGTGCTCCTAACTTAGCTCATCATCTTAGTTTACTTCTAATTAACCACTAACTCATAATTTCCTTTTAAAAATTGTGGTTGTGGTCTTATGGAGTTAAGGAGTATGTTTGGTGTTGTGTAATGTGGATTAGGGGTTCGAACGATATGGAATTGACCAAAACGCCCTTGGCTCCCTAATCCTCACATAATTCTATTTCTACCCTAAAACAATCACATAATTCATACAATTAACAATTAAATGTTGTTTTCACGCTTTTAACATGTCTATGACTTGAATTATTATTTTATCGAATAATAATTCGCTAGTTAATTTCTTAAAACGAAATTAACCGAAATTAGGGATGTTACAATCACCCCAACTTTTAAAAAATTTTGTCCTCAAAATTGAACAAAACATACCTCATGAAAATAGATACAGATATCTAGCCCGCATGTCGTCCTCTAATTCCCATGTAGCTTCCTCGATCGGAAATCCATCCCAAACTACTTTGACAATGGGAATTGTCCTCGTTCGAAGCGTCTTCTAGCTCGCCACGTTCCGACCTAAGGTCAATCGTCTCGAAACTCAACGGTTGACTCGGATCGGAAATGTATTTCCTTATCTGAGATACATGGAATACATCATGAAGATTGGACAAAGCTGGAGGTAAAGCAATACGGTAAGCTACTAGCCCAATACGCTCGATAATTTTGAAAGGCCCAACATACCGAGAACTGAATTTCTTCGCCCGCAATGCCCTACCGGTACCAATTGTTGGAGAAACTCTCAAAAACACATGATCGCCAGACTCAAACTCTAGTGGTCTTCCTCTCTTGTCTGCATAGCTCTTCTACCTACACTGGGCAGCCTTCATTGTTTCTCTGATTGGCCGTATCTTTTCGGTTGTCTCACGAACCAAATCGGGCCCTAACAACCGATCTTCACCGACATCCCACCAACACAATGGCGTTCTGCACTTCCTCCCATACATGGCTTCAAATGGAGCCATTCCGATACTGGAACGATAGCTGTTGTTATAAGCAAACTCCACCAATGGAAGATGATCCTCCAATTTTCTTCCGTTATCAAGCACACAAGCCCGAAGCATATCTTCTAAAGTCTGTATAGTCCTCTCCGTCTGACCATCCGTATGCGGGTGATAAGCAGTACTAACGAACACTTTTGTTCCCAAAGCTTGGTTTAAAGTTTTCCAAAATCGAGAAGTGAACTTTGGATCACGATCTGACACAATACTTGTAGGAACTCCATGCAACCTGACTATACTCCTCAAATATTCCTCTGCTAACTTGGAAACCTTGTTGTTCGAACGAACAGGAATAAAATGAGCTGATTTGGTTAGACGATCCACAACTACCCTGATGGAATCGTTACCGGCTTGGGATCTTGGTAATCCCATGACAAAGTCCATAGATATATCTTCCCATTTCCATACTGGCACATTCAGCGGCTGTAACTGACCAGCAGGCTTCGGGTGTTCTGCCTTAACCCTTTGACAAGTTAGGCATCAAGACACAAATTCTGCAATCTCTACTTTCATCCCTGGCCACCAGTACATCTGTTTCAAATCCCAATACATCTTGGTAGACCCAGGATGTATGGAATATTGACTCCGATGTGCTTCCTCTAACACTTGCCTTTTGATGTCATCATCCTTTGGCACACAAATCCTACCGTTGAAGCAAATAATCCCATCACTATCTTCGGTAAAATTTGGTAACCTTCTTTGAGCTTGCAACTCTACATCAATTTCTTGAGCTGAGCGAATCAGATTTCTCAATAAAGTCGAAATCTGGATATGACTCAACACTAACCGGTTCTTCCTTTGCTTCACATTCAGATCTAAGTCTCTGAAAGACTATAGCAGCTTCTTCTCATGCATCATTAATTTTTCCATATGAATAGATTTCCTACTCAACGCATCGGCTACAACATTGGCCTTCCCGGGATGAAACTTCAACTCGAAGTCGTAATCCTTCAGAAACTCAACCCATCTTCTTTGCCTATTATTCAGCTCCTTTTGGTCAAACAGATACTTAAGGCTCTTGTGATCACTAAAGACTTCGAAACGAGAGCCGTATAGGTAATGTCTCCAAATCTTTAGGGCATACACAATTGCTGCCAACTCTAAGTCATGAGTTGGGTAATTCTCTTCATGCGGTTTCAACTGTCTAGAGGCATAGTCAACCACTTGTTAATTCTGCATTAAAACACACCCTAAATCCTTCCCAAAGGCATCACTGTAAATTTGGAATCCCAGTGACCGATCTGGAAGAATTAGGATCGGAGCAGATGTCAACCTACTTTTCAATTCTTGAAAACTTTCCTCACAATCGGAACTCCATTCAAACGACTGACCCTTGCGAGTTAACCGAGTAAGCGGAAGGACTAACTGTGAGAACCCTTTAATAAACCTCTGATAGTAACCCGCTAGAACTAAGAAACTTCTTACTTCGGTCACAAACGTTGGTTGTTCCCAGTTCAACACTGCTTCTACCTTACTAGGATCCACTGCGACTCCCGACTGAGATATCACATGACCCATAAACTTTACTTCAGGCATCCAGAAGTCGCACTTTGAAGGCTTTGTATACAACTTCTTTTCTCGAAGTACATTCAGAACAATTCGGAGATGCTGAACATGCTCCTCAATGGTCTTCGAGTACACCAAGATATCATCGATGAATACCACCACAAACTGATCTAGGTACGGGTGGAAAACTCTGTTCATGTAATCCATGAATACCGCAGGAGCATTAGTTATACCGAAGGGCATCACTACAAACTCGTAATGTCCATACCGAGTACGGAAAGCTGTCTTCACAATATCTAAGGCTCTCACTTTTATCTGGTGATAACCAGACCTTAGATCAATTTTAGAAAACACTGCGGCACCTCGAAGTTGATCGAGCAAATCGTCTATCCTTGGTAGAGGATACTTATTCTTGATAGTCACCTTGTTCAATTGGCGGTAATCAATACACAACCTCATGCTCCCATCCTTCTTCTTGACGAGCAATACCGGAGCACCCCATGGCGAAGCACTAGGCCTAACAAACTTCTTCAATATCAACTCTTCTAGTTGAGATTTTAATTCCTTTAATTCTAAAGGAGACATTCTATAAGGAGCAATAGAGATTGGTTCTGTGCCCGGAACCAACTCTATCGAGAATTCCACCTCACGGTCTGGAGGTAAAGAGGAAACTTCATCCGGAAAAACATCCAGAAATTCATTAACAACTTGTACAGAGGACAAATCTAAACCAGTTTCAGTCGATGCAGACAACATAATAACATAAGCTTCTGCACCTTGAAATAGAGATTGATTTGCCGACGTAAAGGAGATAGTTGCTTCAGAATTTGACTTTGGTAGTTCAACTGATTCCGAGGCGAAACTGACAGTCTGATTGAAACAGTCGATGGTGACATTATTTGCCGTCATCCAGTTCATCCCCAAAACGATGTCCATACCTCTCATAGGTAGACAAATAAAATCTATAAAGAAATTTCTGTCTCCTATGGCCAGAAGACAGCTTTGACATAAAGACTGGGTCTGGACGCGACCCTTGGCAGCAATTAAGATAGTTATCGGTTCGAAGGCTAATCCCAACCGGTCAACACATGCTTGAGAAATAAAACAATGAGTAGCACCTGAATCATATAATATATTGACGGAGTTATTGAAAAGAAATCCCATACCCCTTAGTAGATTATCTGAAGGCTTGACTTTCTCAGCATCCAAAGTGTAGATTCTTCCTTGAGTAGATCCTGCACGATCATCTTCACGCTTCTTCTTCACAGGGCATTGGGTAGCATAATGGCCCTCTTTCTTGCAGTAGTAACAGGTATTAGACCCAACTTGGCATTCACCACGATGAGGCCTACCACATTTAGAACAAGCACTGAACTTTGAGGAATCAAATGATTGAGTTTGTTTTCCTCTGTTGAAGTTACCCTTTGACTTTGCCTGTGGAGTTGATGATTCAGCCACCTTCTTCTTTCCTTTCCAATACTCCCTCCTTTCTTCGTATAATCTGTTGAGATCGGCTTCAGCAACATAGGCTTGTTGGACCAAAGCATCATAGTTGGTCATAGCATAAGAGCTGAGACCTTGGGCTACCTCGGCACGGAGACCTGCCCTATACATCTACATCTTCCATTCATCATTCGGGGCATACCTTGCTAACTGATAGAATTGAGACAACTTCTCAAACTTGGCGGTGAATTCACCCACCGTCATATCACCTTGCCTGAGATTGACAAATTCAGTCCGCTTGCTAAGCTTCATCACCGGAGGAAAGAAATGTCCAATAAACAATTCCCTAAAGTTAAACCATGTAATAGGAGTTTCCTGATTCACCATCAGCTCATGAGCATTGGTCCACCAGGTTTGGGCTTCCTCTTCTAGTATATGAGCTGCAAAGAGTACATTTTCTTCTTCGCTGCATTGCAGGGTTCTAAAAATTTTCTCCATCGAGTCCAACCAGTAATGAGATACCATCACATCAGGTCCTCCCTTGAAACTTGGGGGATTCATCTTTTGGAACAGGAAGTAAGCTCTATTCGGATCTTCCGGAGGAGGCTGTTGAACATTAGGCTGCTGCTGATTCATCTGCTGCTGATGCATCTGCATCATGTCCTGCATCATCTTTTGCTGATTCTCAATTACATTCTGCATCCACTCCTGATGAGGATCAATGGGTGGGTTTCTCCTACCTCTTCCAGCCATGATTCTGGGAAATATGCACAAAGTATTAAGTTGATCAGGCTTAATGTCTAATAGCATACTAAGAGGAATCAGACTTAGAACACGTAACAGACTCTTAACATCTAAGTCCGATTAGGTCGAATCGCTCTGATACCAAAATGTAACACCCTAATATTTCTATCAAGTAGAAATGCTAAGATGCACGAAATGGCATACATTAGAGTATAATTTCCTGTTTCAGATATTGAACAAACTAAAAGCTCTTAAAACTTAATCCAAAATCAAGAGTTATACATAGCTCCAGACATCCAAATTATTACAACTCCTATTGTTCAATATCCAACAACAAGAAAATAGCGGAAACGATCATTAACTGGTAGCTAGTACAAGTCATTAAATCGAAGCACAATCACTAAGGGAAAAACATCATGAACATAAGTCTAAAACTTCATGTCCTCCTTAAGGTCTCATCAACCATGCTTCCTTGCCTTGTTCTTTCCCTGAGTATCTGTAAAACAACAACATATAAAGGGTGAGATAAACATTATCTCAGTGAGTCCTACCGTAACCCCTCACAATGACTCTCGGTCCATTTATTCTTGTTCATTTAATCGTAGTCCATTTAGGTCCTACGTGCATATACATCCTGACATGACATGACATGATATAGTACATCTCTAGTAATGACCACGCCTTTACCATTGAACCTCTCCCCTAGCTTACGCTAGCTTCAAACCACGTGAGGTCTAGGTTCTAGGGCTCATGACTTCCCCTCCCTTAGTATACTAATTAACTGGGTCGTCACCCGCACTTTGATATAATTTATATATCTTAACTTTGATTGAACATTTAGTTCCATGACCTTAAACAATTGCTTGAACATTTAGTTCGCTCGCGTATACTACATTATGGATTTTGAAACATTTATAATTTCCAAAAAACAATTCGCTTTAAACCTTGCAATCGTGTTCAAAAACAGAGTACCAATGATTCCATGACATGAGGGATGGTTGGAAAGAAGATTAGAAGAGGTTTGGAATCGAAAGGAGCGACGAAACAAATTTTTGGCAACCGGGGACAAAAGACCCTGGCACGACCCGTGCCATACCTAGCACGACTCGTGCTGCCTGGAAGTGCAATTCCAGTCAACCAGAAAGAGTGGGACGACCCGTGCTGCCTGTAGCAGATTCACAATTTGCTTATTTCGTTCAGTTTCGCTTTTCCTATCGTGTCCAATCCATAACCCAATCTTAATCCAACTTCAAAACAGTCATTCAATACATAATAGCAGTTCACATAATTCATGTATCAATTAACACATCCAGACATAACTCATCCCGTAGTTCAAAATACTAGTTTTTATAAAAATGCGGTTTTCGACTCAAAATCTTTCGAGACAACGGAACATTCACGAAATCAGTCACATAGCATTCATTTCAGAAACGAAAATAATCCTAAGCGTGAGTAGAACTCACCGATTTGACGATCTCATGAGAAATCACGTCCTCACACGAAACGATCGAACCGTAACCTCTCGAACAATCCCCGTAATCACGAACTCGCACCGAACTTGTCCGCTACTCGTCCAAAATCGAACCCAACAACTCCTATTCTGAACCTAAGCTCCTTGGCTACTGAATTTCCTCCCAAACTACTTCAATCCACAATGTACTTCAGTTTTTGACTAGTGTCTACCCATGGTTTGCAAGAAAGACCACATGCATGACATGAACAACAAACTTGGTTAATGGAAGCTTAAGAATTCGAAAATGGTAGAATGGAAAAGATGAGAAATGTGTTACTGAAATTGGTATCAATTGAAAGAGGATTGAAAACTTGGTTAATGGAAGCTCAAGAATTCGAAAATGCTAGAATGGAAAAGATGAGGAATGTGTTACTGAAATTGGTATTAATTGAGAGAGGATTGAATAAGAAAAAGAATGGTACCATTTTCACTTACATGCATCAAGAGGTTTGGGACTTGCCCTATCTTCTTCTTCCTCTCCACTCTCTCGAGTTCTCCCCTCTCTCTCTATCTCTGTTTTCTATTTTTCTGGTTCTGTTTTCAGCAAGTGAGGTATGAGAGTGTTTCAGCTGAACAAAATCTTTAAGTGGGTGGGAAAAGACTAAAGTGCCTCTAACTTAGCTCATCATCTTAGTTTACTTCTAATTAACCACTAACTCATAATTTCCTTTTAAAAATTGTGGTTGTGGTCTTATGGAGTTAAGGAGTATGTTTGGTGTTGTGTAATGTGGGTTAGGGGTTCGAACTATATGGAATTGACCAAAATGCCCTTGTCTCCCTAATCCTCACATAATTCTATTTCTACCCCAAAACAATCACATAATTCATACAATTAACAATTAAATGTTGCTTTCACGCTTTTAACATGTCCATGACTTGAATTATTATTTTATCGAATAATAATTCGCTAGTTAATTTCATAAAACGAAACTAACCGAAATTAGGGATGTTACAATCTCAGTCTCGAAAACTTTAAATTAGTGCGCGCATATTACTAAATATCATATGAATTGATATGATAATATTATTTGATACTTATTAGTGAGATAGAATTTATCACTAACCAAAATACATTAGAAGAAAGTGAGATATATGTTTGTTTCATATTTTCACGATAGAATTGAACCAATTATTTTATGAATATATGTTCATCAAATTAACCATGCAGATACGAGATAATTTTCTTATCCAGACCAAGTCAGTTCTGAAATATCTGATTATTTACATATGGCGGCATTGAGGTATCATCAAGATCTACATAGAAATCTATAGTTATCACTTCCTCATATCATGCTCAAATGCCAACAATTCATGGAAGAAGTCCTGAAGACAATACTGATTGTGAAGCTCAATTGAAAGGAAGATATATCACGAAGTATGTTGCTTCATATGCATTAGGGGGAGAAAATCCAAATATTGGAATTCATATTCTTAACGGATTCTTTGAACAGGAGGTAAAAACTGTACTCTTTTTTTCCTTCTCCAAGGTTTTGTCCCATTGGGTTTTCCTGGAAAGGTTTTTAACGAGGCAATTCCCACTTAAAGGATATTGTACTCTTTTTCCTTCACTAGGATTATTTTCCATTGGATTTTTTCCTAGTAAGGTTTTAATAAGGCATATCCTCAATGGACATCCAAGGGGGAGTGTTATGAATATTTGGTGGATGTCCATCTCCCTTAGTCCTTTCATATACCACATGATGCTCTATAACTCCCATGTCATTACTCATTGTTATTGGTCTTAACTTAGCATGTTTATGAGACATTATGCTAGACCATCCATATGCTTGTAATGTCCTATAAATAGGACTCATGTAACATTGTAAATTACCTTCAAGAGTAGAATGCAAATGCTCTATTCTTCTCTCATTCTCTTCTTCTATTTCTTCTTCACATATAGTCTATTATAAAATGGTTATATATTACTCTTGTTTTGCTCAATTTCATAACAATTTTTTTATAAGGGGGGAGGTTGTATGTCATATCAATAAAATGATGAAAGAAATCAACATTGTGGGTCAATAATGGCTTGAGCTGGAAAACAGGAGTCGACTTGGTATTCCCAAGGTTCGATTCCCAATGTGAGGACTCAGTGTTGATCGGTGTGAAATCTACTTCTAAACATGAATTGAGATTAGTTTTTCGCTGAAAGATTGAGACACTCTTTGAGTAGCCGGCAATAATTCGAAAAATAAAATAACAAGCTGAAACTTAAACCCACCGGGAAAAAGGAAAAGAAATTTTTTTTGATGAAAAAAACGAAAAAAATTGGGGTTGACACACCAAGTATAACATAGTATAGTATTTTATTTTGTTACCATGTCATTGGTGCGCAGTTTCCACCGACTTTGCCGATAATTAATCTACGCCAGGGAACCTGGTTGGCCGCGAGTACTCGGCTTTGCCGGCCCGTGTGGTTTTCCACCACCAACAGAGTTTTTGCCACACCCAAGATTCGATCCCGAGACCTTAAGGTGGGATCTGAGTCCAGTTACCACTCGGACCAACCCTTGTTATATTGGTCAAAAAAGAAATAACAAGAATTTATATTGGTCAAAGAAATAATACGAATTTATAGATAATTAGAAGTGGTTTAATTTAATTTATTAAATTTAGAATTTATTCAAGTAAACTAATTATTATTAGTAATATAACTAATAGTTTGTGATTGATTCAAGTCAACTTTTATTTTTATATATTTATTGAAATGTTTGAATTTAGGAAACAAAAAACATTAAAATAATTTAGTCCAAAACTTGAATGACTTTTTAAATTGACACATGATACAATCCTAAATGATAAAAGTTAAAATAGATAGGTTAAATAAATATGGATTATCCGTGGTAAACAGAGTGAACCTTAAAACAGTTTTGAGAACAAAATTCGGTCACAAAATTAAATATGTTTTCGCTCATAAAATTTTACAATTTCGTTTTTAGTACTTATGAATTTTTTTTTTTTACTTTTAGTCTCTGCATTATTTCCTATTAGCATCTCTAAAACGTGTTTTCACTACGATAAAATGCAAAATACCGTGAAAAATTAATTCGCATCCCTAAAATGTGTTTTGGCTCTTTTTTACTCATTTCTCAACCAATTTGTGTCAAACCAATTGCGTTCAACTCGTATTGAGTGCAGAAATTGAACAAAAGCAACGAAAACGATGCAAATTCGAGAACAATGTGAAAAGCAGAAACGCGAATGAAAGTTTTTGTTTTTCGCATCGTTCTCGAATTTGCATTGTTTTTATTGAAACCTTTTGCTATAGTTCAATTTCTTCACTCAATACGAGTTGAACACAATTGGTTTGACGCAAATTGGTAGAGAAATGAGCAAATAAGGGCCAAAACACGTTTTATAGATTCGAATTGCTTTTTGACAGTGTTTGCGTTTTACGCACTTTTCTGAACAAAAGACATGCGATATTCTGATTCCTTGTTGAATTTTGAACATTTTAAGCTCAAGAATCGTTAAATTTGGTGTTCTATAGCAAAATCGTCATTGTTGAGATTGAAGGTTTTTTTAACTTCAAATTCAAGATTTCGGTTCCAGAAGTCATTTTGCGCATAAACACTTTTATGAGCTTAATTTCGGTTCCATTGAATTCCTTGCAAAATTTTGTTCAAGTTAGAGTCCAGTTTCATTCAATTTGGTCGCGTATTGCATGAGTTATTCAAGAAACAAGAAATCGAAGTGTTGTTGGTGTTCTTGAGCACATTCATAGTGTTCTTCATATTTCTGTATTTTTGTTTAAAAGGACCAAACCGAAACAATCATGAAAGATAAATGACCAAAGTGAGAGAAAAAAAGATAAAGGACCAAACTGACACAAATGAAAGATAAAGGACCAAAACGAGAAAAAAGAAGATAAATGAACAAAATGAAACTTAAGTCAAAGATAAATGACCAAAAGTGCAATTTAGCCTAGTTTTTTTTGCGTAAAAAACTTAATAAGCAAATTATAAGAAATATGGACATTGAAATCAAATTTTGTTCATTTTTTTGTAGAGATTTATCATAACACAGAATGTATCCGCAAAACATCATTCATAAATTTAAAGAGTATACATGTGTTGACATTTTATAGAGACTAAATCTGCTGATGAAATATATTGTGGCGGACTAAGAGTCGATAAAAACCTTTATAGGGACTAAAAACAAAATTATGAAATTTTATTGGAACTGAAAACATATTGAACCCATTAAAAAAATAAGTATTAATTTGTAAGGCCTATCTCAACCGACAAAGCTGGGTAAACATGGCCAGCGACATTTCCCAGCGTAGATTAGTCACCAGCAAAGCAAGTGAATACTGCGCACCAATAACAAGGTAACCAAAAAAAAGGTAACAAAAAAATTGGCAAATGTCCAAATTGTTAGTCTGGATATCATGACCTAGCAGTTGTGTGTTAGTTTCAAGTGACACTCGTCACTCCATCTACCGACAAAAAAATACGTATTAATAGTTCTCCTTATTACACTTTTACAAAACCGGATATTTCAATTTAAATTATATTAACTCTACCTAGCTGTAAAACACTTGCCGAGAGTCACTTCACTGCCTTCCCGAAACTTGCATCAACATCATTTGAACCCTGCTAACGCTGCCTTCAAATCACAAACATCAACTTGTTCTTGTACATTTCAGCTCCCAATTCCACTGATTTCCTTGTCGGACTCCCAACTCAGCAACCGTATTATTTTTAATAGTAGACAGCTGGTATAACTCGGGGTAAACGTGCCATAAGAGGGAACATACCTACCCAATTATGCATCCAGAAGATGGTGCTCAAACCGTCACCCATCATTCTTCGTAGTTGTTCTCCGAACCAACCATGGCCAGCAACGCTTAACTCACTCTCCTAGGGAGCAAATATCTCTCCACCAAAGTGAACTCTTCTTATAGTCACATGTGCCACGGTTCTCTAGAAACGGGCTTGAGGATGTCAAGTCTCCATAACACACTTTCAGCAAGCCAGACTAAATTGCTTGAGGTTCGTTCAAGAACCTACACCTCCAATTTGCGAGCAAAGACATATTAAATAGTTCTAGGTTCTTTACTCCAAAACCTCCACAATTTTTCGGTTTGCACACTGTATCCCATTTTACCCACGACACTGATTTCCTTTCAATTCCTCTAGCCCACAAAAACTGTCTTTGCAGCCTCGTTATTTCTTCCAACACCTTCCTTGGAGCCTTGTAAAAGAAGAAAAAGTAGAGAGGGAGAAAGGATAGAACTGGATTGATTAAAGCTACTCTCCCCCAACTGACATCATTCTTCTCTTCCAAAGAGCAAGTCTCGATCTAACCTTGTCAATCACGAGTTTCCATATTACAACTCTCCTCGGATTGGTACCCACCGGGAATACCAGGAACTTGAAGGGGAGCACTCCAATACTGCAGTATAGAAAAAGAGAAGCAACAACCTAGAAATTATCTGGTAAATTAATTCCAAAGACATTACTCTTTCAAAGTTAATATGTAACCCTAATACCAACTCAAAGCCCCTTAAAATTGCTTTTATACTCCAAAGGTTCTCGCAAAAATTCTCACCCACCAAAATGGTATCATCTGCAAATTGGAGCAAGGAGAAAGAAATTGTGTTGTCAACCTTAAATGGTATGTACAGACGAGATCAACTGCGTTCTCGACAAGTCCTATAAGTCCTTCAGCAGCTATGAGGAATAGGAACGGGGCAAGAGGGTCTCTCTGCTTAAGCCCTTTCTTTGCTTGAAACTCTTCAGTGGGACTCTCGTTGACCAAAACAAATATATGTGTTGCCCGTGAAGATACATGATCTCATCCACTCCCTCCACTTGTCACAAAACCCCATTCTTCTCAACATATAATCCAAATACCCCATACCGATTGAGTCATATGCCCGTTTAAAATCTATTTCATAATCTATTTTCATAAGCCTACAACTTTCCTTACTTATGTGATTGCATCCACACCCAACTAACATCATACCTAAAAATTAAAAAAATTAAAAACTAACCTTTAAAGAGAGAGAAAGAAAGAGAGACCATTCGTAAGAGAGAGAGAGAGAGAGGTGTGAGAGCTACTTTCGTCGTCGTTGTGGTGGCTGTGGTGGAGGTGAAATACGTGAAGTGGTTTGTGTAGAGAGAGAGGGACGATTAGAGAGAGAGGGGCGATTAGAGAGAAAGAGAGAAGAGTGAGGATGAGATGAGCTATGTGGTGGTGGTGAAGAGTTAAGGTTCAGATAGAGAGAGGGAGAGAGAAGAGTTGGGGAGAAAGAATGAAAATGAAAATGAAATGGGAGAGTGAAGAGTTGGGGTTTCGAGTTCAACCCCATTAAAAAACTTAGCGACATAAATTAAAGGCATTAGCGACGGAAATTCAAATTAGCGATGGACAGGTGGGTCCCACACGGTCAGAAAAAATCAGAGCCACTTTATTAGTGACAGAATATTCCCTTTTTAGCGACAGAATATTCCGTCGCAACCCCAACAATCACTTCACAATAAGCGACGGAATATGCTTTTTTGAAAGAAAAAAATTTCCTCCTCTTTAGCGACGGCCCTATCCGTCGTTAATTCCCTTGGAAAGTGTTTTTAGCGACGCGCCTTATTTCAGTCGTTTTTTCGTCGCTAATTGTGCTCATTAGCGACATATTTTGGTTCTGTTGCTAATTTACATTTTTTTGTAGTGATCTTTCTTTGTGTTTTACAAAAAGTTTGAATTTTATTAAGTCGTCTCTTCATGGAAGCCAATAAAAGAAAGAGTTCTATACTACTAATTACTTTTTCAACAAAAAACTAAGTAGTAGAGAAAAGGATGAGTATCTCTCAGGGATGTCAACAAGGTGGGGTAGACACCGATAGTAGACCTTCGCTATCCGTCTTGTTGGATAAAAATGGCCCTCTATGTGCTTAATATCTGTGCGGACTTTTGCGGGTAGCTCATATTCATGGGTACCCGCAGATACACGCTGTATTTATTAAATTACTTAAAATGATTTTTTATAAAATAAAAAATATTTTTGCACAAAAAATTAACTTTTTAATAATTTTAGCGGGTACAAGCACCTCATTATCCGTCTTCGCCCCATTAAGTAACTGGCAATTACAACTATCCATCTATTTTATATCTGCGTACTTGTTTAACTAGTCGCTCTGTATTGGTTAGGAGTTTTATCAGCGGTTACCGTGGGTACAGTTTTTTGCCACCCCTAGTATCTCTTAACACTTAATTAGTAATGTTTTTTACACTACTTACCTTACTGTTACTTTTTTTTCCATGGGGCGAATAAAAGTTTGGATTTTTTCTTTTTTGGGAATAAAAGTTTGGATTTTGACAACATGAATGAACCATATATGGTCTTTAAAGAAGCACGTAATTAAGGTATAAAATAATTATTTAATTCAGTATGGTATTGAACTTTTCTAGACATTAGTTTCATTTTTAGACGAATGATTAAAATATAACTTTTTTGGACTTTTTTATTTTTACAGAATAGTTTTATAATACCTGAATATAGTATTAAACTTTTCTAGACATTATAGTTTCATTTTTAGACGAATGATTAAAATATAACTTTTATTTTTTATTTTTACAGAATAGTTTTATAATACCTGAATATGGTATTGAACTTTTCTAGACATTAGTTTCATTTTTAGACGAATCATTAAAATATAACTTTTTTGAAATTTTTTTAATTTTAGAAAATAGTTTTGTAATACATGAATATGGTAAAGGTTAAAATATGGTCAAATGCCCACATAGTTTATTCATACCATGTATATACAAATGATAAACTCAAAAAATACCACGGGTTTTCATATTCATGTATCAAAGAATCAAAATTTGTATTGTCAAAAAAAAAAATGGTTCAAAGAATCAATTTCATTTGCGGGATATATCGGATCTCTTTTCAACAATATAATCAGGAAAAGGAAAAGGAAAGAAAGACAAAAAAACATAGAAAACTCACAAGGTAGGTTTTCACTTTTCACATTCATTGCGTCATATGAATAATCACACAACTACTCTTTACTTGAATTTTTAACCATTTTAAAGTAACAATCAAACAAAAGTAGATCAATCACAATGGACACCACTAAAATACATAATATACTTTAATTTAAATTGAAAATAACTATTAACTTTTTTGTTGTTGCTTAATTATATTTTAATGTATCATAAAAAATGTCATTTCAAAACTATATCCTCTCTTAAGTGTAAAATTTCTACTAGTGTCACCCAAAGTCCCATGTAACTCAGAGTCCCGTGCACTCGACCAGTCTTTGTTTTTTACTAGTGTTGAGAGATACTCATTCTTCGTTAACTACTTTTTATTTGACGAATCCTTCATTAATTTCCTAAAATTTATAATATATGTCCATCTAACATATCAATGATGTACGAGTATGTATCAAAATCATGAATGTGTCCACGAAAGTGTCAATTTTTACTAAACTGTCACTCGACAATGAGATTAATTAGTTTCATGAATGTGTCCATGAAAGTGTCAATTTCTACTAGACGTTCACTAGACAATGAGATTAATTAGTTTATGCGTTTTTGTTTTTTGCTTTTTTATTTTTTATTTTTCCATATATATAAAAAAATCCATACAAAAGCATCAATTAATTCTATCTTATAAAGTAACAAAAATAAAGAAAATGTTTGGATAGTCTATAAAGTTATTGCAAAAAAAAAGGGTGAATTTTTATTTATTTAATTCAGCAAACAATTATTGTTTGTCTAAAATTTAAGTAAAATATATTGTAAAATATAACTAATTTCACCATTTTTGTCAAAAAAAAAAACTAATTTCACCATACTCAATGATATTATTTTGAAAATATCTTCAAATTAATTCACTTTTTAGCTATTTCTTTTATTTTCATAAATCAAATAAAATCATCATTCCGTTGACAACAATATGAGAGCTATATTTAGTTTTAGAGTTTAGTTGGAGGAGCATTGATAGCGTAATCTTTTTCACATCGACAACCAATAAAAAGTATTGGTAATTAAGCGTGGCTTTCAAACTTAAGAACATAAAAGTTAAATATTTTTATGATATGTCATTTTCTAATTGGTGAAGAAGGTAATATATTTGTACACTTTCGATGCATGTAAATTAAATCTTAAAAAACTTTATCAAAAAAATTAAATCAAAGAAATTAAATAAAATTAACTTATATTTTTCCTTTTTTCAGAAAAAAATAATAATTTATTCCTTTGATCTATTCAATATTTCTAATTCTAAATTCCTCAAAAACAAATCATATTTTCAAATAAAAGTAACTAATATTTTTTCCTTTTGTTAGGATAAAAACAAATATTTTTTCCTTCTATTAAATATTTCTAATTCTAATTTTCTCAAAACAAATAATATTTTTAAATAAAATTAACTAATATTTTTTCCCTTTGTTAGGAAAAAACAAATATTTTTTCCTTCTATTCAATATTTCTAATTCTAATTTTCTCAAAAACAAATAATACGTTTAAATAAAAGTAACTAATATTTTTTCTTTTTCTCAGGAAAAAAAAACAAATATTTTTTTCTTCTTTTCAATATTTCTAATTCTAATTTTTTCATAACAAATAATATTTTTAAATAAAATTAACACATATGTTTTACTTTTGTCATGAATAAAACAATTTTTTTCCTTCTATTCAATATTTCTAATTCTAATTTTCTCAAAAACAAAAAATATTTTTAAATAAAAGTATCTAATATTTTTTCCTATATTCAGGAAAAAAACATATATTTTTTCCTTCTTTTCAATATTTCTAATTCTAATTTCCTCTAAAACAACTAAATTTTTAAATACAGTTAACTAGTATTTTTTTTCTTTTGACAAGAAAAAATATATTTTTTCTTTCTATTTAATCTTTCTGATTCTAATTTTCCCTCAAAAACAAATAATTTTTTTTCCTTGTATTCAATATTTATAAATCTGATTTCCTCAAAAAAAAAATTTCTAATTTCATGTGTCTTCTAGAGTAACAAAAATTGACCGTTAAATATAACAAAAATAGCTATGAGTGATTGAGATTGTATCAATGAAAAATAGCTACGATCAATTAGACCGAGATACCCGTGAGGGATTTAGCTCATTCCTCACCTACAAGCTACTCTATTTCCAATAGTATTTTAATTTTTTAGCTTTTTTTCTCTCTCACATCTGATGCTCTTTTTCTGTGTATATACACTCTTTTTTTATTACCCTATTCATTTCATGTCTTCATACATTCTCTCATTTCGTCAAATCATTCGATTCACAGCACCGTGAAGAAGTATATGATTTTTTCCTTTTTTTACAAACACCATTCTCTCTCTCCCACCAAACATATTGTTACCTTCTCAAAAAATAAAAAATAAAAAATAAAAAATAAAGCATATTCTCTCTCTCTCTCTTTTTGTCACCGCCGATCCGTATTACTTACCAGTCCCGAAATTCACATAACAAAACCCTAATAAAAAATAAAAATAAAAAATTAGAATAAAAAATAGTTTTTTTTTTTGTTAAAGTATTGAGAGGTTTCGAAGTCCAACGCATCGCCCATAGTCAACATCATAATTGTGAGGGGGCGAAATCGCGTTCGTTGGAGTGAGTCTCAATTTTCGGTATAAAATCACAGGTATCTCCTCACTTCCTCATCCTCTCTCTCTATCTCTCGCTCTCTTTCTCTCTTCATGACTCTTCTTCACTGATTCCACAATTGCTGTTCAGATTATCTCTTAACAACAATAAACATGGCGGGCAAGACTATCACCCTCGAAGAAATCAAGAACGAGACTGTTGATCTGGTATATATACACAAACTTCACTATTATATTCTCAACAATTTCTCTTTATTGCTATGTCTTAAGGTCTTTCTAAACCTAAATCTTTATACAGTTTCGTTTTTTTTATGAACTCTTTGATTCACTTCAAAGGTCATTTTCCCCAAACCAGAGAGAATCATTTCATCATTTCATAATTCATAATAATAATAATAATTACTTCTTTTGATTCTCAATTCGTTCCTTTATGTCTTGAATCGTTGCTTTTAATTTCTTGGTTGGATGGGATCGTTGTAACAATTATAATTTTTTCTTTTGGAATTAAGGAGGAGGAAATTAAGGAATTAACTTGTAAATGACCGAGTTTAGGTGAGGGAAGTAACATCACATGCGCCGAAAGGGACTGAGTTTGATTCCAAAAAGCATTTTCACAACTATATGATACTATTTTTTTTTTTTTTTAATTTTTCGTTCGTTTTCTCTGCTACCAAACAGATTTTTTTCCTCGATAGCGAATCAGTGGATCTAAAACGTGCTAGAGTCAGATAACTTACAGTTTTTCAATACGCTTTATTTTTTATTTTATTATTAATATTATTATTTTCTTAGATAGCGAAAATAATAATAATAATAATAATAATAATAATAATAATAATAATATTATTATTATTATTATTATTATTATTATTATTTGTCTAGGGTGTGTGTACGGTGTACCGATTATTTTCTATGTCCCTTTATCTGTCTCTTTCGGTGTCTGCGCCTTGTTTGGCAGTAGAGGAATTTAACTTTTTTAAGTACTTTTCCGTGGTACCTTCAGTTTTTTTTTGCCTTTAATTTCTGAGGTTCTTTTCCCAATAATCTGATCACCCGTTTTCATAGTAACTCGCATTGATACTTTAATGATCCTGAGTTCTGACACACCAAGGACCATTCCTTTCCATTTATTTAATATGTCGAATTTACCCTCAAGCCCTTTGTGCAATTTTCGATCACACCATTATTTATTTATTTATTTTGGTTAGCCGATCACACCATTATTATTTATTTATTTTGTTATTCTAATTTTAAAATACATGAAAAGGGTATGAATTGTGTGATAGTCTGTGATATCTATCTCATCGGGAATCGGGTAACTCAGCCCGTGAATTTAGGTCAACTTGGTGCGGTTACCGTTGAAGTTTTGGCCGAAAACCATGTTTGTACCGTTGAATTGAAATGATAACAAACGGATCCTAAGATGTGAAGGCAGTGGAAGTTGGCACACATGGGGTGTTAGTTGTACTGACTCGTCTGACACTATACGCTGTTTGGGTGGTGTTAACGCTAAGTTTATCAGTCAACGCTTTTGTGATTGGCTGGCGTATGGTATGCGTGTGCCGCCCACCGAGCCGTCAGATCAAGGGTCAGTTTCGCTTAGATTTTTCGGATCCTGCCGTTGTCCGCTTTCCCGTTCTCACTTTAGTTTCTCAAAAAAAGAAAATTCAAAAATTTGACTTTGAAAATAAAAATTTTGCAATAAATTTTTTACTGTGAAATAAAAACGAAACTTATTTTCTATATTTTATCAGAAACTAGAAACTTATTTATTCTTAGTCAAAAAAAAAGAAACTTATTTATTCCTTTTGAATAGCGTTACTTTTCTGGCTATTTCCTATTTCAGTAATCATCTAGGAAGTTTCGCATAGTGGGAAATTGCTCTTGCCTCCCCTCATTTTTTGTTAATTGACACACACATCTCAGCTACTTTTAAATGACCACCGATCACCTTTATTTTTTATATGATAATTTACACTAATCTCTCCTTAGTTTTGTTTTAATGACATATACCCCTCAATTTTTATATAACAAACGTGAAATGTGTGTGTAATTTAGAGAGATTAATGTATTATACATAACAGAGCGCATGTGTATGTCATTTAACTGAAACTTTTGGGAAGTGAGAGTAATTTCCTCTTCACTTTTAAATATTTTTGTAAGATTATTAAAACAGTTCTACACTTCTAGCGTTGACTTTATTTCCGTAGTATTGGGATAATGATTTTTAAATTATGGACAAAAAGAAGAACCAATTGCATTCATGTAGGTTTGAAATTGAAAAAAAGAATGAACAAATAATAGCTAAATGGTAATCAAGAAGTGATTCAATTTGCAGCATCGTTTCTTGAGGTGGGATATGCTAGTGGTTGTGTCCTGTGTTGTGATGTATGAAGGAATCCGATTTTCTAATATCATTTGTTAATTTGAAATTTATAGGAACGTATTCCTGTGGAGGAAGTGTTTGAGCAACTAAAATGTACCAAAGAAGGATTGTCCTCGGAGGAAGGAGCCAACCGGCTTCAAATATTTGGGCCAAACAAGCTAGAGGAGAAAAAGGTTCGTTCCCTTTTGATACATTACTGGTTAGCATGTCATCCAGATATAAATACTTATGCAATTGCTGATTGATTACAATTTTAATGATACAGGAAAGCAAGGTACTCAAGTTTCTTGGGTTCATGTGGAATCCTCTGTCATGGGTCATGGAAGCTGCTGCTTTGATGGCAATTGGTCTTGCAAATGGTGATGGGAAGCCCCCAGATTGGCAGGATTTTGTTGGTATTGTTTGCTTGTTGGTGATCAACTCCACCATCAGTTTCATTGAAGAAAACAATGCCGGTAATGCCGCTGCTGCTCTTATGGCTGGTCTTGCTCCCAAGACAAAGGTAATGAATTAAATCTTGTGTCCGTGTCCAAGTAAGCATTGATGCTCTTATATCTCATTTGGTATTTGTTTTTGTTTTGGACTGTTATCCTCCACCGAAGACAGTCTTGATTGAAGCATGACAAGACACTTAATATGGATACAGTGGGGACTGGGGAGATGTACCCACATTTAGGGTGTGTTTGATTAGATTTTTAAAAAAAGTTTCCTATTTTTTAAAACTTAAGAAAGCATAAATTTTGTTTTAAAAACTATAATGAAACATGCTTTTAGTATCCCGGCCGTGCCTCAATCAAGAATTCAGAATAGTTATGAATTCCGAATTCATTGATTTGTTACAAGGTTATATGTTGTTGAACTGTTGGATATTTAGAAGTAACAAACTTGTTGTTTTAATGACTGACTCAAAATTCCCACGCCATGCAGGTTCTTAGAGATGGTAAATGGACAGAGCAAGAAGCTGCAATTCTAGTTCCAGGTGACATCATTAGCATCAAACTAGGTGATATCGTTCCTGCTGATGCTCGTCTTCTTGAGGGTGATCCTTTAAAGATTGATCAATCTGCTTTAACGGGAGAATCACTTCCTGTGACTAGAAACCCAGGGGATGAGGTTTTCTCTGGTTCAACTTGTAAACAAGGTGAAATTGAAGCTGTTGTCATTGCAACTGGTGTCCACACATTTTTTGGGAAAGCAGCTCACTTGGTAGATAGTACCAACCAAGTTGGACATTTCCAGAAGGTGCTTACAGCAATTGGAAACTTCTGTATTTGTTCTATTGCAGTTGGTATGTTGGCCGAGATCATAGTCATGTACCCAATTCAGCATCGCAAGTATAGAGACGGAATTGACAACCTTTTGGTCCTCTTGATTGGAGGAATTCCCATTGCTATGCCCACTGTGTTGTCTGTAACAATGGCCATTGGTTCTCACAGGCTCTCTCAGCAAGGTGCTATCACCAAAAGAATGACTGCTATTGAAGAAATGGCTGGTATGGATGTCCTTTGCAGTGACAAGACGGGTACACTCACACTTAACAAGCTAAGTGTTGACAAGAACTTAATTGAGGTCTTTGAAAAGGGTTGCGACAAAGAACATGTGATGCTTCTTGCTGCAAGGGCTTCTAGGACTGAAAACCAGGATGCAATAGACGCTGCCATTGTTGGAACGCTTGCTGACCCAAAAGAGGTTTAACTTCTCTTCAATTGCATCAATTACTATACTTTAGCTTATTCTTACAAAAATGTTGATGTGACTGTTTATCTTGAACAAATATAATCCTTTGCAGGCAAGGGCTGGTGTTAGAGAGGTTCACTTCTTACCATTCAATCCTGTCGACAAAAGAACTGCTTTGACTTACATTGATGGTAATGGAAATTGGCACCGCGCAAGCAAAGGTGCTCCTGAGCAGGTAACCTTGTGATTCAGTTTGTTTCATATTAGTCAGATTTCTAGTTACTCTACTAATCTGAATATATTTATGTGGCAAGCAGATCATGATCCTGTGTAACCTCAGGGAGGATGCGAAGAGGAAGGTTCATGCTATTATTGACAAGTTTGCAGAAAGAGGACTTCGCTCACTTGCCGTTGCTAGACAGGTTTTTTATTGCTAGCCTTCATGTTTGAAGTTTGTGAAAAAAATTTGATTTCTTTTCACTAAGCTCTTTGGTCTCCTGTGCTAATTCTGCAGGAAGTTCCTGAGAAAACAAGAGAAAGTGCTGGTGGTCCATGGCAGTTTGTTGGTTTGTTGTCACTGTTTGACCCCCCAAGGCATGACAGTGCTGAAACTATTCGGAGAGCTCTTCATCTTGGTGTAAATGTCAAGATGATTACTGGTGAGTATAACTACTATAGTTCATTCCCCTCCCATGCCCCCCTATTTTTTTCTTCAAAAAGATTTGCACTTCTATGTATTAGTATTTATTGTCAAGCATCCTGGAGTTAGTAATCTGACTTTTCTTCTGCTCTCTAGGCGATCAGCTTGCCATAGCCAAGGAGACTGGACGGAGGCTTGGGATGGGAACTAATATGTATCCATCTGCTACTTTGCTTGGTCAAGACAAAGATGCAAATATTGCCGCACTTCCAGTTGAAGAGTTGATTGAGAAAGCCGATGGATTTGCTGGAGTATTTCCAGGTTCATGCTCTGCCATTTCACTATGATGATTTTCTCCCTCTTTCCTACTCCTTACTTTATTTGAAATGGTATAGTTTCTATTAGTCTCCTTATCATCTCCTGTTTCTACCTACAGAGCACAAATATGAAATTGTAAAAAAGTTGCAAGAGAGGAAACACATTTGCGGAATGACTGGAGATGGAGTGAACGATGCTCCGGCTTTGAAGAAGGCTGATATTGGAATCGCCGTTGCTGATGCTACTGATGCTGCAAGAAGTGCTTCTGATATTGTCTTGACTGAGCCTGGATTGAGTGTTATCATCAGTGCAGTCTTGACTAGCAGAGCTATTTTCCAAAGAATGAAAAACTACACGGTTGGTTGCTGTCTGCTTTCTTCATAAACATAACCTTTTGCTCTTGTTTCTAAATTAACACTGCTCACAACTTTACATTGTTTTCTTTGTATTTCAGATATACGCAGTGTCTATCACTATCCGTATAGTGGTAAGTGACTAATAATGTTATGGCTTGTATGTAATTCATTATGACAACAAATGAATGAATATTCATCAGTATTGCTTCATGATTGCAGTTTGGTTTCATGTTCATTGCACTGATCTGGAGATTTGACTTCTCTCCGTTCATGGTTTTGATTATTGCCATTCTAAATGACGGTAAAACTCTTCACAGATATTTTTCAGAATAGACTTGGATTTTATTCATGATTATGCTGATTGACAATGTAGGTCTGACTCAACATTTTTTATCCTAATAGGAACAATCATGACAATTTCGAAAGATAGGGTGAAGCCATCTCCCTTGCCTGATAGCTGGAAATTGAAAGAAATATTTGCAACCGGGGTTGTTCTTGGAGGTTACTTAGCACTGATGACTGTCATATTCTTTTGGGCAATGAAAGAAAATGACTTCTTCCCGGTAAGAAATGTTCAACTGGCATATTATCAATTTATTGATTTGGATCAAATATATAACATACCGTTGATTATTTCTACAGGATAAATTTGGAGTTAGACCCCTGACTCATGATGAAATGATGTCTGCTTTGTATCTACAAGTCAGTATAGTTAGCCAGGCTCTCATATTTGTAACCCGTTCTCGTAGTTGGTCCTTTGTAGAACGCCCTGGAATGCTATTAATGGTTGCTTTCCTCATTGCCCAGCTGGTAAGAGTGGTTCTCATTCTCCATTTAATCTTTCAAAATTGTTTGTAGGCATGCAACTATAATTGATGTGCTTCGAATATGGACCTTTCCTTCCTTGTGAATAACTCACACGAGGAAAGGGAGGATGATAAATGAATTATATTTTGACCAAAAGATATGATCTTGCAGATTGCTACATTAATAGCAGTATATGCTGATTGGGGTTTCGCAAAGGTCAAAGGAATTGGTTGGGGTTGGGCAGGAGTCATCTGGCTATACAGTATTGTCTTCTATTTTCCCCTTGACTTAATGAAGTTTGCCATCCGCTACATATTGAGTGGCAAGGCTTGGTTGAATCTGCTAGAAAACAAGGTATTGGTTGATTATTTTGTTTTTCTTTTTCTTAATTAATGGTGAAGATTTTCATGAGCATATTTGAATTGCTGTTTTAAAATGTGTGACAGACTGCTTTCACCACCAAGAAAGACTATGGAAAAGAGGAGAGGGAAGCCCAATGGGCTCTTGCTCAGAGGACCCTGCATGGACTTCAACCACCAGAAGCTAGTACTGGAATTTTCAATGAAAAGAGTAGTTACAGAGAACTCTCTGAAATTGCTGAGCAGGCCAAGAGAAGAGCTGAAGTTGCAAGGTAAGCAATCACACCTTTGATTCCTTTTGACTTCTGAGATTACCATAATCATTGTCATGCAAAGATTGATTCCATCTACTACATTCACAGGCTTCGTGAGCTTCACACACTTAAGGGACATGTTGAGTCTGTGGTAAAGCTGAAAGGTTTGGACATTGATACAATCCAGCAGCACTACACAGTATAAAAAGCACACTAAAATTGTAGATAGCTGAAAAGGCCAAAATTCAGTGGGATACATGAAGCAATAAAAGACAAGGAAAAGGCCTAACTACCTCAATTGTTACGATGAAGGGAGAGTTCAGTAATAACTTGTGATATAACTTTTCCCGTGTATTTTTCACTTCTGGTTAGATGAATGTCTTTGACTTCTTTTTATTTCGATTATAGGAAGTAGTGTCAGTTTCAGTACTTAATTTCCCGCCTGCATTTTTATATGGTTTTGGGTGTTTCGTCATTTCTATTTCTTTTTCTCCATTTTAATTGTATGCCTCGAGAAGGTGGTAGTCATGATCAGATAATGTCGATAATGGGATTTTTTCTAAGGCGGGTGAATAAGAGATTTTGGGTGGTTTTGAGTTTTAATGGTACTTTGCTAGTTAAAAACTTGCTTTGGTTTCAATGTTAATATTTTTTTGATACCTAGAGGATGCACTCAACAGAAAAGATAAAGATATTAAATAAGGTAAGCTAGTAGATAAATTTACTTGTGAAAGAAACGTAGGAGTACTTTTGTGAGAACGGTATTCAATGAGTCACTTTGGAAAGTGCAGATGGGCACCCTTCTACTAAATTGTTTTTGGGCTTTTAGCCCTATTTATTCTTAAAAAATAGATTGACGTGGTTTTCTTTCTTCCTTTTTGTGAAGCGAAATTATACAAATAAGTGAGGGAACTAAGTCAGTTATAGCCCATTTGTGATTGAAAAATAGTAAAAACAACACAAAAATTTTTACCCAAGTGTTGTCGTTAGAGGATAGCAATAGAAAATAAGTGAGGGAACCGAGTCCTAAACAGTTTTAGCAGAAGGTTAAGAGCAGCTATTCCCTGTTTAGTTCCTTAATTATGTGCTACCTTATTTCCTGATGAAAAATGGACCAAGCTTCTTCGTCATGTTCTTCTAATTCTTTATGTTATTTCCCCTTATTTAATGTACGTATATTTGTTGATATGATTTCATATGCGCTGTTCAAATGGTATTGTGTGACTATTTCTCCGGATCCGGATCCTCTGCCGCGGGCAGAATGGTCCTACGCCAGCAGGGTAGATGATTCGTCCTCCTATTTCTCCATCCTCTAAATTCACGAGTGCTACTATCATAAACCAATCAATCGCACTCTGACAACTTCACTAAAACTCTATTTGGTAAAAAGTAGCGAATAGCGAATAAGCTAGCGGATAGCGGATGAGCTAGCAGCAAGCAGATGGGCTAGCTCATAACTTTTGATGTATTTGATAAAATTAGCGGTTGAACTAGCTGATAAATGTAAAATGATATAAAAGGACATATTTATTTAATTTATGATTACATTTATTTAATGATGATAGATAAGTAATTTAAGAAAAATAAAAGGATAAAAATGCTAAAAAAGTGAGACGATATTCGCTATCTACTAGCGTTTGAAAAAACGCTACTTGAAGTAGCGTTTGAAAAAACGCTAAACGCTACCCAGAAAAACACTAAACGCTAGTGCTTACCTAAACACGTGCACACTTCACCCGCCAGTTTCATCCGGCCCAAACCGAGCCTAACATGACTAGTCAATGCATTTCTCAAGTACTAGTCCTGCAACATTCAATAAATGTTAGTGCCTGAATTCTTCGTGGCACCGCTATTTCCCTGCTAGCTTTTGAACTTTGCCATAGGCAAATGGCCCTACCCAACAACAAACACAACTGGTTATGTTATGTCATCCATATACCAATACAAATGACGAATATTTTCTTAGCCTTACAATTTCTGGCTCAGGTAGAACTATAAAGAATAACATCACGAGTACATAGTAACAATAATTAACTATGTCAATCATAAGCGTACCTTATTGTAATAAAATGGGTTCTGACACCCTGCACATGCATACTAGTCCCACAAAATGCTCAAAGGGTGGCTGGCATTTAGCTTTACTTTTAGACTTGGAACCCATCGAGTATAGGATTCCCTGAAAGCAAAAAGGGCTTTTTAAGTTTCTAAAGGAAAAAACATATATACCACAAAATAGGTTATATAATTAGTGTTAGTTTTTCACTTAAAAATGCTCATAATTAATAAATAATCAAGCCCAGGAAGTAGTTTCATAATTTCTCTGTTTTGGTGCATTGAGACACTAAACTATCAATTCCACAGCAAAATCGGTTTGAACCAACACACTCTTAAAGGTGTACTTACTACGTATTACTAAATGAGATCTCTGTAAAAGAATTATGATACTAATGAACTTTTTAGTAACAATTACTAAAATTTTCGGTAACCATCATACAACACTCCAGTGGCTGGTACATACTAACCACAATTTAGTGTTTGTGTGGTTAGTATATGCTACTAACCATTATACAACAATCCAATAATTAGTATATACTAACCATAATTTAGTGTTTGTATGGTTACCGTATTTTTTCATTTATGAAAAAATGACTATTATACTCATTTAGTAATAATTAGTAAGGAATTCTTAGTACTCTAAGTCAAACCGATAAATAGGATAATAAGTTGTCATTGGACAAGTGATTAGATTACCAAGCAAGAAGGTCAAAGATTTGATGAGGTTATCTAACTACCTTCATGAACCTTTTTGTTTTTCGCCTTTTCTCAATAAAAACAAGATTTTGACCTTAACTACACGACTCGAATTTTACCATTGTTGCTTTGTAATCATCGCATTAGGGTAGGGACAATTTTAAGTTTGGATTTTCAATTTTATGTATCCTTTCAAAGTGGGTATTGTATGTGTCTGTGGGGCTATCTCTATCAATCTATATATAGGCACTAACTTTTTTTTTATGGAGGGCACTAACTTTTTTGTGTTCAATTTGTTAAAATTTATTTCATGATAACATTAAATAAGGTGAAATTAATTAGAATTTACTTGTATTTTGGATCATCTAACATGACTACATTTTTGGTTTCTTTTTTGTTGGCGGATGGATCAACAAGTACTACTTATAAACTCACCCGCAAGATGGAGGTCTCGGATTGGAATTCTGGTAATCATTGAAAATATTCGGTCTAACAACATCATCTTTGCCAACTATACTAAGTCTTACAAACTATTTTTTGCTTATAAGTCTAGAGGGAGTACAACGCCTTGGTTTGGGATTGTTGCTAGTTTTACCCTTTATGGGGAATTTGTGATTACTAGTTAGTCGTGAAATCTGTGTGGTGAGAAATTGATTTTTGTAGTGAAGATTTTAAATCCCATTTGCGACCGTGTTATTGTTGACTCACAGTCATATGTATAATCTAATCTAATATCTATTTATACAAACAAACCTCCTATGAAATTACCAATTTGGATCTCTTATTAACAATACACATATTTAATTTAAAGGTAAAAATGTCATTACACTCTTTTTTTCTTTTTTTTTCTCTTTCTTCTTACACTCTCTTTCTTACTTTTCACTTTTTTCTTACACTCTCTTTCTTCCTTTTTTCTCTTTCTTCTAACACTATCTTTTCTCCTTTTCACTTTTCTCTTACACTCTCTTTCTTCTTTTTTTCCTTTTTACTTTACTTTTAATTTTTCCATAAATAATTATTCTCTTTCTTTTATCACTTCACTTTAATTTTTTTAACTAAATTTCTAAATTTATACAAACACTACTCTATTCAAATTACCTATAAAAATGTAAATGAGTCACACTAAAAAACAAAACAACACTATCACCTTAAAATTTTAATTTTTCTCTCTGAAATCTGTTTACACTCTTATTGATAATCTACTACTTATCTTTTAATATCTATTATAATCAACTAAAGAAATCAATTGAAACTACGAGATAACTGCAATGATATATAAAAATCACGGGATAACTACACTGATATACAAAAAAACACAAGATTAATATTTGTCATTGATAGTTAATATTTTTGAAGACTACTATAAACCTACTATCTAAAAACAATAATATTTAAAGACTACTTAAACTACTGATTAATATTTAAAACAGATATTTCTTATTGATAATCTACTATTTCTCCTTTACTATCTATTACAATATACTAATCAACTAAAATAATCAATTGAAATTACAAAGAAACTGCATTGATATATAAAAAAAAACACGGGATAACTCCACTGATATATGAAAAAAAAACACGAGATTAATATTTGTCACTGATAATTAAATTTTTTGAAGACTACTACTACAAACCTACTATCTAAAAAATAAGAAGACTTAATGACTATGTAAATTAGTAATTAATATTTAAAACAAATATTTCTTATTGATAATCTAATATCTAACTTTTCCTATCTACTATAATTTACTAATCAACTAAAATAATCAATCGAAACTACGAGATAACTGCACTGATATATAAAAAACACGGGATAACTGCAGTGATATATAAAAAACACGAGATTAATATTTACCATTGATAATTATAATTTTTGAAAACTACAATAAATCTACTATCTAAAAAAACAAGAAGAATTAATTACTATTTAAACTGACTAATATTTAAAACTCACGTGACAATATTTGTCACTAATACCTAATTAAAAAAGGACAAATAATTGTTACTGATATATAAAAAAACATGGGATAGATATTTCTTATTGATAATCTACTATCTATCTTTTACTATCTACTATAATCTACTAATCAACTCAAATAATCAATTGAAACTACGGGATAACTGCAATGACATATAAAAAAACACGGGATAACTGCACTGATATATATATATATATATATATATATATATATATATATATATATATAAAACACAGGATTTATATTTGTCATTGTTAATTAAAAATTTTGAAGACTACTATAAACCTACTATCTAAAAAACAATAATATTTAATGACTATTTCAACTACTGATTAATATTTAAGAAAAATATTTCTTATTGATAATCTACTATCTCTCTTTTACTATCTACTATAATCTACTAATCAACTAAAATAATCAATTGAAACTACGAGATAACTGCATGATATATATATATAAAACACGGGATAACTGCACTAATATATGAAAAAAAAACACGATATTAATATTTGTCATTGATAATTAATTTTTTTGAAGACTACTACTACAAACCTACTATCTAAAAAACAAGAAGACTAATTAATATTTAAAACAATTATTTCTTATTGATAATTTACTATCTAACAAAATTACTATCTACTATAATCTATTAATCAACTAAAATAATCAAATGAAACTACCAGATAACTGCACTGATATATAGAAAACAAGGGATAACTGCAGTGATATATAAAAAACACGGGATTAATATTTGCCATTGATAATTATAATTTTTGAAAATTACTATGAACCTAAAGAAGACTTAATGACTATTTAAACTGATTAATATTTAAAACACATGGGACAAATATTTGTCACTAATACCAAAAGAAGGACAAATAATTGTTACTGATATATAAAAAAAAACACGGGATAAATATTTCTTATTAATAATCTACTATCTATCTTTTACTATCTACTATAATCTACTAATCAACTCAAATAATCAATTGAAACTATGAGATAACTGCACTGATACATTAAAAACATGAGATAACTTCACTGATATATAAAAAATTACGGGTATAACTGCAATGATATATATATATATATATATATATATATATATATATATAAACACGGGATAGCTGCACTAATATATAAAAAAAACACGGGATAACAACACTGATTTATAAAAGAACACTTCACTGATATATAAAAAAACACGGGATAAATGCATGTATTGTTTTTAAATGATACTTTTACATTTTTAGATTTTAATATTTATCTATTTTTAATTTGAAACTCATTTTTTATCTACTTTAAATTTGTCTCTATTTTCACGGGATAATGTTCAAACTATTTAAATACTGTCTAAGTTCATTCATAAAAATAACACGACAGCACCCGTGCGTATGCACGGGTATCCTACTAGTGTTGTTCAGTTTTAGAACCAAAATTGTTGTGATTTGATTGTAATTCAGTAAATTGTCAGGGGAATTAGCGTATATTTAGATTGATGTATTAGGTTTGAATTGTAAGCTATTTCCCTCATCCTTAGTGCCAACTGAAATGGAAGACCTTCAATTTGATGTGGCGTCAACTAGCGAACCAGACACTTGCCTAGTGGCGCAGCAGAGAAAAGAAGGAGAAGTTTCGGTCAATCTTCGCGTTGCGAAACAACAGATTTTTAGCACCATCGCGTCGCGATGGAGTCGGGTCGCGTCGCGACCGTTGGCAGAAAGTGAGCGTTTTATGCGAAATTCTGAGAAAAGAAAAGCACATCATCTTGGGAGCCGTGCAAGGGTTTGGAGCAGCTGGAGAGTGCGATTTTGGGGACTTCTCATCACTTGGGAACAAGGGTTTGAGGGTTCCAATGTCTTCCTTCTTGTGTACCTCCTTCTTTATCCTAGCTTCTACTTCCTTGATGATGTGTAACTAATCCCCTTAGATTAGGGAGAGATGAATCTCCCCAAACCTATCTTATGAATACTTTGTTATGGTTAATTCAGTTGTTTATTCAATTTATCACTTGCCTATGACTCTATGTTTAATGCTTACAATTACATATGATAGTGGTATTGATTTAGGGTTTGTGATCACCATAGGGATATGGGTTTGCATGCTTGATATGGAGTTTTAGGTCACATACTTGATGATCATAGGAATATGGAATTGAGTTTGTGAATTCATTAGTTCTAGGATTTAATGCTTTGCCTATTGTTGAATCACTTAAGGAATTAGGGTTTCACAATTGGGAAAAAGGGGTTTTGAGGCAAGGGATTGTCCTTAACCTAAATTAGTGAATTGAATCTGGTATATTGGATAAATAACTTGAAATTAACTGAAGGTTCATGTGATAGGATAGGGGAGAGGATTCAACCCCTAATCGCTTTTCTTTGCTTGTTAAACAAACGCTTTATTTCGCGGTTACAAAAATTCCAATTTTATTCCAACTGTCACGTCTAAGAATTGATAACTTGGCTGTTGTTAACAACACGCAATCCCTGTGGATACGACCAGTTCTTACCGTTTTTACTATTACTTGCAACGTTTCGGTACACTTGCCGAAATTCTAACAAGTTTTTGGCGCCGTTGCCGGGGATTGTTGATTTCATTATCAACAAGGCAAAGGAGTTAATTCTTAGCGATATTTGTTTTTATATTTTTGTTCTATTATTTTAATTCTGTTACCCAGTGACTTTATAGGACTTGTTGACGGTTTGTTTAGTGTTTCAGAGATTTGTTTATGCGGGGCAAGAATTCACAAGATTTTTTGTTTGACCCAGAGATTGAAAAGTCAGCAAGGGCAAATCGGAAGCAAACTAAGCTAGCAAAGCAACAAACTCAGAGAGAGTCGCAGGGACACTCAGTTTCAACTTCTATTCCAGAAGATTCCCCAACACAAGAGGTAGTAATGGATGCAAATCCACCACCACCAATTCCTCCAAGGCGCACTCTCGCGGACTTTGGGAGAAGAAATCAGGGCGCTCAAGCCTACACCTTCCAACCTGTGGGAGCTGTTTCATTTGACATCAAGTCCTCTGTTCTCACTGCCTTGAAATCAAAGTAATTTTTAGGGTCAGATGCGGAAGACCCCAACCAACACTTGTTCCAGTTCTATGAGATTTGTGGAACCACACACCCTGAGGGGGTTGATGAAAACTCCAAGAAAATGCGACTGTTTCAATTCACCTTAACGGGTCGGGCAAATGATTGGTTAAATACGATCCCAGAAGGAGCTGTTAATACTTGGAGCGATCTGGAAAATAAGTTCTTGGAAAGGTTCTTCCCAATCTCGAAGTTCATCAAGAAAAGGGCAGAAATCTCAAATTTTGAACAAGGGGATTCGAAATCTCTATATGACTCCTAGGAAAGATTTAAACTGTTGTTAAAAAAATGTCCAGGGCATGGTATTGATGATTTTCTGCAGTTGCAAACTTTTTGTCATGGATTGCGACCTCAGACCAGGATGATGTTAGATGCCTCAGCAGGAGGGTCTTTAGGTACTAAAACCTGGGAGGAAGCAAAACAGCTGGTAGAGGATATGGCTTCGAATGAGTACAAGATTCAAAATGATCGTGGAGCCGTAGGAAAAAAGGGTGTGTTGGAGTTGGACTCTAACAGTGTTGTGTTGGCCCAACAAAAGCTAATGTCTATGCAGATTGAGGCTCTTACTAAGCAATTAACTACAGCTTGTGAAGTTAGTACAAAAACTCAAGCAACCGCTCAAGCAGTGCAAGCGGGTGGGTGCAACTATTGTGGTAGAGAACTCCACGAGGGTGATTGTGCAACTCATGGAGAAACTATTGAGCAGGCTAGTTATATGGGAAACTTTCAAAAACAAGGTGGGAACCCGTTTTCTAACACCTACAATCCGGGGTGGAAGAATCATCCCAACTTCTCTTGGAAGAACAATAATGAGGCCTCAGGTTCAAACCAACAGCAGTCTCAAGCACCTGCTCAACAACAAAAGAACTCTTCCCGTTTGGAAGATGCCTTGACACAGTTCATGCAAATGATCAAGAACACTTTCCAATCCCAAGAACAAGCTATGAAGAATATGGAGAAAAATCATGAGGCTTCAATGAAGAACTTAGAGATCCAAATTGGTCAATTGTCAAAGCAACTTGCTGAAACTTCTAATAGTGGCTTTCCTGCTAGCACTATTGATAACCCTAAGAATGAAAGTTGCAAGGCTATTTCATTGAGGAGTGGTAAGGAGTTGAACCCCGTCGAAGTAACCCAAACCAAGCCTATAAAGGAAAGCAGTGAAATTGAGAGGTTGAGGGAGGAGTTGAAAAAGAAACATGAAGAGGTTGAAAATGAGTTGAGTGAAAAAGAAAAAGAAAAAAAGAGTGAAAAACATAAAAGTGAGACGAGAGAGAAGACCCAAGTGATCCCACCATACGTGAAGTTGCCCTATCCTATTTTGAATAAAAAGAAAGAAAAAGAGGAGCAATTCACTAAGTTCATGGAGATTTTTTCCCGTCTCCAAATCAACATTCATTTTGCAGAAGCTTTAGAGCAAATGCCCATTTATGCAAAGTTTATGAAGGAATTGTTAACCAAGAAGAGGAGATTCAAGGAAGATGAAACGGTGGCTCTAACTGAAGAGTGTAGTGCCATTATCCAAATGAAACTTCCTCCAAAGTTGAAAGATCCCGGAAGTTTCACCATACCTTGCACAATTGGTAACTTGACAATAGGCAAAGCTCTTTGTGATCTGGGAGCAAGCATTAATCTAATGCCCTTGTCTATGTTGAAGAAGCTTGGAGGAGGTGAGGTGAAGCTAGCGAGGATGTCTTTGCAACTGGCTGATAGATCTATAAAGCACCCTTATGGAGTCTTGGAAGATGTCCTGGTAAGAGTTGATAAATTTTTATTTCCTGTTGATTTTGTGATTCTCGACATGGAGGAAGATGCAGAGGTACCACTTCTCCTTGGTAGACCATTTTTAGCCACTGGGAGAGCTTTGATAGATGTGCAACAGGGTAAGCTAATTCTAAGGTTCCAAGATGAGAAGGTGACTTTTAACGTTTTTGAAGCTATGCGCCACCCGGATGACCAAGGTAAATGTTTTAGGGTGGATGTGATTGAAGACTCATTGCAAGAAACTTTTAGACATGATTCACTCTCTCCTCCATTAGAGAAAGTAATTGTAAACTCTATTGAGAGGTTAGATGAGAACTGGGACAGTGAAATAGAAGACTGCATTTGACAGTTTGAAGCTTCCCAGGTAGAAAGGGTCTTCAAGAAAAAAGAAGAGTTGAGTAGGGGGAGAGCCCAGAAAAGGGAACTCCAGAATTGAAGCATCCCCTCCCATCTGAAGTACGTATTCCTTGGGAGTGATGATCGATATCTAGCCATCATCAGTAGTTCTTTGACCAAGTTGGAAGAAAACAAACTGATGAGGGTGTTGAGAAGTAACAAAACTGCTTTAGGTTGAATTCACTTTTCGGAGAGCCATATTGCTTCTATCGTGTGTGGGTATTTTCGAGTAAAATTGATTTTATCTTTAGAATTCATTCTATTTGAAACTACGATTTCTAGGTTTTGCTTCCAAAGATGGCTTTTACTCTCAAATTCAGTATTTGAACTGACTTTTACATGACTTCATCTAAATATAAATTACTTTACATACAATTTACTTTCAACTAAAATCAATTTTTGGCTACTCCACGAAAAGGAGGAGTGTAATAGTAGCTAGGATGAGCTGGTTGATTTGAAATGAGGAGAAAAGGGTTGCAAATTGGGGAGACCCATGAAGAGCAAGTTGAAAGAGTACCACTTAAATAGGTGAAGTCATGTGAGGGCATTTATAGAGTGGGGTTTTGTTGTTTTTGTTTTCTAATTAATGCACATGGGAGAGCTTCAGTTTCTGTAGGTAGTTGTGAAAAAGCAACAAGCATGTGAATCCATGTGCATATCTAAATAAATAGACCACTCCCAACATTTTCCATATATACAAATCTTTGTTCTCTATGTCTGTGTGCAACTTCTCCTTTCATCACTCTTCTCACCCTGAACTCAGTTTCTAGGTACTTGTTGTTCCCTTATTCTTAGTTATATATGCACTAATATTTCCTTAGCATTCTAATTATTACAACTTAGAAACCTCTTTTTAAACATTGCTTATTTTCTAAAATATAAAAAAAAAACTGTTCTTTGTTAATTTTTATAAAACAGAAAACAGTTTTTAAAAATCAATTCAAACGGGCTCTGAGTCTTTTCAATTTTTTCTGGTTAAATGGAGACACGAGAAGCTAAACGCAGACGTGTTTATACTGTGGAACCAGAGAAAATAGTGGAATCTATATTTGCTAGAAATTATTTAAGTTATTTAGTACCAGCATTAATGATGATAAAGGAAGAAAGTTCTGGAAAAGATAATAGTCAATGTGATATTAATAAAAATGTTAAGCATGAAGTGGACATGGCAATGGTTTTCTCAACCCAAGGTTTTGCATGGAGTAATGGTCTTAAAGTAAAGCTTCAAAGTGATGATCATGTCAATCCAATTATTAGCAGCAAAAGCACTTCTGAGAATGAAGATGAGGACAAGTTGATGAGTTTGAGAAAGTTGATACCTGGAGGAGAAAATATGGGTGATGAAGAAGTTGGTAGTGAATTAGAAAGTTATATAAGATGTTTGCAAATGCAGGTGAATGTTCTTCAATGCTTGTTGCAGGCTGGCTAAGAATTCCTTCATTTATATAATATGCATAATGCATAACTAAACTGTGCTAAATTCAAGATGTATTGTCAGAGAAAACTATGCTATATTTAGTATTTACTGATGTATTTTGTCACATATTGGTATATTTTAATTTTTAAACGTGTTAAGAGTCTCTTAATTCAAACTAGCTAAATTACGCATTCCAACTCTGCTCCTCATCTCTTCAAACTTGTTGGTCTTCAAAGCCTTTGTCAACATGTCTGGAAGCTGATCCTCTTACTTGCAATGTTCAATCTCCAATTTTCCTTTGTTGATGTCTAAGGAAATTGAATTTGATATCAATGTGTGTTGGAACTTTGATGTTATGTGTGAATTGAAAAAGTCTCACATTGGATAGAATAGACACTTAGAGAGTGTTTATAAGTGGGAGAGGACGCATACAAAAAACACAACCACACACGCGCGTCGCGGCCGGCCCGATTGCGCTTTGTGGTGTATTTTTTATTGTTCAAAAATAATTTTTTATTTTATATTTCTGCGTCCGTTGACTCTCCTAATGGTCATATTGACCGAGTCAAAGTTTCCAACGGTCATATTGACCAAGTCAAACCGTAACGTTTATTTTATTTAAGATGGATTGACCAATAGAGCCGTTGGCTCTTCAATGCCTCCCAACGGCTATCTTCTCTCCGCACCTATAAAAGGCTCTCACCTCACTTCTTATTCACACCAAAAGTTGATGCACTTCCAACTTTTCTCTCTTCTCTCTAAACTTTTCTTCTTCTCAAGAAAACTTGACGCATTTCCAACTTTATTTTCTTAAGAGTAATTTTCATAACCATATTGAGGGTATATTTCTAAGAGCGAATTTTCAGTGTAGTGAACTTTCGTATCAGTTTCGACTGGGCTGTTTTATCCTAGGGACGTCGTGGTTGATAGCCTGCTTGCACAATTTTCAGCAGTGCCACGAAACGTCTTAAAGAGAGCGACCCAGTCCGCGACTCATCCCAGTAATCTCTTCGGCTTGATTTTTGAAAAACGGTGTTGTTTGAGAAAAGTTTTGGCTAGGAAAGACTTGGTATTTAAGCGTGTCCATTGTGACCCACATCTCTTTCCTACGAACCTACTCGAATTAACAATGTGTCTACTATGCTTGTGAGCAGACCAAGTCTATAGCAAACTTGTTATCAACTCTTAGCTTCATTTTTTTACCATTCTTTAAGCAGCGTCTTTAACCATTGTGCTTGACTAGCACCAAATGTGGCGGCAATGTACTCTGCCTCACAACTCGACAGAGCTACTACATTCCGCTTCTTGGAACACTAGGAAATTGGAACTTTCCAAAGCATAGACATGTATCCATATGTACTCTTTTTGTCTTCTACATTACCAGTCCAATCAACATCAGTGAATCCTACCATTTCTTCATCAGTGTTGTTGCATTTTCTTGGGAAGAATATATCTCAGTCGAGTATTCCTTTAACATATCTCAACACTGTCTTAACTGCATTAGGTGTGTTCTTCGTGGCTCTTCCATAAACCTCCTCACAAGACCCACTTTATAAGTAATATTAGGTCCGGAATTGCATAGGTATCTCAAAGAACCTATCAATTATTATTTCATCTCATACTTTACCTTTTTTCCCTTTCTTTTTCTCTTACTTCACATGTATTTTTACATATTATTTTAATGTTTTTAGAATTCACCTTCTCTCTTTCTCTCATCTCCTCATTCCTTTTCATTTTCTAATTTTTTTTAAAATTTCAATGCATCTATTATTTATAAGTCTTGTAAGAAAAAATATGCTATTTAAATTACCAAACTAAACATCTAGATTTTTGCCATATCACCATTTTGAGGACATATTTGTTTGTAGTCCCTAAACATCTCTCTTACTTTATCTTTTTTCCTCTTCTTTTTCTCTTTACGCACATTTTTATGCTTCATTCTTGTTTTAATTTTGGCTCAAATATGTTTTTAGTCTCTCCAAATAGGAGTCATCAGGTTTTATTCCCCGCAATTTATTTAAATAACTCCCTGCAAATATCAATGCCTATTTTTTTTAGTCCCTCCATTAAATTTTCCGTTAAAAAATGTTTATGTGTCAATTCTTGGTCCTCCATGATTTTTTGTGTCATATTTGTTTCATTTTTCTTTATTTGAAATACCGAGTTGGATTAAACACTTCATTATTGTCTTCAATCTCCAATAATGAGTTGGATCAAATAATTGAAATTTGCATTGTTAAAATATCTTTTTATCAATGCTGAGTTGGATTTAACACGTCAAACGTATGTGGTAAGTATCTTTTTTTCGGACCATTACTGGATATCTACATATGTAAAATATAACCGAAAACAATTATCAATATATTAAATAATTTCCTTTGAATATTATATGAATATATTGTAATCAATAGATATGTTAAAAAAATGAAATTTAGTCCATATAAAAAAATAACAAATTTAGGAGTAGAGTTTATATAATAGTTTAGTTACGTATATCATTATAAAACTTATTATTCTAGTAAAGACCTGATATATTATTTTATTAATATATTAGCAATATGATAATACAATTTTCATTCGGTGGTATTGTTACGGACTGGCCCAATCCACAATAGTGAGGCTCATAAGCAAAAGCAGATTCATTAACCAACGGCTAAGATCTAGGCCCTAGATCAGACGACTCTGATTCATTAGGTCAACACATTTTTACTCTATAAATAGACATTCAATGCAATGCTCAAGATACATACTCTTTCCTACATTCCTACCTCTAATCAGTTCTCTAGCTGACTTGAGCGTCAGAGTGTCTTCGCAGGTACCACCTGCCCCGGATCGGACGCGAAGCTCGGTTGATCAAGACCAACCTCTAGTTCCTCTCCCATCTCCTTGATTGACAATGGCTCCGATCTTACGTCATAGGACTATCCCGAATGTCGTTGAAGGACCGTTTCTGCAGCGGGTGACTCCGGAAGGAGTGGCAGTCACCTCACCCCTTAGCCCGGCGCATGCTCGAAGCTCGGCTACGACTATGGTTCCTGGGAGTTCAGTCCAGAACCGACTTCCACCTCCCCCTCAGACGGTCCAGGTGCCGATCAATGCTGTTCAACAGCTCGTCCAGTTTCTACATCGGCAAGCCGATGCCGACCAGCAGGAAAGCCAACGCTACACCCAGTTAGAAGCTGGGCTTGCTGAGATCCGGGCTCGTAACATCCCGGATCGGATTCCCTCTCGGCGCAACTCTTCAAATGGAAAGACTCACGGCAACAGACGCCACTGACCTCCGGCTCAGGAGAGACCGTCATCGCTCTCCATCTTACCGTAGAGGAGGGCGAGGATCAGAGACTCCCCCAAGTCGGACACCTGATGATTCATACTATCCCGAGGGTTCCCCTCGGCCCAGCTCGTCTCAATTTTCCTCTTCTCCGAGGCGACGTTCCAGAAGTCGGGAAAGATCCTCGAGGCAAGAACGTCGACGCCCTCGCTCGCGAGGATCCCCCGACAAATATGGCTACCGACGGTCTCCACCCCTGGAGAGGTCGACAAAGCGCAAAGGACCCTTCACAAGCAAGGTCGATTACTTTTCGGTGCCGAAGCACCTCGAGAAACCCCCTGAAGGTCTCAAAATGCATGACGGGACTGGCGATTCGGACCGCCACCTCGACTATTTTGACACGATGATGCAATATCGGGACGTCCCGGAGGAGATGATGTCACTACAAGAATAATTGGATTTTCCGACCAGGACTTTCCGGCGGATTCGTATCCGCCGGAATATTTCCGGCGGATTTTAGGAATTACCGGCGGATTTGTGGGATTTTCCAACGGATTTATTTCCTCTGGAAATTTTCCGGCGGATTATTGTGGGCGAAATATAATTTAAAAAAAAATAACAAAATCCGTCGGTAAGGTAATTTCCGGCGGATCATTAAAAACAGTGGGAATTTTAAGTTTTGAAAATCCGCCGGAAATGACAGACCGACCAAAATCCGCCGGAAACGTCATTTTCCGGCGGATATTTTTGAAAATGCGGGAGTTTTAAAATTTAAAAAATCCGCCGGAAATACCTCCAAATCCGCCGGAAATGACACAATGGCCAAAATCCGCCGGAAACGTCATTTCCGGCGGATATTTTTGAAAATACGCGAAATTTAAAATTTAAAAATCCGCCGAAAATCCCCTAATCCGCCGAAAATATATTAAATCCGCCGGTAGGTGACATTTTCGGCGGATTGTTGAAAAAGCGACCGTTGACCCTTCTTCCTATATATATATATATATATATATATAACTTCTCCACATTTCTTCTCCACACTTCTTCTTCACAACCAAATTCTCTTCTTGAAATTCCTCTCTTCCTCCCTACGAATTCTCTTCTTCTCTTTACTAAATCTCTTCCTCTCTTTGCCAAATTTCTTCAATCTAAGGTATGTTTGTAACATGAGTTAATAGTTTTAGTTTATGAATTATTTTATAATATGAGTTAGTTACTAATTGTGGTGTTGTTTGTTTAGGTATGGTTTGAGTTTGGTTTCCTCTTTTTTCATCTTTGTTTGAGTTGGGATTCGCATCAAGTCAGAGCCTTCTCTTCACTACGGTTAGTTATCAAAGTCAGTAGTTGGTATAAAACGTTATTTGATTTTATTAGTTTGAGTTTCTTTATTTAGTAAATATCAAATATTATAATATATTAATATTAATATTATAATATATTGACAGGGTTTGCAGAGAATCACAAGAAGAAAAAACGCCGCCGCTGGGAGGGGGGCTCCCTCCCCGGTTTCTTCCCCTCTCCTCTCAGTGCTCCTTCGCCCTGCTGTCGCTATTGGCTTCGGTCTGGTTGAGCCTGTTCCTCTGATCTGCGCTTTCTCTGTGTTTCTCTTTTGGATCTGTTGGATATGTTGTTAAGCGATTTGGATCTCTTCACGATCTGGGTCTGGATAAGTTCTTGCGCCGTCGCCGTTTCGTGGTTGGATATTCGACTTCGGCTGTTCCGGTGGCTGTAAATTAATAAAAATGGGTTGGGCGCTGCTTGGGTTGGAACCGCCGTTGGGGGCTCCCTTTCCTCGGATCTGATCTCCTCTGTGACGTCCACGGCCTCTCCCCCGAGGCGTTGATGGTCGGATCTCCCTGTTGGTGGATCTGCGCGCTTTTGGAGGTACTATGGAGTGCTTCTGTTCGCGGTGGTTTGTGGCTCTGTTAGCGCAGGGGTTGGTTCTGATGCGGTGTTTTGCGGTGTTTCGCGGTGGTTCACGGTGGTTTGTCTGATGTTCGCAATGGTGGCTGTCGTTTCGGACTTTGGACCAGCAGTCACGCCTCCTCTCCGTTTTTCGTGAGCACTTCTCCCTGTCGCTCGCGGTTTTGCTTGATTGTGCCACGGTGTTGGCCGGGGGCGCAAGGCCGCGGTGGTGGTTGGTGGCTCGGCTACCTCGATCAAGCTAGGTGTTGTCGCGGTGTTGGCCGGTAGCACGACTTCGCGATGGTGGATGGAGTCACGGCGCCGGATGTCTGGGGGTGGGCTGTCGGTGGGTGCTGATTCGATAGTTTGTACCTTGTCGGACGCCAGATTGCAGTTTGCAGATCGCCGGGCTCCTCCCCCTTTGCCTTCTGCTTCTTTGCCCCCTCCCAATCGTCTCCGGGCCTCCACCTCTAACCTCGATGCTTTGTGATGTGCTTAATGTGAGGATAGCGAGGTGATGCAGGCTGTTGTGGTTTGGAGTGTGAGTTCAGGAGGTGGTGGGTGGAGGTTGTGTGGGGACTCTCAGGTGTTGCCCTACTCCTTTCGGGTTTTCTGTTCGCCTTAAAATTTCTTCCATTAGAGTTCTATGGTTGTTTATTTTAGAGGCCTTGTTGGGCATTCTATTATTGTCCTTATTACCAAGGGTTTTGGTCTAGTCCCCCCTTGTGCTTTTTATATCTCTCTTTATTTTATTAATAAATTCGGGCTGACTGCCTGTTTGATTAAAAAAAAATATTATAATATATTAGTTTATTAAAAATAAAGTAATTAATATATCAATATATATCAAAAAGTAATATTTTTATAGGTTATTTCATTTACTTTGTTAAAAAATAAAGTCAATGTAATTAATAAATCCGAAATATAATAATATATTAGTTAAAAAATAAAGTAAATGTAATTATTAATTTCTATTGTTTGTAATTTTTAGATAAATACGAAATATTATTAATTTCTGTTGATGTTAATTAATATATCAATATATATCAAAAAGTAATATTTGATAGTTTATTTCATTTACTTTGAATAGTTATGATATTTAATTTATTGATAATAAAAAATTGGATAGTTTGTTTAAAACATAGTAATTTATAGTTATTATTTAGTCAAAATGTTATTTATGTTGTTAGTACATAGATCCCTAAATTATGATAATAATAATAATATTTATTGTAGTGTAGTACATAGATCCTGAAATTATGGATCGTAGTTGGATGTATGATCGATTATTTCCTAGAAGATCCGGTTTAAAGGGACGTTTTGTAGAATGAGTAGAAGAGTTTATTTTTTGTGCTAAGTGTCATGAAGAATTTGCGCGACAAGGCGGAATTAGATGCCCGTGCTTGAAATGTTCATTTCGATTTATAAAAATGAAGAAGAAGTTAGAGTTGATTTGTACAATAATGGGTTTAGGCCAAATTATTGGATATGGAGTCGTCACGGGGAAGTAAAACCAAGGGTAGCTGCAGTTCCTGCGGTTAATGTTCCGATTGAAGCAGTAGCTCGCACATCAAGTAGTTATCCATTTGGAGGACAAATTATACAACCGTTAGATGTTTATCAGGGAATGATATCTGACGCTGTTGGAGTAAATTTGGATTTTGAAGAACCAGAATATGATGCTGAAGAAGTTCCAAATGAGGAAGCTCAAAGGTTTTACATGTATTTGAGTGAGACAAATAAACTATTATTTAAAGGATCTAAAGACTCAAAATTATCAATGTGTGTTCGGTTGTTGGGTCTTAAGCCTCAATTAAATGTTGCTGAGTTGTGCATGGAATATATGACCAAAATGATGTTGGATGCAACCCCCATTAGAAGGATTTTGCCGCAGAGTTATTATGATGCTAAAAGATTGGTATCGAAGCTTGGCTTAAAATCTAAAAGAATTGATCGTTGTGTGTCTGGTTGCATGCTCTATTATAACAATGAGTTTGGCATAAATGATATAGAGTTGTCGGAATGCAAGTTGTGTGGAGAGCCACGCTATCGTGTGAGTAGGAAAGGGATGAGCAGAGGCAAACCGGTTCCACGAAAAGCAATGTTCTATCTGTCGCTTATACCAAGGCTACAGAGGATGTTTACTTCAATGGAGACCGCGGGTAAAATGACGTGGCACCATCAAAATAGAAATAATTCTGGTGAATTACGTCACACATCTGATGGTGAAGCTTGGAAGCATTTTGATCGTGTTCATCCGGATTTTGCTAGTGATCCACGCAATGTTCGGCTTGGTTTATGCTCTGATGGTTTCACACCATATATTCAAGCCTCGGCACCACCGTATTCATGTTGGCCAGTTATTGTTACCCCATACAACCTTCCTCCAGAAATGTGTATGTCTAAACCATACATGTTTTTAAATTCTATTATTCCAGGGCCAAGTAATCCAACAGCTGGTATTGACATATATTTGCAACCTTTGATTAATGACCTAAAAAGGTTGTGGAATGGTGTTTTAACTTATGATGCAGCACGCAAACAAAATTTTGTGATGAGGGCGGCTTTGATGTGGACCATTAATGACTTCCTTGTCTATGGAATGTTGTCTGGATGGGGGACACATGGTAAGATGGCGTGTCCAATTTGCATGGTTGACACAAAGGCTTTTACTCTTAAATACGGAGGAAAAACTTCATGATTTGACTCGCACCGTAGGTTCTTACCTATGGATCACCCATTTAGAAAGCAGAAATATGTGTTCATCAAGGGAAATGTTGAAACAGCTGGACCTCCTCGTAGGTTGACACCAGAGGAAGTTTGGAATAGTGTTAGGGATATCCCTCCTGTGGAAGTCGTAGCGGGTGTTGTTTCTCGTCCAGATGGCTATGGACAATGGCACAATTGGACAAAAAGTATTTTTTGGGAACTTCCATATTGGAAAGATAATCTATTGAGACACAATCTTGACAACATATTTAACACTGTCATGAACGTGAAAGGCAAAACGAAAGACAATGAGAAAGCTAGGAAGGATATAGATCATTACTGTAGACGAAAGGATTTGTTGTTGGTTGAGCAAGGTACTAGGACTTTGAAACCCAAAGCCAATTATACTTTATCTATCGAACAAGCGAAAGCAGTTTATCAGTGGATAAAAGAGTTGAAAATGCCACAGGGTTATTCTTCCAATTTATCTAGATGTGCGGATGTGGATAATGGGAGGTTTCATGGGATGAAGAGCCATGATTGTCATGTATTCATGGAGTACTGCTTACTTCCTATCGCTTTTAGTTCGTTGCCAACACACGTTTTGAATCCGCTCACTGAAATAAGTCAATACTTTAAGAATTTGTGTTCTGCAACGCTAAAAGCTGATGATCTTTCAAAAATGGAACAAGACATCCCACTTTCTTATGCAAGTTGGAGAGAGTATTTCCGCCTGGTTTCTTTGATTCTATGGAGCATCTACCGGTGCATCTCGCATATGAAGCTAAACTTGGCGGACCTGTCCAATATAGATGGATGTATCCGTTTGAAAGGTCAGTTAATTTTTATAATATAAGAAACAAGTTTAAAATAGATGATTTTTATGTTAATTAATATCATTTTCTCTAGGTTCTTGGGTGATTCAAAAAGATCGGTGAAAAAAAAACTAGAGTTGAAGGATCGATATGTTCTTACTTACACCGTGAAACAATCCATTTTTGTTCTTATTATTTCACGAATGAGTTTGCTCCTGGAAGCAGTCGAAATGAAATGGATACTGAATGTCCTAGACATCATTTAGCTTTGTCTGTCTTTTGTCTACCCGGTCGTCCATCTGGGAAGGAGTCAATTCACTGGCTAACAGATGAAGAGTTAAGTTCAGCACATGTTCATGTGTTAATAAACTGTACTGAGGTGCAATCATTTATTGAGTATGTTCCTCAACATTAACTATCGATCTTAATTAGTTAATATAAAGTATACAAATGTGTAACAATTAATTATTTCTTTTTAGGGAATTCTTGTCATCAGAGGACGTAAGTGAGCAACAATCTTCTGCTCATATTAATGCACATTTTCCAACGTGGTTTAGGCAAAATGTTTATGCCCTCCCACCAACTCCTAACAACCAACACTTGAGGAACATATCAGACGGTCCTCGAAGATGTGTTAAAGAATGTCACACATACTTTGTCAATGGATACAAATTTCACACCAATGAATGGACACAGGCCAGAGAAACAGTCAATAGTGGAGTTTGCATGAAGGGTGTCACTGGAGGAGGTGAAGATGATTTTTATGGTGTGGTTCAACACATATATGAATTTTCATACCCCCATCTAGATTTTAGTCAGAAGGTAGTGGTTTTTTATTGTAATTGGTTTGATCCGTCTGCTCGAGGAACAAAGGTGAATCCAAAATCAAATACAGTGGACATTAAAATGAATAGTCGATATCGACTGTATGATCCATTCGTCATTGCACAAAATGTGAGACAAGTCTATTATATCCCTTATCCATCAACGCGGACTGATAGGCGTGGTTGGTGTGTCGCAATTAAAACAAAACCAAGAGGTCGCATTGAGACAAATGATGACACGGTGGAAGATGTGCCATATCAAATGGAAGAGATGTCTAATGTAAATGAAGTGATTCAAGTTGAACCCATTACTCGTTTATGTGATGAGCCAAACACCGGCGATGAAGTTGATGACGAAGAACTTGCTGATGAAGATGCTGATGAAGATGCAACAGACCACATTGGTGTATCAAGAATTCACTCCTCTGATGATGATGATTTTGAGAATGAATGAGATTCCAATTAATTAGTTATTTTATGTTTTCAACAATATATGTTAGCCTATTTTTTAATCAAGGGTGTAATTTATGTTTGTTTAATTAGTATGTTTATATATTTTTGTTTTGTATGTTTATGTTAACCTTGTTTAGTATATGTTTGTTTGTTTAAATGTATATGTCTAGATACGGTCAAGGCATCGTCTCACTCAGGATCCGATCATGACGACACATAAGTTCCTCCACCTGTCACGGGTGATGGCGCCAGCACTAGCAGGAGGAAGACTTCTACTCACCTAGGGCGTCGTCGTCAACCTGCTCGTGTTGTTGTTGCTGGTGGCAGATATTTGCCACCACCTGTGTCTGAGGGTGCTAGTAGTAGTACTGCAGGCGAGTCAGTGATTCCTGATGGTACTGAGGGCTTAGCCCCGATAGATGTTGATGCAGATGGGGTACGCACATTTACTGTTAACCAGGAGGTGGTGAGGTATACGGCTGATGGTCGTATCATATTGGAGACTGCTGGCGACTCGTAAGTATTATATATTATTATTTATTAATTTATTTTTGTTGCCTTTTATATAACTTATATAACTTTTATATAACTTATATAATACAGGTTTCTTCCTTCGAAGGCTACAGCTACCGCCATCACAAAAACAATTAAGGAGAATTTCACCGGCAACTGGAAGAATTGGACGGCGGTTAGAAAAGATAAAGAGGCAATTGCGAGGATGTTAAAATCATTCTTGGTAAGTTGTTCTACGAAATAATTAATTTGGTGTATTATCTTATTGACTTGATTAATTAATTTGTCTTATTAACAACATTATTGTAAATTCCTTAAATAGGAAAAATGTACGTGGTTACCAGAGCAGCAAAAAGAAGTTGAGAGAGTGTTCCATAAGAGATGTTCCCATCGCTATTCTGAATTACTGCGGGATGCGCGCAATAAGAATGCGAAGCCATCTTATATGGGAGACTCAACTTGGGCTTCATTCAGAGAGTATTGGGAGACACCAGAATTTAAGAATTATTGTGAGAAAGCCAAGAAGAACCGTGCTTCTGAAAAATGTGGCTGCATACACACAGGGGGGGAGTGTTAATACTGCAACCCATCACAGGCGTTTGGTAAATTTACTACTTTATTACTTGATTAATTAATTATTTATAATTAACTCGTCATTTTCATGTGTATTAATTAATAACACTATATGTATATATATATATATAGGAGGCGATGCATCAAAGGCCAGTCACTTTGCCTGAGTTGCATCGCTACCTTCATATGCGAGAGGACACTGGTGAATTTGCTACAGATCGGGCGAGGAATATTCAGGTAAAACTACTTTTACAATTATATATTAATGTTCATTATTTATATTTATCTTTATATATATATATATATATTGTTTTGATTATATTATATATTATTAATAATTAGTTATTTATTTCTTTGTTGGGTTATTTTTTTCAGGAGAGCTTCCAGGATGGGCCGGCTGATTACCATGAGTCACAGCAGAGCAGTGGGACAGATATCGATCCTGTGGAGGAGACTAGAGTAGCTCGTGATATTTGGGAGAGAGCAGTTGGTCCCCAAAAGAGTAATCATATGGTAGGATCTGGTGGTATTGGACCGGCTGCTTTCAGAACAAGCATTATTCCGAGTCTATCTTCTTCACATTCTGGATCAGAGAGTACTGGTCGCTCTTATGTTCCTAATTCTAGTGAGTTGAATGCTATTACGCAATGGACCCAGCAACTGAGCGAGACCCATCGTCAGTTTGCCGAGCAGCAGGAGCAAAATGAACGGCTAGAATAGCTGAGGAGCGTATGGAGGAGCAGGCTAGGATAGTTGCAGAGCAGGCTAGGATAAATGAGGAGCGCTTTAAGCTTTTGCAGGATCAGCTGATGTCTCAGCACTCGAGGCCATCATCATCACATATGCCATCCTACCTGCCGAAGCAGCATTTCGGCGGTGCATTTCAGCCGTGGCCTCAGCCCCAGTACTCCCAGCAGTATGCACCCCAGTATTCCACGCAGTGTCCACCGCAGCAGGTTCCGCACCGCCAGCAGCAGCCATACCAGCCATACCAGCACCCCCAGCAGCAGTCACCCCACCAGCCCAACTCAAACATCGATCTTAATATCGATGCGATTAGTGCTTTTCTTGCATCAGATGATACCTATTATCATGATGATGAGTCAGGCCAGCAGCCACCCCAGTAGCTTTGAATTGTTTTATTTTGTTGTAATTTAAGTTTTCATTTGTATTTGTTATGGATATTTGAGTACTTTGTTCGATTTGAAATTTGAATTAAATTAAATCGTCTTCAGTTCAGACCTATTATTGTTTTTCATTTCATAAATTATTAAGATCGATATTAATAATTTTAATTATTATTTTTTATTTTAAAAAAATAATTTTAATTTTTTTTAATTAATTTAATTAATTATTTAAAATTAATTACTATATTAAATTAATTATTACTTTTCATTCCTAATTTTTATTTTTTAATAAATAAATCAATTAATAATTAAAGTTTTTATAAAATAATATTAATTTTTTAAATAAAACGAAAATTAATTTCCGGCGGATTTAACGGGTTTTCTGGCGGATTTTATTTTTCAAAAAAAAAATGTTTTTCCGGCGGATTTAACGGCATTTCCGACGGTTTTTTATTTTTTTTAAAAATAAGAGTTTTTACCGACGGATTTAGCAGCATTTTCGGCGGATATTTCGGCGGATAATCCGCCGGTAATGTTATGCGATTTTTTTGGGGGTTTCCGGACCGTTTGCTGCGAGTTGGTTATCGGCGCGAAAAATCCGCCGGAAAGTCCAAATTTTCGGGCTTTTCCGGCGGATTTTGCCCGCCGAAAAAATCAACTTTCTTGTAGTGAGTGCATAATCTTCCCCCTCACACTTGAGAATGTAGCCTCGAACTGGTTTAGATCTCTTAAACCAAACACTATCTCTTCCTGGGATCAGCTGGCTAAGCTCTTCTCTGCTCAGTTTGCTCACTCCAAAAGCAAGCCCAAGCACCGGAAAGTCTTAACGACCATTCGGCAAGGCGAAAACGAGCCTCTCCGGGACTACATTGAAAGATTCAATTGGGAAGCTGCTCAAGTCCGACACCTGGACGACTCTTTCCGACTCTATTTTATGGAGGTTGGACTTCGTGAAGGAAGCTTATTCCAAACCAGCATCAGAGTGGATGAACCTAAGACTCTCGCGCAGTTCCTCCTGAGGTCTCAAGTACATCGACCATGAAGAAGGGGTCAAGATAGGAGGGTCACATGTCACTTAGGCCCCGAAATGAGCCTACGGGCGTGATGTAATCCGACTTTGTAAATATTCAACCATCTAATATATATCCCGACTACGATTTTCCTCACACAAAGTGCTTAGTAAAAGTGAGTTCCGAGGTTGAAAGGAGGGATTTGGGATCGGTCGAACGATCGCCTAAAAGTTCCACGCTAAAACCAAACCGAGCTCGACATCGCTAGTGACCGAGGTAGTGGCGTCCCGTTGGGACGAGTTCAATCCGGTCCGAGCCCCGGTAGCCTGTCCCAAGGGCTATGAAGATATTTGGATTTCGAAGTCGCAAAGATTATTGGCCGAGGCTGCCATTACCCTGAAGGGCGGGTTCGATCCGGGCCGAGTCCTGGTAAACTGCTCTGAAGGCGACACTAAACTGACACCTCGAGTCCCTCAGGTGGTCACGTTTTAACATAGCTGAAGCTGCCATTACCCTGAAGGGCGAGTTCGATCCGGGCCGAGTCTTGGTAAACTGCCCTGAAGGCAAAAATAAACTGACACCTCGAGTCCCTCAGGTGGTCACGTTTTAACATGGCTGAGGCTGCCATTACCCTGAAGGGCGAGTTCGATCCGGGACGAGTCCTGGTAAACTGCCCTGAAGGCTACACTAAACTGACACCTCGAGTCCCTCAGGTGGTCATGTTTTAACATGGCCGGAGCTGCCATTACCCTGAAGGGCGAGTTCAATCCGGGCCGAGTCCTGGTGAACTGCCCTGAGGGCGACATTAAGCTAACACCTCGAGTCCCTCAGGTGGTCACGTCATTCTCGGACACTCTGAGGCTGGGGGCATAAACCTTCGTAGACACAAGCCCGACCTCAGAAAATATCGCAATTTCAAGACCCAAATCTCGGGCATTCTGGGGCTGGGGGCAGACACCCTCAAAGGTATAAGCCCGGCCTCGAAGAAGGTCGCCACGAAGGTCCGACCTCCAAATTCAAAACTCTCACGAAGCCCAGACAAGCTTACAAGTCTAGATCGCCTCACTGGCGACTCGACTTGGGGGCAACTGTTACGGATTGGCCCAATCCACAATAGTGAGGCCCATAAGCAAAAGCAGATTCATTAACCAACGGCTAAGATCTAGGCCCTAGATCAGACGGCTCTGATTCATTAGGTCAACACACTTTTACTCTATAAATAGACATTCAATGCAATGCTCAAGGTACATACTCTTTCCTACATTCCTACCTCTAATCAGTTCTCTAGCTGACTTGAGCGTTGAAGTGTCTTCGCAGGTACCACCTGCCCCGGATCGGACGCGGAGCTCGGTTGATCAAGACCAACCCCTACCAACTATCTCGGATCGGACCTTGTGTCTAAGATCGGATACAGGTCCAGAGATACGGTACAGAACAGGTATATAAGTGTATATTAATAAGTAGACATAATACTCAATAAGGTTGATCTACGATCAAGAAATCAAAAATACAATTATATTTATATATTATTAATATATAAAATAATAATGAAAAATCTTCCTCAAATATTATTATTTTAGTACCATGTCTATTTATTACTATATATTTATATATTGTTATATGAAATGTTTTAACATAATCCTAAATAAATATATAAGGTATGTATTTTAGAACATGAACCAAATGTGAATTGTTGTCAAAAAAAAAACAAATGTGAAATCATATTTATATATTATTAATAGGCTTAAATATGTTTTAGGCCCCTGTAAATATAGGGTGTTTTGGTTTAAGCCCCTGCAAATTTTTTTTTTTGTTAAAAGCCCTTGTAAAATGAAATATTTTGTTATAAGCCCTTCTCAACATATCCAACAATCATAGCATTCCATGTTAAGGCTAACATTTTAGTCATAGAAGGGCTTATAACAAAATATGTCATTTTGCAAGGGCTTTTAACAAAAAAACTTTTTGCAGGGGCTTAAACCAAAACACCCTATATTTGCAGAGGCCTAAAACATATTTAAGCCTTATTAATATATAACTTGTGTAAAATTTTTCCCAAAATGTTGTTTTTTATTTATAATGTCTAATTTTTTACTAACTATTTATATATATATATATATATATATATATATCAATATGTGAATTTTTTAATATTATATTTATATATTATTAATAAAAAAGTTATGTAATTTTTTCCCTAACATTGTTGTTTTATTACCACGTCAATTTACAATTGTATATTTCTATATTAATATATGCAAAAAATGTTGATATATAAAAATAAGTAGTATTTAAAGTAATATAAAGGAACCAAAACTGAAATCATATTTAGGCTATGTTTGGCGTGTCTCATTTGCTAGCAGTGAATGAAACTAGTGTATTTGACTACGGGTGACGAGTACATGTGTTTGATGAGCACTAGCGTTTTGCGTTTTTCGGGTAGCGTTCCGCATTTCTTAAGTAGCGTTTTAGCGGATAGCGTATATGGTCTCACTTTTTTTTGGCATTTTTACGCTTATTATTTTTCTTAAATTACTTCTCTTTCCTCGTTAAATATTTTATCATCATTAAATAATTTAATTATTAATTAAATATCATTTTATGTCATTTTATATTTATATGCTATTTTAACTGTTAGTTTTATCAAATACATAATTTGCTATTAGTTAGCTTATCCACTATCCGTTGTCCACTAGCTCATCCGCTATTCGCTACTTTTTACCAAACATAGCTTTATACGCTATTGTTATACAATTTATTTATAGAAAAATCTCCATAAATGTTATTATTTTATTACCAAGTTTCATTTTTTACTATATATATTATATGCAAATTTGTTATAATAAAATAACATATAAGGTATTTAAATCTTAAATTTTATCATAACATATAGTATGAAATTTCATATAGTTTTACAATAATAAATTTACTATATATATATTGTAAATATCTTATACGAATAACCATTTATATAAACTTAATTTATAGTAATCACAATCGCCCAAAATTTATAGTAGAAGAAATAAAATGTAATTAAACCTTAAAATAATATCACCATACTCAAATGTAATATATTAATATTGTCGGTACGGAGCAGCGTTAAAACTCTGGGCCAGATGTCCTGCCCCTCGAGGCACCTACAATTCAGCGAGGGGATTAGTCACTGCGGTCGGCAGTGGATACCCTGAGTAAAACTAAAAAAATATATTAATATTGTCAAAAAAAATGTAATATATCAATATTAACTGGACTCAATATTTTGAGTATGGATATTCTAAAATAAACACACTTTTAATATAAACTGTTTATTAAATTATTAATATATCCAATACTTAATATTATCACTTCACTTCAAAAAATGGTAACAAAAAAGTTATCAAAATAAATTTATTTTATTTTTGTCTACTATATAAAACAGGGGAGGATACATAAACAAAAAGAAAAGAAAAAAACACAGAGGTGGCGAAGTTGAGAAAAGGGGTAGTAGATTTGATTGAAATAACATAAGAATGAAAGGGACCGATACCGATGGAAAGGTGTGTGAGGAATTTACTCCCAAATACTATGGCCTCTGCTTTCTCGGTGGTATGCTTAGTTCCGGCACCACCCATCTCTCTATCACTCCTCTCGATGTACTCAAAGTTAACATGCAGGTTGGTTGGTTGGTTGGTTCGCATAAACTGGTTATTTTCCTATCCTACCTATTCCTATCTCTATTCCTATTCTTATTCCTATTCCTCATTGTAGGTGAATCCAAACAAATATAAAACCATTTTATCTGGGCTTGTTACTCTTTACAAAGAAGAAGGAGGTTATGCTCTTTGGAGAGGTTGGTCTGGAAAATTCTACGGATACGGTATTCAAGGAGGATGCAAATACGGTCTCTACGAGTATTTAAAAAATTATTATTCCGATATCTTCGTTAATTCCAACAGGAATACCATATTCTTTCTCAGCAGTTTATCTGCACAAGCTTTAGCTGACGTCACTCTTTCTCCTTTCGAAGCCGTTAAAATCCGTGTTCAACTTAACCCTAATTTCGCAAAGGGTTTAATCGATGGATTTCCTCTCGTTTACAAAAATGAAGGCATGGCTGGATTTTACAGAGGCCTTGTTCCTTTGTGGAGTCGTAATCTTCCTTTTAACATTGTTATGTTTTCAACATTTGAGTATTCTGTTGACCTAATTTATAGAAAAATTATGCGTAGAAGAAAAGAGAATTGTTCTACTTCACAACAACTTGGTGTTACGTGTTTAGCTGCTTATACAGCTGGTGCTGTTGGTACTGTAATTTCTAATCCTGCTGATAATGTCATGACTAGTCTTTATAAGAAAAAGGCTGAATCTGCAATGCAGGTAGGTAGATTTTTTTGTTCTTGTTATGTTATGTCCTCTTTCATTTGGAATGTGAAACATTAATGGGATTCAATTTCTTGGCTTTGTTGTTTTTTTAGGCTATCAGAAACATTGGCTTCGTTAATTTGTTTACTAGAAGTCTTCCTGTTCGGATTGCTCTTTTAGGTCCAGTTGTTACTTTGCAGTGGTTTCTCTATGACGCTATGAAAGTGCTTTGTGGACTGTAAGTGCATTTTTTTTATCACTTTCCTGTTTGGATAAATAGCTATTTTGATCCCTGAATGTCATTATAGTCTGGTCTTTGGATGTATCAAAATTATAATAACATCATGGAATCTGCTTTTCTTTAATCAATTTAGTTCTTGAATGCATCTTTAATTCGTCAGTTTGGTCCTCAAACGCGTCTTCCGTTAGTCAGTTTAATCCCAAACATTACTAACAGAAGAGAAGACACACTTAGTGATGTTTTTGAAATTTCTACTCATTTAGGCACTATAATGAATTAATGATAGCGTAAATACTCATTTTCGCCCTTAGATGTATGGGGCGCTATCATTATAGCGGCCGCTATAGCAGTATAGTGTTGCTTAGTGGTCCCTAGGCGCTAGGCTATTTGTGCTCTGATTTCACGGTTTTGCCATTGCTATGATGTCAGCCTAGTCACAACCACTACTTTGTTTTCAATGTTTGAGTATTAATTTTGTGTATTCTTCTACTTTTGAGCCTTTATGTGGAAGGTATAAATTGCTTGTATCGTTTCCCTAAACTTCGACATAGCGGCCATACCACTACCCGCTACACCGGTATAGCGTTTTGGGAGTCGACCGCTACACTATGCTATCTGTTATTGACTACATAGATCCACTAGATGGCTTCTGATGTAGATGTTAAAACCCGGACAATCATAATTTTAGATTCATGTTGATATAGATAGTGTTTCTGTTGAGCTATCCTTTGCGTGGATGATATTTCTTCCATAAGCAGTTTTGAATACATCACGAATCTAATAAATTTGGCCAAACTATATAATTCATCCCTTTTTAAGACTGAGCCACAATTTTCTATGAATTACTTGCCTACAGAGTTTTCCCCAACACTAAACCCCCTTTCTGTTTGTATTTAACTGAAATTTTTTAGTTAAATCAAACATTTCGGAGTGCACAAGACATGCATATGAGTTTCCAAACAAGACCACTCCAAGAAACATCTGTCCTGGTTAGGATTTAACCCTGAGTGCCATCAGTGATCCACTCATTATTCCAACACCATCAATTAAAGATTTGCTTGACCTTTCTGTAATATTTGGACAGCTTTCTTAGACCACAATCACTAGATCCACTCCTTGTATGAGACTTTAGGATTTTGGGAACTATTCAATAGCTGTAGGCATGAAGGTTTGCATGGGTGACACCATGGCAGAGTTTTGGTTTGCTTCTGTTGTGTTTTATTTTTCTTTTTGAAGCAAATGTAAGGTGTACATCCATGTATTGGAGATTTGGAATCTTGGGCACACTTCTTTTCACGTTTCTCCATCACTGGAAAGTTGAAGAAGTTGGAGATTTTGCTTGGAAATTAAAATGCGTGTTGGGTGCCTACCTAGAACATTAGATTGAACTGAAATATGTTATTTCAATTGAGTTCAAATGTCTGTCTGGAGTGTTTAGTGTTTTTGCAGAGGAGTTTTTTAGTGAAATATTTATCTCACTGTGGTTAAATTGTGATTTGTCCTATAAATCTTTACATTTATTCCTGGGCTTTATGCTAAGCTTCCAATAAATTGTTCTGGATGAAGAAAAAATTGTGTTTCTGGTACATTGTTATGGACTTATGGGTTGTTTATTTTGGGGTGTATCCACCATAGAGAAATTTGTTTGCAGTGCATGCTCTTTTGTCTTTTCCATGTCTCCAGCAAGTTATAAATAGTTTCACATCACCATCGTGTAGAGCACACAGTATACAACAGTCCTTGGTTATGTTGCACATAATTGTTCATTGAATTTGAACTTGTATTATTCTTTATGGCAATCAGATATTGATGGATTCCCTTTTGTGTGTTTTATCCTTTAGGCCTACTAGTGGGGGGCTTGCGAGAGACTTGAAGGAAGAAGCTAAATCGTAATTTGTGCTCAAGTATCTGAGAATGTGGTTTGTTCCTGATTGTCCGAATTATTTTTTTCATACTATTTATCTTTAGAATAAGATAACGATAAGATTCGATGTTCAAACCTGCATATGCAAGCTTGAACAGATGCAAGAAACATTATTCTTTGTTCAACTGTACATGTACAGTAACTCAGCAACTGTACATGCACATACAAAACAGAGGAAACTAATTGAATAAGTGAATATTTGTATTTAAGTTAACAAATTTTGAGTTTGAACGATTTTCATTTTCCAAATCCAAACCAACTCAATCCAAAATCGTAAACTGATCCAAATCAAATTGAAAACCGCAAAAAATCGCTTTGGTTTGGATCTAATTGGATCACTTTTTGAATCAACCAATTGGTTTGGTTTGGTTTGGATCACAATTTTTTTTTTTTTGTAATCGAACGAAACCAAACTGATTGGTTTAGTGTATACGATGCCATGATATCTGCAGACACTTACGACTTACCTAGTCATACACGGCTATGGGATACGATACGAATACGGAATACGGGAAAATTTTGAAAATTAAGATACGACACGGCTGAGATACTTTAATAAAAAATTAAATTAAAATTTAAATATATAAAACCATAACAGAAAAAATAAATAGAATAGAAACACAAATAGAAAAAAAAATAAAGATGAAAAACTGAAATATTGCATTATATATATATATATATATATATATAAAAAAACTGCTCCAATAGATAAAAAAAAATCACACAAAAAATATATGGATGAAAGGAAGAAGACAACCGACACACCTATGTATGAGTGACTAGTCATAAAAAGTAATTGTGGACAAGTAACAAGGACCACCCGAAATCGTATAATCTGAATAGTCAGTGGCAGAAATAGATGACTTTTTATAGACTAAGATATTCGTATTAGTACGTAGTTGTTCAATAAAACATAAGCATATCATTAATCAATATATGTTCATCACATTGTAAAAATAAATACTTGTGATCATATCAAGTAGAGATAGTTATGTATATTTATCCCACTCATATCACAATGTATTATTTCTTCTATTATTGTATTACGAAAAAACATATAATTTTGTCTTTTAGTTATTGAAGTATTAAAGTGTATCATATATGAGTGACAATTATATGCTTAGTTGGTAAGAGGTATCGAAAAAGTATCTGAAAAGTATCATTAGTTGGTAAGAAGTATCAAAGATGTATCTGAAAAGTATCGAGTCAAATATTTTTAAAAAGAATTAAAAAATTATTGGATACTCTTTGGGTACGTATCAGAAAGTATCGAGTGCGTGTCGGTATCGGATACGTATCGGACACGGGTACGTCTCTATTTTTGAAGTATCGGGGCTTAATAGCTTGAAATTGATATTACAAACTAAAATTGCGGTTTGGTTCTGTTCTTAATTCAATTTTACTACATATGATTTACCAGATACTCCCTCCGTATCATATTTTTATGACTTTCTAGCCAAAATTTTTTTTCCCATAATACATGACTTTTTAGAATCCCAATGAAACACTAATATTTCTTTCCTACTACACGTTTCATTATTTAATAATATCTCTTTCATAATTCTATTTATTTATCTTCCCAATGTCATCATTAATAAGGTTAATTTGGTAAACTAACTCACAATTTCTCTTTCCCATACAAAATTTACTACTTTTCTTAATATGTGTGAAATGACCCAAAACGACATATAATATGGGACGGAGGGAGTATAATGTAGTAAGATGGTATTGTTTCTACGACTTCTGCATATTAAGTTTTTCATTCTATTTTTGTTTTTAATGCTACTAAATTTTGAGTTTGGTAGTTTATATTAGAATAATATAATAAGTATTTTATTTTATTCATTAAATTTTGAATCAAAATAATTGATCTTAACTCTAGATGAAATTTTGTTTTTTGATTGTACAAGATCGAACCAACTGAACCCATTCAAATGCATTGGTTTGGATTTTTTAAAAAAGTCAACTAAAGCAAACCAAACCGCATGTGTATTTACTCTATGATTTGGATGACTTTTTGGTTCAAAATCGAACCAAACAACACCGTGAATACTCTACTTACCACGAGACTATCACATGACATATATCATGTTAGTTGTTACTGATTGATGGTTACGATTTTTTTTTTATTTTGACAAAACAAGAATTAATTTTATTAAAACAATAATTTCAATAATAATTTATCAATAATTTAATTTGATAGTTTTTTTAAAATAACTAACTAAAAGAAAAAGTCCCATTTTAATTTAGAGTTAAATTTTATGCAATTTCGATGCAAAGAATTTTACAATGTGGACCAACCGAAACTATAATATTGATAACTTAGTAAGTTGGGTTAAAATTAAATATTTTCAATAATATATTAATTTATTATTGACTAACCACATAAAAAAACTCTTACAACGACAATGCATATAAAGTAAATTCATTTTATCTCTATGAAATCTTTTAGGTTCCTTCAAAAAAAAGAATTTTTTTACGGCGAGAGGATAACACACTAATTTAAGGTAGGAAAAACCTTCGGACTCTTTGAACACTTATAAAGAAAGTTACTGTTATCTCATCCCAAAGAAATTTGTAGGAAATTGAACCTTCAACTTGTTAGATGCAAGTGTTGTCTTGCTTCACTAAGCCAATCTTATAAGGTAAATTCTTCATTTAAAATAAAAACTCAATATATTTAGGCTCTATTTGGCAAAAATAGCGGATAAGCAAACTTATAGCGGATGAGTTGATAGTGTGACACCCTCTACCCCCGAAAGTAATAATAAGAGAAAAGTACGAAAAATGAGTAAATTTGTTTTTCAAAATAATATTCGCAATTCATTTTCGAAATACCTTTCGCAAGTAAAAGATGCCATCAACTTCTTAAATCATATAAACATTATTTATAAGAACATTAAAGCCTAAGGCGATAAAACATTTCTTTTAATATAATAACTAGAATGACCTGAAATATAATATTGAAAATACAACCCAACTCCTGATGTCACATGATCAAAGCAATAAATCTTTAATCAATTAAATAAAAAGAAAGCGACATCAACGTATAGTATCATTCCGCAAGTTGCTAGGTGATCCGTAGTGATCACATCTCCACCGCTGCACAATCGTAGAAGCTCACATCAATGACACCTGGAACTCAACAGCAAAGGCAACCACAATCCATCAAATCAATATCAAACAGTCACTCTAAAAAGAGTGACCAACACAACACGTTCATACAGCAAGAGGTCACAAAGTGATGCCACAAAGGGCTCGTACGTAAAAAGTGAGGGGGGGTCACATCACACCGTTAAAATCACTACAGTATATACGACAAACATAACCTGTATTCTAAGTTAATCGTCAACAACAACAACAACAACAATAACAATAGGACCGGGATACCTTGCTCAATAATGCCCTAGGACGAACAACAACAATAAGACCGGGGGACCTTGCCTGAACGGGATACTTTACCTGATAACGCCCTACGACGAAGACCAATAGGACCGGGATACCTTGCCCGAACGGGATACCTTGCCCAATAATGACCTACAAGAAAACAACAGGATCGGAATAGCCCGAACGGGATACCTTGCCCGATAATGCCCTGAAGAACACCCAAGAGAGGACTATGAGGACCGGGATACCTTTCCCAATAATGTCCTACTAACAACAACAACGACGACGACAACAACAAGATGGATACACATGAACCTAATCAGACGCCATATCACACAACGACAACGACAACAACGAGAACGACGATGACAACAACAACAACAACAATACCTATCATCATCACCATCCTTTGAGGTACGGCTCGCCCATGCTGCGACGAGTTCTTGCCCATACTGCGACAAGGTTCCTCCTATACAATTTCAACTATTGAGGTACGGCTCGCCCATACTGCGACGAGTCCTTGCCCATAATGCGACAAGGTTCCTCTTATAATCATCAACTTTTAAGGTACGACTCGCCCATGCTGCTGCGAGTCCCTGCCCATGCTGCGACAAGGTGCCTTTAACAAATCTCGATCACGAAGATACAGCTCGTCCATACTGCAACGAGTTCTTGCCCATGCTGCGACAATATTCTTCAACACGAACCAGCTTGCTAATCATCGACGAATGATAACTTGCCCATTGTGCGACAAGTCTTCGATAACAATACCCATAAAGCTAACCAGCAATCACCACAAACACGAACGTCAAGTCATTTAATAACCTTAGTGATTCCAAGTTAGTCCTGACTACATCATTCTATGCTAAGATTTTTGTCTAAGTCTCAAATAACAAGAACTTCTTATTGTTTTGAATTACCTGTCATTCTAGTCTATTAACACATTAGACACTAGCTCATCCTACCACTTTTATAACTAAGTGATTTATCAATCTACTCATATTAGAATCGTCCAATAAACTCGACCTATTGACTACAACCATCCAAATAATAAAATTACAGTCATCCAAATAATTTAGTTACAGTCATCCAGATCATTTGGTTACAGTCATCCAAATCAAATAATCAAATAATTTACAGACCATTTAAATCATTACAGTCGTCCAAATCAAATAATTTACAGACATTCAAATCATTTACAGTCATCCGAATTATTTACAGTCATCCAAATTGCATAAATCGAATAAGTCATAATTAATAACTAAATAAGTAAATAAACAAATACAGTAAACTAGGAGTAGCGGCAATCGATACTATTTTAGTTTTATCCCCTATTTCCCATATAGAATAGAAACCATTTCCCCCTGTACCTGATATCGAAGCGTCTTCCAAAGGCAAATCTCGACAGAGACAAATTACGAGTTCTCGAGCGTGAATCAATTCCGGCAGGACAATGTTTGACTCAAATGCGTACAATCGTGCAACAACAACAATGACGGTACAAAAGTCATATACTAAAAATATTGACTATAATTAATAGCTCGATAAATGAATCAATCATGTTTTACGAAATACCTATGCAATTGTAGTGTTTCGAAACCGCAATCCCAATAACTCAAGACGTCCACAACGAACTAAATACACTAATTAAGCGAGGTTCAGCAAGTGAAGGCTACCAAGCGGCGGACGAAGCGACGCCATGTCTTCCACCGTTTCAAGCGTGTTGTTAAGGAAGCTACAGGGGTTGCACTATTATTTTTTTTGTATAAGCAACTGCTGTAACGTTGCAATGGAGATGACAGGGGAAACGTTGTGGCTGTTCAGTTTGTGATGCAGGACTGAACGAAGGTGGGGCCAATGGCGGCGTGGTGGTGATTTGAGGATGCGAAAATCGCACCCTTAGTGGTCATGGTGATGAGGAAACAGCGAGAAACATAAGAGGGGAGTAGAGGCGAGTTTGTGGCCGAGAACGACGCCGGAGTGGTGGTGGTTTGCTATGGTGTTAATGGCATTTCACGGGAAAACGGCAAAGAGAAGGACATGAGATAGGGCTCGCCACCGGTTGAATCGTTGGCGGAATCAAACTCAGGAAATGATTTTGAGTTGGGGGACGAGTTTTGGGACATGGCCGTGGTGAGATGATGGAAAACGAGATGGAGGAAATACTGGGCTAGGGTTTTGACTGTTTTTCTGCGCGTTGCAGGCTGGAGGAAGAAGAAAGGAAAACGGGTCGGGTTAGGGTCCGTGGATCGCGCGCTCGTGGGCTGGGCAAGGCGCTGGGCTGAATTTAGTAAGCAGGAAGGGGTGTGCGCATGAAACAAGGGGGTGTAGCATTAAAAATACTTAAAAATCCATTTTAAAATATTTTTAAAGCCCATTTTCATTACAACTACCATTCTAACACCTCCATAGCCCAAAATAACTTTTAAAAAACAATTCTACTTTAAACACTAATCTTTTTAAAAATTAAAATAAAGATATAATATATAATAAAAATCATATATTACCAAAAGCATATAAAAATACAATTAAATATGATTTCAACTAATTTTAATAACTCAACACACAATAAATTGAAATAGTTTAATCTTATCACTTAATTATAATATATAAAACAAGCACAAACTAAAAGAACCACAACGCACCGAAATCGGGGTGTTACAGATAGCGAATAAGGTAGCAGATTGAATTTAAAGTGTTTTTTAAAATTAGTGGTTAAACTAGCTTATGAATTTAAAAAGACCTAAAATATGCATTTGTAACTAATGTTTAACTATGAGAAAGAATATTCATTTAATAGAGGATAAATGAGGAATTTAATTAATGTAACAAGAGTAAAGATGAGAGATAAAATGAAACGCTATAAGCTATAAACTCAAAAGCAACTTCAAGTAACGTTTCAAAAGAACAATATAAGCTACTAAAAAACGCTATAAACTTGTCATGCCAAACAGTTACAAAAACGCATTCACTATAAGCTAGCGGATTGACATTGCCTAACAGACAAGGCCGATCATTATGGTGTGCAGACCGTGCTATAGCACAGGGACTCAGCCAAATCTAATTTTTTAGGCCCCCCCAAAAAGAACTTTAGATTACGGAAAAAAAATTAGATGTTCAAATACACGAGGTTTGTTTCTAATAACCGGTTTTGGTGATAGAAGAATTTAATTTCGAGACAAAATATGCAAAGTGTGATGCTGAACAGTGTGTTTTTGGTACTTTAAAGTTCAGAAAATATTTTAAGTGTTCAAATACGCAAACTTCCTTCCTCAATAACCAGTTTGGTGAGAAAACGATAATTTTGTGATAAAATACGTAAAATGCATCATTAAACAGTGTGTTTTTAGGTACTTTAGCACTCAGAAAAAACTTTAGATATGATTCATGAAAAAATTGGTATAAGATAAAAGTATAATTGGTGGCCTAATTTTTAAGATTTTAAGAGAGCCTCTAAATTGTTTGGGACGACCTATAATCATAGCCTTAGTATACAAAATATTAATAACCTAGACTGAATAAAAAATTATTTCACTATTTTTTTGTTAAAATATACCATTTCAGTCTTAATTAGAAGAAGAATTTAAATTAATTATCCTACGAAAAAAGAAGAAGAATTTAATTTAAATTTATGGCGGATAATACTAAAAAGTCTAATACTGATAAGCAGAATGGAAATGGTACCGCCGCGTGGCAACTTGAGAACCAGGAAAAAGGGCGAGCTTTGAATTGATACACACACTCTAAAATATCCGTAGAGAAGAAGAGAATAAAGAGCAAAACAGGAAACAAGAATCGAATTCTCTCTCATTTCTCATCAATCATAGCAAAAATGTGCAGCATAGCCTCCTCACATCAAAGCTTCCTTATTCCTCCTCTAACCCTCAAACCAAACTACTTGAGGAGAAGCACCAGAAGGAGTAGCGTCGTCTATTGCAGTTGCCAGCCACAACAAGAATCTCCAACTCCAAGGAATAATGAGAAGAACAAGTTAGCAAAGTTAGCAATGGTTGCACTTGCAGCTGGGGTGTTAACACTGGGTTCAGTTAACGATGATGCATTAGCTGCCAAAACTGGTGGTAGAATTGGTGGTCAAGCCTTCAGGTCCTCCGCTCCTCGCTCTGCCCCAAGAATCAACAACAATTCCAGGTTTATTTCTTTCTTGCTATATATATATATATATGCATGCCCGCTCATATTTATTTTCGTAATTTCCAATTTCACTTTACTCACACTCTTCTTAATTTTCAGTTATGCAATTTTTAATATTCATCCTAGCTAGGTCTGTTAATTTTGAATCTTGATCATAATATCTATTCCCTCTAGAAAAAGTTTAGTGTTATGCTGAAAATAGGTGTTTTTTATTTTATTATGGTTGATGTAAAATTATTATAGGTTACTCCGTTGGTGAGTTACGGGATATCGAAACATTTCACCCTCTCTTGCAACCAAGAGATGGAGGTTAACACACACAATTTAGGGAGAAAGTATGTGAGTAATTTACTCTGAATATGCATACTTTACTGATCAATGGTAGCTATTTATACAATACTACACAGTCCCACATTGAGTGGACTAACTAACTCTTCTAACTTCTAAAAGAAATAACTACCTCTCTCATTACATTGGTTTACAATTTACATTTCAACACTGCCCTTTAATACACCAATGTGTCTAAGGATATCACACTTAGCATCTTCCTCATCTCCTTGAGTTTCTCAATCTTCTTAGGCTTTATCATGATGTCTACAACTTGGATTTCGGTTCTCGGTTCTGCAGTAAATGATTAACCTTCCCCTGATTAAGAAGGAAATGAAATTTGGTTTCTATGTGCTTACTTCTTCCTTGGCGTGCTGCATTGTAGCAGAGATATATTCCACCTCGGATGATGACAATGCTACCACTGTTTGTTTCTTTGAGTACCAAGAAATTGGCGCTTGAAAGAGCTTGAACACATATTCCATGGTACTCCTCCTTTTCACTTTATCACCACACCAATCCGAGTCAGAGTAGCTAACTAAACCACCATTGTCTTGCTTTCCAGTATTAGGAAACAATACACCATAATTAATTGTTCCCTTCAAGTATCTTAAGATTCTCTTAGCTGCCAACATTCCTACACTGAAAGATATATCAGGCCTTGTATTGCGCACGTACCTTAGACGACCAACTAGTTGTTTATATAGAGTGCTATCCACAGTTGTGTATGACTCGTCTCATCTTTATTCAGGTTGATGTTTGCTTTGATGGGAGTGCATGTTGATTTGCAGTTTAGCAATTTAAATCTTTTCAACACTTATGTTATGTACTTTCTTTGATGGAGTAGAATTCCCTTCCCTGTTTCAACAAATTCAAGGCCAAGGAAATATTCTCAGTTCACCCAAATTAGTCATCTCAAACTCAACCTTCATTCTGACTTTCAATTCATCAAATTCACCTTTCTTGCTTCCTCTCTTTACATTGTTTTATATTTTAACGCTTACAAATTAACCACTAACATTTGCCTGGTTTTAAAATTAAATCGAAGTTTTATTCAGCAATTCCATATTATATACCTGTATAATCGATAGAACATGTAATGTTTGGCCTGCCTCATATTTTTTCTGAAACATTTGGCAATTGACAGGACAAATATCTATGTAAATCCTCGAGTGGCGCCTCCACTAGTTGGTGGATATGGCTATGGTGTGCCATTCTATGGTGGTGGCTGGGGATGGTCTCCATTTTCTTTCTTTGCACCAGGTCCAAGTGTAGCCGTAGGCATTGGGGGTGGATTTGATACTATAGTTCTGTTTATGCTTCTTGGTGCTGGCGCTGCAGTTGTGAGGAGATTCTTGGGGTCAAGAAATAAAGATGATGATGATGACGACGACTACTAGTTATACAAAAAATCTATTTAAGACTTACTTGTAAAGAGATGTTACGAATGGCAGAATGAACATATATGATGACCAAGTCATTTGGTATTTTGAGATATATTATAATTGAAATAGAAGCTATTTTGTGCCTTCTTGATGATTCTTTCAGCCATTCAAAATCAAATTTGAAGCATTGTTGAAGAGGAGGCCTTAAAGCGTTTGCTTTATACACCATATACCTTAAGGCTGGTCTACAGAAGTCATTAATGTGTTGTGTGACACTTAGGATGGAGAATAAGTTGGGATTTTGTGTTTGGGCAACGAGAGCGACAACGGGAGAGGCAGCGAGAGCAGCAATGAGCGACTGGCAACGAGATCGGCAACGGAAGAGCCAACGGAGAGCGGAAACAAGGACCGGTAACGGGAGCGGCAACAAAGCGGAAAATAACTAATATCAATTTGACCATCGAGAAAAACTAATCTAATAAAACTAATTAATCTAACCACCGAAAAAAATTCCAAAATAACTTTTTATTCTCTTCGAAAAAAACAAGAAGATTTGATAACTATTCATACTACAGATAAATATTAAAAAAAACACATGATAAATATTTGTCATTAAAACCTAAAAAAATGACAAATAAGTGTTACTGATATATAAAAAAACATGAGATTTATATTTGTCATAGATAATTATATTACCGCTAACAAAAATTCCAAAATAACTTTGTTTAATAATTTAATAACTTAATTTAAATAATTAAATTAATATTAAAAAATCAATAAAAAAAATATATTATAGTGGCAATAGGAGTGACAACTAGGACCGGCAACGAGAGCAGCAACAAGAGACTGGCAACCACCGGAGGGGCAACAAGAGCGACAACTGGAGACAGGGACGGATCCAGGAATTTCAACTCGTGGGGGCAAAATTATTTACTATGAATATTTATAAAAAAAAAAGATAAACGCATAACCGATAAAATGATGACATCATTACTATTAAGCAAAAAAATTGAGATTACAAAAATTATATCATTGTATATCCAAAAATTGAAGACACCTAAACATATAAGAACTATAATTGCTCTCTATGCTAATGAATTACTTGATTCTAATACAAAAACAAATAGAGTAACAATAAAAAAATTGGGGAAAAATGCTAAGTCTCAATATTCAATACAAGACAAGACACAATAAGCTAACAGGTCAGTGGCAACAATAAGCTAAATTTAAATTGACATTTTTTTAGAGATAAATTTCAATAAATATAAAAGGAACTGAAAAGAGAATAGGGAAATTTGTTTACCTTCATAAAAGCGGTGCCCTAAGTATGAGTTGCAGGCAGAAGAGATTAGAATAATTTGTTGGCTTGTTGCTAACTTGCTGTTGAGGAATAAGGTTAGAATTATGAGAAAGGAGGAGTAATTTGTTGCTAATTTGTTGCCTGCCGCAGTGCCTGCGTTCCCTATTCTTTTTGTCTGAGTACTGACGTTTTCTTTCTTTGCTTCATCTTTTATTTTATTTTATTTTATTATAAAGCAAAAAGCAATCTCTTGTTTTTTTGTTTGTTAAAAACAATAGTATCTTGTTTAAAAGACTTGCTTGAGGTACGAGGCTTTTTAAAAGCTTGTGGCCCACCATCGGTTTTCTAAAATATTACTGGTATACTAAATTTATTTGGTCTTACATGAGTGCTACTAGTATGTATGACCCGTGCGCTGCACGGGTATACATTTTCTGTTATAATAGTGATTTGAGTTTTTTCGATAATAAATTGACATTATTTAATTAATAATATACTTTTCCTGGATGTTTATGATTATGTAGTCGGAATTTTTGTTAAATAAACAACACATATTTGTATATTGACTTATTTTAATCAAAGTCGTAGTTTCTGGAACTTTTTAAGGTACATATTATGATTTTGAATTCGAATTGCATTTTTGCGGGAGAAATGCCATTATATTTATTTTCATTTTCATTTATCACAATAGCAAGTTATGATCTCAATTTGAAATATAAATTAATTGCTAAAACGCATTAAGAAGGTAGTACATATTCTGATTTCGAATTGCATTTTTGCGCAAGAAATGCCATTACATTTAGTTCAATTTATCACAATGGCAAGTAATGATCTCAATTTGAAACATAAATTAATTGCTAAAGGAATTAATGTCGAACCCGGTGCGAAAAAAGTGTATTATTGTTGGAAATTTGAGATTTCAAAATGACAATTGTAAGTGAATTATTTAATGTGATTAGTTGTTTATGCAAATAGCATTATATTCCTTCGTTTTTCTTCAGATTTTTATTTCAGCCAAGAAATGTTTCTGTGGATTTTTCTGGTCAGGGTATGCGTATACGTAACAGATTAATATGGGCTTCTATTTGCTGACATGTTATCCACATATTATTAATTTGATTGCGTGGCTTTTTATTAAGTTATGCATGGCAGCCTACTTTATTAATTTGATTTTATATAGTTATGATTATGATTACTCAATGCTGTATAGTTTTTGTGTGCATGGTAAAATATAAGAATTGTAATAGTTTTATTATTGTAAGGATAAATTTAGAAATTAAAAAAAAATAATTATCCTGAAAATAAATTCTAAATCTTTATTTAGAAAAAGTTAAAAATTAAAATTAAAATTTAAATGATAAGTAGGAAGTTAAAACTGAAAAAATCTTGGTAATTTAAAGAGCAATAAGGTTACGTGCAATGTTTTAGAAACAAAAATAGTAAATCCTATGTCAAACTTTTCATAGTTCAAAATACACTTTAAACCATTGCTTGATAAAGAACTGGTGAAATATAACCAATATTTGAAGCATATCCACTACAAAAAAACTAGTCATTAGCGAGGGACAGTTCCCTCGCAAAATGACCTGATTCCCTCACTAATGGTCATTTGCGAGGGACTTAGCGAGGGACTGGTTCCCTCGCTAATTCCCTCCTCGCAAATGGGATTAGCGAGGGAAGTTGGATCCCTCGCTAATGACTGCAGCTTTTCAGGTGATGGGACTCAGTTGCAGGGGTTGGTAAATGCGCAGGAATTAGCGACGGCTTTTGCCCTCGCTAATGACTGAATGGCTTGTTTTTTTTTATATATATTAATTAATGAATATTATATTATATTATTAATTTTGTGGTGATGTGTGGTGGTGGTGGTGGCGTGGTGGTGGCGTGGTGGTGGTGGTGGCGTGGTGGTGGTGATGGGTGGTTTAGAGTAGAGAGAAGGAGAAGAGTAAGGGAGAAAGAGAGAGAGAGGAGTGAGAGTGGTGGTGGTGGCGTGGTGGTGGTGGTGATGGGTGGTTTAGAGTAGAGAGAGAAGGAGAAGAGTAAGAGAGAGAGAGAGAGAGAGAGAGAGAGAGAGAGAGAGAGAGAGAGAGAGAGAGAGAGAGAAAGAGAGAAGAGTGAGAGTGGTGGTGGTGGGTTGGTGGTGGTGAAGAGTAAGAGAGAGTGAGTGAGAGTGGTAGGAGGTATGTGGTGGTGGTGGTGTTGGAAGAGTGAAGAGAGAAGAAGAGTGTGAGAGGAGGTGGTGATGATGGTGGTGGTGGTGGTGTTGGAAGAGTGAAGAGAGAAGAAGGGTGTGAGAGGAAGTGGAAGGGGGAAGAGGAAGGGAAGAGGAATGGTGAAGAGTGAGTAAGTGAGTGAGTGAGAAAGAAGAGTGAGGGTGTAAACGGATATAAAGGAAAAAAGAAAAAAATTTGCGAGGGAATTAGCGAGGGAACTGTCTCATCATCTGAAAAGTTAACGTTAGCGAGGGAATTAGCGAGGGAACTGTCCCTCGCTAATCTCTGCACCTTTACCAACCCCTGCGCTGAGTCCCATCATCTGAAAAAGCAAAATTTAGCGAGGGAATTAGCGAGGGCAGTCATTAGCGAGGGACAGTTCCCTCGCTAATTCCCTCGCTAATGACAAAAAAATTGACAGCTCTATGCCCTCGCTAATTCCCTCGCTAATGACTGTTTTTGCGAGGGACAACAAGTCCCTCGCTAATGTCCGTCGCTAATCAGTGTTTTTTTTGTAGTGATCATGACACACAAATCATAGTTTTATAAAGAACTGAAGATTGTTATATTGCTTTAGCTACACCCAACTTCCTTCCAAGTCTTAGACGTATATATTGCTTTGGTTGTATAAACTTCATGCATCAACAATTGAAAAACTTAGAAAATTACATCTTGGATCGGCTCAAAATCATTTACTCCAACTACATATACTCCATATTTGGTAAACTATCTTGTCATTTTCTATAGGTAAATCCTTGAACTCTATTAACATATATTATATCATCTTAATTTTGAAGACTCAAAATGTGCTCCAATTAGTTACCCCCACCAGCCATCAAGCAATAATTGTGAGTCGATAGTCGTCCAGATCGCCACACATATGTAACTTTGAGACTGGGCCGTTCAGATTAGACAGATGGATGACTTGGACGCCACCTATTTTTAATTTTTAATACTAGGCTTTTTTGATTAGTGACATGGACAGCTGATTTGGACTATTCGTGAATTTATATAATTATGATTATGATATGATGTGTGGGGAGTGGGGTCACCATAAAATTTAAAGTGGGGTCAAAATACACAATACTAATATTTTTTGGTTAGAAAATTATTGAGGAAGTGGGGTCAAGTGCCCCCAATTGTCACTACATAGATCCGTGCCTCACGGGAGAGGCAACGAGAGAGGCAAGGACGAACGGCAACGAGGAGCGACAACGAGAGCGGCAGTTGTCACGACAACGAGAGCGACAACAAGAGCGGCAACGGGGTGAATATCTTATATTAGATCTCATTTTATTTTATCTAATTTTTACTCAATTTTTAAGCTTAGAATAACATACCGACTTATTTTAACTTTCTACAATACAAGTTTTTTAAGCAAGTCGAAATATAGCCTTTTATCGACTTTTTTCTTTTTCTTTTATTAAATTTTACAATTTTTAAAGTATTTATAAATTCATAACAAATACAGTGTCACTCGTACGGATACACGGCTAAAATACAGTTCCATTCTATATTAGTCTAACTTTAACGAATTGTAGAGATACTGAAATGTTGTGTGTTAAACTCTAGCTGACAAAGTTGTGTTAATCTCCGGCTGACAAAGTTCAGTACTGAAACGTGTTACTGCATATTCTTTGAAGAAGGCCTTATCGAATTGATAAATTTATGTTATTGGTTTTATGGATAACCTCTTCAATGGTATGGAATGGAATTCTTAAAAAAAAAAAATTAAAAGAAGTTGTTAGTTGAAGAAAAGTTATTATCATGATAGGTGGGCGAAAATTTTCATAGTACCATATAACAACTACTCCAACAAAGAGATGGAGACAGGATTCCCAGGGTTAGTGAATGAATGAGTGGTATTTTTCGCGGTGACCTAAATTAAGAGAGAAGCTGCATTAACCTCTAGCTCATAAAGTTGTATTAATCTCCAGCTGACAAAGTTTAGTACCGAAACAACATGATGTGGCATAAGTGGTAGATATTTGAGTCCCTTAATTATTTAGTTCTGGGTTCGTTCTCTGGCCGATTGTTTACCGTGTTTTTTGGTAAACACCGCTAGTTACAAATTAATGTTGCTTGCAGGATCAACTAGAAAATCCTAGAACATTTGTGTTAAAGTTTTTTCAGAAATTATGAGTGTTCTTGCGGTTTAAACTTGAAAGTATGAAGATAACCGTCGACGTTATCTCCAGAAAGGAGAATTCTGAGTAGAAGGCGAAGAGAAACAAATAAAATGCAGAAAACTTAAGAAAGTAAAAGTGAAATTGCATTAATTGTAAAGAGAATGGTGCACAAGTTCATACATTGTTCTCTGACTCGTTTTCTCTGTGATGTTGGATGTTTGAGTTCCAGAATTCTGTATGTGAGTTTGTGACCCGTTTTTCCTATGAAAAACTACTATTTATACAAGGAAGGAAACACAATAACTAACTAACTGTACATAGAATTTAAAAAATGGTAACTGTCATGTCTTCGACCACAATAACTGCTATGCTGTTTCAACAACGAGCACTTGACTTCTGATCTATCACTAACTTTCTTCTCGTCGAACCATTGGCTTCAATTCTTCAATTTCCACTAAGTTAAGCACTGCGTCGAACCTTCTTGGGAAACCTTCTCACTGTCGAAATCAACACCTTTCCTCTTGAAATTAGCAAGTCAAACCTCGTTGACTGCATTTAATTGATCCCGTCTAAAATGCAGGCTAATACCGGTGCGTATGGAAAAACATTTGTTGGGAGAGGTCAACCCCTTAAATGGATATCTGATACCTCGAAGGATTAGTCTCCACAGTCGCCGTGAATGATACATTGGTTTACAAAAAAAAATTAGTACTGAAACATGTTATATGTCATAGCATGAGTTGAGAACATATTCTTTGAGGAAGACCTCATTGTATAAGGAAGACACTGATTTTTTTGTCAACTAAGACGAAATGTCAAATAAACACCACACACTCTCCAACTGTTACACCCAAGTTTGAATCCCAGAGCTGGCATCTCCATGTCACTAAAATTTGCCAATGCAACCGGCCGTGGAAGAGAGGAAGACAATGATTTGAAAACAACTTAAGACAACAATACATTTTAATTTAGTTTACATCTCTTTTGATAATATATTTTTCCCTCAATTTATTTTGATGTTATTTTATATGGATACATACTAGTTGAATTATTTTAGTTGAGGAGTTGAGTTTTTGGCAAAATAGAGGGATTAAATTGAAACACTTTTACAAAAGGCAGAGACTAAATTGATATATTATAAATGTCAAATACTAAATTAAGATTTTGTGAAATTTCAGGGTCCAAATTTGCTAATACCTAAATGATTCTTTCATGATCTAATCATGTTTTGTGTGCAAGTACGTTGTTAATTTAATTAACTACTTAAGTGAGATTAAGACGTAAAGTAGGCATGATGTGCTCAAACAAAAAAAACTCAGCAGTATCAAATCAAATGATTCTTTAATCAACAAATCGAGACAAACTAATTATGTTCATTAAAAATATAAAATGACAACTAAAATAAAATGTGAGAAACTAATTTAGCAAAAACAACACATCACTATATATAGGTCAAGTCATCCCAAAAAAGTGACCATTAATTAGATCCTCACTCGATCGATTAGACCTTGCATACATAATAATATATTATTATAGGACTTAAAAGAATCATTTGTTTGGCCCAGTGATCGACAAGTGTCACCCCATTATTTTTGGATACCAACCATATCACACATTATCAACAAGCCATACATTACAGTATATGAGCTAGTGAGCATATAAATGTGAACATAATAATGTTCGAATCTACGGAGCCTCGATATTTCAAAAATGGAGATATATTTGTGTCGGATACGTATCTGATACTGATACGCAGCTGATACTTCTCGATACGTACTTAAAGAGTATCCAATAATTTTTTAATTCTTTTTAAAAAATATTTGACTCGATACTTTTCAGATACATCTTTGATACTTCTTACCAACTAAGGATACTTCTCAAATACTTTTTCGATACCTCTTACCAACTAAGCACATGATTGTCACTCATATATGATACACTTTAATACCTCAATAACTAAAATACAAAATTACATGTTTTTTTGTAATACAATAATAGAATAAATAATACATTGTGATATGAGTGAGATAAATATACGTAACTATCTCTACTTGATATGATCACAGGTATTTATTTTTACAATGTGATGATTATATATTGATTAATGCTATGCTTATGTTTTATTGAACAACTATGTACTAATATGAATATCTTAGTCTATAAAAAGTCATCTATTTTTGCCACTAACTATTCGGATTATATGATTTCGAATGGTCTCAGTTTTTCATCCACCTTTACTTTTTATGACTAGTCACTCATACATACGCGTGTCGGCTGTCCTCTTCCTTTCATCCATATATTTTCTGTTTGATTTGTTTTATCTATTTTGGCAGGTTTTTTCGTATCTATTAAATGCAATATTTCAGTTTTTCATATTTGTTTTTTTTCTATTTGTGTTTCTACTCTATTTTATTTTTTCTGTTATGTTTATATATATTTAAATTTTAATTTAATTTTTTATTAGAGTATCCCAGCCGTATCGTATCTTGATTTTCAAAATTTTTCCGTATCCCCATATCCGTATCATCGTATCCTGTATCGTATTCCGTACCCGGGCTTCATAGGTTCGAATCTATGGATCACGATGGAAACTAACTTGATAACTATTCACTGTAGAGAGAGAGAGAGAGATATAGCAGAAATGAAGTGAATGAACTGAGTGGTGGTGACACTGGTGGGTGGGTCTACTTTCTTTGCGGCTTGTGTCTTTGTAAGGCTACAAAGCGTGCATTTCCTTATCTGATTTCAAGGAGACACAATGCAATGCAAGTTGAAATCTAGGATTGTTCTTTAAATTATAAATTAATATTCTAGATACATTAGCTACTCAGATGTTGCACCAATGCCTCTTAGTCGTTCACCTAAAAACATTAGCTCTAATATCACTCTTGGAAAAAAAACTGCACATGTAGGCAAATAAACCTACACGCCTAAGGATTTTAGTGGAATACAGATAAACACACCGTAAAGAGAGTAAAGAACACACAATGATTTACGTTTTTTGGCTCCTCTTTCCTACATCTCAACATGATTCATTCATCCATGGACATAAAACATATGTAAAATCCTAGATCCTTTCGAGACAACTTGTGATCATATTGTATAACGAATCACCATTCAGTGTATGTGGACGGAAATAGTCACTATCAATTTCAAATTCCAAGCCAGTGGATTTTTTTACTGCCAATGGAAATTTATCATATAACCATAAATTTGTATTGTGATGAAATTTCAAACACAATTGATGATTCTTCTGCATGTACGGAAAGAATGATCAAATTCCAATTGTTGAATTTCCAAAAAAAAAAAAACAACTTTAATGAGAGAGAGTGAGAGATTCTATTGCAGTAACTTTCAATTTCATGGCTCATGCATTTATGTCCTGAAAGACTTGATCTGGAATATCTTGTTCCCTGCCCTACATTGTCTCATTTCTTAGTGGTCCCCTCTTTCCTATCCTTTCCCACATTACATTATATTACATTATATTACAGTGAAGCAACAAGATATATACAAAAATAGAATAAACATGTCAAATACAAAATTATTCATATAATAATATGAACTCACATCTCTATCTTTGTCTAAATATTACATTGCAAATCCATCTTTTCTCTTGCTATCTTCCCTCACAGCCTGTCAAACCTAAATAATTAAGCCCATTATTACAGATTTAAATTTTGTTGTTTCTTAGTAAAGGTTTTAATATGATCCATCTTTTGTCTTGGAAATGATTCAAGGAGAATCAAGAGAGAATTGACACTTTGTAATATTACTGTTGGTCTTGTGTATGAGGCTGGCTTTTGTTCAAAAATGGTGGCATGAAAGAGGAAGATGTTCAATGACCTTCACCTGAGAAAGCTGCAGTTTTGGTACTTCTTATTACAGGTATTAGACTTACTCCCCACAGATATTTTTTTTTTCTTTGCATTAAATTAAATTAGGTATCAAATCCTAATGTGATGACTGATGATGTTGCTGTTCTGAGATTTAATGCTTTTTAAGTATTTCATCATGATGATGGACCTTTTTAATAGTTTCAAACTTTAAATTGCTATGGAAGTGATAATCAATATATCAAAAAATTCAAGAATAACTTGACTTGAGTTGACTTGTACATGTAATTGTAAACTCCTCCGGTTGTCTGTGATGGATGAAATATAATCTTTGAATTTTCTTGAAATTTTTTGAGTCCCGAGTTAGATTCACGAGATAGTAAATTTGTGTTGTCTTTTTTAGAAAAACTAAACTTCTGAAGAATTGGTCCAAGTGGTAAGGAGTTTGATTACCCTTAAATAAGGTCTCGGGTTCTAGTCTTGTGAATTAAGATATACACTATTAGAACTCTGATCCTTTATATGGGTTGACCTAGCTCGACTCGAATTATATAAAGAGACTAGAGTCAAAAAAGAGCATAGACTTATAAGGAGCAAGAAGTAGAAACATTCCTGAGGCCAATGTATAGAATAATAAGATGAAGTTACACTCTTTTGGGCTACATCTAATATTTTTCATGTTAAGTCCTTGCTTATGTGTGCCAGCAATGTTTGATTACAAGTTTGAACCTTTCAATACAAAATCAAAGAAAGGAACAGCATCTTACAAAGTTACAATGTGAAGAAGTTGAAGAAAATAAATGGTTTTAATATTTCTTTTTAGGCATGGAAACCAAACTTGAACATTCCATAAATCTTTTAGCAACTTTAGTAGACAGCAATAACTTAGCAGTGGGTAAGATGGATGATGTGTGGGAGCATTATTATTTGAACAAGAGGCTGTTGACCAATATCCATCACAGGACTGGAATCAGTACATTGCAAGGTCCCATCACATGGATAGGGTGCTTGACAGAAACAATATTGAATCCATCAAAGAGACAATGCAGATGCATGAGAACATCTTCAAACACCAGGTATCCTGAAGATCTGGTATGATTGAACCTCTCATCTTCACAAATAAAAAAGGGTAAATAGTAATTTTGGCCCTGAATGTGTGACACGTTGCCATTATAGTTTTTAATGTACCGAAATTGCAGACACATTCCCAATTGTCTCTTTAGTAAGTCATATAAAATTACTAACAAAGAGACACCTAGGGACGTATTTATAATTTTGATACATTCAGGGACTATAATAACAACGATTCACATATTCAGGGACCAAAATGACTATTTGCTCGATAAAAAATTCAAGTTGCCATTCAATTGGTGCCAAAATGTCACAATAACAATGAAAGTAAGAAAAGTGAATCCCCAATTTAGCCCTTAAATTGTAAGAAGCTATCAACAGTCCCTCAAATTAACAAAATTTCAAAATACTCACTAAATTTTAAAAAAATTGATCAAGTTAGTCTCTGTCGGACATTTTTCAGGGACTAAATTGATCGATCAAAAAGGACTAATATGATCAAAAAATTTAGTTCCAGGAACTACTTTTGGAAAGTCAGTAAAGGACTAAATAGGTGATACACAAGTAAGAAGTGAATATTTGACTAGTAAGCTATGATGAGAATTTTGAAATTTGCAGGTAAGAGAACTTCACCGAGTATATAGTGTGCAAAAGATGTTGATGGTTGAACTCAAAAACGAAATTAGACTACAAAATTTTTGGAATGACACTGATGCAAGCCACCCTCTTTCCATTGAAAGGCAATATCATACAACACAAAGAGATTTTGACCTTGAAAAGCCTCCTGAAGCAGGGCCAAGTTATCACACTGCATTTCAGAGTTGTAAAACAAGTTTTGGTAGTGGCTTTAATGAAGAAATGGAAGTGGATTTGACACTAAGCATAGGAGGTACCAGGGTTATGAACTCTCAATTGGAACCCAATGAGAAAAATAAGGAGCTAAATTCATGTGCATCAACCAAATCAGATAGAGTAAGAGAATGCAGTGACATAATAACCACACCAATTATCAACTCTACTGTGACAATTACTAGGGAAAGGAATGGACCACATTTGCTTTCTCAAGGTCTACAGCTTAAATAGCATTTTAACTTGTTTAAAACTTTTCAGCACAACAATCTACATGGACCAGCCAATTTTGATGGTTCATGCATTCACATTCCTAGATTAGTTTCTACTTTGTTCCAATAAACGAATAGTTTATACAAACTTTTAACTGCCCCTCCTAATGATTTTCATTTCCAGCATGTTCTTTTCTAACATGGTGTTATTGTAAATGTTGAACTAAATACTTCTTCAACTGTATTTATGTATTCTCACAAAACCCTGTTTATTTTTTAAAAACATTTTCTGATTTATTTTCAGAAATTTGTATTTATTTTCAGAAATTTGTATTTATTCTCTTGTGTTACTGTATGTGGGTGATATGTTGATTGCTGGTAGTCATTTACGTGACGTAAATGAACTGAAAATCATGTATGCCAAGTATCAGCAGCCGCAAACTTCGACCTTGAAGTATCAGCAGCGATCAAATTAACCAAGTCAAATGATATGCAGTGTCACCAAGCATGCCAAGAAAGTAATCAGAGCCTATTAAACTCAAAAGAGAATAAAATTCATGCTTTAAAAATGATATGCAGTGTCACCAAGTATAACAAGCATGGTTTTAAATTGCAGAGAGATCAAAAGTTATTAAAGTGTGAGCGTAATTTGCAATAGCCGACTGCAATTTACAATCATATTGCCAACAACCCCACATTACAACATCTCTCACAAGTTACAATAAATGGCTCTTCAGGAATAGAGAAGAATGCCCAAAGTAACCAAAAGACAAAGAAAGTGTCAACTGCCACTAACTAATTATTCTTGAAACATTTGAAGTGACCAAGAAGAAAGCAATAATAACCATGAGGACACATTCATTGATCAAAAAAGAAACCATGAGGAAATTTCATAATAATTCTAATGCTATCGCAAAATGATACCAGTATGGAAGCATTGTCAAATCTCAGAGTTTCGTACAGGTCATTCAATAGAATTAGTTATCCGGTTTACCATCCAAAGAAGACATGAATTAACTATTGATTTTTTAAACCATATAAGGAAACCGACCAATTGATGATTGTTATTGTTGCAGAATGCAAAATAGCAGTACTGGGTGTGCAACTATCAAAAACGAAGCCCAATTAACAAAGTCTTATCCAATTGGAATAAACCCAGTTCACTAACGGGTTAATGCGGAACCTAGTGGGTGTTGCACTGTTCAAACACGCGGGTTATGCAATGGATACGGGTTGATCCACTTGTGAGAATATAAAACCCAATCTTCTAGGGTTTTTGGCTCACTTTCTAAAAACGTTCTCTCTCTTCTTCTTTCGTTCTTGACTTCTTCTCTGTCTTCTCTCTCAAACCCTCTGCTAGGGTTTCACCGTTCTCACTGATTTTCAAAGATTGAAGCGATGAAACTCTTCACTCTCTCACCTATGATGATGCTTGATGATGATGCAAAACCCCTATGGTTTATGAACTGAATCATCGCAATCTGAGGTTCGTCGCCTACGAACTATTCGTTTGCGAGGGTTGCTGCAAATGATGCGTGAATCTTGCAATCAAGCCTCAATCAAGGTTACAGAATGTAAGAACTCCTCTCTAGTCTCACTCTTATTCTTTTCTATATGGTTTTCCTGATTGAAATCACAAACCCTAACTTAGGTTTTGTGATTGTGTTTGCATGTACACTGAAACGTGTTCTGAAGAACATACACAGAGAAAGATCAAGGATCTCCACCTGAGATCACAAAGGTATGCTTTCTCTTTTCCTCTCTCTGTATTTTCTTTTCTCTTTATGTATTTCAGTCACTGAAATACTAATATCCTTTTTTTCTCTCTTATTGCGAGGTACCTTCAACCACTGTTGACGTTATTGGCTCACAAAAACTCTCAGAAAACGAAGATGATGACACACACAGAAGAGAAAGAAAATAGTACACAGTAGGGTAAAAGACTTGTAATTTTATTCACTGAGAAATTTGTACAAATTGTAATAGAGGTAGCATCTATATATACATGTATCTCAACAAACCCCTCTGTGGGTTTGTTATAGGTTAGTTACAAGGTGTAACTAACTGAAATAGAAATTAAACAGTTTTAAAACTGTAACAATATGTAACAGAATAAACTGTCTAAGAACTTCTGGGGTTAACAGCTATCTGGTTGTTTTATATAGCTGTTAACCAAAGCCTGAGGGGTGCTTTAGAATTTTTGTATTAAAACTCAACATCCTCCCTTAATACAGAAACTAAAACACTTAGTTAAGAGAGATTAAAATAAACAGGACAGCCCCTTGTGACTTAGCCTTTAAAACCATAGATGATCCAGAACAAGCCTCTGGATAATAGCTTTAAGTAGTTGCTGACTTAGGTTAAGAAAGCAACCAACCCTAGATCTCTCATTAACCTAGTGAATGATTCACCCTTTAAGGCCTTAGTAAAAATGTGTGCCAGTTGATCCCTTGTAGGGCAGTAATCCACCATAAGTTTGCCATTAGTAAGCTGGTCCCTTAAGTAATGAAACCTGGTTTCTATATGTTTAGTCCTTCCACGACCAATACGATTTTTGGCCAAACATAATGCTGACTTGTTATCAATCAGCATTTTAGGAACTTCAGTCAGGTTAACTCCCAATTCCTTAAGTAGTGCTTCTAGCCATGCTGCTTGGGTAGCAGCACTGCAGGCAGCCACATATTCTGCCTCACAAGAGCGGAGAGCAACAATTTGTTGCTTTTTGGAGCTCCAGGAAACATATATACCTTGAAATTTAAACAAAAAACCTGAGGTACTCCTCCTATCTATGTGGTCACCACACCAGTCACTATCAGAATAACCCAGTAGCTCAAATTTCCCTAGATCAGTTCCTTTAGGGAAGAATAGCCCATAATTCGCTTCAATCACTGAAAATCAGTGAGAACAGTGAAACCCTAGCAGAGGGTTTGAGAGAGAAGACGGAGAAGAAGTCAAGAACGAAAGAAGAAGAGGGAGAAAGTTTTTAGAAAGTGAACCAGAAACCCTAGAAGATTGGGTTTTATATTCTCACAAGTGGATCAACCCGTATCCATTGCACAACCCGCGTGTTTGAACAGTGCAACACCCACTGGGTTCCGCATTAACCCGTTAGTGAACTGGGTTTATTCCAATTGGATCAGACTTTAATTGGGCTTCATTTCTGATAGTTGCACACCCAGTATTGCTATTTTGCATCCTGCGACAATAACAATCATCAATTGGTCAGTTTCCTTATATGGTTGAAAAAATCAACATGGTATCTAAGAGCTGGTGACAATCCAGGGCTAACTCTCTATCTCTATATCTTTCTTTAAGTGTTCTTTCAAGTTCTTTTAATTTCTTTAATCTACACAATCAGAAATTGTGCAGTTTCTGTGTTCTAACATTTTTACTGTGTTTTAAGGGTTTCAGTTCTTAAAGATGACTAGCACTGGAACAGGATTAAACACCCAAATCCCAAAGCTTGATGGGAAAAACTGGGACAGGTGGAGCCTTCGAATGAAGGCCATTTTTGGCTGCCGCGGAGTCCTAAAGATTGTGAAAAATGGTTTTGATCCTTTGGGTGAAGACCCAACACCTGCTCAAACAAATCTTTTTAATGAAAGTGAGCAAAAGGATTACAAAGCACTCTATCTCATACACCAAGGGTGTGATGAGACAAACTTTGACAGAATTAGAAGTTTTGAAACTTCTAAGGCTGTCTGGGAAGCCTTAGAAAGGTACTATACTAGTGCAGCTCCTATTAAAGAGGAGAAGCTGCAAGCTCCAAGGAGACAGTATGAAATTTTGACTATGAAAGATGGGGAGAACATTGCTGACTTCTTTATAAGGCTAAAGAAGATCACCAATGCTATGTCCTTATATGGTGAAACACTTACTGAAACTGTGATTTGTAAGAAAGTGTTAAGGTCTCTAACCAAGAAATTTGGTTGGGTTGTGAATAGTATTGAAGATACTACTAGACCAGAAGATCTAAAAGTTGAAACTTCAAGCTAAGCTTGAAGCCAAAGAAATGAGGATCAACATTCTTGATGGTGAAGAAGAAGAGGATCAGGCCTTATTCACCAAAGCTAAGGGTAAAAAAGGAACCAAAAGCAACAGCAACAGCAACCAATCAGGTAAGACAAACTGGTCCAATGGTAAGTCAGGTAAACCTAACTCTAAATCTGATTTCACTAAGAAAAATAGCAATGCATCTAAGAAGAAAGACAAGTCTAAAGTGCAATGCTATAGATGTGATAAATATGGGCATTATGCTACTGAATGCCCTACTAGAAAGGATTCTAAGCCTAAGGAAACTGAAACTGAAGCCAATATGGCTAAAGAAGATTCTGATTCAGAATCTGAACACGTAGGTTTTAGTATGATAACTGATAATTTAGAAGAAACAGAACCTAGGGAGGATTTTGTTGTGACTAACCTAGACTTAAAAGTAAATAGTGACTGTGTTGTACTGCCTGTTACTACAAGTGATGGTAAAACCATCACTGAAATTTGGTACTTAGACTCAGGTTGTTCCAATCATATGACTGGAAATAAAGAGTGGTTAGTAGACTTTGATTCTAGTAGAAAAACCACTATAAAGTGTGCTAGCAATAAGGCTATAATTGCTGAAGGAATAGGAAACATTAGGTTTACCAAAGAAGATGGACAAGTAATTTTGATTAAAGATGTTTTCTATGTCCCTGGAATCAGCTGTAACCTTATCAGCCTAGGACAGCTTATAGAGAAAGGTTTTTTAGTAGTAATGAAGGACCTAAAACTAAAGTTGTATGATGTTAAAGACAAATTAGTTTTAACAACACCTTTAGCCCCTCAAACAGAACCTTCAAAACCAGCATTAGCACAGCAGAGGCAGGTTGCCTTAGTGCTACTACTGATCTTGAAAGTATGTTGTGGCATAAAAGGTTTGGTCATTTACACTTTAAAGGCTTAAGTAACCTAAGTACTAAAGGGTTAGTTAAGGGGTTACCTAAGATAAATGTGACTAAGGAAACATGTACTACTTGTTTGGTAAGTAAGCAACCTAGAAAAATGTTTAAGAAAGAAATGAAACATAATTCTAAGGATATATTACATGTTGTGTATTCTGATGTGTGTGGACCTATAGATACACTCTTTATTGGAGGTAACAGATACTTCCTAACTTTTGTGGATGAGTATTCAAGAAAGATTTGGCTCTATCTACTTAAGACTAAAGGGGAGGCACTTAGTGTTTTCAAAAAATTTAAGGTCCTGGCAGAAACACAAAGTGGAAAGAAATTGAAAGTCTTAAGGACTGATGGTGGTGGTGAGTATACCTCAAAAGACTTTGAGGAATACTACACCAACCATGGAATTGTGCATATTATACATGGCCAGGAGTATGGTTAAGTCTAAAGGTCTACCTAAAAGGCTATGGGCAGAGGCTGTGTGTACAGCTGTCTATATCCTTAATAGGTGTCCTACTAGAGGCCTGGACAACAAGGTTCCAGAACATGTGTGGAGTGGTTATGAGCCAAGTGTGTCTCACTTGAAGGTGTTCGGCTCTATAACCTATAGCCATGTACCTGACAGTAAGAGAACTAAGTTGGAGGATAAGAGCAGGCCTCTAATTTTTGTGGGATATCATCCTACAGGGGCTTATAGGCTGCTAGATCCTAGCAACAACAAAACTGAAATATCTAGAGATGTGGTTGTGCTTGAAGACAAGCAATGAGACTGGGATAAAGCTGAACAAGTGAGTTCAGTGGATATTACAGTCTTAAATGAGGTTCAAAGTACAGAACCAGAACCTATTGGTGAAAATTCTGCTGAAGATGAACCTGTCCAACATATGGCAGACCCAAATCCTCAAGACAGTGAGGATAGTGAGTCTGAACCAGAACCTGAACCTATTGTTCGGGCCCTGCCTAGAACACAAAGGTTGAAACAGCCTCCTAAGAAGCTAGTAGACTATGATATTGCCAAAGATAGTGAAGTGAATGAGCATGGTGACCTCATTCACTATGCTATGATGGCTGGTATGGAGCCAGTTGATTTTAAAGAGGCTTTAAAAGATAAAAACTGGAAGAAAGATATGTTAGAGGAGTTAAGTTCTATTGAGAAGAACAAAACTTGGACTCTATGATAACTCCATTTTATATAGAGTTATTCATACTTCTAATCATAACTAATTACTTGAAATCAAGTAGAATATGTGTTAAATATAATAGTATGAATAAAGATAACAACATTTTATCTTTCAAAGAAGATTACGTAATGATTTAAGCATTTTTTGTATATATTGGTATGTTTGATGTGTTTGTTCAGTGCACTTTCAGTTAGGTACAAATTCACCAAGGAAACAACAGTGCATCTGCACTAAACTACAATTACAGCAAGTGCAAACTACACTAAGGTGTAACTGCACTAAGGTGCAACTGCACTAAAGGTGCAACTGCACTTAGGTGCTTCTGCACCATCCTGTGCTGAAGGTTTATAACCCCACAATGGAAGCAACTCAAATCATACCTCTGCACCAAAACTTCTATGACATCATGCTTTGTCACAAATCACATGGAGGCACATGCCAACATGCATAAGGAGGCGCCCACTATTCAAATTCATCATGAAAGGCTACTCATCTAAGGACACATGGCCTTCCACAATTGGATCTCTCCTTGAGGATGAGTGCTGGACTCAATCTCCAGAATTAAAGATCGGAAAGTAACCATGGTTAAGCCTCCTTAGGATAACTTGGTTTTCAAGCAAACCCTCACTTGAAGGAAACCTCCAAGGCTATAAAAAGGCTTCCACTTCTCACTTGAAGAGCATCGCATATCTCACTTCATAATATGTAGATCAACACTTTACTTATAATTTAGTAGTTTCATTTCTTATAGTTTTAGTAGTAGCTAGTTGGCAAGAAGGTAAGGAAGGAATCGACAACTTCTTCCTTCACTTCTTAGGGTGAAATAGTGGGTACTTCAAAGGCAGGAGTGAACTTATTCAGCAAGCCCAGACATGGGAAGCTTGTAACGAAACTCTGAAGAAAGTAGCTGAAAAGCACACACTCATGCAGCTGCACTCAATGCAACTGCACCTTGGTGCTTCTGCACCACTAAAAGCATAGAAACTCTCAAAAGAACATTATTTAGTGAAAACATCTCTACCATCATTCTCAACTTATTTCCTTCGTATTCTTTTACATATTTGCATTCTGTTTTCACTTCACATAAAAACCCCAAATTTGTGAGTAGTATAGTAGCATTAATTTATATGCTTTCTAAACATACAAGAGTTTAAATCAATCACTGTGGGTTCGACCTTTCTTATCATTGTATTATTTGTTTGTGACTGTGTATACTTGCACATCTTTTTCACACACCAAGTTTTTGGCGCCGTTGCCGGGGATTGCCATTAATTTTTGTTGTTTAGATTAATAAATTAGTGTTTTATTACTCTGGTAGTTATTTTCTGTGCAGAAACAGGTGCAGATGCACTAGCTTATGCCCAGAGATAAGCCACCAGAATTTGAATTCAATCCAGAGATTGAGAGAAGGTTCAGGAGTTTGCTAAGACTTCAAAAGCAAAGAAATCAAGACTGTAGAAACATGTCTCATCACAGTGAAGGACAGAGCTCAAGATCAGTCTCAGTTGGAGGAGGACCTGGTTCACATCATGATACTGAAGCAGAACACAAATCAATTCATCAACATGGGCCCAATAGGTATGATTAATGATAGAAATATACCCATGAGGGATTATGCTATGTTTAATCATCAAAATATGCAAACAAGTATAGCAAGACCTCATATTGATGCTGTGCATTTTGAATTTAAACCCATGATGTTCCAAATGCTACAAACAGTTGGTCAATTTGGTGGATCTCTCCATGAGGATCCCCATGAGCATTTAAAACAGTTTCTAGAAGTATGTAGTAACTTTATTCTTCCTGGTGTTAGTGAAGATGCATTTAGAATTAAGCTATTTCCATACTCTTTAAAAGATAAGGCTAAATCATGGTTAAATTCAATGGTGCCTCATTCTATCCATTCATGGAATGAAATAGCTGAAAAGTTCTTAGCAAAATATTTTTCACCCATCAAAAATGCCAGGGTGAGAAATGATATTACATCTTTTAGACAAAAAGAGTTTGAATCATTGTTTGAAGCATGTGAAAGATGGAAAGAGCTTTTAAGAAAATGTACACATCATGGTCTGCCTATCATTATTCAAATGGAAACTTTTTATAATGGTTTAGAACCCCAAACCAGAATAATGCTTGATGCATCATCTGGGGGTGTGTTATTAAACTTGTCTTATAATGAAGCATGTGAATTAATTGATAGAATTGCAACCAATAGTTCTAGTTGGCCTACTGATAGGGTAAGTACCCAAAAGAAACCATCAGGGGTACATGAAATCAGTGATATATCAGCTCTATCTGCTCAGTTAGCCTTACTGACAAACTTGTTTAAAAACTTCACTTCAACCAGTGCATCTGCACCTTCACTTCAACCAGTGCATCTGCACCTAGTGCAGCTGCACCAACTGAAAACACTGCAGCAGCCATAGAACAAGCCCCCAGGAGACACAAGTTGTGTGTATTGTGGAGGAGGCCATTTGTATGAAGAATGGCTTAGCAACCCTGTCTTTGTCAATTTTGTAGGATATAATAGGAATAAAAACCCTTACACTAACACCTATAACCCTGGCTGGAAGAACCACCCAAATTTCAGATGGAACAATACTGGTGCATCTGCACCTAGTGCTTCTGCACCAGCCACACCACCAGGATTCCAGTCTCAGAACAACCAAAGACAACAACCACCTGCCACTGATAACTCCTTAGAAGTCTTGCTCAAATCTTTCATTACTGAAACCAGACATCTAGGCAAGCACAAGATGCTTCTATAAAGAATTTAGAGAATCAGGTAGGACAGTTAGCAACAGCTCTGTATCAAAGACCAACGGGTACATTACCATCAAATACAGAAGCTACCACATCCCACAGGCCAGGAAAGGAGCAGGTGAAGGCCAGTGCTCTAAGAAGTGGAAAAGATCTTGCAGAACCAGGTGACAATCAAGGTGAAGTTAAGGGAGAAAAAAATAAAAATGAAAAAAATACTCAAGATGCAGAAGCACCAGATGCACCTGCATCTCATGAAGTTCCAACTCCAATGTTAGTTCCTGAATACCCTCCTCCTCCTTATCCTCAAAGGTTAAAAAAAGCACATGAGGAGAAGCAATTCAGTAAGTTTCTTGAGATTTTAAAACAGATACACACCAATGTTCCCTTAGTTGAAACACTTCACCAAATGCCTAATTATGCTAAATTTATGAAAGATGTGCTTTCAAAAATAAGAAGATTAGGGGATTTTGAAACAGTTGCTATGTCTAAGGAATGAAGTCTAATTTTACAAAGCAAAATTCCAAGAAAACTAAAGGGTCCCAGTAGTTTTCTAGTCCCATTCTCAATAGGAAAATCTTATATAGGTCGTGCATTATGTGATTTAGGTGCAAGTATCAACTTAATGCCTAAATCCATATTTACACAACTGGGGATTGGAAATGCTAGACCTACAACAGTAACACTTCAACTTGCTGATAGATCAATAGCTTATCCAGAGGGAATCATTGAAGATATTCTGGTTAAGGTTGACAAATTTGTATTTCTTGCAGATTTTGTTATTCTTGATTTTGATGCAGATAAAGAAGTCCCAGTCATTCTTGGGAGACCATTCTTAGCAACTGGGAAAGCACTAATTGATGTGCAAAAGGGAGAACTAACCATGAGAGTAAATGATCAAGAGGTGAAATTCAATGTGATGAATGCTCTGATGTATCCTGTTGAGGAAAGTGAAGAATGTTCACCAATCACTACTCTTGACCATTTGGTGCAGAAGCAGTATGATTATCTCACCAGTGCACTAGCACCAGATGCTTCTGCACCACCTGAAGAAGAAATCTTGGAAAAAAACATTTTTTCAAGAAAAGCACCAGCACAAAAGGTATGGTCTAGAACTTTTGAATCTCTTCATTTAGAAGACCCTAACCTTCAAAAGAATTTACCCTCAACTGAACAACCTCCTAAGTTAGAATTGAAAGAACTGCCCAAACATTTGAAGTATGCTTTCTTAGGGGAAGATGATGCACTTCCAGTGATCATTGCCTCTGACTTGACAATAGAGCAGGAGAATGATCTCATTCGTACCTTAAGAAAGCATACAAAAGCTATAGGCTGGTAAATGGCAGACATAAAAGGAATTAGCCCTTCTATATGCATGCATAGAATAAATTTAGAAGATAATTCTAAAAATTATATAGAAGGGCAAAGAAGGCTAAACCCTATAATGAAAGAGGTTGTAAAGAAAGAAATCATTAAGTGACTAGATGCTGGAATCATATACCCCATATCTGATAGTGCATGGATAAGCCCTATACAATGTGTTCCAAAGAAATAGGGTATGACAGTAATAGCCAATGAAAGAAATGAGTTGATACCAACAAAAACTGTTACAGGTTGGAGGATTTGTATGGATTATAGAAAACTCAATAAAGCCACAAAGAAAGACACTACAAGAAAAACGCGTTTTTAAAAAATTATTTGTTTTTTTTTAAAATCCGCCGGTAATGCACATTTCTGGCGGATTTTTCAAAAAATTATTTATTTATTTATTTTTAAAAATCCGCCGGTAATGTACATTTCCGACGGATTTTTCAAAAAATTATTTATTTATTTATTTTTAAAAATCCGCCGAAAATGTACATTACCGGCGGATTTTTAAAATTTTTTTTTTAAAAAATTCGCCGGTAATGCACATTTCCGGCGGATTTTTCAAAAAATTATTTATTTATTTATTTTTAAAAATCCGCCGGAAATGTACATTACCGGTGGATTTTTAAAAAATTATTTATTTTTTTTAAAAAATCCGCCGGTAATGCACATTTCCGGCGGATTTTTCAAAAAATTATTTATTTATTTATTTTTAAAAGTCCGCCGGTAATGTACATTTCCGACGGATAAAACCGCCGGTAAATCCGTCGGAACCGTTCGAAAATGCCTATATATAAAACTTTCTCCTACACTCTTCTCATTCTCTCATTTCACTCTTTATTTCATTCTCATTCATTTATACACTTTCCCTCCCTATCTTATCTTTTTTCTTCTTTCTCATACTCTTCAATCTCCATAAATTTCTCTACATATCTCTCTTCTATATTTCCTCTTTCTTCTTCATTCTCATTCATTCTCACTCCTTCATTTTTATTCTTTCTTACTTCTTCATTCTTATTCTCTCCTATATTATTACTTCTCATACTCTCCTTCATTCTTACTCCTTCTTCGTGGTTCATTTTTATTCTCTCCAATATTATTTCTTCTCATACTCTTTTTCCTTCTTATTCATTCTTACTTCTTCATTCTCATTCCTTTATTCCTTCTCATTCTGTTCTATATCATTTTTCTCATATTCTACCTCATTTTCATTTTTGTTACTTCTTATTAAATTACATACTAAATTTTAAAATTCGAAAAGATTTAAAAAAATAATTTTTTTTTTTAAAAAATAAAAAATCTGCCGGCAATGTGCATTTCCGGCGGATTTTTCGAAAAAAAATTTATTTTTTATTTTTTTTAAAAATCCGTCGGAAATTACTGACGGAAAAATCCGCCGGTAATACGCGTTTCTGGCGGATTTTTCAAAAAAAAAATTATTTTTTATTTAAAAAAATTCCGCCGGAAATGTGAATTACCGGCGAAAAAAATCCGCCGGAAATTACCGGCGGAAATTCCGCCGGAAAACATTACCTACGAGCGTTTTACCTACGAGGATTTTTTCCGCCGGAAAAACGCGTTTTTCTTGTAGTGAGATCACTTCCCTTTACCCTTCATTGACCAGATGTTAGATAGGTTAGCAGGTAAGGAATTTTATCGTTTCTTTGATGGTTATTTAGGGTACAATCAAATTGCAATAGAACCTGAAGTCCAACAAAAAACTACATTTACATGCCCCTATGGAACATTTGCATTTAGAAGAATGCCTTTTGGACTCTGTAATGCACCTGCAACATTCCAAAGGTGCATGATGTCCATTTTCTCTAACTTCATTGAGCAATCAATGGAAGTATTCATGGATGATTTCTCAGTCTTTGGAAACACATTTCAAACATGTTTATAAAATTTAGAAAAAATTCTCCAAAGATGTGAGGAAACAAATTTAGTGCTTAATTGGGAGACATTGTGTTAGGTCATAAAGTATCAAAGAAAGGTCTGGAAGTGGATCAAGCCAAGATTGAGATCATTGAAAAACTTCCACCTCCAACAAATCAAAGGAATCAGAAGCTTCTTAGGCCATGCAGGCTTCTGTAGAAGATTTATCAAAGATTTTTCAAGGACATCCAAGCCATTATGTACACTCTTGCAAATTGATGCACCTTTTAACTTTGATGAACCATGTATGGAAGCATTCCAAAAACTCAAAAAAGCATTGGTAACTGCACCAGTGATTGTTACACCAGATTGGAGCAGGCCCTTTGAATTAATGTGTGATGCTAGTGACTTTGCTGTAGGAGCTGTCTTAGGGCAAAGGTATGACAAAATCTTTCATTCTATTTACTATGCTAGCAAGACATTAATTGAAGCACAAATGAATTATATTGTAACAGAAAAGGAATTATTAGCAGTCGTTTTTACATTTGACAAATTTAGATCTTACTTGGTTGGCACCAAAATTATTGTCTATACTGATCATGCTGCCATCAAGTATTTAATTTCCAAGAAAGATGCAAAACCAAGGTTAATAAGATGGATTCTCCTCCTTCAAGAATTTGATCTTGAAATCAGAGACAAAAAGGGGGTGGAGAATCAGGTTGCTGACCATTTATCTAGACTTGAAGGTGAAAGAACAGGTACACAAAAGGGAGATATCAAAGAAAGTTTTCCTGATGAAAAACTGTTAGCAATAACTGTAACAACATCCAGTGCTTCTGCACCTGGTGCAGATGCACCTAGTGCAGCTGCACCTTGGTTTGCTGACATTGTTAACTTTCTTGTGAGCAAGGTGGTACCAGTGGATATGACTTACCAACAAAGAAGAAGATTTTTTCACATAATCAAAGAGTATCACTGGGATGAACCATTTCTCTACAAAATGTGTCCAGATCAATTAATGAGGAAATGCATCCCCAAGAAGAACAGCAAGCAGTGCTTCTGCACTGCCATGCTGCACCATATGGAGGTCACTTTGGATGCAACAGAACAGCGGCTAAGGTATTACAGTCTGGTTATTATTGGCCAACTCTATTCAAAGATGTATATTCAATGGTCAAAACTTGTGACAAATGTCAAAGAACAGGTAATATTTCTGAAAAACATGAAATGCCTAGAACCAATATATTAGAAATTGAACTTTTTGATGTATGGGACATGGATTTCATGGGTCCATTTCCACCTTCTTTTGGCAAACAATATATCTTGGTAGCTGTTGATTATGTGTCCAAATGGGTAGAGGCAGTAGCATTGCCTAACAATGATGCCAAATCTGTAAGCAAATTCCTTTTGAAAAACATTTTTACAAGGTTTGGCACCCCAAGGGCAATCATCAATGATGAAGGATCACATTTTTGCAATAAACTCATTGAAAATCTTCTTGCAAAATATGGGATTAAGCATAAGATTGCTACAGCCTACCACCCACAAACAAGTGGGCAAGCTGAACTATCAAATAGGGAAATTAAAAGAATGCTTGAAAAAATGGTTGGACCTTCTAGAAAAGATTGGTCCTTGCATTTAGATGAAGCATTATGGGTATACAGAACAACATTTAAAACACCATTAGGTATGTCTCCCTATAGATTAGTCTATGGCAAAGCATGCCATCTCCCCGTTGAGTTGGAAAACAAATCTTATTGGGCTATGAAAAATCTATTATGATCTCAACAAAGCAAGAGCACAAAGGTTTTTAGAGTTGAATGAATTAGATGAATTTAGGCAATTCTCTTATGAGAATGCAGAAATTTACAAAACAAAAACCAAAGCTTGGCATGACAAGAAAATCCAAAGAAGAGAGCTTAGAGAAGGAGGAATGGTCTTGCTATACAATTCCAGGTTAAAGTTATTTCCTGGAAAACTGAGATCAAGATGGTCAGGGCCATTCAAGCTAATCAAAATTTACCCCCATGGTGCAGTTAATTTATATGATGCAGCCACAAATACCACTTTCAAAGTAAATGGGCAGAGAGTCAAAATGTACTATGGTGAACATGTGGTGAGGGATAAACTCACCACCCATTTTCAAAATCTCTAAGAAAAGGAGATAGTCAGACTGAAAGACTCTTAAAACAAGTGCTTATGGGAGGCAACCCATGTTATTAAATATTTAGTTTTGCAATTTTTTGTTCAATTTAATGTTTTTCAAGTGTTTTGTAGGAACACAGGTTTTTAGTGCTTCTGCACTTAGGTGCATCTGCACCTAGCAGTTCCTCAGTGCTACTGCACCAGATTTTCAAAAAAAATACACTTGGGTGGAATTTTTTCAAAAATTGCCAGCACAACAAAATTGCAGTTATGATCTGTGGCTTAGACTTCGTGTGGTGTCACCTAGTCCCCCATGTGTCCTCATGCATGCAGTTACACACACCCCTAACGGCTACTATCGATCCATCATTAAACATACACAAACTCCCCCAAGTTACCGTTTTCACTCACCACTAATCACTCTCTCACAGAAACCGTAAATCACTCACCATCTGTAAAAAAAAACCCTAATTTCTGAAAACACCAAGTTTCATCTTCTTGCAAAGTTTCCAAAGTTCATTGCCAACAATCAAAAATGGTTTGCAAACAAAGCGCAAACAAAACCTCAGGCAAGAGCAGAGCTAGCATAGTAACCTCATCACAACAACATCCAAAGAAGCAGTCCAGTGCAACTGCACCTGCTTCAATCACTGTGGATCCTAAATTTGCACACTTCTGGGAAAGAGAATTCCTCCCTGAACGAGGCCACAGTCTGATGAAGGCACACCCTAACTTCATGGCAACAATCTCAAGTCTCCACTGGGATCTGTTCATACAACACTGAGCCTTCTATTTGGAGCAGGTTGTCAGAGAGTTCCACTCTGGGATTCAAAGCAACAAACAGGGTAACATGCATGATCATTCTATGATAAGAGGTAGGAAAGTTTATTTCAGTGCTGATAGAATCAATAATCACTATAACTTAGTCTATTCTGGGTCTGATTTCAAAGAAAAAACAGAAAAATATGGAAAGAATGAAATGGAAAGAGTTAAATCTAGAATTGCTGTGAAAAACTCCAATTGGGATAAGATCACTAATACTGAATTCAAACTGAAAAATAGATATTTAATCCCTGAATTAGGCAATTGGTATCTGTTCATTGATAGTTCTATTTTCCCTACATCCCACACATACACACTGTCCAAAGATAGATTGATCCTATTGGATGCAATCTTCACAAATAAAAATGTGGATGTGGGGAAGATTATCAATAAACAGATTCTAGATTGTGCAGCAAGGAAGGAATGATTTCTATTTTTTCCATGCTTGATCACTGAGCTCTGTATGAAGCAAGGGGTAGATATCAGTCCTGAAGAACATAAGCAGAGAAAATATCCTCCAGGCCCACTATCTGCTGAGATGAAAGAAAGAACAAAAATTAAAGCTGAAGAAAATAACCTGGTGCAGGAGCACTTAGTGCAGAAGCACCGGGCAGTTTGGAAATTTCAGCAAGAACAGCATGAGTGGCTACAACTCAGGTTGATGGAGATATCTCAGGTTCCAACTCAGTTAGAAACCCCAGTGTTTCCTACACGGGTCTTTCAGAATCCAGAAGAAGAGGAAGAAGAGGAAAAGGAGGAAGAAAGAGAAGAGAGTGTAGAGGAAAATAAGAAGAAAAAGGTCATGAAAAGAAAGAGGGAGACAAACAGAAAGCAGAAAGGGAAGAAGAAAAAGAATGATGAAGAAGAGGAAGAACTGCTAAGTGAAGGGCTAGCTGAGACTGATGAGGATGAAACACTGACAAGAATGGTGAAAGAAATGGAGAAAAATGAAGATGAAGATGATGATGAGAGCACTACTGAAAGTGATGACAAGAGTGGGGAAGAAGAGGAGCAGAATATGAGCATGGAGGAAATAGTGAGGAAGAAGTATGAAGGAAGAGCCCAAACAGAACCACTCCTCGCCCAAGTTACTCCACCAGCCCACCCACAACCAGAAAACACATCAACATCACCATCCACAGGAAAAACACCTACTCCACCAAAGTCTAAATCACCATCACCCATCCCACAATCATCATCACCTCCACCCATTACCCAAGAAACCCAATCTGAAAAAGAGCAATCACCCATCCCTTCTCATGAGAAAACCCCACCCTAAACCACTGAGCCAACATTTGAAACTACTAACACTATGCATGAGAAACAATATTTGCAGGCTATTCAAGAAGATCCTAGTGAAGAAGAAGAAAAATATAAAGAAGAGAATCAACCAGCAACAGATGCTTCTGCACCTAGTGCAGATGCATCTCAAAATGTTCCAACTGTGACAGTCATACCAAAGAATAAAGAAGATACTGTCAAGCTAGTGCTGGAAGAGCTGGCAAACAAGAAGAAAGAAGAACTGGGCAACACCCAGAAATTCTCAAGAAGCATGCTGAACTTTCAAAGGCTGTGGTGGAAACAATAGGAGAAGAAGAACAGGGTGCTATACAAGCAACTAAGGAACCTGCTGAAACAACTGATGTGCCTGCAGCAAAAGGAGCTGAGGAAGCAAAACCAGCAATAGAGGAGGTTGGTGCAGATGCACTAAAAGCCGAGGAGTCAAAGAGAAAGAAGAAGAAGGTCAAGCATGTTCCTGTGAGAGCCAGCTCCAGAATCAAGAGTGGTGCCAAAAAAGAGTAAAATCTTTAATGTTATAAGTACTTTTATGTTCTGTTGTTATCCCACATGTATTAACCCCCCTCCCCATTTTGGAACAAAAATTACTTTTTCAAACTCAACTTAGAGCAATGAGGACACTACTCAACTTTAAGTTGGGGGGGGGGGGAGAAAAACACTTTAAAATTACTATATGCATGTGCTGATATGTTTTGAGTAAGTATGTATGTCTAAGTTTTGTTGTTTTATATGTGCACAGTATAGTATAGTTAATTTCAAATTTTGTGATGCAATCAACAAAGTTTCTTTTGAAATTTTTAGAAAATTGTTTTACAAAAACATCAGTTACACAAACTTTTGTTGAGGTGCATCAAATGGTTTCTAAAGTTCAAAAGTAAGATTTGAGAGTTTTTGAAGCATGATCAGCTTGAGATCTTTTTTTTTACAAAACTTAGCCAAATGCATTCTTTGAACTGAGTTTTAATGATGAAAGAAAGAAAAAGAAAAGAAAGCCTTGTTTTCCTCAAAAAGACCAATTTTTATTATTACTTTGACACATCAAAACTGAGTTTTGAAAAGAAATTTTTACTAAGGCTGGGGGGAGAAAAGTAAGGTCAAAAACAAATTTTTAATAAAAATATAGAAGGGCATAAAAGAATTAAGTTTGGGGGAATTTCCATGAATACTAAGGCTGAGTATGAGAAACTTAGAGTAGTCAAATGCAAATAGCTTACCAAAATCACTACAAAAAGAGCTCAAAGTGTTATAAACTAGCTATACTTACCCAAATCATTAAACTGAACCTGTTCCAAATAAGTGCATTTGGTTTGAAAGAAAAGAAATGCAAAAGAAAAGAAAGAAAAAGAAGAAAAAGAAAAGAAAAAATAAAACCAAAGAAAAAAGTATGCACAAGGAGGTCAGTGAGGAAGACAATATATACTACAAATCTTGAAATGTAGGATCAAGTGCAGTTGCACTCAAATGCATCTGCACCATTACAAAAAAGGTTCAGTGCTTCTGCACTTCACAAAAATACCCAAGTGCTTCTGCACCCAAATGCATCTGCACCAAAGAAAAGAACCACAAAAAATAAGTATAGTGCATTGACTCAACATTTTTGAAATGCTCAATCAAAGTCCTTAGTTGTACTTAAAGCCCCCCAAGTCTTGAAGATGTTGTTAGTCTAGTCTATATTTTGAAACACCATTGTTTTGACCAAACGTGATCTAAAATTTTCCAAAAACGTAAGAGAAACTTTTTACTTAGTTTTGGAACTGATTGGATCTCAGTGGGGCACACACTCACATAACTGAGTTTTAATAAACTTTGGATGTTTAGGGAATTCAAGGGCACAACGATAAAATATTCTGAAAAATGAAGTTCATCAAATGCAAAATCATTCTTTGAAAAGATATGAGCTGATCTGTTCTTCTTTAAATTGAAAATCCTACTCGTGTTTTCTTTTTGTTATTACTTGGGGACAAGCAATGGTTTAAGTTTGGGGGTGTGATAACTCCATTTTATATAGAGTTATTCATACATCTAATCATAACTAATTACTTGAAATCAAGTAGAATAAGTGTTAAATATAGTAGTATGAATAAAGATAACAACATTTTATCTTTCAAAGAAGATTACGTAATGATTTAAGCATTTTTTGTATATATTGGTATGTTTGATGTGTTTGTTCAGTGCACTTTCAGTTAGGTACAAATTCACCAATGAAACAACGGTGCATCTACACTAAACTACAATTACAGCAAGTGCAAACTACACTAAGGTGCAACTGCACTAAGGTGCAACTGCACTAAGGTGCAACTGCACTAAAGGTGCAACTGCACTTAATTAGGTGCTTCTGCACCATCCTGCGCTGAAGGTTTATAACCCCACAATGGAAGCACCTCAAATCATACCCCTACACCAAAACTTCTATGACATTATGCTTTGTCACTAATCACATGGAGGCACATGCCAACATGCATAAGGAGGCGCCCACTATTCGAATTCATCATGAAAGGCTACTCATCTAAGGACACATGGCCTTCCACAATTGGACCTCTCCTTGAGGATGAGTGCTGGACTCAATCTCCAGAATTAAAGATCAGAAAAGTAACCATGGTTAAGCCTCCTTAGGCTAACTTGGTTTTCAAGCAAACCCTCACTTGAAGGAAACCTCCAAGGATATAAAAAGGCTTCCACTTCTCACTTGAAGAACATCGCATATCTCACTTCATAATATGTAGATCATACACTTTACTTATAATTTAGTAGTTTCATTTCTTATAGTTTTAGTAGTAGTTAGTTGGCAAGAAGGTAAGGAAGGAATCGACAACTTTTTCCTTCACTTCTTCATCAACTTAGTTAGGTGCATCTGCACCAGGAAGTCAGTGCTTCAGCACTGCTCGGCAAATTAATGCAAGAGTACTTCAATCAGTGTAATCTCTACCCTATTGATATCTCTTGTACTTTCATCTATATTAATATGTTTTATTTCATCTATCTTTGCCTTGCAATGCATATTATGAGCTAAACCTTTTTGGTTGAGATGTTTTAACTTTATAATGAACTTTTGAGTAAGTTATTGTGCTTTTTAGTGTTGCACACATTTTGGGTCTTGTGTTATACTACATCCATCTTATTTTAAGGTTGATCACTTAGAATAAGTAGAGTTATATTCACAGACATGGTTTATAATTAGAAATCAAGACTAATAAGGGTGAGTGTTTTAATGAAGGCTTTGTTAACTTGTGTAATAAAGAAAACTTTATTAAAACCATGTTAAGTCCTAGACATAGGATAACATAGTCCTTAGGGTGAAACAGTGGGTACTTCAAAGGCAGAAGTGAACTTATTTAGCAAGCCCAGACATGGAAAGCTTGTAACGAAATTCTGAAGAAAGTAGTTGAAAAGCACACACTCATGCAGTTGCACTCAATGCAACTGCACCTTGGTGCTTTTGCACCACTAAAAGCATAGAAACTCTCAAAAGAACATTATTTAGTGAAAACATCTCTACCATCATTCTCAACTGATTTCCTTCGTATTCTTTTACATATTTGCATTCTGTTTTCACTTCACATAAAAACCCCAAATTTGTGAGTAGTATAGTAGCATTAATGTATATGCTTTCTAAACATACAAGAGTTTAAATCAATCTCTGTGGGTTCAACCTTTCTTATCATTGTATTACTTGTTTGTGACTGTGTATACTTGCACATCTTTTTCACACACCACTCTACCAGAATTACCTAAAACTAAGAAGGCTATTTCAGTAAAATGGGTGTTCAAGCTTAAGTTGGGCCCCAAGGGCAACATAGTCAAGCATAAAGCTAGATTAGTTGCCAGAGGGTTCCAGCAGAAGCTTGGAATTGACTATGAAGAGGTGTTTTCACCTGTAGCTAGGCATGAAACCATTAGATTGGTCACTGCCTTAGCTTGTAGTAGGGGTTGGGACTTGCATCACTTGGATGTCAAGTCAGCTTTTTTAAATGGACTCCTAAGGAAACTGTTTTTATATCTCAACCACCTGGGTTTGAGATAAAAGGCAAAGAACACTTAGTTTGCCTTTTGTGTGGATATCTTGTGTTGCAGGTTAAGTTTTGATGATGAGGTAATCTAAGACAAAGTGACCAACAGAACTCCGAGACACAACCAACTCAAGAAGTAAGTCCGTGTCAAGGGTAGTTACTAGGAAGTTGGGTCGTGTCTTAGGAATGATTGTAAACCGCTTTTGAGGATCGGCTCAAATCTCTCGACACACAACACTCACGTTATCAAGTAAACGTATGCATGCTAAATTGGTTAGGCACAAATGATCACAAGCATCACTGAATGAGAAAATGGTTTTGAAAGTACACAATTTATGAACTTGATTTTCAAAAACACATAAATCGATTATTCACTTATTTTATAAAGCAAACAATCGATTTTGGACTTGATTCATCAAGCACAAAATCGATTATGAGCTTGATTGTGGGAAGCACAAAATCGATTATCCACTTGATTTTTAAAAGGTCTCATTTTTCCTAAAGCACATAATCGATCATAACCTTATTTGTTTTAAAGCACAAAATCGATTATGATCCTATTTTGTTTAAGTACATAATCGATTTTCACACTTTGTTTTAGAAGTAACCAATCAATCATTCACTTATGAAGTTGCTCTTATTTTAAAGCATAGAATCGATTGTCATGCTAATTGATTTCAAGCAAACAATCGATTTCTCACTTACTGAGTCAGTGTTAGAATTTGTCCCAACGGTCATATTTTTACAAAGTCTATAAATAGGGACTTAAGGCTCAACAAATTTAAGAACCCAAAAATTCACAAGCTGAAACGCAAAACCCTAGCACACCATCACTTTTGTTCTTCAAGTTCTTCATCTTTTTGAGCTGATCTCTCTCAAGGGTTAGATTGGGTTGGAAATCTTCAAGTTGTTGTATCCACCTTCATAGATTTATTTTTTATTTTCTTGTAATCTGTTTAAAGGTGTAATTGGTTTATACTAGAGAGTGGGGTATCTCTCTAGGGTTCTTGTTTGCACTAGAGAGTGGGGTATCTCTCTAGGATATGTGGTTGTAACAAGGGTGGGGTATCTCTTGTTGGTTATAGATCTTGAGGGCTCTTGCAATAGGTGGGGTATCCTAGGTGAAAGAGTGCCTGAGTCTATACGGGTTTTAAAGCACCCGGGAGATACCCCACTCTTTGTTTTAAAGCACCCGGGAGGCACTCTTTGTATAGATCTTAAGGGCTCTTGCAATAGGTGGGGTATCCTAGGTGAAAGAGTGCTTGAGTCCACTATTTGTTTTGATAGTGGAAAATCTCACAAGGGTTGTAAGGACTGGACATAGGTCACTGGGAGGTGACTGAACCAGTATAAAATCTCCTGTGTTATTTACTGTTTTATTTCTTTTTCGTCCGTTCCATAAACCTGAGCGAAAAATTGATCTAAGTCGTTAAAAGGGGAAAAAGTTTTAAAATCTCAATTCACCCCCCCTCTTGAGACTGAAGCCACTTGGTAACATTTTGCATAAGACACTTTATGGGCTGAAACAGGCTCCAAGAGCCTGGAATAAGCGCATTGACACATTTTTTGTGGACAATGGCTTCACAAAATGCACCAATGAGTTTGGTGTATATGTGAAGGGATCTTTGGATACTAACTTATTACTAATATGTTTGTATGTTGATGATTTGTTGGTAACAGGTAGTAGCAGTAAAGAAATTGAACATTTCAAGGATTCTATGAAAGCAAAATTTGAAATGACACACTTGGGACAGTTTACCTGCTTTTTGGGATTGGAATTCCTAAGAGTACCTGAAGGGATTATCCTACATCAGCTGAAATACTCTAAGGAACTGCTTGCAAGGTTTCAAATGACAGAATGCAATTCTGCCACCAGCCCTGCAGAAGGCTACTTATGCAAAAAGGAGGGTGGGAAGGGTTCTAAGGTAGATCCTACCTATTTTAAACAAATTGTAGGCTCTTTAAGATATCTGTGCCACATCAGGCCAGATATATTGTTTGCTATAGGGGTGATCAGCAGGTTCATGAATGAACCATTGGAGATACACCTAAATGCAGCTAAAAGGGTGCTAAGATACATTCAAGGCACTTTGAAGATGAAACTCTTCACTCTCTCACCTATGATGATGCTTGATGATGACGATGCAAAACCCCTATGGTTTATGCACTGAATCACTGCAATCTGAGATTCGTCGCCTACGAACTCTTCGTTTGCGAGGGTTGCTGCAAATGATGCTTGAATCTTGCAATCAAGCCTCAATCAAGGTTACAGAATGTAAGAACTCCTCTCTAATCTCACTCTTATTCTTTTCTATATGGTTTTCCTGATTGAAATCACAAACCCTAACTTAGGTTTTGTGATTATGTGTTTGCATGTACACTGAAACGTCTTCTGAAGAACATACACAGAGAAAGAACAAGGATCTCCACCTGAGATCACAAAGGTATGCTTTCTCTTTCCCTCTCTCTGTATTTTCTTTTCTCTTGATGTATTTCAGTCACTGAAATACTAATATCCTTTTTTTCTCTCTTATTGCGAGGTACCTTCAACCACTGTTGACGACGTTATTGGCTCACAAATTAAAACTCTCGGAAAACGAAGATGATGACACACACAGAAGAGAAAGAAAATAGCACACAATAGGGTAAAAGACTTGTAATTTTATTCACTGAGAAATCTGTACAAATTGTAATAGGGGTAGCATCTATATATACATGTATCTCAACAAACCCCTCTGTGGGTTTGTTATAGGTTAGTTACAAGGTGTAACTAACTGAAACAGAAATTAAACAGTTTTAAAACTGTAACAATATGTAACAGAATAAACTGTCTAAGAACTTCTGGGGTTAACGGCTATCTGGTTGTTTTATATAGCCGTTAACCAAAGTCTGAGGGTGTTTTAGAGTTTTTGTATTAAAACTCAAGAACAGTACTCAATAAATAAATATATTTTTCTTTTTGTATAATACCGTAAGATACGGAGTCAACTATATTGCCATCTGGTAACTCAAAGCCACGAATAGAGCTCAAAGAACTCCATCAATTATTAACAATACAATGAATTATCAAATATACATACATCAAACTCTCACACGCCAAAAGAAATTAAGTAAAAATATTATAATCTAGTTGGGCCTTGTGCAATCAATCCTAATTTCACCTTGATTTCCAGTTTTAACACCAACTCTTCCCAACTTAGTAATAGCTTCAACAAAAGCACTTTGAAAAGCACTTTCACTTGATGCAAATAAGTCAACTGTAGCCTTTGACCTTGCATCTGTAAACAATACTTGATCAGAAGTGAATAGACCTTTTCCTTGTTGTAGATTCTTGAAGTATTGATTGTCAAACTTTTGAGGTGAGACTGGGTCCATATTAATGGCAATTCTAGGATCAACTCTTATTGGACACATTTGCCTAAGCTGGAAAGCATATTGTAAATTCAATGCTGGGTCAATTTTATTTCTGGGACTAAAGTTGTAGATTCTCTTTGAGAAACGGTTGCAGTGAGAGAACCCAATTGTATGTCCACCTAAAAATATTCAAACACACCACTTATTAGATTTAAATTAAGTTGTTATATCATTCGGTTAGTTAGTTAGTTAGTTAGTTAGGCTCGTTAGCTATTTAGTTACACTTGTTAGCTATTAGTTAGGCTTGTTACCTGATAACGCGATCATATCTTTCTGGGAGAGTCCATGAGCGTTAAACATTGAATTGAGTTGATTCAAATTGAAATCAGGACCAGGAAGACTATGTTGAACACTAGCAATAGTAGATATTTTCCCGTCACGCCTTCCCAATTCAACATTATAAAATGGCCCCCCTGCCTACAAATATTATTAGTATTAGTAATGCAACAATCTAAGTAACACATATAGTAGAATTAATTAGAAAGAATAAAGTGATGGAATGGAATGGAAATGGTACCAAATTGACGACATCTCTAGTAGCAAGAGCAAGTATATCAGCACAAGAGACTTTGTTTTGACAATTAGGATCCCTATCAACAGCAGCTTTAGCCTTAACCACTGTGTCAAAACCGTCCCCAGCTAGTGACACGTCATCGGGATGATCCTTCTCTGCTTTACCATTTGGAGATGCTATCAAAACTGAAGCATCACAACCCTGCACCTCACAAACAAGTCAATCAATTTATCACCGTTGCATTTCATATATAAGAAAAATTTACAGTTTTAGGTTCATTAAATAACTGATGTATCTGGTTTATAATAAAAATCAGATAGGACCAGAGAGGGAGTACTACACACCCGGACAAAGCAATCATGGAAGAAGAGTCGAAGAGTGGCAGGAGCAGTGACAAAAGTTTGTTGGAACTTTTGTGCCACAGCAGAACGAACTATCTGCTCGACATTGGGGCATATGTTGTTGTAGAATCCACGAGTGAGTTGAGCTGAGCTTATAGTACTAGTTGTTAAGAGAAGAAGCAAAGACAAGAAAACAATGCTTTGAGCTCCCATGTCTAATGCTCTTTTGTTTTGTTTGTAACATCTAATATCTTTCCATTTATATATACACCATATAGTTGACATGAAACCACCTTCAGCTTATATTATTATGTAACAAAAAAAATGATTAATTAATAGCAAAAAAAATTGGTCATACTTGAAATTAAGGGAGTAATAATTGAAGATTGATTGACGGAAATCAAAACAAAGGATCTGTTACATCGACAGTCTGGCTAGTGGTATATGTAATTAATTAATTATGTGTCATGTAGTTATCGGATATGGGATGATGGATTTTAAAATTGAAGGTGTAGCATAGTATACTAATAAGTTGCGTGAAGCATCTAACTAAACTAAGCTTACAATCTGTTGAGCGTTGATTGGGCAACCAGAGAGTTTACTGTCATATATTATTTTGAAGAATATGAATAAACGGGATGGTAGGTATGCACGACCACGGATCTAAGCATGTTCATGACAACCAAAGTAGTTTTAATTTATGAACTCACTGGGAGTGTATAGTGTGATGTGCGTCTGAAAGAATGTTGCTGTGGTTCCAAGCATGGGCTAAGTCCAATATTACATTGCTTATCAGTACTTTGGTTTTTGGGATGAGAGTGCTGCTATTTATAGCGAGAAATTTTCCCAAAAAACTACCCACGAACTGTTAGAATTTAGAATTTAGAAAAAGAATTTGCAGAAATCACGGCTGAATAGAAATCATGTACTTGCATTCAGCATTATCCTTTTTGGATTAACTGTTGGAACATTGGTGGTGAATCGAAAAAGTCTCACATTGCTTGGAATAGGCACTTGAAGAGTGCTTATAAGTGGAGAATAACTAATGGTTTGAAAAATAACTAAAAGATGATATGTACTTGCATGTTATTATTTTTGTTGTTAATTGGAATCCGTGTGTTTGGTTACTAGAATTCTGCTGAATCTGATGTAAATTTGGAAATTAGTGTATGTAATTTTCCTCATTGGAAATTCGTGCAATTTTTTGTTCGTAACAGGGAGGTGTAACATGGATGTTGAATCTGTAAGAAAAAAAAGAATTTTTTATGAAGTAAGAAAAAAAAGAATATAGCAGCACTTTCTATGGAAGCTCTAGCGAACGTACTGCTATGGATTGGGCTACTACAGTATTTTGCACTAAGGCCCAATACCAATGGCAAATCCACTAATCAATGGTGAAGATCAAATACCTAGATCCAATGGTTCCCATTGATCCCCATAACCTATAAATAAGCATTCAATGATAGCATTAAAGGTACACATTCCCCAATTCTTAAACTTGCAACTGACTCACTTGCTGACTTGAGCGTCGGAGTGTCATTGCAGGTACCACCCCACCTCGGATCGGAGGCCAAGCTTGGGTTGACCAAGAACACTGCTACCTACTATCTCGAATTGGATCCGGTATCCAAGGTCGGACACAAGGCAGGAGATAAGGTACAGAACATTGGCGACCACAGTGGGAGAGTCTTTATACTCTAGTCCCTCCCCCATCTCCTTGGTCAACGATGGCTCCAATGTTACGTCACAGGAACGTCTCAACTGCTATAGTGAGACCCGATCCACAGCAGGAAACCCTTGAAAGAGTAGCAGTCACTCTGCCCCGTAGCTCGGCCCACGGCCACAACTCGCCCAGAGCAGTGGTTCCCATAAGTTCCGCCCGGAATCAACTTCCACCTCCTCCCCAGACTGTCCAGGTGCCGATCGACGTTGTTCAACAGCTCGTCCAGCTGCTGACAAGAAAGGCCGAGGCTGATCAGCAGAGGAGTCAGCGCTACTCCCAGCTGGAGGCTGAAATTGCCGAGATTCGAGCTCGCGACATCCCGGATCGGTCCTCTCCTCAAAACCATCCTCCCAGCAGAAGGACGTCTAGTCAAAGGCGTCACCGATCTCCGGCCTGGAGGAGACACCATCACCGTTCACCACCTCGTCGGAAAGGAAGACGAGGATCTGGAACTCCCTCAAGCCAGACCCAAGACGATAGTTATTATCCTGAGGGTTCCCCTCGTCGAAGCTCGTCTTTGGCATCCTCATCTCCGAGACGGCGTTCTATAAGCCGGGAGAGATCTCCGAGGCATGAACGTCGACGCCCTCACTCTCGAAGGTCCCCTGTTAGGCACCATAACCAACGATCTTCCCCGAGGGAGAAATCGACATCACGGAAAGGACCCTTCACGACAAAGATCGACTACTTTTCGGTGCCAAAACATCTTGAGAAACCCCCTGAAGGTTTGAAGATGCATGACGGGACTGGTGATCCTGATCGCCATCTCGATTACTTCGATACGATGATGCAATATCGTAACGTCCCAGACGAAATCAAATGTCAGATTTTTCCCCTCACTCTTGAGAAGTTGGCTTTGGACTAGTTCGAGCCCTCAAGCCGAACTCAATATCCTCCTGGGACCAGATAGCCAAGTTATTTTCTGCCCATTTCACCCACTCCAAAATGAAGCCAAAATCTCGGAAGGTTTTGCAGGCAATTCGACAAGGGGAGAATGAGTCACTCCGGGACTATATTGAGAGGTTCAATAAGGAAGCCGCTCAGGTCATGAACCTCGATGACTCTTTCCGACTTTTCTTCATGGAAGCCGGTCTTTGAGAGGGAAGTCTTTTCCAAATCGATGTCGTAGTAAATCAAACTGAGTCGCTTACCGAGTTCCTCCAGCGATCTCAAAAGTACATCGACCACGAAGAATGAGCGGTTGCGAGAAAGTCGAACGCCGACCCTAGAGTGTCCAAGCCTCGGAATGAGAAGGAGGCCTGGAACGATAGTAAACCCAGGTCTCGCAACAGTCACCAGCAGTATTCCGATCTTAACGAAACAAGAGCTAGAATCTTAGCAGAATGCATGAATGTGGAATTTAAGGAAGTCAAGTTCCCTGATCCACTCCCGCACAAATCAGGGCAGCGATCCAACAAGTACTGTCGGTATCACAAAGTAAAGGACATGACACCAATCGCTGCAATGCTCTGAAAGACGACATTGATGATCTGATCAAGAAAGGGAAATTGAGTCAATACGTGGCCAAGGCACCTCGTCAAGAAGTAGAGGTTAAAGAAGAAAAGGATGACCCCAAAAGGAGGGGTAAGTCTCGTCAAGAAAGGGAGGAAAGCTCGGAAGACAAGCGCGATTTCCGAAAGTCTAAAGGTCGGCCGGTAATGATGGTCATCTCTGGTGGATACCCCGACGAAGCTTCAGGCAAAACTATGAAGAGAAAATGGAAGGAGATCATGAGTGCTGCTTCCACATTGGCGGTAACCTCGTCCCAAAACCGACCCCCTTTGGCATTTGGCGATCAAGACTTGCTAGATGGCAAGTCCAACAAGCATGTGCCTCTTTTGATCAAGGCTGTCATGGCCAATCACGAGATAAGAAGAATCATTGTCGATCAGGGAAGCTCGGCAGATATCATTTTTATCGACCTTGTGAGGAAGCTACAAATCCCTGAGGAAGACTTCACCCCTTATAGGGGATCTGACCTTTCGGGTTTTAACGGGTCCCGGACCAAACCACTGGGCTATTTGGAATTAATGGTCGCCTACGGAGAAGAACCATTGGAGAGGACATTCAAGATCAAATTCCTAGTTTTGTCACGCCCTTCGGTCAACAACTGTATTATTGGAAGACCGACTCTAGGAAGGCTCGGAGCTGTAACCTCAATAGTTCATCTAAAAATGAAATTCTACTCTCTGTGCAACAAAGTTATTACCCTTGATGCCGTCCTAGAGTCCGCCCAGAGATGCTTCTATCTGCACATGAAAGCAGATAGACAGGCCTCAGAGGAGGGGGTTCCCCCGAAGAAGCAGAAGCCCGGAAGGTTTCCAAAAAGAGAAGAAACAGCAGAGCTGTCGAGGTCAATGTCACAGACCTTGATGCGGTACGACCCTGAAAGCTCCGAAGGAGAGTGATGACGATCTTACCCGAGAGCTGAAAAAGAAAATTAGGCGACCTCAACCTAATGGCGAATTTGTGCAAATCCAGTTGGGAGATGACCCAACCCAAACCATCAAGATCGGATCTGATCTCTCCGATGAGGTTAAAGCAAAGCTCGCCTTATGTGTGAAGGCTCATGCCGACCTCTTCGCCTGGTCGGTGAAAGATATGCCCGGGATTCCCCCGGAAGTCGCCTGTCACCAGCTAGCTGTTAATCCCGGGGCTAAGTGGGTTGCCCAGCGCAAGAGAGCTCAAAGCAAGGAGAAAGCAGCTGCTACGGCTAAGGCCGTTGATGATTTAATTAATGCCAATTTTGTAAAGGAAGTCAAGTATACGACTTGGCTTTCCAACCCTGTACTTGTCAAGAAAAGTAATGGAAAATGGCGAATGTGTGTTGATTACACCGATCTTAATAAGGCCTGTCCAAAGGACGCCTTTCTTGTTCCTAGCATTGATCTTCTCGTCGATAATGCTTCAGGTTTTCGTTTACTGTCTTTTATGGATGCCTATTCTGGATATAACCAAATTCTGATGTTCCTTTCCGACCAGGAAAAGACCGCCTTCATGACTGACCGCGGTAATTTCTGTTACCGGGTTATGCCATTTGGCTTGAAAAATGCAGAAGCTACCTATCAAAGAATGATGAACAGAGTATTTCGTAAACAAATCGGGCGCAACATAGAAGTCTACCTCGACGACATGATCGCGAAAAGTGAGGGTGAAAGCCTCCACATAGCCGACCTTGATGAGATCTTTGCAGAAATCCGAAAAAACAATATGAGGCTTGTAGCGACCGAAAAATCCGAAGGAGGGATTCTTCGTCATTTTGAAAATGAAGCCGCCATCAATATTTATTAAAGAGGAAAAATATTGAAAAAACCTTTATTTTTGGGTTCGGGGGTCGATTATGCGTGGGGAAGGTATTAGCACCCCACCGCATCCTTTCAAAAGAAAAGTTACCTTTTAATTTAATGTGCAGAAAGAAAGTTAATTCAAAGAAGAATACTCTAATTTACCCTTTTTATTATTTGCAAAATTTGAAAGAGGAAGACATAATAAATATTTTAATTTTTTGTGCTTGACAGGAGTGGTCCCCCGCTCCTACGTATCTCCAGGTGCAATGGAGAAATCAAAGCTACGTAGTTCTTGGGTAGAAAATGTTTGCGCGTTTGGTGTTTTTTAATTATTTTTGAAATTGGGAGAGGTATTCGTAACGACCAAACAAGTAAAACTCAAAGTGGTCGTCACTCATAGCTCGTTTGAAAACTAAAGTTGTTATTAACGGCCAAACGAGCTAAGCTCATAGTGACCATTAGTAACAAACCATTTTTTGTTTGGGAAAACGTTTATTTGTTATTTGGGAAAAAAATAGGTTTGTGAAAGAAAATGTTTATTTATGGAAAAGATAAAAAATAGAAACAAGGGGGTGCAGTAGTAAAATGGGGTATAATTTGCAGAAAAGGGTTGTATTTTAAGGCAGTGGGGGTAAAAAAAATGAACCCAATTCTTTTTCTGTAAATTGGGCTGCATTCTAAAAGACGGGCTTGTGCAGGGGGTGCAGGCTATTAAAACGGGGAGTGCGCTTAGAAACAGGGGTTGTATAAAAAAAATTGGGTGCCAAAAAGGGGCCGGTTCGCTTTGGGCCAACCTGCGTTTCCTTTGACACAGATGCTCAGGGGGGTACATGCAGCGAACGAATGGTGTAAAAAGCAAAACGAAAGGAAAAAAAACTACATGCTATATAAACCTAATCTAAACCGAACGCTAAAAAATTTCCCTTATTTCTCCTCACCGCCGCAACTCTCTCCCTCTAACCCTAATCTTTCTCCTTCTCTTCCACGGCGCCGCATCCACCATATTCCCCAACCCCAACCTTCGCTTCCCCTTCTCTCAACGGCGTTCACCCTCATCCTCTCATCACAACCCTAATTTCGTTTTCTCTTCTGTTTTTTCATCGCCGTTTTCACTCCCCTTTCGCCTCACAAACCGATCCACTCTACTGTTTTCACTTGCCTCCTCTTCTCCTCACCGCCATACCCACAGCTCTCAACCCCAATCCTCAGTTTTTTTTTCAAATCGTACTACCATGTTCAATAGAGAGAGAGAGAGAGGAAATGAGATATCCAGAGAGAGAAAGTAAAGGAACGAAAAGGAAGGAGGGAAGGAAAAGAGAAGGACGCGAAGGGGGAGGGACGACACGGTGGTGACTATGAGAGGATTGAGGGGCGACCCCGGGGAGAAAGGAAATGAAAGAGATAACGAAAGGGAGAGAGAGGCGCTGGTTAAGGCGTGGTGGTGGCGTACTGTGTTGGTGATTTTAGGGCGTGGTGGTTGCGAAGGAGAGGAGAGGATTGGCTACGGTGGTGTGGAGGGGGTGGTTCAGTTTGTAGCCGTGGTTTGGCGTTAGGTTTGCGAAGTGGAGGCGAGGCTACGGCGGTTGGGAGCGGTTGCTGGTGGTGATTTGGGGTAGCATTGGGACGTGGTGGTTGCGAAGGCGAGGAGAGGGTTGGCTACGTGGTGAAGCATAGGTCCAGTGTTGGTGACTGACGGTGGCTCATGGCGAGGCTACAGCGACGGCCACCGTGGACGGTGGCTGGAGGTAAAAAAAGGTCCTTTTCCTACTCTCTCATCTCACGGTGCCCTTTTTTTCTTTCTTTTCTCTGATGTGTTTTTTTACTCTTATACCTATGTCTGATCAACCGATTTTATTTTATAGAATCAGAATATGGAACAGAAAAAAAATGGAATTGAAAAATAAATATACCTTCAGCTGCTGGACTTAGGCCACTGTATTCTTCTTGTTCTCCTAAAACTCAGAATTGCCTCCGTGACTCATGTGCCTAGTTTTAGTTTCTTTCTTGCTCTATGATGGCATTTTTACTGTCTGTTTATATCCCTTAGGTTTTCGTGACCAGTGTTTCTTGCTACTGTGTATATGTGTATGTTTTATGTATTTCTATGTGACTGTGTGCCTATTTTTGAGTGTATTTTGGTGTCAATTTTCTGTCGATTGTCCTCCTTTAATTGTGCTACTGTTTTATATTTATAGGTGGATTGATGAGGTGCTGAGGAGTCAAAGGACAGTCAGCAATTAGGGCAAAAATGGCACCAAAAGGACAGGTATCTTTGAGGGGAATAAAAAGGACAAGAGCTGGCACCAAGGACAGTCAAAGGAAGGGCCAGCTGCTGCGCCCCTTTTCTTCTTTTTTCCTTTTTTTTGGGAGTTTTGTATTTTTAATAATTTTTTTACTATTTTTTGTGCTATTTATTTTTTGCTGTTTGCTTTTTGGTCATATATGTAAAGAAACCATATTATATGTAAAAACCTTTGACTATTCAGCTTTTTTTCAATTATTTTTGCATCAATAACAATAGACTAAAATAATAACAACAACGAAATAAAATAAAATGAGCGTCAAACAATTGTTATACGAGAGTGCCAAAGACACGCGCGTTTAGAACAATGTGCGACGCGATAAGAATTTTTTGGATTTTAATTGATCGAACGAAATTAGGGTATGACAAGGCTGAACCCGAAAAAATGCACTTTCGGAGTCCGTGCTGGGAAATTCCTTGGTTTCTACCTCACAGAAAGGGGGATTGAAGCCAACCCGTACAAATGTCGGACTGTGACGGAGATGCACACACCATCCACCAAGAAGGAGCTTCAGAAGCTTAACGCTATGATTGTCGCGCTATCTCGTTTCATTTCCAATGCTGCGTTCAAATCACTTCCTTTATTTAAGCTTCTTAAGAAGGAAGCAAAGTTTGAATGGACCCCGGAGCGAGATGAGACCCTCTCCTAGCTTAAAAAGGCTCTGTCCGAACCACCAATCCTGACTCGGCCAAACCCGGGGGAAACCTTATACCTGTACTTAGCAATCTCGGAGGAAGCAATTGGCGTCGTTCTCATTTGGGAAACAGGGACTGGTCAGAGTCCAGTATACTTTGTGAGCAAAGCTTTACAGGGATCAGAAGTTAGATACCAGAAAATAGAAAAAACCGCCTTTGCTCTACTCATCTCGGCACGTCGCCTCTGACCTTACTTCGTCGCTCATCAGGTCGTGGTGCGGATGAATCACCCGATCCGACAAATCTTACACCGACCTGACTTAGCAGGACGAATGATTAAATGAGCAGTAGAATTATCTGAGTTCGGCGTCAAATACGAGTCCAGGCCAGCTATGAAAGCTCAGATACTTGCCAACTTTGTCACTGAAATGACCCCGGCCGACCCTGAAGGCGAATTGTGGACGCTCCATGTAGATGGATCCTCAAATCCAAAGGGGAGCGGTGCAGGGCTAATGCTTGAAAGCCTGGCAGGCGTTATAATCGAGGTATCCCTCACTTTTGGTTTCCCAACTTCAAACAATCAGGCAGAATACGAGGCATGCATAGCAGGACTCCGACTTGCCCTAGACCTCCGAGTTACTCGGCTCTCTTTGAACACCGACTCCTTGTTGGTAGTCTCGCAAATCAGAAAGCAATACGAAGCCAAAGATCCGACCTTGCAGAAGTATTTAACCCGAGTGCGGGAATTACTTGCCTATTTCCTATTTGCAGAGATTAAGCACGTTCCCAGAACGGAAAACATCAGAGCAGACGTTCTATCCAAGCTCGCCAGCACCAAAGTCCCTGGAAAACACCGATCAATAATCCATGAAACGCTAAGCAAACCCAGCGTCCTCCCCAACCCGGAGCTCGCTTTTTCCATCAATGTAGTGGAGGAAAGTAAAGGTTGGATTTCACCAATAACGGAGTACATCAAGTCGGGGGACGAGCCTCCAGACTCCCATGAAGCCAAATTAATCAGGAGAAAGGCCTCGTCCTTCTCCGTAATCGACGGAGCACTTTCCAGAAGAAGCCTCTCTGTGCCATTATTAAAATGCGTAGAAGGAGAGGAAGCAGATTATGTCTTGGCCGAGATCCACGAGGGGATCTGCGGACAACACCTCGGAGGTCGTTCTCTAGCTCGGAAAGCCTTAAGGGCGGGATATTTCTGGCCAACCATGGAAACCGATGCAAGGAACCATGTAAAAAAATGCAAGAAGTGTCAAATCCATGCCAAGGTTCATGTAGCACCTCCTGCCGAGCTCACTAGTTTCACCTCGCCATGGCATTTCGCGTGGTGGGGGATAGATCTCTTAGGACCATTCCCAACTTCCCCCAGCCAGGTCAAGTACCTAATAGTGGTTGTGGACTACTCCACAAAATAGATTGAAGCCGAGCCTTTAGCCATTATCAGCTCAAGGAACTGCATCAAGTTCTTCAAAAAGAATATTATGACCAGATTTGGGATCCCCGAGGTAATACTGATAACAGAACCCATTTCACTGACAAGGGCTTCAGAAAACTCATGTCCGATCTTCGGATTAAACACCGGTTCACCTCGGTAGAGCACCCCCAAACTAACGGACGGGCCGAGGCCGCTAACAACGTACTCCTCAATGGATTAAGAAAGCGGCTTGATGAAGCCAAGGGAAAATGGGTTGAGGAACTACCTTATGTGTTGTCGGTCTACAGGACCACCCCGCAGAGTTCGACGGGGGAAACTCCTTTCTGACTCTCATATAGGAGCGAGGCTGTAATTCCTGTTGACATCGGAGAGCTTAGTTGGAGGACTCTTCACCCAAAATCGCCTGAAGAAAATGACCAGGCTTTAAAGGAGAACCTCGACCTCGTCGACGAGGTCCGAGGGCGAGCCTCTCTCAAAGAAGCATTGATCAAACAGAGGATAGCAACCTGGTACAACGTGAAAATTGTCCCGAGGGATTTCGAAGTCCGCGGCTTGGTGTTCCGAAGAGCCGGCGTCGGCTTAAGGAATGCCGCTCAAGAGAAGCTCGCTCCGAACTGGGAAGGACCTTACCGGGTCGTCTCTAAAACCGGTAACGGCGCTTTTCAGTTGGAAACTTTAGAAGGAAAAACAATCCCGAGAACTTGGAACACTGCCAAGCTGAAACGGTATTATAGTTAATTTACGCTTTAAAAGCATTATGAATGCCGATGTATGAACATTTCGCATTTAAAAAGATCTTCATGACTCTTCATTATTGTCACCAAATTGAAAATTCGGCGTTTCGAGGTTAAAGGGAGCCCCTCTGAGAGCAATCCAATGATCACGCGCGAGGCCCCTTTTAATAAAACCGGAACCCAGGGCCCAGCGTTCAATACAACCTCCAACCGAGGTCGTCGCGGACTCTCCTTGAACGAGTTCGATCTGGGCCGAGTCCCGGTAAACTGTTTAAGGAACCGCAAAGATCTTCGGAATGACGATCGCCAAGATCAATGGCCGAGGCTTCCATCACCCTTAAGGCGGCACACGTTACTTGAGCAAAGTAAAACGCAAGTGCAAGGAATAAAACGCAGCCGAGGTAAATAAAAACCGGAAATGCCAGCAATTAAAATAAAGCAAAAGATTACAGGTCACCCCGAATATGACCGGGTCCTCAAGTTCAAAAAAGCTTTCAAAATTACAAGGTGAAATGTCGATTCCACCTGGAACCCAAAACCTTTGTCAAACCGGTTCCACCCGGAACCCGGAAGCCATCTACAGAAATTTTACCCCCAGTCATGGGCTAAGCGTCGGATGGGCGAGAGTAAATGATCACACGCTCCTTGGAAACATAGTCGGTCTTAACAATCTCACCCCCCCCCCTCCACGAAATGATCAACGCTCAACATCTCTTTATCGAGAGGCAGCGAAGGGTGAATCACGGCAACTTGGGCAAGAGCTTTGTTAAAGCCTTCCCCCGCCATCCCAAGAGCCATCTCCGCTATATCGACAGTTTCAAGCTGGGCGTTCCGAACCTTCTCTTCAGCCTGCCTCAATTTCTCCTTGAGATCTGCAACCTGGCTTTGGGGATCGGACCTTTCCTCTCGAGATTTCTGTATATCGGCCTCAAAATTGGAACTCTGATTCCTCAAAGTCGTAACTAACTCCGCAGCATCCTTCTCTTTGGTCTCAAGCTTGGTAATCTGAAGTTCGTGCTCCTTTACCTTGTTGGAAGCAGAGTCCCTCTCGTGTTCAAGTTCTCCTTTCTCCTTTCGAAGATCAGAGAGGTCCTTCTGAGCCTTAGCCAGAGTGGAAGAGAGTGACTCATATTTCCTCCTTTCCTCTTCCTTCAGAGGAAGGAGGCGTCGGTTTCCCATAATTACCTTTGACTCGGGCTTCTGCTTCCTCCCTCTGCATTTTGGAGACATCGGCCAGGTGCCTAAAAAGTTTCGCTGCGGCCTCCACCGGATCAACCCGGTACTCCTCAAGATTTTTCGTCAAAAAATCATCATCAATGGGGATGTTAGAAGATCGGCGTTTCTTTGAGCCATCTTTGTCATGACGACCTTTCTTTGACACCTTGGGAGACCCGCCTTGGTCGGACCGCACCCTTTTTCCCGGGGCTTGAGATGTGGAAGCATGAGTTAAAGGGCGACCAGCCTGCACCAAGTTCGGTTGACGTTTCCGATGTTGAAGATCGCCGGTCTGGTCTTCAACACTCGCAGCTGTAACAGTTTGAATAGGCACAGCTTGAATAGGCTCATCCTGCCTAGGGGTTCCCTGAGGGATCGGGGGAGCATCGGAGCTGCCTTCCTGAAGGGCGGCCCTCCTTTTCGCAGTTGCCTTCAGAATAGCGAAGTTGTCAGGAGCCATTTGATCTGCAAAGAAAAACAAAAATCTGAGATTATGGATACCGATCTTGAAAATAGGATAAAATCAGAAAGCATATTTATCAGTATCCGACCCTACCAAGCGCCGCTAAAACTTTTGACCTCGAGCACGCCTCGACCAACTTCACTGGATCAATACCAAATTTCTTCGGATCTCTCCAAGGAATCGGATCAGCAAAGTTCGTCAGAATCGCCAAGGATTATTGGTCTTCGTCACTTAGCCTGCTTAGGCTAAGCGTGTAGGAATTTGGGGGGCGATTGAAGTGAGAAAGAGACCACCGATGGGAAACTTAGTGGACTCTAGAGATTGTCCATCATCACTATATTTGCCGACGTACTTCACGGCCACATCATTCACGGGCTCAACAAAGAAGAATCTGTCTTTCCAATTTCCTTTCAGTGAGTCGGAATAGAGCATGAAAATTTTGGTGTTCCTTCTGGCCCTGAGGCTCACATGCTCCCACCGCTCTTTAGACCCCTCCTCGTGCCGTCTATTTATTTCAAATAAGAAAAAGAACAAATTAACGGAGATCGGCCTCTCTAGATGAATGCACATCAGCTCAAAAGTCCGCATGAATGCCCAGGCATTGGGGTGAATTTGGGTAGGAGCGAGGTTCAGCCTTCCCAAAACCTCCTGCTGAAAGGCGGTGAACAGAGGTCGGAGGTTCATAGTGACAATCGTCACCTCTTACATTACGAACTTGAGGGCCGGTTCCCAAACGGCGACATGCTGATCTTCTCCCATGCCTTCCGCTCTCCATATATCTCCTCTCCTCTCGGCGATTATTTTAACGATGTGGGTCATATCATCTCCGGCTTTATACACAGATCGGATCGCCCTCAACGACTCTGACACCCAGGAATATTCCCGTTGGGTACTTAAAGGCAACAGTAGGGGACATCGACCAAACTGACCCCGGTGCTGGGGTACTCGTCGGAATCACCTTCAGCAAGATCTTCCCCTTTGTTCCGACCTTCAGGAAGATCTCCTTCGTTGTTCCGACTTTCAGCAAAACCCTCCACTTCGACCTCAACTTCGGCCTCACTATCATCAGAGCTCCAGCGAGAGTTGGTGCTCCCTTGCTCTCCCTCGTCACCATCAGCATCGGACTCATCCAACTCAATGACCACTACGTCTTCGGATCGGGCTTCGCTCGCGCGACCTTCCTCTACCAGTTCATTGTCAGGAATCTCGGGAGAGCGCTCTTCCGCTTAGAAGCTGTTGGGAGCCAAATTAAATCCCCGGGCGCTCACTGACCTACTGCCACGACAGCAATGGACCTACCAACAGCAGTCCACCAAAAAGCTGCTCGGTACAGAACATTGGCGACCACAGTGGGAGAGTTTTATCTTTTCACACAATCATAACTCAAACTTTTCTCTTGCCGTGCGATGGCTCCCAAACGCAGACCCCGCACTCAAAGCACTGCTATGACCGCACCCCGACCGGAGGGTACCCCCGAGGGCAACGTCGTGACTATACAGGACGAGGGCACCAGTCAACCTGCCCAGCCCTCTGACGTGAATCAGCTTTTGGACCTCCTGGACAGTCGCACTCAAGCTATGTTGGAACAGGAAGCACGACTGAGGGAGATTGAAAGGCGTGTGACCACCCTGCCAGAGCAACCTCCACTCAGCAGGGGGACAGTTCCTCCAACGACGATAACCTCAAGGTGCCACCGATCCCCACCTCGGAGACATCATGTCCACCGCTCTCCCCCAAGGCGAAGGAACATGCATCGCTCTCCCCCCAGGCGACGCAGGCATGGGGGATCAGGCTCACCCTCAGGGACCTATCGGCCTCATGACACCCACTCCAGCACCTCCTCACACGCGTCCCCTGACACTCATGAGAGGTCAAGGAGCCGGGTCGTCACCCGCAGAAGGCACCACCGGGATTCTCCATTGAGGAGATCCCCCGAGCAACACAGGTATCAAGAGCTGGGCTATGAAAACACCTCCCCCCGAAACTCAAGAGAGTTTTTGGAGGAGGGGCCGTTTACGAGAAGGGTAGACGAATGCCAAATCCCAAGAGTCTTGGAAAAGCTGCCAAATCTCAAGATGTACGACGGGACTGGAGATCCGGACGGTCATCTGGCACACTTCTCCCTAATGATGCGCTAGAGGGGCGCCAGGGAACCCGTCCATTGCAAAATCTTCCCCCTCACTCTCGAGGGTTCCGCATTAGAGTGGTTCCAAGAGCTGAGGCCGAACTCCATATCCTCATGGGGGTAGCTGAAGAGAATGTTCACGGCTCGTTTCACTGCCTCCCGGCTAAAGCCCAAATCCGAAGAAGTACTGAGAGCCACCAGACAGCATAACCACGAGACACTGAGAGAGTATATTGAGCGCTTCAATAAGGAAGCTTCGGGTGTTCGAAGTTTGGAGGACAGGCAAAGGTTGTTCTGGATGAAAGACGGGTTGAGAAAGGGAAATTTGTTCCAGGTCGATGTAGGCATCAACAAGCCTAGGAACTTGGGCGAGTTCCTTCGAAGATCCCAGAAATACATTAACTATGAGGAGGATGATATGGCTTACCGCAAGGCAGCCAAGGCAAGGGGCGACAGGGAAGTCACCCAGGAGGTACGCCGGCGAAAGGTAACAGGAGGCGTACACCGTGAACGACGCCCTCCAAGACTCTCAGGTCTTACTCCCCTTGTCACCTCAAGGGTGCAAATCCCGACTGAATGTGCCAACGCTGAATTCAAAGACATCAAGAGGCCAGAGCCTTTGGTGTTGAAAGAGGGCCAGAACCCGTCGAAGAAATGGTGCCGCTACCATCAAAGCGGAGGCCACGACACCAATGGCTGCCGAGCGCTGAAGGAAGATATTGAGGAGCTGATCCAGAGAGGAAAGTTGTCACAGTACGTGAAGAAGGAGGGGGAACCAAGTGGCTCGCGCAAAAGAGCCCGATCCCCCAAAGGTAGATACAGGTCCCCTAGGAAGGGGAAGGCCCCAGTCGGTGAGGGGGTCGAAAATGGTAATGATGAATCAACCGATAAAGAGGACACCCGGAGGCCCAAAGGAAGGCCAGTGGCCATGGTGATCCATGAGAGAAACCCCCATGATGACTGGGGGTCAAACAAATCAATGAAGAGGAAGTGGAAAGAGATCCTCAGCGTTGCGTCAACCTCAGTCGCCAGGAAGGGGCCAACCAGACCGCCCCTATCCTTCGACGACAATGATCTGCTCGATGGGAAACCGAACAAACACGTCCCACTGATCGTCACTGCCATTATCGCCAATGTTGAGGTAAGAATGATCCTGGTTGACCAGGGAAGTGCAGTAGATATCATCTTCGAAGACCTGCTGCAAGTGCTGAATATCTCCCCCGATGACCTGACTCCATACCGAGGAGGGGACCTAACTGGGTTTAATGGATTGAAGACTAAGCCACTCGGCCACCTAGAGCTAATGGTCACCTACGGAAACCCCGACGGTAAACCGTCGTTGTTCAGAACTGTGAAAACACCCTTCCTGGTCCTCCCATGCAAGTCGGTCTACCAGTGCATCATTGGGAGGCCCACGTTGGGGAAGCTGGAGGCGGTCACTTCAACGGTCCATCTAAAAATGAAGTTCTACACTCTGGAGAGTGAGGTGGTGACCCTCCAAGCGGACCTGTGAACAGCACGCAGGTGTTTCTACATGAGCTTTAAAGATGAGAAGGAGACCGTCGAGCTAAGAAGCTCGGGTAAGGGGTTCAGAGAAGAAGCTGAGGTGAATCTGACAGACTGGGATGCCATAAGTGACTCAAGTAGTGAAGAAGAAGCGGAAAGCCAACTCAAAACCAAGGGGTCAAAAAAGGATGTGAAGAAGTTCAAACCGGATGGAGAATGTCCTCACCTCCTTGAGGAGGTTAAAAAGAAGCTCACCATCCACCCAAGGGAGAACGGGGACCTATTCCTCTATTCTGCATCTGGCTCATAGTTCCAATACTTAGAACATTTTTTTAAAGAAGTTGGTTGTTTAAGTTTAACACGTCAAACCAATTTACAACACGCGTGCGAAGGAATTAAACCTTACTATTTACGGTTCAAGATATTGTTTCGCAAATCACAGTTTTTGCTCTAGCACCATAGAAAAAACCAAGAGAAACTGGCGCCCAATAGAGAAGCAGCCAGCGCCCAGGAGGGCTCCTGGCAGGGCGCCTATAAGGAGCAGCCAGCGCCCATGAGGGCGCCTGGCAAGAGGTGGTCTGAAAGCCAAGTCCCGACTCAAACAACAGGGGACCAGGCAACCAGGCAGACCTACTCGGTTCACGAAGCGGCTATCAAAGACGTCGCAACCTCTGATGGGTGAGTTAAGTTTGGATCGATTCTGATAAACTCCTGTCAGAGTCCCTATATGGGAGAAGCGGCATCGCAAATGTCGCAACCACTAATGGGTGAGTTAAATTCTGATAAACTCCTGTTAGAGACCTAAGGCGCGAAGCGGCATATCGAAAAGGTCGCAACCTCTGATGGGTGAGTTAAGTTCGGATCGATTCTGATAAACTCCTGTCAGAGTCCCTAGATGGGCGAAGCGGCATCGCAAATGTCGCAACCTCTAATGGGTGAGTTAAATTCGGATAGATTCTGATAAACTCCTGTTAGAGACCTAAGGCGCGAAGCGGCATATCGAAAAGGTCGCAACCTCTGATGGGTGAGTTAAGTTCGGATTGATTCTGATAAACTCCTGTCAGAGTCCCTAGATGGGCGAAGCGGCATCGCAAATGTCGCAGCCTCTAGTGGGGAATTTAAATTCGGATAGATTCTGATAAACTCCTGTTAGAGACCTAAGGCGCGAAGCGGCATATCGAAAAGGTCGCAACCTTTGATGGGTGAGTTAAGTTCGGATCGATTCTGATAAACTCCTATCAGAGTCCCAAGATGGGCGAAGCGGCATCGCAAATGTCGCAACCTCTAGTGGGGAATTTAAATCGGATTGATTCTGATAAACTCCTGACAGAGATAACATTGCCACGAGGCGATAGGAGATGATACGTTCAAAAGTGTGAAAAATAAGCAAGACAAAGGAAACGTGGATATAACGTAAAATCATCAGTCAGGCTCCATAAAGCAAACGTACAACGAAATCCAACAGGACAAAAAGAAATTACAAGTCAAAAGCAACTGAACTTCTAGAAGAAATAATCAGGGGGCAATGACGTCGAAATCAACCATGTTGGAACGATATCTAACAATCCTCCCATCTACTGCCTCATGGTCAAATCGGAAGATGGTCGATTCAAGAACCGCATCCGGGTACATGCACTGAACATGACCTATCGCTTTATCGTACGCAGCATAGGAGAAGTCCATGGCTTGCCCAGCTATCTCCCGCACCCTTTCCTCGGCCGCATCCTTCTGTTTCTTCATGCTGTCCAACTCAGATTGGAGATCCTCCATTTGCTTCTGATAATGGCCAGCAGAGTCTCTTGCCCGACGAGCAGATTCCAGCGCTTCGTGTAAATCCACCTGAAGCCGGCTTTTATCCAAGAGAAGCCGATCCCTTTCCTCGATCACCCCTGCGCTTCGTGCGAAAGGATGCTCACATAAATGATCACGCTCTTCGGGAGAGAAGCTAATTTCACCCTCTTCGTCAGTAGGGGGAGGAAGCTCAACCGGGGAGGGACAATCAGCAGAAGGAGGTCCCTAGGCACAACTTCTCTGGCGCTTGGACTTACTCTGAGTCCCCTGGGTACTGGAGTCGACTGGAACCTTCGGCACCCCGGAGATATCCCTTCCAGCACGGCTTGGCGCTCCTACGCTGAGGCGAGGTCCCATAGAGGGACGCGCAGGGGCAGATATAGCAGGAACCGGTCTCTTGACCTCGGTAAGTTCGGCATCCAAAGGTCTCCTCCGTCCGGCCAAAGAGGCCAATTCATTAAAAGAGAGTGGAGCGGCCATCTTATCTGCAAAACAAAAAAGTAGCGAATCAGTAACATAAGTAAATAATTTATCAAAAGAGAAAACAAAGATACATCAAGACCGAACAAGCAACCTAAGAGCTTGGCAGCTTCAGGAACCGTTGAAGCCTTGGATAACTCACTGCACAAAAACTTTTGTGGCACAGCGGACAAGCCACCGACGATCTTCTTCAGCATGCTCAAAGTCCTCTGCTCAGGATCAGATAACGCAGATGGGAGGACGCGATAAGACCGAGAGGTGCGGTCAACATCGACATTACACCACCCAAGGCGAAACTTATCCCGAACCAGACGCCCTTGTTCATCAAAGAAGCCCATGCTGTCGACGGCCTTCTCACTAGAGGGAACGAGGTAAAAATACTTGAGCCTCCAATCATGCTGGTTATCTGAGTACACTTGAAAGAAAACATAGTTTGTCCGACATTTCAAATGCACAAACTCATAACGAAGGACGCCATCCGAAGTATCTCGACGACGCTGCACCTCAAAGATAACCATAAAAACCCTCAAGATGCATCTTCTTTGAAGAACTCTCATCACCAGCTCGAAACACTTCACAAAACACCACGAATTTTTGTGGAGCTGAGAGGGAGCTATCTTAAGGTGATTCATAACCTCCAGTTGAAAGGGTGTAAAGAATGGGGAAACCCGCACTTTGTAAACCACACTGTGAAACATCATGAATTTTCTACCGTCGGGGACTCTGCACACCCTATCTTGGGGGTCAACCACCTCAACCCACCAGTCGCCTCCCAACGCATCTTGCAGACAGCGGGGAGGCTCTTTTCCTGGAAGGTAGAAGCTCCTGGCGGAACAAACAGCACGAGCAACCCAGTCATAACTAAAACCACCAATCTCCACCACTTCATGCTCAAGCGGCAGATCATCATCAGAAGAAGTATCAACAAAGCCAAGGGCACCAGTCCCCTCCGAAGGCACGGCGGTATCACCAGTCCCCTCCGAAGGCACGGTACCACCCCCTCTTCAAAGTCGTCAGCCTGACTCTTAGCAAGGCGAGCGGTAGGGTGAATTTGAGCCGTCTTCTTCGTCCTTGCCATCTCTCAACCTACGGGACAGGGGGCAAACAAGCAGTCACGAGACAGACAGGAAAACTTAGAGACAACCCCCTCCCCCGAGGTTGGAGATTTTGCAAGACAAGACATGCTCAAAAGAACAAAGAAGCTAGAAAGATAAACGGAAAGTCCACCCAGAAGTTACCTCAGTAAGTTAGAAGCGGCAAAGACTCGCGGGAACGTCAATGGATGATGGTAAGAGAAACTCCCCTCGGCACCAAGCAAGCCCTGAAAATTCATAGATAAGAAGGCAGGTTAAGAGTCAGGAGGAGCAGCAAAAATAAAACGGAGTGCCAAGCACACATCCACACAAAGCCAGCGCCCATGAGGGCACCTGGCAGGGTGCCTGTGAAGAGGCAGCCAGCGCCCATGAGGGCGCCTGGCAGGGCGCCAGTCAAGAGGCAGCCAGTGCCTAGGAGGGCGCCTGGCAGGGCGCCTGTGAAGAGGCAGCCAGCGCCCAGGAGGGCGCCAGTCAAGAGCAACCAGCGCCTGTGAAGAGGCAGCCAGCGCCCATGAGGGCGCCTGGCAAGGCGCTAATATGAAGCAACCAGCGCCCATGAGGGTGCCTGGCAGGAGGGCACTGTCAACAACGTAAATAAACTGTAACGAACAACAAATACTTACCATGAAGAGAAAACGTTGAAACAAGTGGACTCTACTCCCTCCTCTCCTTTTTAAGGAGGCACTAGGTTGGTGAATTGGTCCCTGCTCCTTCCTCCTCCTTGAAGTAGGCGTTAGGGTTAACAGTTACTTGGTCCCTACTCCTTTCCACCCTCCAAGAAAGCGCTCCAACGATGGATTGGTCCCTACTCCTCCACGAAATTTTTAAAAAAGAAAATGTGGACCACAAGACAAATACCCGCCTATTTATAGGAGGTAGCGTTTCGCGCACCACCACGGATTTGGCAGATCAACTTGGCTCATGTCCACTACGTACAAGCCCAATACGCCTGTCACCTTAAGACGTGCTCAAACACAAAAAAGGCAGAAATGTAAGCTGAAGGACAGCCCAAATCACCTGGGTAATAATTTAGAAGCGGTAAAACTCGTGAAAATGTCAAGCAAGAAAAGCAGGCTAAAAGACAAGATGAGCAGCAAAAAAATAAAGTAAAGTGCCAAGCACACGTCTACACAAGTCGGCACCCAAAAGGGCAGGCAAGGAGGGCGCCCATGAGGACGTCTTCAAGGTAGCAACCAACGCCCATGAGGGCGCCTGGCAGAAGCAACCAGCGTCCATGAGGGCGCCTGGCAGGACTAGGAGGGCGCCTGGCAGAAGCAACCAGTTCCCATGAGGGCGCCTGCCAGAAGCAAGCAGCGCCCAGCAGAGGGGCGCATGGCAGGGGGCGGTCTGAAAGCAAATCCTTCGCAACGGGGTAGTCAGAACTATGCAGTAAGACACCCACGACAGCACCGAACCTTGTCTCGCAAAACCTGCTCCACGATAAGCCACCCAGCACACGCAAGCAGGGAACAACACCCAAGGCACCCAGGAGGGCGCCAACTCTCGAAAACAAACAAGCACCCGGGAAGGCGCCCACGAGGGCACCAGCATCAGGATGTCTTAGCACCTTGGCCCAAGGCGCCCAATAGGGCACCAACATCAGGAGGCATGGCACAGGGCGCCCAAGAGGGCGCCAATCTCAGAGCATCCTGGCACAAGGCGCCCAAGAGGGCGCCAACCTCAGAGCACTTGGCACAAGGCGACGCCAACATCAAGATACGTCACCCTAGCTTGGTGCCGGGCACAAGGATTACACCGAATGAGGTGTGAGTCACGGTCGCAACAAAGTGATCTCATACGACCCGACAAGACAGACAAAGCAACGCTTAGAAAAAATTTCTCCTTTTTACTTTAGATAGTGAAAATGACAGAACACGGTTGTTACAAAGGCAGTGTCCCACGTAACCTCACAGATCCGGTAAACCGACGAAAATCCTTCAAGCCAAGACCATCCTTCGGAATAATCTCGGCTTGGGGGGCAACTGTTCTGGAGTCAACCAAGAGGTCCAATTAGCAATACCAGGGGGGTGCGATTAGCGATGAGATATGGATCATCCCAATCGATCCAGCCCATATCCACAACATGCAAGCCCATCACGCTTGGAGGGTCCAGATCACCTTCTCTGATTCGATGATCCACAACGAACAGCAACTTCCTATAAATTATGGCTCGCATAGCCATTCACGAGGTAAACACTCTTCCTTTGCATATACACTGTCTTACTCTCAGACTGACTTAAGCGTCGGAGTGGACAACAAGGGACCTACCAACAGCAGTCCACCAAAAAACTGATCGGTAAAGAACACTTTGATTAGGGAGATAGTTGTTGTTATTATTAATGGGCTAAAGTACTCCCGGGGTCCCTTATCTTTATTTAAAGTAACGAATTAGTCCTTTATGTTTTTTTTGTCCCAAATAAGTCCTTTATCTTTCAAATTTTTGACACATAAATCCTTTTCTGTTAACAGTGCTGATTTATGTGTCAAAAAAAAGGATTTATGTGTTAAAAATTTGAAACATAAAGGACTGATTTGGGACAGAAAAGGATTTATGTGTCAAAAATTTAAAACATAAAGGACTGATTTGGGACAAAAAAAAGATAAAGGACCAAATCGTTACTTTAAATAAAGATAAGGGACCCCGGAAGCACTTTAGCCTTATTAATGCAAGCTTGATAATAAGCCTTAACCATTATGAAGAAGCATATATACTATATATATATATATATATATATATATATATATATATATATATATATATATATATACTATATTTATTATTGCACATGACATGTTGATACTTGACAGCGCAAGGCAACAATATACTGTAGTAATTGAAGTATAAACGAACAACAAATATGCCAATGATGTCGCTAATAAAAACAACTTGGTAATTGATAATATATGCTGCCACAAACCAATCAAATCAATCGGAGTTGGACACCATGACTTGCGCTTCACTCATACTTACGAGTTACGACCAGAAATATTATCATTTTATCATCATCTCTACTATATATATATATATATATATATATATATATATATATATATATATATATATATATATATATAGCCGACATACAGGGTTTCATTTATATTAGCTGTAGTTAAGCAATGAAATTCACGGATCTGAGTCAATAACTCCAATATGGTGGAATGGACCAAAATCAAATAAAAAATATATTAAGCCATATATATATTAATACATATATACATATATATATATATATATATATATATATATATATATATATATATATATATATATATATATATATATATATAGCCGACATACAGGGTTTCATTTATATTAGCTGTAGTTAAGCAATGAAATTCACGGATCTGAGTCAATAACTCCAATATGGTGGAATGGACCAAAATCAAATAAAAAATATATTAAGCCTAGCTTGCATGAGGTAACTCATATATAACTGGTATTGCATTGGACACATGCTGAATGAAACTTATTCGTGATTATTTGTAAAATTGATGAGAAGTGTAAAATTGTTAAAGAATTTAAAGCTCGCGAGTCAAAAGAGGGAAAATAATGCTCCTCCTACAACACGCGGTTGAACAGCCGTACGAAAGTGTACAAAATACATTCTACGAAACAAATTACAGCTACATGATTGTACTACTCCAACCGAATGAGTCTAGAGGAAGGAATTAGGCTCTCAACCTAATAAAACAAAGGTTCAAACCTCCGCTTAGAAAGATGGCCACATTTTAATGTGTGTAACAAGATTACCTATGATTGTAAATTGTTTTGGATTGGACCAAGAGGCCCATTCAGCAATTGGATATGGATTGGCCCAATCACTTTGGTCCATATCCACAATATACAAGCTCAATTCTGACTATCATACTTGGATGGCTCAGATCAATTCTATCAATCTAACGGCTCACAACGGACACGATTCCCTATAAATACTAGCACACATTCCCATTAATAGGTACATTCTCATTCCTAGAATATTACTTTCTCTCATTCCCTATACTGACTTGGGCGTCAGAGTGGCATCGCAGGTGCCCCCTCTGGGATTCATTCAACACTCCGCTCGGATTGCAAGAGACCTACCAACAGCAGTCACCGCAGCGCTGCTAGGTACAGAACATTGGCGACCACAGTGGGAGATATCTATCTTTCACACCATCTCTACTCTTTGAACTTTCTCCTGCCTTCCCATGGCACCCAGAGGTAGACCCCGAGTCCAAAGCATTGCCGCTCTGCAACCCCAGCCAGAGGGCACTCCCGAAGGACCTTAGAGAAGCTCCCAGCCCTCAAAACATACAACGGGACTGGAGACCCAGACAGGCATTTGGCCTACTTCTCTGTCATGATGAGATACTGGGAGGCAAGGGAACCTGTCCACTGCAATATCTTTCCCCTCACTCTCACGGATTCAGCACTAGCTTGGTTCCAGGAGTTGAAACCAAACTCTGTTTCATCCTGGGGGCAGCTGGCCACCATGTTCACAACCCGCTTTGCCGCTTCCCGCTTGAAGCCAAAATCTGAAGAGCTACTCAGGGCGATCACGCAAGGAGAGAAAGAAACATTTAGAGAATATTTGGAAAGGTTCAACAAGGAAGCTGGCAACGTCAAGAACCTTGAAGACAAGAGAAGGCTCTTTTGGATGAAGGATGGTCTTAAGAAAGGAAGCTTGTTTCAAAGAGACGTGGGGATTAACAAACCCCGGAGCTTGGATGAGTTCCTTCAGAAGGCACAAAAGTACATGGATTATGAAGAAGACAACATGGCGTACTAAGAGGAAGCCAATGTTGGCAGCAAGAAGGACGAGCCGGCCTACAAGGCCGTTGAAGAGACATGGCAGAAGCGAGCCCAGGATGACAGAACTCCTCGTGAGTCCCGACTTCGACAAGGTCGCTTCCCAGAATACACCCTGTTGAACACATCCCAGGCTAAGATCCTTGCCGAGTGCGCCGATGCGGAGTTTCGGGACATCAAACAGCCCGACCCTCTCGTGCAAAGAAAAGGCCAAACCTCTAAGAAGTACTGCCGTTATCACAAAAGTTATGGGCATAGTACCAACAAATGCAACACCCTTAGGGATGACATTGAAGAAATGATCCGCGAAGGGAAGCTCGCTCAGTACGTGAATGAGGAAGATGATGAGACTCGTGACTCTGAAGAGGGAGCGGGACATCAGGACTAGAAACTAGAACTAGGCCTAGTTAAGAATTTTACTGTTTGGGCACAAATGCAGAATGTAAAAGCTCGATATAAAAGTTCATTTTACAATTACAGTTTTTGCTTTCGTTCACTAGATTGATGCTTGTTCCAAAGAAAAATTCCTTAAGGTCAAGAAAGAAAAAGGGCCCAACTCCATAGTTAGGGGTAGAGCGACACAAGTTTGAGACCCGACATAGCCTGCAAGAAAGGACTGCCTACCTTGCAGGGGCAACCTCGACATTAACTCTAAGCCAAGACCATCTTTCCAAGACGATGATGTTGCAAATACATCTATGTCATACCCCAATTTTGTCCGGCTTAGGTCCAAACCCTAATTTTCCACACAAAAATAAATTATGCATTGCATTTTGGGTCCTAGAAACCATTCCAAAGTTTTTGAAATCATTTTTAGGGTTAGAATGCACTTTTTGGGAAATTAGGGTTTTTAGGGTCAAAAAGGGCATTTTGGTCATTTCTCACAAAAGGGCTTATAAAAATAATTTTGCATGAAAATATTTTTTAAACCTCATGCATGCAAGATAAAATAGGGCAAGCACATGTGTTATGAAAATATTTTTATGCATATAATATATTCTTGACGAATAAGGAAGTTGTCCATGTTTTTAGGAAGGCACTCAATCGATTACATCATATCCTTCATTCAAGCAAATAATCGATTATTCCACTCCTTTCAGTCAGGAGCATAATCGATTATTCACTCCTCTCCATACAGGCCAATAATCGATTATCACCTATTAAGGAAGCAACTAATCGATTATGCCATCTTTTAAACTAAGCCTATAGTCGATTATGAAGTATTTTTGGAAAGTGTCAACATATTTTTGAAGCACCTAATCGATTATACCAAGGCTATAATCGATTATCCTCCTGAAAATAGTCAAGAGCATAATCGATTATTGACTCTGAAACCCAAGGCACATAATCGATTATTGAATCTGAGATCCAGAGCACATAATCGATTATGCACACCAAGTTATTTCCAACATAATCGATTATCATGTTTCCTAAAATAGATCAAATCTGATTTCCTATAAATATGACGCTCAAATTTCATTTCCAAGACAGAGATTTTCACATGATCAGAGAAAAACACAGATTTTCACGAGATCAGAGAAAAAACCCATTTTTCTCGAAATCTCTCACATTTTAGAAAAACTCTTCTACGCTTTATTTTTTCGCTCTATTCGTTCCGTTGGTCCGTCTGAGCTGATCTTCTGCAAGAGTTAGTTGGAGTTGCGTTCTTCAAGTGGTAGTATCTGCCTTCATCAGAGGTATTTCTGTCTTTATATTTGTTAATATTTAATCATTGTGATCCATGCCAAAATTGCCCTATGTGATTTAACTTAGTTATAGTGTCATTGTTGATGATGAACCACATGATTCCCACTTATGCCTAGTGCATCATGTTCTGAGTGGTGAAGATGGTCTCAGATGATTCAACCCTTTTAGTTTATATGATGATTGGCAATGTGATTCACACTTGTGCACTTGTGCACTTAATCTTAAGTGTGAGGATTGACCAAAGTGATTCAACATTCTTCGATACTTTGGTCGCTAAATAATTTGCTTGCCTATGCTGGCCAATGATCATGGTTGAGGCAACTCTTTTGCTTAAGCTTACAGTGTCATCGTCTACTCTCATATAGAACATCATCAATACTTAGATAGGTCCATTCCTTACATTGCACCTTCCACTAGATGTGCATTTAGATTCCCTTGCGTTTTGTAGAAATATTTGAGTATGGTTCTCGCCTAGCATCTTCCACTAGATGTGAATTTAGGTTCAATCTCGCCTACTCTTGTATTTTGCTTAGTGCCCAATTCAAGCTCCTTCCTTGCCTATCTATGTGTTGTGATCTAATATGTGTAGTTTAGGCTTGATTTTTGTTTGCGAATTCAAATATTGTTGCTTAATGATTTGATTCCACTGATTGCGTTATGTTTGAATCCACCAATTCTTTCTTACATTCATTGTTTTCATTTCTAAACGGCCGGGCACAAAAACGGTTACTAGTGGCAATTCATCGCAACCTTTATTGGTTTGATTGTCATGAAAGCCTCAATTTCAAAAGACGTTTCAAAAAGATTTTCATTTTTAAGGCTCGTTAGAACTACGTCGCTTTGATTCCCATTTGGGATACGTAGGAGCGAGTCACGTTCTCGTCAAGCACAACAAATAAGAATCCTTTTCGCAACCATAAACAAATCATTTTCATGAAACAAATAAAAAAGAATCATTTTCAAACCCATTGTTGCCAATAGCTCATCAGAGCCTTTGTTCGTTTAGCTATTAGTGGCAATGTCCTTTTCTCATAAGAATAATAAACGATGATCCACCATAACCTTTGTTAGTTTGATCATCGTGCAATCAATCACTTTCAAAGACCACTTTCAAAAGAGCAAATAAAAACGGGTTGCTACTAATAGTCAATCGGAACCTTTGTTCGTCTGACTAGTGGTATTGACCCTCATTTTCTAGAGTATTTAGCGGTGATTACCCATAACCTTGGTTAGTTTAATCATTCACTAAATGCTCGTCCTATTTCGAAAACTCACTAAAAAAGATAAAAAAGAAAAACTTTTCAAAAAGACAAAGAAGAACTACGTAGCTTTGAATTCTCCATCGCACCAGGAGATACGTAGGAGCGGGCCATGTCCCATCAAGCATAACAAATAAAAATCATTTTCACAATAAGTTTTCAACAATTATTTTCAAAAGAACCTAGAACTACGTCGCCTTTGATTCTCCACCCGGAGATACGTAGGAGCAGGGCCACGCCCCTGTCAAGCGCAAAAATAAACAATTTCTAAAATTAAAGAATATACAAACAGATCTCCTTCATTTCAAAAGCAAAAATCTTATTTTCAAAGTAGGGGATTAAGTCGGTCGTACAGCCGGGTTAATCATCGTTTTAAGATAAGTGAACTGTGGTCCCTCAGAGCCCCGGCGCTCCTTCAACCCTCAGTGGCCCTTCAGAGCCCCAGTGCTCCTTCAGACCCCCAGTGGTCCTCCAACACAGATCACACAGTCCTAAAACCCCTACATTAAAAAACACCAACCCACAAACATTTTCTACACAGAAGAACTACGTAGCTTTGAGTTCTCCATCGCACCGGGAGATACGTAGGAACGGGCCATGTCCCGTCAAGTGTTTTTTCTAAAAAACCATTTTTCCCCCTTTTTCATAATAAATAAAGATTTTCATTAAGATTTTTTCAATAAGAAGTAGAGAGGCAAAATTAAGTATTTTCAAGTCAACACACTAAAACCACACATTTAATTAAAGGTTCCCTCTCAGTAGAGAGGATGTGTGGGGTGCTAACACCTTCCCCGCGCGTAACCGACCCCCGAACCCTATTCTCTAGTTTCGCAAGATCAATCGCTTTCCAAAAAAGGTTTTCCTAATATTTTCCTTAATAAATATTGGTGGCGGCTTCATTGTCTTAGGAAAAATTGTGAACGAGGAAGGTTCTCCCTCGGGGACTTTTCGGGCGCAACAGCTGGCGACTCTACTGGAGACACTAAAAAAAAATTTTAAAAGTGGGTCAAGCCTAATTAATTAAATGTGTGGTTTATATGATTGATTTGAATATCTTGCTTTGCCTCTCTTCTTCTTCCTTTTTCATAAGCATGTTACGTCCATGTGCATTCTTATTCTATGTTTGCTTTTGCAATAGATAGTTACTTCTTTGCTTAGTTCCCTCATGCATTTCTTCCCCTTTCTTATCATGTCCCCTTCTTCTCTGCTCCCTTTCCTATGGTAAGCACATGCATACTTCCCTTTTCTTATCATGTCCCCTTCTTCTTTGCTCCCTTTCTTGAGGTAAGTAGTGCATTGTTATTGGCACCCTAGATTAGTTTATATTGGATCGATATTGAATCCTAGGATAAACAACATGCTATTTGTCTGGACTGCTCTGGATTTTCATTTGCAGGTGGGGAAGGGTAGTTATTCCTAGGTGTTGTGCCCTCGACACACAATTCACATCCTATACTTGTGAGCATTGAGTGGGGCCTAAAACCCAAGGTCTGAACAAAAACCTAGGAGAGTGGGAACGATTAGTGACTGCCATTCGTAGACCTTTGTCTGTATGGCTCTCATGAAAGTTCCACCCAAGAGTACGCTTTGTCATGATGCCTCACACTCGGTAGCTTTCTACGATTGTGGGTGCCATCATGAGAGAGACTTTAGCTCTTGGTTGCCATTGTAAGGAAGTGATTAGAACCTACATGGGAGGATTACCCCTTTCGTCAACTTTAGACCCTAGGATTCCCACCCTTTGTAGGACACGGGGGCACGCCGTTGTTTGTTGCATTCCTTTTTCTTAGACTCTATTTCAAAAAATCGTAGAAAATAATATCCTTATTTTCTTACCCTCTTTTTATGTAAATGACACATCATTTCGCATCCACGTCATTTCGCATCCACATCATTTCGCATTCACATCGTTTCGCACCATTGCATTTGCATCTAACAAAAGTTTGACAAAAAAAAAAGAAAAAAAAACCATTCATCTTGCATTCCCTTTCATTACATAAAGATAAGACAAAAAACAATTATCTTCTGCATAGCATAAGCATTTCATTTATAATCATGCAAAAAAAAATCCTCGTCAAGTTCATCCAAGATGAGACATTCATGCATAAGCATTATTTCAAAAAAGACACAGTAGAACTACGCAAGCTTTGATTCCTCATTTACAATGGGGATACGTAGGAGCGGGTCATACCCGTCAAGCACATTTTTCTAAAACCTTTTTTCCAATAAATCATTTGCATCTCCAAATAATTTTCAAAATCATGTTCCAAAACTAAAAAACAAAAAATTATTGTGAGCATCATGCATTTCATTGCACAAAAATGAAAACAAGAAAGCGTTTCATTCATAATCATGAATAAAAATCATCATCAAATTTATTCAAAATGTAGCATTCATGCATCATTTCATTAGTTCAAATACATCATTCCTCCATACACGCATCTTTCAAAAAAGGAAGGGGCGTTGGCATTTCATACTTCGCCTTGCCTCTAAAAAAAAAATAAAAAAAAAATAAAAAAATAAAAAAATCATCATTTAGAAAAAAGCATCATTCCTGCATCTTTCATCATTCAAAAGAAAAATGGGGCATTGGCATTTCGTACCTTGTCTCGCCTCTAAAAAATAAAAAAATCAAAATCAAAAATCATTTTGAAAAAAAAAGGGGGCATCATTCTTGCATCATTCGCATTGGCATTCCATATTTTGTCTTGCATTAAAAATAACAAAATTATTTAGAATAAGCCACACTCTTCGAGTGGTCATTCTCCACGCATTTGCATCATACTTGCATATCATAATTTGTTCATTCATTCATTGCATAAAATAAGAGTTGTGATGAGAAGCGAGACGTTCTTGCGAAACAATCATCCTTTTTGAAAAAGTTTATCCTTACTTGGTTGCAAACTCAAGGTGTTCCAAGCACTGCATCCCATCCATTCTATGACAAAAGACTGAAATAGTGTATCAAAGAAAAAACAAATTTTTAACTGATGTTAACTCTCTGTGAAGCATTCTTCTAATGAGCGTGCATGCTACGAGTACATTCTCTTGCTTGGGTCCGTTGGTTTTCCTCCCTTACCACAGTTTCCCGTCCAAGTCTAGTCCCGCCCCGTCCACCCATAAAGTGCATATTCTCCCCATCAGTGCGTATTTGACTTTTGATTCAAGTCCTCCATGCTGGGGCAAGTCTGTGATCACTAAATTTCCTTGTCGGTATCATATTCCTTCAGTGCAAGTCTCTCAAAAAATAATAATAATAATAATAAATAAGAAAGCAAGCTCGCTAGGTTGAAAACCCGCAAAGGGCGGCCTAGGCAAAAAGGAGCGCCCGGTGGACTGAAAACTCGCAAAGAGCGGTCCAGACAAAAATTAGGGCACAAAAAAAGAAAAAAAAAGAGCAAACACATGAAGATAGATAAATTATTGTTCTAAAGTTAAGCAATCGGGATTTGAAATGAAGTTTGGCCATCTCCTCAAAAACCCCAAGATCCCAGAAAGTCCCTTTCCTACCCACCTTGAGCCAAGAAAAACCAAAATCCAAAAATCACCCTAAACAGGGATCACCCCAAATAAAAAAAACAGTGCATCACTTTTTATCAGCTCACCCGAGTCAAAAAAAAAAAGGGAAAAAGAGAAAATAAAAAAAAAAAGGGGGATTCAAAAATGAAAATCCCAAAACAAAAGAAAATACAAAAGAAATGTAAGTGGTGAGCTGGTACATGTTACCACAAAATACAAGAGATCCTTGTCTAAATAAACCTTCAAACACTTCATCATTCCAACACCTGATTCCATAAACCTTCAAACACTTCCTTTGGCCTCAACATCAAACCCCTTAGTCATTCTACCATTTGCTTTAACAGAGCCCAAACAAGCCCAATAACCATCTTCCTCATAGACCATTAACCGTCAATCAACGCCGAACAAAACTCATCCTCCCATTAGCCTCAAACACTTCATTAAGCCTAACCCTCCTTCCTCCACAAAACACCACAATCCCGAAAAGTCTATTCCGATCAATGACCGGTTTCTTTTGTTCACTCAAATTCTAATCTTAGGACGAACAAGCTTATCTATGTACAATGTGTTTGCTCAAAAGAAAAGCAAACGATCAGAAAAAAGAAAGCTGATCAAGAAAGAATAAACCCTCAGAAAAAAAGAGAACTGAGGAAACAAAAACGAACAGTCAGAAAAAAGAAAGCTGACAAAATAAAAAAAAAAGGGACTTGCACTCCAAAACACATTCAAGATGCATTAAAACAAGGTTTAGTGATCACCAGGTAAGGATTATTTCGCACCAAAAGTCAAGACATCAGTAGAGAACCAAAGATTTGCACTGAGAATACCACTCAGACCCAAAAGTTGGGGCATTCTCTTCACCACCCACACACCCTAGTCTTGGGAAAGTCTGTTCAATGCCCATCCCATGTCACTCCAGTTGTCAATGTCATTCCAAAGTGGGGCAAGTGCATTCCCATTCCTTCACCTCATTCATTCCCATAAAAACCTCACCGGGGCAATCTCTCAACTCACTATCCTAAACAAGACCTTGTCATTCTGATTGGGGCAGCTTTGTCCTTGTTATGACTAGGGCAACATCAAATTCTGTGGGTTGAAGCAAAACCCCTTTCATTCCAGCTTTCATCCCAAGAGCCGAAGCGTTCCCAATTCATCATCTTCTACACCCCTAGTTGTTGTCGCCACTAGACAGGGGCAAGTTATTCACTTGTCAAAGACTTGAATTGGGGCAATCTTGTATCTCTTGGTCCCTAATAAGCTTCGGCAATAACCATGTCGGTCATTCTTTCACTCGCCATAAAAGTCCATGCCCTAAACCAATTCCAAGTTAACTGACTCATTCATTCACATTTGCACTCTTATGCATGCGTACTAGACAATGCTTCAAAAAGAGAGAACACAAGTTGTTTACGTGATATCTAAAATTCAGTCATCATGGAAAGAAGGAGAACACAAGTGAGGTTGTTTGTAAATAAAAACCTTGAGAACACCAGAGTTTGAATCAAATTCAATTTTTCAACAGAATGGTCAATAATCATCTCAAGTCCTTGCATTCAAAATCTCGCATCTCATCATCACAAAAATGTTTACCCCATGCATCTAGGCATTATAGCATGTGCATCAAAGCATTACATTTGCATCTTCACATTTTGTGCATTCATCACATAGCAAAAAGAAAAAAAACGTTCCACGTCAGTTGCACAGAAAAAGCAGAAATCTTTTCATTGCATTGGCATCATATTAATGTTCGCACTTCATAAAAAGAAAAGAACAAAATCATTGCATGTCATTCATCACTAGAGCATTACATTTTGCATCAGATATTTCACAGAAAAAGAAAAGAAAGCAAAAGAAAACAAAAAAACCACAAAGGCAACCCAAAAGCATTCCATGCATGCGCCATTGCATCATCATCATTTCACAAGCATTCCTTTGTCATTCAATCATCAAACATTAAAGCAGTGCATATGCATCATATTAACGTTAGCATTTCCATAAAAGAAAAAGAACAAGAATCATTGCATCAAACATCAGAGCATTGCATCATATTAATGTTTGCATTTCATAGAAGAAGCAAAAAGAAACAAACAGAAGTTAGAACAGGAGCATTTCATTCATCAAAGCATCAATCACTGCATACATTTGCATTCAAACATCAAAGCAATACAGTTGCATCACATCGTACTTGCATCTCATAGAAGAAAAGAAAGCTAAAGCATCCCATGTCATTTATCATTTCATGTTATTCATCAGCAATATTCACATTTCATAGAAAAAAGGAAAAGAAGAAAGTGTTTTCCATTGCATGTCATCTGCCATTTCATTACATATCATCAAACACCAAAATGTTGCATTCGCATACCTGCACTTCATAAAAAGAGCAAAAGAAAAGAAGAGGAAAAAAGCAAAAGAACAAATAAAGTCAGGCATTGCATTCATCAAGCATATAAGAACAGTAGAAAATCATGCATTCATAAGCAAAAGAAAAAGAAAATCATGCATTGCGTACAGACAAGAGAAGAAAAGGAAAATCATTGCATTCATCAAGCATATAGGAATAGTAAAAGATCATGCATTCATCCGACATAGACAAAGGAAATAAGAAACTCATCATTCATCATAAGAAAAAAGAAAACAGCAATCATGGCATTTGCATTGCATGCCTTTGTTCATTTTCAGCTACAGGTACAAAGAGAGGATGAGCACTTCGGTGTTAGCCCTCGCCCCCAGATTCCAAAAAATGTTCCCCCAAGTTGGGAGTTCAGAAAGAAAAAAAAAGAAAAGAGAGAAATAGAAAAGAAAGAGAGAAATAGAAAAGAAAGAGAGAAAAGAAAAGAGAGCGCTCAAGCGCGCATTGCAGATTGGAGCATAGAGATCATCGCTCCCTTCTGCCCAGGTCTCACGTCGCGTACGAGCAACGCGATGGACCGCAGCCCCATGTGAGGTTCAACGAAATAGTTGTATCAGCCTAAGATACAGTGGACGTCGTGCATTGATCAGTATATCAGTTCCGGAGCTGATAACGATCCCCCCGGTCGCTCAAAAAGGCCAACAGGAAGAGCGTGCTCCTCAAAGCCACGTGCAAACTCGGATTCGTCAAGAGTTCGTTTAAGGATTACAGGTTTTAGGCAGCCTGGGCAATTTACCGCTTTCTGCACGCCAAGTGCCCATTTTACTTTTCTGTTTGCACGCCAAGTGCCCATTTTACTTTTCTGTCTGCACGCCAAGTGCCCATTTTACTTTTCTGTCTGCACGCCAAGTGCCCATTTTACTTTTCTGTTTGCACGCCAAGTGCCCATTTTACTTTTCTGTTTGCACGCCAAGTGCCCATTTCACCTTTCAGTCCGCACGTCAGTGTTCATTTACTATTTTCGCACCAACACGAAAGTGTCTATCTTTCCAAAAAAAAAAAGAAAGAAAATTCGGATTTCTCCAAATGGACAAAATTGGTATAATTTCTGAATTCTTTATTTCTATTTTACCTTCGAAATATGTCTCGCGCAATTCATATTTATTGGTAAAATCCAAATAAAGAGGGGCAGCTGTCATACCCCAATTTTGTCCGGCTTAGGTCCAAACCCTAATTTTCCACACAAAAATAAATTATGCATTGCATTTTGGGTCCTAGAAACCATTCCAAAGTTTTTGAAATCATTTTTAGGGTTAGAATGCACTTTTTGGGAAATTAGGGTTTTTAGGGTCAAAAAGGGCATTTTGATCATTTCTCACAAAAGGGCTTATAAAAATAATTTTGCATGAAAATATTTTTTAAACCTCATGCATGCAAGATAAAATAGGGCAAGCACATGTGTTATGAAAATATTTTTATGCATATAATATATTCTTGACGAATAAGGAAGTTGTCCATGTTTTTAGGAAGGCACTCAATCGATTACATCATATCCTTCATTCAAGCAAATAATCGATTATTCCACTCCTTTCAGTCAGGAGCATAATCGATTATTCACTCCTCTCCATACAGGCCAATAATCGATTATCACCTATTAAGGAAGCAACTAATCGATTATGCCATCTTTTAAACTAAGCCTATAGTCGATTATGAAGTATTTTTGGAAAGTGTCAACATATTTTTGAAGCACCTAATCGATTATACCAAGGCTATAATCGATTATCCTCCTGAAAATAGTCAAGAGCATAATCGATTATTGACTCTGAAACCCAAGGCACATAATCGATTATTGAATCTGAGATCCAGAGCACATAATCGATTATGCACACCAAGTTATTTCCAACATAATCGATTATCATGTTTCCTAAAATAGATCAAATCTGATTTCCTATAAATATGACGCTCAAATTTCATTTCCAAGACAGAGATTTTCACATGATCAGAGAAAAACACAGATTTTCACGAGATCAGAGAAAAAACCCATTTTTCTCGAAATCTCTCACATTTTAGAAAAACTCTTCTACGCTTTATTTTTTCGCTCTATTCGTTCCGTTGGTCCGTCTGATCTGATCTTCTGCAAGAGTTAGTTGGAGTTGCGTTCTTCAAGTGGTAGTATCTGCCTTCATCAGAGGTATTTCTGTCTTTATATTTGTTAATATTTAATCATTGTGATCCATGCCAAAATTGCCCTATGTGATTTAACTTAGTTATAGTGTCATTGTTGATGATGAACCACATGATTCCCACTTATGCCTAGTGCATCATGTTCTGAGTGGTGAAGATGGTCTCAGATGATTCAACCCTTTTAGTTTATATGATGATTGGCAATGTGATTCACGCTTGTGCACTTGTGCACTTAATCTTAAGTGTGAGGATTGACCAAAGTGATTCAACATTCTTCGATACTTTGGTCGCTAAATAATTTGCTTGCCTATGCTGGCCAATGATCATGGTTGAGGCAACTCTTTTTCTTAAGCTTACAGTGTCATCGTCTACTCTCATATAGAACATCATCAATACTTAGATAGGTCCATTCCTTACATTGCACCTTCCACTAGATGTGCATTTAGATTCCCTTGCGTTTTGTAGAAATATTTGAGTATGGTTCTCGCCTAGCATCTTCCACTAGATGTGAATTTAGGTTCAATCTCGCCTACTCTTGTATTTTGCTTAATGCCCAATTCAAGCTCCTTCCTTGCCTATCTATGTGTTGTGATCTAATATGTGTAGTTTAGGCTTGATTTTTGTTTGCGAATTCAAATATTGTTGCTTAATGATTTGATTCCACTGATTGCGTTATGTTTGAATCCACCAATTCTTTCTTACATTCATTGTTTTCATTTCTAAAAGGCCGGGCACAAAAACGGTTACTAGTGGCAATTCATCGCAACCTTTGTTGGTTTGATTGTGATGAAAGCCTCAATTTCAAAAGACGTTTCAAAAAGATTTTCATTTTTAAGGCTCGTTAGAACTACGTCGCTTTGATTCCCATTTGGGATACGTAGGAGCGAGTCACGTTCTCGTCAAGCACAACAAATAAGAATCCTTTTCGCAACCATAAACAAATCATTTTCATGAAACAAATAAAAAAGAATCATTTTCAAACCCATTGTTGCCAATAGCTCATCAGAGCCTTTGTTCGTTTAGCTATTAGTGGCAATGTCCTTTTCTCATAAGAATAATAAACGATGATCCATCATAACCTTTGTTAGTTTGATCATCGTGCAATCAATCACTTTCAAAGACCACTTTCAAAAGAGCAAATAAAAACGGGTTGCTACTAATAGTCAATCGGAACCTTTGTTCGTCTGACTAGTGGTATTGAGCCTCATTTTCTAGAGTATTTAGCGGTGATTACCCATAACCTTGGTTAGTTTAATTATTCACTAAATGCTCGTCCTATTTCGAAAACTCACTAAAAAAGATAAAAAACAAAAACTTTTCAAAAAGACAAAGAAGAACTACGTAGCTTTGAATTCTCCATCGCACCAGGAGATACGTAGGAGCGGGCCATGTCCCGTCAAGCATAACAAATAAAAATCATTTTCACAATAAGTTTTCAACAATTATTTTCAAAAGAACCTAGAACTACGTCGCCTTTGATTCTCCACCCGGAGATACGTAGGAGCAGGGCCACGCCCCTGTCAAGCGCAAAAATAAACAATTTCTAAAATTAAAGAATATACAAACAGATCTCCTTCATTTCAAAAGCAAAAATCTTATTTTCAAAGTAGGGGATTAAGTCGGTCGTACGGCCGGGTTAATCATCGTTTTAAGATAATTGAACTGTGGTCCCTCAGAGCCCCAGCGCTCCTTCATCCCTCAGTGGCCCTTCAGAGCCCCAGTGCTCCTTCAGACCCCCAGTGGTCCTCCAACACAGATCACACAGTCCTAAAACCCCTACATTAAAAAACACCAACCCACAAACATTTTCTACACAAAAGAACTACGTAGCTTTGAGTTCTCCATCGCACCGGGAGATACGTAGGAGCGGGCCATGTCCCGTCAAGCGTTTTTTCTAAAAAACCATTTTTCCCCCTTTTTCATAATAAATAAAGATTTTCATTAAGATTTTTTCAATAAGAAGTAGAGAGGCAAAATTAAGTATTTTCAAGTCAACACACTAAAACCACGCATTTAATTAAAGGTTCCCTCTCAGTAGAGAGGACGTGTGGGGTGCTAACACCTTCCCCGCGCGTAACCGACCCCCGAACCCTATTCTCTAGTTTCGCAAGATCAATCGCTTTCCAAAAAAGGTTTTCCTAATATTTTCCTTAATAAATATTGGTGGCGGCTTCATTGTCTTAGGAAAAGTTGTGAACGAGGAAGGTTCTCCCTCGGGGACTTTTTCGGGCGCAACAATCTATGGATGCAAGATCGCACGAAGTAGGCAAGCGCTGACGTGCATCCCCAATCCTCGCAAAGGAATCAAGAGTGCCACGGCACGCCGAATTAAATAAGGCCATCGGTAAAAATAATGGTCAAAGGAAGACACCATGATCGTTTGCATTTTTCCTAATTACCAAAGCAAGAATCTCATAGTTCTTTCCACTAAATGACCTTGGCGGTCCCAACCCCTTGGGCGAGTTCTATCCGGGCCGAGTCCTGGTAAACTGTGTCAAGAGTAAACTTCAAGCTGACCTTGGTTGTCACAACCCCTTGGGTGAGTTCTTTCCGGACCGAGTCCTGGTAAACTGTGCCAAGGGTACACTTCAAGCTGACCTCGGTGGTCACAACCCGTTGGGCGAGTTCTATCCGGGTCGAGTCCTGGTATACTGTGCCAAGGGTATACTCCAAGATGGCCTTGGTGGTCACGACCCCTCAAAATGAGTTCTATCCAGGTCAAGTTTTGGTAAACTCTGTTCAGAGTATACTTCAATACAAATAGTCCCGAGAGGCGTCAACAACTTAACCGCCTAAAGCAAGAAAAATTTAGCGACTGTCTACTGGAAAAATCCTAAGTCCAACGAGAAGGCGCACACACGGAAAATCACCAGTAGGGCGTGAGACCATGAGGTCACGGCTCCATAATCACAGTTTGCAAAGAGAAGGGCGCCAAGGGCGCCAGGATCCCATGATCACAGTTTACAAGAGCAGGGCGCCAAGGGCGCCAAGATCACGGTTTGAGCTGCTGGGCACCAAGGTCATGGTGACGGTTTGCAAGGCATGGGCGCCAAGGGCGCCAAGGTCATGGTGACGGCTTGCAAGGCAATCTTTTTCGTTTAATATTGCTAAATTAATCCCGGCAACGGCGCCAAAAACTTGTTGCGTTAAAAACACACTTAGAGCAAGTGTACTCTACCGCAGAAGTAGTATAAAAGATTATCGTCTCCACAGGGATTAATTAACAAGTACCAAACTAATCCAGATTGTCTATTGTTTAGACGAACAAATATTTGAGTTGTAACGAAAACAAATAAAAAGAAATAAATAACAAGAATTAAAATACTAGATTTAATCGATGGAGAGAGGTCTAGGGTCACGGTTTCACTTGCAAGCTTCGATTCCCCTATGTCTAATTCCTACTTGAACTCCTTTATTTTATTTAATTACCAATCCATTTACTAAAGCTATTAATCCGTTTGGTCATTCGTGATTAATATTCTTTTTCCTAAATTAACCCTTGTTTAGTCATGCAAGAATTTAAATTCAAGAAAAGCATAAAGAGCAAAAAGGTTGAATGATTGGAAGACTAAATTAACGTTTGGTCATGCATTAATTATAGTCTCAATTATCCTATAGGTCCACCAACTAATTGCAGTACGGTCGCTGATCAACTAATTGATTATGAACATGCATAGGGTAGCTAATCCTAATTATGTGATAAAAACAATAGGACAATATTAATTGAAATAAAACTGGAATTCAAACATGAAATTAGAACATAAAAAGGTCTCTAAACATGCAAGATCCACCTAAGACCCTAGAAGAGGATTTAGCTATCTAAAATCATAAAGAACAATAAAATAGAAATTAGAGTCATGGATTACAGAGATAAAAATAACCCAGAAATTAGAGAAATTATTATTCTGAGTCTCCAGTCTCCTTTTTCTGCTCCAAAGCTCTCTCACGGTGTCAAGAACGGGTACCAAATCTTCCTCCTCCGCTATGCCAGCGCTACCGTTGGTGCGTCTTCTCTCAATTGCCGCGGCTCTCCCTTTCTGTATCTGTCTGTGTGCTTTTTATTATCTTTTTTTAGTTAACTTGTTTTGAAAGCCAAACATATCAATTCTTTTCAATTGGCCATGGGCCTTTTGATTCCAATTGCAATTGGGCTTCTTCAATTCCCTTTTTTTAAGCCCTTTCTTCTCTTCTCTTTTATATATATATATATATATATATATATATATAGCTTTAAAATGGACTTTTATATCTCTTTCATAATTTTTTTCTTCCTGCAAAATAAAGAGCAAATTAAGTTAGTGATTTATATAATTAGTATATAATTGCTCTAAAAGTGACTCAAAAATATCTCTAAAAAAATGCACTAAATTGGAGTTTATCAGGCGCCAAGGGTGCCAAGGGTCATGGTGACGGCTGGCAAGGCATGGGCGCCAAGGGTCATGGTGACGGCTTGTAAGGCATGGGCGCCAAGGGCGCCAAGGTCATGGTGACGGCTTGCAAGGCATGGGCGCCAAGGGCGCCAAGGGTCATCGTGACGGCTTGTGAGGCATGGGCGCCAAGTGCCATGGTGACGGTTTGGAGGACATGGGCGCCAAGGGCGCCAGATGCCATGGTGACGGCTTGTGAGGCATGGGCGCCAAGTGCCATGGTGACGGCTTGCAAGGCATGGGCGCCATGGGTCATGGTGACGCCTTGTGAGGCATGGGCGCCAAGGGCACCAAGTGCCATGGTGACGGTTTAGAGGACATGGGCGCCAAGGGCGCCAAGTGCCATGGTGACGGCTTGTGAGGCATGGGCGCCAAGGGCGCCAAAGGCCATGGTGACGGTTTTGAGGACATGGGCGCCAAGGGCGCCAGGGTCCATGGTGACAACTTGCATGGCATGGACGCCAAGGGCGCCATGGTCTATGGTGACGACTTGCAAGGCATGGGCGCCAAGACCCAAGGTGACGGTTTGCATCGAGCAACGTCACGGGTCGTGACTGCTGGGCACCAAGGGCGCCAGAGTGAAGGTCTAGACAAACAGCAAAGTCATGATTTGCATGAAGGAAAGGGGGAAGAGGACATACACTTACCCAAAAGAAAGAAGAGAGAAACTTGCTCAAGCTCAAATGTGTGATTCTAAGAAGCCTTATCCAAAATCAAAGCAATGAAGACCCACCTACTTATAGTGGGCGGAAAAATTAATAAAATCATTTTTCTTTCTTTTTTCTTCAAAACAAAAACAAAAATGTTATCGTCACGAACAAAGACATTCTGCACGACCCGACGAGGCAAACAAGCCATCACGTCTGGCAAATCGACAAAAATCCTTCAAGCCAAGACCATCCTCCGGAATAATCTCGGCTCGGGGGGCAACTGTTCTGGACTGGACCAAGAGACCCATTCAGCAATTGGATATGGATTGGCCCAATCACTTTGGTCCATATCCACAATATACAAGCCCAATTATGACTATCATACTTGGATGGCTCAGATCAATTCTATCAATCCTACGGCTCACAACAGGAACGATTCCCTATAAATACTGGCACACATTCCCATTAATAGGTACATTCTCATTCCTAGAATATTACTACTCTCTCATTTCCTATACTGACTTGGGCGTCGGAGTGACATCGCAAGTGCCCCCTCCGAGATTCATTCAACACTCCGCTCGGATTGTAAGAGACCTACCAACAACAGACACTGCAGCGCTGCTAGGTACAGAACATAAATATATGGAAAAAAAATTAACGGAACGACACAACGAATGCGTCATATATACCACTAAAAAGGCAGCATATAAAATCGTAAAAGATAATATAGCCCTTGCTTGTATCATATAACTTAAAGTCCTTCTGTTGTCAAACCTTTAAAAATTATAAGAAAATTAAGTTGACAAAGCTATACAGGCCGGTTGCACTTGCACGCAAACTCATCACAATTGATTTATACAGGCAAAACTACACGAGAGGAATTTAAATTATTTATTTGTAATAAGTGGACCCTTTAATCGAATTTTGGATGTTGAATTTCTAGGTTTTAGAGATGAATGCAAGGAGGAAGATGCATAATTAGAACCCTAAAATTGTTTTTATTAAAATTAAATAAAAATGACATGGATTAAAGGTCCTATTTGTTAGGTAAAAGGTCAACGGTGTCATAATAAAGGTAACTTAAAGGACCTATTTGTTACAAAAAAAACTTAAAGGGCCAACTTCTTATAAATAAATAACTTAAAGGTCATCTGGTGTAATTTTACCATTTATATAATATTGCATTATTGCGATCAATAGATTAATTCATATTTATCTTGGTTTTATTATATTTCAATACATAAATTGTGACGTTTGTAAAAAAAAATACATAAATTTTAAAAACTTATGTCATACAGATCGGCTTGTAACCCAGGGGTGTGGTTGAGCGGTTGGGGCTCTGTTTACCGTGAATTTTGGTAATCAACCGCTGGTTTAGAATTTGTTACTTGCAAGATCAACCAGTAAATCTTACGACATTTGTGCTATAGTTTTCCAGAAAAAATTATGAATGTTCTTGATGTTATTTATAATAACTGACAATTTCAAAGTTGTTGAAACTGTCGAATTGCCTTACGTATCTTTTGAATTCGATCAAGTGCAGAAAACAAGTAAATTGCAGAAATATTTAAGGAAACATAACTAGATTGCGTTGAAATAAAAGAAATTGGTACACAATATCATACATCTGGTTTCTATAACTCATGTTTCTCTGTAACTTGGAATTCTGAGCGTGAGAAATATGTATGAGAGTTTGTGACCCATTTTTTCTATGAAAAACTACTATATATACTATGGAGAAACTGTAACTGCCTATAACGGCTATATATAACTGTACAAAGGAATTTAAAAACAACAAATGTTGTATCCTTCGACGGCGTAACTGCTACGTTCTTCGATAATGTTGCTTTAGCCCTAATCTGTTACTGGACTTTTATTCCCCTTTCTGTCGAAGTATTGCCTTCAAGGCCTCAATTTCACCTTTGTGAAGTAGTCGAAAGTCGAAGATCACCTTTGAATTACCATCCCAATGTCGAAAATCAACATTTCTATTTTAAAGTGACAAGTCAAACCTCATTGACTGCATTTAATTGAGCCTGTCGAAAATGTAGGCTAACAAATTGCCCCCCAAAAATGTCATTTTCGACTAGGGTTTAAACGAAGGTAGAAAATTGACGTTTTTGAATTGTCTCTCGACAACCCTATGTCAAGCACTCTAACGTCATCAACGTCAATCTTCAGCGTTGAAGAGACGTTTTCTTTCTCGTCATGTTAGCACTTGAGTGCACTGTCATATTAATGGCCACATTTTGCTTTGGAAACTGCCACACTCCATCACTTCCATCATTTTTGTAACTTCTACACACGTTCCCCAAGTAACTGACATCATTGCTCTTCTTTTTTTTATATTGGCGTTTTAGCTCTTTTTTATCTTGGTTCTTGTAGTTTCGACAATGTATTCGACAATGTATTCTACGATGTATTCTGGCACCAATGCCATGTTTGGTTTAGCTTCACTGTTTTACTCTTGCGCTATTTTAACTTCTTGCAACATTGGCTTATATTTCTTTAAATACTTGCCATTTATTCGCAAAATTCGACTATCAGTGCCTAATTCCTCGACTTCATAGGCACCATTAGAAAAAACCTGCGTAATTCGAAATGGTCCTTCCCAATTTGGTGACCATTTGCCTAAGACTCTATCTTTTTTATCTATAGGCAAAACAACTTTCCAAACTAAGTCTCCCAAGGCAAACGTTTTCAACTTAACCCTTCTATTATAGGCTTTGGCTATTCTCTCTTTTTGCCTTGTAAGGACATCTAATGCAGCTAATCTTTCTTCACCTAAATCAATTAATTCATCTAACATCATATTCCAATAATAATCTGATGGAATCTCATATTGCCTTTGAATCCTAGCTGATTGTAGATGAATTTCAACTGGCAACAGTACTGCATCATGCCCAAACGTAAGTCTAAATGCAGTAGCATTAATAGACTCTCTAGGGGAATTTCGACAAGCCCATAAAACTTGGTCAAGAGTCTTCTGCCAATTTCTTGGTTTTGTCCAATATGCTTTTTTATCAAGTTAATGATGATTTTATTGGTTGCTTCCACTTGACCATTGGCTTGTGCATAATATGGTGTCGAACTTAACAACTTAAAACCTGTTTCAGAGGCAAAGTCCAAAATCCTTCGACCATTAAAAACTGAGCCGTGATCTGTGGTAATGGTTTTTGGAACCCCAAACCTATATAGAATATGGTTTTGAATAAAATTCATAACTGCGTCTTGGTTAACATTGGCTAAGGGAATAGCTTCAACCCACTTGGTAAAGTAATCTATGCCTACTAATATATAATGGTGGCTTTTCGACGAAGTTGGTCTAATCTCACCAATTATGTCTAAAGCCCAACCTCTGAATGGCCAGGGTTTAATTATTGAATGCAATTCATTTGCGAGCACATGTTGAACTCCTGCGTGCCTTTGGCATTCTTGACAACCCTTAGCAAACTCTATACAGTCTTTCAGCATAGTTGGCCAATACACACCTTGTCGAAACAAGAGTCATTTCATCTTGTGACCTGCTTGATGCGAGCCACAAATATTGCCAAATAAGCTTCGTTTTCACTTAGGCATTTAAGCAAAACTCCTTCAGGAGTCTTTTTGAACAATTCATTTCCAACAATCATGTAGCTTAAGGCTCTATACCTGATTTTCGACTAGTTGCTCTTGTTGGATTTTCCAAGTATTCGACAATTGGTTTTCGCCAATCATCATTCGACATATTGTCAATGGTAAAAATTTCAAAATTTTCAATTTCAGTTGGAGGTGACACCACTTCTAACTTGTCTGCCCCCCCCCCCAGTTTTGGCATTGACAATTGTGTGTTGGAACTATCTGTCGAAAAGAGCTTCTCTTTTGTGGTTATATTGCTTTTGCAGGTTATGTTTTGATGATGATGTGTTCGAAGTCAAAATGACAAGCAGGTTAGGTTTTGATGATGTGGTCAAAGCCGAAAATGACAAAGCGGAAATCCAAGGCATACAAGGCTCAAGAAGTAAGGGTAGCCTCTAGGGTTTGGGTCATGTCTTAAGATATTTTGTAAGCCACTTCTGAAGGTCAGCTCATCTCACAAAAGTCTCATGCCTTTACTCTTTCAAAATGCATGCATGCACACGTAAACATAAAAAGCATTTTTGAGAAATTAAGAAATCGATTCACTACTTTGAACTAAACATCAAAATCGATTTTCAACTCACAATGAAAGAAAGTAATCGATTCATCAACTATTTTCTAAAGCACAGAATCGATTTCCAAGATGTTTCAAAAGAAAGAAATCGATTCCTACTATTTTCCCTAAAACACAGAATCGATTTCCTTCCTGTTTTTAGAGCACATAATCGATTTGCTCCTCACTCTAATCAGGCAAAGAATCGATTCTTCTTGTAATGTATTCAAGCATAAAATCGATTCCCTTCCTGTTTTTAAGCTATAAATCGATTTGCATCTTATTTCAAACAAGACATGAATCGATTGTCATCTTAGACTATTCAGGCACACAATCGATTTTCATCCTAGTTATATTCAGGCACATAATTGATTATAATATTTAGGCCATTCATGCACATAATCGATTTCATCATTTCTACAATGTATTCAACGGTCATATTTTTTTATGAGCCTATAAATAGATGCTTCACAATTCATTTTCAGCACAACCCATTTCACGATAAACGCATCAAACGAAAACAACCCTTTTACATTTTCACTTCTGCTCTTCACGCACTGTTCGTCCGTCAGAGCTGATGTCTCGCAAGGGTTAGTCGGGTTGGGGAAATTTCAAGTTGTAGTATCTGCCTACACAAGAGGTATTTTGGTCTTTACATCTGTAATTGTTTTATTGTTGTATTTTGTACTAGGGAGTGAGGTATCTCTCTAGGGTAGCTGTTTGTACTAGAAAGTTGGGTATCTTTCTGGGGTAGCTGGTTGTAACAGGGTGGGGTATCTCTTGTTATTGCTGTAATATATTTGAGGGCTCTTCATAGGTGGGGTATCCTAGGAGAAGAGTGCCTGAGTCTGTAAAGGTTTCCAACGCACTCGTAAGCCTTGTTGTGTTAGTGGAAAATCTCACAAGGGTGTGAGGACTGGACGTAGGTCACTGGGAGGTGACCGAACTAGTATAAATCTGTTGTGTTCTTTATTGCTTTATTTTCTTTTTCCTTCGCTTCCATTAACCTGCGCAAAAATTAACCTAAGTCGTTAAAAAAGGGAGAAGTTTTTAAAATCTCAATTCACCCCCCCCCCCCTCTTGAGACTGAAGCCACTTGGTAACAAGTGGTATCAGAGCTAGACTCTTGTATAAAGGGACTAGCAGCTTCAAGAGAAATGGCTTCAGGTTGGTCTACGCAAGAGGGTGCTTCTCTTACCCGTCCTTCGGGATTCAACGGGAAAGATTACGCATATTGGAAAGAAAGAATGAGAATATTTATCGAAGGGGTAGACTTAGAAGTTTGGGATGCTGTGCAAAAGGGACCCTATGTCCCCACGCATATGGTAAATGGTATTCTTACTGTTAAAGATAGAGCTGAATGGACTGATGATGAAAAGAGAAAAGTGCAACACAATCTAAGGGCTAAAAATATTATTACTTCTGCTTTGAGTCCTGATGAGATCTTTAGAGTATCAAATTGTAAATCTGCTTAAGAAATGTGGGATAATCTGCAAGTCACTCATGAGGGTACTAATGAAGTAAAAAGGGTCAGAACAAATACTCTGATCAGAGAATATGAGTTATTCAGAATGAATTCAGGTGAAACTATTCCAGAGATGCAAAAGAGGTTCACTCACATAGTGAATCAACTGAGTCTTTTGGGAAATTCATTCCCTGCTGAAGATCTGATCAACAAAGTTCTAAGGTGTCTAAACAGAGAATGGCAACCCAAAGTAACTGCTATAGCTGAATCTAGAAATTTAGCTACTATGTCACTTGCCACTCTATTTGGTAAGTTACAAGAGCATGAGCTAGAACTCACTCGTTTGGCTGAGCATGAAGATACAGATAAGAAAAAGAAAAGCTTGGCTCTAAAGGCTTCTAGTTCGAGTCGGCATTGTGATAGTGATGACTCAGAAAGTGAGGATGATGAAAGCAAAGATAACATGGCTCTCATGGTTCGAAAATTCAAAAAGCTTATGAGAAAGAAAAATCTTTCTAAAATTTTTTTTCCAAAAAGGTTCTCAAGTAAAGAAAGTTCATCTGGTCCTCCAACATGCTATGAATGTGGGAAACCTGGTCACATGAGGATGGAATGCCCAAGTCTACAAAAAAAGGAATCCAAATTCGAAAAGAAGGCATTCAAAGAAAACAAAAGAAGGAAAGCCTACGTGGCTTGGGAAGACAATGACACGAGTAGTTCAGATGGTTCAGAAAGTGAAGAAGCTCATGTTGCTCTTATGGCCAATCACGAAAGTGAAGATGAATCTGAAAATGAGGTAAGCTCTAACTCTGACACTTTACAAAATGCATATGATGAATTACATGAAGCATTTGTTGAATTGCATGATAATTCATTAAAATTAGCTAAGGCATTAAGTAAATCTAAGAAAACTATTACTCATCTTCAAAATGAAGTTAATGCTTTAACTAAGGAAAAATTAGAGCTTAGAAACGAAAATGATAATCTTGTTCATTCTAAGGCAAATTATGTATGTGATAAGTGTACAAAACATGAAAAGAAAATCCATGAGCTTGAATGTACAATAGGCAAAATGTCCAACTTACAACATCTGCATCCTAGGGTTCCAAGGAATAATTTTGTGAAAAGACACATGCATCATAGACCTAAGTTTACAACTAGACCCTATATTAGATGTTATTATTGTGCTAAACCTGGACATACAGCTTCTGTTTGCAGGGCAAGAGGTAAACAAAATATGAAAAAGGTGTGGGTTCCTAAAGGAACCATACCAAGTGCTAACCCACAAGGACCCAAAGAAATTTGGGTACCTAAAACCTTGTTTTAAATTCATCGCAGGTATGCTTCAAGGTACGGGGGGTCAGATGGGTACCTTGACAGCGGATGCTCAAAGCACATGACTGGAGATATAACAAAATTCCTAACTCTCACCCCCAGATCAAGCGGTCATGTGACTTATAGTGATAAAAACAGAGGAAGAATCCTCGGGGAAGGTAAAATTGGTAAAGATTTATCAACTGCTATTGATAATGTGCTTTATGTTGAAGGTCTTAAACATAACTTACTAAGTATTAGCCAACTATGTGATAAAGGAAATAGAGTAATATTTGATTCAGGATCATGCATCATAGAGGATAAAGTGAGTAAACAAATTAGGATGATAGGAAACAGAGTAGAAAGCATATACATGATTAATCTTGATCAAGTGTCATCCCATGATGCATGTTGTCTCATTAGTAAGGAAGAAAACTCTTGGCTATGGCATCGTAGAGCAGCTCATATACATATGGACCACCTAAATAAATTAGTCACTAAGGAACTAGTTAGTGGTCTTCCTAAAATCAAGTTTGAAAAAGATAAGTTATGTGATGCATGCCAAAAGGGTAAACAAGTCAAAGTATCCTTTAAATCAAAGAATATTGTGTCTACTAACAAACCATTGCAGCTTTTACACATGGATTTATTTGGTCCCACACGGACGAAAATCTTTGGTGGAAATTATTATGCACTTGTTATAGTAGATGACTACTCAAGGTACACCTGGACACTGTTTCTGGCAAATAAAAGTGATACTTTTGGAGCATTCAAGAAACTTGCTCGTAGTATACAAAACGAGAAAGAGCTGAAAATTATCTCCATCCGAACCGATCACGGTGGAGAGTTTGAGAATGAAAGGTTCAAAATTTTTTGTGAAGAATCTGGTATTGATCACAACTTCTCAGCACCTAGAACTCCTCAACAGAATGGAGTCGTTGAGAGGAAAAATCGGTCTTTGGAAGAGCTTGCCAGAACCATGCTGAATGATCATGACATCCCAAAATACTTTTGGGCTGATGCTGTAAGTACTGCTTGTTATGTTATGAATAGAGTTTTGATTAGGCCTATTTTAAAGAGAACCCCTTATGAACTTTACAAAGGGAGAAAACCGAACATTGCACATTTGCACACTTTTGGATGCAAATGCTTTGTTTTAAACAATGGAAAAGATAACCTAGGGAAATTTGATGCTAAAGCTGATGAAGGAATGTTTCTTGGTTATTCTGTATCTAGTAAAGCATTTAGAATATTCAATAAAAGAAATAAAGTAATTGAGGAATCTATGCATGTTACATTTGAAGAGTCTAACCCCAAAAGGTTGGGAAAGGTTATTGATGATGTTGCAGATGAGCTTGAAGCATTAAAGCTAGAAGGAGAAAAGAAAAGTGAGAATAAGGAGAAGGAGGCTGAACCTTCGACTCAACAAAATGAGGAAGATTCGAGTAATGAACTACCAAAGGAATGGAGAATCCCAAGGCACCACTCACTTGAAAATGTTATAGGTGATGTATCAAAAGGGGTAACTACTCGAACCTCTCTTAGAAATGCATGTAATCATACAGCCTTTGTATCTCAAATCGAACCTAGAAATCTAGATGAGGCTATAATAGATGAACATTGGACTATTGCTATGCAGGAAGAGTTAAATCAGTTTGAAAGAAAAGAAGTATGGGATCTCGTCCCTAGGCCTGATAATCACCAAATAATTGGCACAAAATGGGTGTTTAGAAACAAGCTAGATGAGTCAGGCATAATAGTTAGAAACAAAGCTAGACTAGTAGCTAAGGGTTATAATCAGGAAGAAGGAATGGACTATGATGAAACCTTTGCACCCGTAGCTAGATTAGAGGCTATTTGCATGCTCCTTGCTTTTGCATCTATCATGGATTTTAAATTATATCAAATGGATGTCAAAAGTGCATTCTTAAATGGTTTCATTCAAGAAGAAGTGATTGTTGAACAACCACCTGGCTTTGAAAGTTATGAAAAACCTGATCATGTTTTCAAACTCAAAAAGGCTCTTTATGGCCTGAAGCAAGCTCCAAGAGCTAGGTATGAAAGACTAAGTAAATTTCTACTTGAACATGATTTTTAAAGAGGGAAAGTTGACACTACACTATTTATAAAGAAGTCAAAAAATGATATATTGCTAGCACAAATTTATGTGGATGATATTATTTTCGGTGCTACTAATGAATTGCTTTGCAAAGAATTTTCTAGTATTATGCAGAATGAGTTTGAAATGTCAATGATGGGAGAACTAAACTTCTTTCTCGGACTTCAAATAAAACAAACCAAGAATGGCATTTTCATCTCTCAAGCAAAATATTGCAAAGAATTACTCAAGAGATTTGAAATGGACAAAGCAAAAGAAATGGCCACTCCGATGAGCACCTCATGCTACTTAGATAAGGATGAAGAAGGTAAACCGGTAGAATTGAGCAAATATCGAGGTATGATTGGTTCACTTCTCTACTTAATTGCTAGTAGACCAGATATCATGTTTAGTGTCTGCATGTGTGCTAGATATCAAGCAAATCCAAAAGAGTCGCATCTAGTAGCAGTCAAGAGGATAATGAGATATCTTGTAGGAACACAAAATGTTGGCCTGTGGTACCCCAAAGGCGCCACATGTAGTCTTATCGGATATTCTGACTCTGATTTTGCAGGTTGTAAACTGGATAGAAAAAGCACTAGTGGAACATGTCATATCTTAGGTAGTGGTTTAGTGTCATGGCATAGTAAGAAACAAGTCAGTGTCGCACTGTCAACTGCTGAAGCAGAATATGTTGCAGCAGGAAGTTGCTGTGCACAAATCCTTTGGATGAAACAACAACTTCTTGACTACGGTGTAGAACTAGATCACATACCAATAAAATGTGACAATACAAGCGCAATCAAACTTACAAAGAACCCCGTTCAACACTCTAGGACTAAGCACATAGAGATTAGGCATCATTTTCTTAGAGATCATGTCCAAAAAGGCGATTGTGTGATTGAATTTGTTGAATCAGCTAAACAGCTAGTTGACATCTTTAAAAAACCTTTACAAAAAGAAACTTTCTTTTTCATTCGAAGAGAACTTGGAATCATCGATTCCTCATCTGTTTGAAAGTGTTGTTGTTTGATTCACAAACTATGTCTCACGGTCACCCTTTTGATCATGACAAAAAGGGGGAGAAGTATACAGGACGTGTATGCATATAGGATTGATATAAAACTGTCATTTTGCATCTAACCATTGAGTTAGGGGAGCATCAAGTAAGGGGGAGTCTAGTTATATTCTATGCATTATTTCTGTTTGATGAACTAACCTCCCACCCAAAGATGAGTAAAGTTTTGTCATCATCAAAAGGGGGAGAATGTGGTTATATTGCTTTTGCAGGTTATGTTTTGATGATGATGCGTTCGAAGTCAAAATGACAAGCAGGTTAGGTTTTGATGATGTGGTCAAAGCCGAAAATGACAAAGCGGAAATCCAAGGCAAACAAGGCTCAAGAAGTAAGGGTAGTCTCTAGGGTTTGGGTCATGTCTTAGGATATTTTGTAAGCCGCTTCCGAAGGTCAACTCATCTCACAAAAGTCTCATGCCTTTACTCTTTCAAAATGCATGCATGCACACGTAAACATAAAAAGCATTTTTGAGAAATTAAGAAATCGATTCACTACTTTGAACTAAACATCAAAATTGATTTTCAACTCACAATGAAAGAAAGTAATCGATTCATCAACTATTTTCTAAAGCACAGAATCGATTTCCAAGATGTTTCAAAAGAAAGAAATCGATTCCTACTATTTTCCCTAAAACACAATCGATTTCCTTCCTGTTTTTAGAGCACATAATCGATTTGCTCCTCACTCTAATTAGGCAAAGAATCGATTCTTCTTTTAATGTATTCAAGCATAAAATCGATTCCCTTCCTGTTTTTAAGCTATAAATTGATTTGCATCTTATTTCAAACAAGACATGAATCAATTGTCATCTTAGACTATTCAGGCACACAATCGATTTTCATCCTAGTTATATTCAGGCACATAATTGATTATAATATTTAGGCCATTCATGCACATAATCGATTTCATCATTTCTACAATGTATTCAACGGTCATATTTTTTATGAGCCTATAAATAGATGCTTCACAATTCATTTTCAACACAACCCATTTCACGATAAACGCATCAAACGAAAACAACCCTTTTACATTTTCACTTCTGCTCTTCACGCACTGTTCGTCCGTCAGAGCTGATGTCTCGCAAGGGTTAGTCGGGTTGGGGAAATTTCAAGTTGTAATATTTGCCTACACAAGAGGTATTTTGGTCTTTACATCTGTAATTGTTTTATTGTTGTAGTTTGTACTAGGGAGTGGGGTATCTCTCTAGGGTAGATGTTTGTACTAGGAAGTGGGGAATCTTTCTAGGGCAGCTGGTTGTAACAGGGGTGGGGTATCTCTTATTATTGTTGTAATAGATTTGAGGGCTCTTCATAGGTGGGGTATCCTAGGAGAAGAGTGCCTGAGTCTGTAAAGGTTTCCAAGGCACCCGTAAGCCTTGTTGTGTTAGTGGAAAATCTCACAAGGGTGTGAGGACTGAACGTAGGTCACTAGGAGGTGACCGAACCAGTATAAATCTGCTGTGTTCTTTGTTGCTTTATTTTCTTTTTCCTTCGCTTCCATTAACCTGCGCGAAAATTAATCTAAGTCGTTAAAAAGGGGAGAAGTTTTTAAAATCTCAATTCACCCCCCCCCCCTCTTGAGACTGAAGCCACTTGGTAACATCTTTTATTTCTATTAACTCTTGCAATTTTTCTTTAGAAACTCTGTAGCCTGAAGCAATCTGTGCCAACTCATTTGCCTCTTGGTTATTAATTCTAGGCACATGTTTAATGTCAACATGAGTGAAACGTTTTAACATTGCATTGGCAGAAATAAAGTACTTTATTAAGTTTTCTTTGATGCACTTGTACTCTTTTGTTAATTGTTTCACAACTAGTTCAGAGTCACCTCTGATTTCGACGGCTTTTGCCACCAACTCTAGCAGCATTTCAAGTCCTGCTATCAAGGCTTCATATTCAGCCTCATTATTGGTGCAATTTCCTTCGATTTTAAACTTAAATTTTGTTGGTATCTTTGTTGGAGATATTTTGAGTACTCCAATTCCTGTACCATTTTTATGGCTTGACCCATCGAAGTACAACTTCCAGGGTTGAACATCTCCAAAGCTTAACGTTGCTTCGACCAAAGAGTGGTCTACAATGAAGTCAGCAACGACCTGGCCTTTAACATCTTTCAAAGGCTGGTATGTGAGTGAATATTCAGATAAGGCTAAAGCCCATTTTCCAATTCGACTATGTAAAATTGGTTTTGACAGCATATGTTTAATTATAGGCTTAAATATATGTTCAGCCCCTGCAAATATGGTCAAAATCCATTTAAGCCCCTGCAATTTTTTTTTTAAAATGACCCTTACAAATATTAAGCGTTTGCGGTTAAGCCCCTCGATCAATTTTCAATCAAAAAAAGCATAAAAAAGCTGACGTGGCGCTCAAATGGCAATGTTTAGTGAAATTTTTGCTCAAAAATTAAACATTATGTGGACCATAGATGTTGAACTCGTGACCCCTTGGTTATACATATTCACCGATACCACTAAGCCACATTATTTCTTGTGAATACTAGACCATCTGCTGATATATATTACTTAAAAACTAAATAATTTAAAAAAATCAAAAAAGGAAATTAATTTTCCAGATCTGAAACACAATTCATCATTCCAGTTCTCAACACAAACGATTAATCAAAAAAGGAAATTAATCTTCCAGATCTCAACGCAAACGATTTATTTGTTTATGGGTTTCGATTTCTCTTCTTTGTTCTTCATGGTTGCAGATTAGGAAGATGAAGACCAACAACTATTCAACAAAAACGAATTAGATCTGCAAACGAACCAATTCTTCATCTTCCACCCGTTCTTCATCTTCATCTTCCACCAGTTCTGGGTTTCGATTTCGAAAATGGAAACAAATATGGGTTTCGATTCATTTTTAATTTCGTTGCTTCAGATTCGATTTAGAATTTCGTTATCATCATCATCTAACAAAAAAAAGAAGGAAAATAAAAACGATATCTTCTTCTCCATTTTTTCCATTTTTGTTTTCTCAGATTCGATTTTCTGCAGATAAAGGTTTCGAAATTTGCTTTTTCTGCAGATATGAAGAAGATTCGACTTGAAGGTTGGGATTCAAGGTTGAACGTTTCGATTTCGTTTGCAGGTTTTGTTGTTTGAAGGTTGAAGGTGGAATGATGAATCGGTTTCAGAAAGATTAATTTCCTTTTTTTAAAAATTAATAAGTTTTTAGGTAATATATATCAGCAGATGGCTTAATATTCACAAGAAATAATGTGGTATCAGTGAGTGTGTCTAACTAAGGGGTCACGAGTTCAACAACCATATTTCCACAATGTTCAACTTTTTAGTAACAATTTCACTCACATTGCCATTTGAGCGCCACGTGGCAGCCACCCATTGGTTGCTGACGTGGCACATGTCAGTGCCACGTGGCAGTAGTGAGCCACGTCAGCTTTTTTATGATTTTTTTGATTGAAAATTGACCGAGGGGCTTAACCGCAAACGTTTAATATTTGCGAGGGTCATTTTAAAAAAAAAAATTGCAGGGGCTTAAATAGATTTTAGCCATATTTGCAGGGGCTGAACATATATTTAAGCCTTAATTATATCATAATGCGAATAAACATACACATCAACAGGCTTTATGTATTGCTTCAATTTTCTACATGAAAAATACAAACATAGGCATAGTTTCTCAATTAGATGATATCTCGTTTCTGCATCATTCAATAGTCTACTAAGATAATAAATGGCTCTTTCGACACCATTTTCATCCTCTTGTGCTAACATACTACCTATTGTCATCTCTGACACTGCTATGTACAATTTCATTACCCTATTCCTAATAGGGGAAGTAACATAGGTGGTTTAATCAAGTAAGACTTGATCTCTTCGAAGGGTTTCTGGTGTTCTAGATCCCATCTGAACACATCCTCTTTTTTCAGTCGAAGTAATCGCGAAATACTTGTGTCTTGCCACTTAGGTTTGAAATAAACCTTCTTAGGAAGTTAATCTTTCCTAGTAAAGATTGTAACTCTTTCTTTGTCGAAGGGGCCTTCGTTTCCAAGATCGCTTTCGTCTTGTTTTGATGGATCTCAATGCTTTTTTTGTGCACAACAAAACCCAAGAAATCACCTGCACGAACAGAAAAGGCACATTTGATTGGATTCATTTTCAATCCATATTTTCTCATTCTTTCGAATGATTGTCGAAGGTGGTCTAAATGACCACTTTCTGATGAAGACTTAACAACAATGTCGTCTATGTATACCTGCATAAAATCTTCTATAAAATCATAAAACATAAAATTCATTGCCCTTTGGTATGTTGCACCAGCATTTTTTAGGCCAAAAGGCATTACTACCCATTCATAAACGCCTAAAGCCCCAGGGCAGCGAAATGCTGTTTTCGACACATCTTCTTCAGCAATATAGATTTGATTATAACCTGAGTACCCATCAAGCATACTTAGATAATCAAATTCTGCTGCTGAGTCGACCAACATTTTTGCCACTGGCATGGAATATTCATCCTTTGGCGTAGCATTGTTTAAGTCCCTAAAATCTATGCAAACTCTAAGAGTGCCATTTTTCTTAATTACAGGAACTATATTAGCTAACCAATCAACATACCTTGACGTTCTGATGAACCTGCTCCTGAGTAGACTTTCGATCTCTTCTTTGATCTTCGATAAGATTTGTGGTGCAAACCTTCTTGGTGTTTGTTTCACAGGTTTCTTATCTGGTCGAATTGGCAGCTTCAATTCCACTACTTCTCGACTCAAACCAGGCATTTCATTATAATACCATGCGAAGCAACCTTTGTACTCCTTCAAGAGCTCTATTGTTCGATCTCTCAAACTTTTGTCGATTTTAGCACTAATAAACGTTGGCCTCTTTATAGAGCCGTCTCCCAAGTCAATTTCTTCCAAGGGATCTTGTGCTTGAATTCTCTTGGTCGAACCCATTGGGTCTTTTTCAAATCCTAAAGGCTCGTCATCATAGATACAGTCTAGCCTTTGGTCTTCGACCATATTTTCTTTATCATCATGTCTAATGGTTTCACCTACCATTTTTTGTTGCATTTCGGCTTCTAAAGCCGCATTTTGCTTGTTCTCGGCCACATAGGCCGTAATCCTTTCCCATGCACTGGGTTGAGACATTACCAATTATTTAGGGTCCATCCCACCCAATAGGTTTGCTGTAACCTTTTGGGCAGATTGCTTCACCAATTACCTCCCTTTCCCAAATAAATCCATGAGTAGGGTGAAGGTCTAGTGAAGCATAAACATTGTCTTGGGGTACATAGGCACTGTCAGAAGGTGTACATGGCGCAATGTTTGCCAATTTCTTGGCGAAAGTCTTCTTTGTGACGTGATCTACTTCTGCTAAAAAGTAGCTTTGATCACCTTCCACATTTTCGACCAGTCCATCTTCTCTCCAAATGGAGATTCTTTGGTGTAGGGTCGAAGGGATTGCTCCTACTCCATGTATTCATTCCCTGCCAAGCAACAAGTTGAAATTTGCCTTGGTTGGAATAACCATGAACAATGTTAACCTCTTAACGCTGCCAACAACAAGTTCGACCTCAATTGCTCCAAGTGAATAACCAGATTTGCCTTCGTAGTTAGTGAGCACTACATTGTGTGGCCTTAAATCTGTGTCTGACTTGCCAATCTTTGTGAGCATACATTGGGGCATTAAGTTAACTACAGCACCTCCATCAACTAGCACCTTGTTGACAACATTGTTGACCTTAACTTGAATGAACAATGGTTTAAGGTGGTATTTCATCCCCCCATCTAGCCTTTCAAAGACAGCACTCTGCTCTTCAATGCAGTCATTGTTCAGAACATAGTAGCATATTGGCTTATGTTTATCCATGTCTTCATCGAAGTCTTCTTCGACTTCGTTTACTTCCAAAACCACGTCGAACTCAATTGGGAGAATGGAGACCACGTTGCATATCACGTCGAAGTCAGGTTCTGAATCAGTGAAACCAGAACCCATTTCCTCATCAAAATTGAGGCCCTCTTTTGGATCAAGACCTTCCTTAATAACTGACAGTGGAGGAAATATTCTCTCCGTTGCAGGCTTCCTGGGAATTTCGACAAAAGAGGCTACTTGCTTACCCTTGCTTTTGTTGGAGTTCTCACCCTTTCCTGCAGCAGCAGCTTTCTTTTGGCGTTGATACCTACGCCATTGTGTTCTTGTCATCAGATTCTTTCCCTTGTAGTTATTGTTGTAGGCATACTTATTCGACCCAGTTGTCTTGCTATGTTTTGCAGTGCTTGCACTTCCTTTGACCGTAGTTGAATGATGACCTGTGTCTTTGCCACCAGAATACACCCACTTCTCGACAGGTGACTTAGTTGGTGGCACAAAGGTCTTGATTTGCGCCTTCTGAGGATTCTTGTTGAAGCTGAACTTTGGCCTTTTGTCGACCCACTTGGCTTTCCTCTTCCATTGAGGTTTGAATTCTTCTAGGTTCTTTGCAGCCTCCTTGTCGAAGACAGAACTGCACCTTGGACACAGCATGACCTCAGTGTTGTTAATTTTGCAACGGTTAAGGAAGTCGACCAGTTCTTCTTCAGCCTTGGGGTAAACCACTTGCATTTTCTCGTTGTACTGGTCCTCAGTGACCATTTCGACGTTGTCCATTGAACGTTCAATTGTTCCTTTCTTGTCAACATCTGCAGCAGTAAACTCAGTAGCTTCCACCACATTGATTTCGACTGGCTCAGCATACATAGCGTCTGCTACTGGAAGAGGATCAGTGTCAATCTTCATTGGAGGCTTAGACTTGTCTCCAAATTTCAGCCTTCCTTCATTCAGTGTTTTTTGGACCAAATCCCTGAAAAGAACACAACGAGATGTATTATGGCCTAAAAAGTTATGATACTTGCAATAACCTCTTTTCTTTTGTTGCTCTAATGGCGGTATCTTCAGGCCCTTAGGCACTATAATTTGACCATCATTAACTAAAAGATCAAATATTTGATCACATTTAGTAACATCAAATGTATACGTTTTTGCAACAAATCTATCATTTTTAGGTTCGACAGGATTTTTTCCATCTGAAGGCTTCAATAATTTACAAGCATAAGGAGGTCCAGGTTTTAGTTCAGCCATATTGACCTCTTCTTCGACATCCTCATAAGAGACATCAAATTCTTGGTCCCTGTCATTAGTTTCGACGTATGCAACCTTTTCTTTTTTATTAAACCTACTGGTTCTATCCTTTTCAGCTTTTAGCCTTTCGACTTGTCGAACCCTATCAGCCAATTGGGCCATATCTCTTAAGTGCGATGTGTCTAACTTCTTTCTGATAGAATAGTCGAGGCCACCAGCAGCCATTTCGACTAACTCTTGTTCAGGCACTTGTGTAAAGCGCCTTGCCTTGAGAAGTCTAAATCTATTGAGATAGTCATCAATAGACTCTGCCACTTTGCGTCGAGCACTAGCCAATTCTTTAAGATTAATCTTCGACGGGCCCATGTAGAACTGTTCATGAAATGCTTTCTCTAATTGCCCCCAATTAAATATGGAATGTGGGGGGTAAAGTTGTAAACCAAGTGAAAGCATTTTTTGTAAGGGAATTTGGGAAGTATTTCTTCCTCAAATTCTCATTATGGGCTATGTCACCAGCCTCAGTTAAATAACGGGCAACGTGTTCGACAGTGGATTCGCTAGTTTTCCCTGCAAATTTTGTGAACTTGGAAATTTTCCAACCTCTAGGCAACTCAGTTTGCAACACATAATCTGACAAGGGTGAAACAAAATTAGGCCTATGCAGGCCCAAATTGAGGCCATTCTGGGCTAAAATGGTTTCGACGAGATTAGCCAAGTTATTTTGGAGTCCAAAATTGTTTTGCTGAACTTGTCTAACCACTTCATCAGCATTATGGCCTCTGTTGACCAACACAACCTCTGGGTTTACTTCGACTTCCCTTCTTGGAGGTGGTTCGACAGCAATTTGCTGTCCTTGACCCATAAGGTTTTCGACAGGCCTTATATTCTGAATTTGAGGCACTTGCTGGTTTTGCAGTGGTGGAGTTAAACACCGTACCAATTTGTTGGGTCAGCATATTGACCATGTCATGGCTACTCTCATCCATTTGTTGCCTTAAGGCCAGCAACGATGATGTGGTTAAGGCAGGTTGAGCATTTCGACCAAAAATGCTCTCTGGTGAACCATGGAGAGGGGAAAACACTGTGACTGCAGTGTCTGCATAAGTAAACATATTTGTTTGAAGGCCTGTCATCATGGTTGTTGGCATACCATGTGGGTAACCCCTAAATTGAGAGATATTTGGAAACCTTGTATCGAAAGTATTTCCAACTAAGGGATTAGCCATTAGAGGGTTGGTCGAAGACCCTAATATCAATGGATGTGTTAACGCCGCTGTAGTCGACACTGTTACAGGAGCAGTTACCCCTGCTATTGTCAAAGAGGGCATAGGAGCAGTTGCTCCCATGACATTTGCAACACTAGCGTCACCCATTGACGCTTGTTCTTGTGAATTCTGTGGATTCTGTGCATTAGACGTTGAAGCGTTGTTCGAACCAGAACGTGCCATCTCTGAAAGATGTTTTCCACTCCTTAAATGCATACACACAACAAATCACAAGTTTCTGTTTCAAGAACCAATTCGGAAATTGTTTCAAATGATTCTGAAACTTAGCACAAAGGGTCCCACCGGGCGTGCCGATTTGTTTACCGTGAATTTTGGTAAACAACCGCTGGTTTAGAATTTGTTACTTGCAAGATCAACCAGTAAATCTTAGGACATTTGTGCTATAGTTTTCCAGAAAAAATTATGAATGTTCTTGATGTTATTTATAATAACTGACAATTTCAAAGTTGTTGAAACTGTCGAATTGCCTTACGTATCTTTTGAATTCGATCAAGTGCAGAAAACAAGTAAATTGCAGAAATATTTAAGGAAACATAACTAGATTGCGTTGAAATAAAAGAAATTGGTACACAATATCATACATCTGGTTTCTATAACTCATGTTTCTCTGTAACTTGAAATTCTAAGCGTGAGAAATATGTATGAGAGTTTGTGACCCATTTTTTCTATGAAAAACTACTATATATACTATGGAGAAATTGTAACTGCCTACAACGGCTATATATAACTGTACAAAGGAATTTAAAAACAACAACTGTCGTATCCTTCGACGGCGTAACTGATACGTTCTTCGACAATGTTGCTTTAGCCCTAATCTGTTACTGGACTTTTATTCTCCTTTCTGTCGAAGTATTGCCTTCAAGGCCTCAATTTCACCATCTTTGTGAAGTAGTCGAAAATCGAAGATCACCTTTGAATTACCATCTCAATGTCGAAAATCAACATTTCTATTTTAAAGTGACAAGTCAAACCTCATTGACTGCATTTAATTGAGCCAGTCGAAAATGTAGGCTAACAGGCTCATCCTCCCTTAACCAAGTGTCGAGGGTTCGATCCTCGCCTTGGGTTTGGAGCAGACTTAAATCCCTGGGTCAGCTGTCCCACCCTTCGAGGTGCCTCCAATCCAACGAGGGGATTAGTCACTGCATTCGGCGGTGGATACCCTGGTTTATACCAAAAAATACAGATCAGCTTGTGGCGTTGTAATTAAAATGATCCTGTAAAAAAATTCAAGGATGCAAACATTGAATGTAAAATTAAAGAATCTATTGGGATATGTAAGAAGCCAAACAAGCAGTCGAGAAAATAAGACGGTGAATACCCAAGATGGCCTCTAACAAAAATGCAATGCCTAATTTGGTCTCTAAGAATTAAGAAGTCCTCTATTAGCCTGCATTTTCTTGCCTCTATTAAAATGATGATGTTATGTGTCTGCTTAGTTGCGCCGACGTGTAATATATTGACCACGTGTAACATTTTGAGGTAAAATTAGTCCCTAACTGAAAGCCATCGCCAAGTTAGCAAATAATAAAAACCCAAAATCAAATGATGCTTTCTTATTCAGATTCAAACTGCATTGGAAGAATTTATAGTGCAAAGTCGATCGAAGCGGCATGGTACTCTTAATTAAGCTTGATGGGTCCTTCATCCAGCTCAATGGACTTTTTTTTATTGATGGAGTAATTGAACTGCATCAATCTTGCAATGAGCCGTTAAACACGACAAAGTTAGAACAAAACATTTTGAGGGAGAGTTTTGCCATCTATTGTGGTCCTACCCGGCTTGAGAGATTAGTCTTTGCAGTTGCGCGCAGAGGATGTCCGATTTATACCAAAAAACCACAACAAATTGAACTGGAGCGAAGGGGGGAACTCAATTGACAAGAAAAGAAACAGAAGGAAAATGTACAAAAACCAAGAAAAATGTTGACATGATAAAACAAAAGGAATTTGAAGAGTAATTCAAAAAATAAAATCATACTTTTATTTCCAAAATGAAAAATAAATGAGTTGAGTGCCTTTTACACTCTGCTGCTGTACAACAAACTTCATACCTCAACTATCAATACAACCTCAATATTGCAAGCACTATTGCTTCACCAAAAATTTTGAATGAAAAAATAATTAACAAGAAACCCCAAAAGGACAAGCTCGCGAATAACCCCTGCCCTATAAAATTAATCCCAAACAGTTATCAATAAAGAAAGAATCCTATACATCAAACCAATGCAAAGAAAAATCTCTGTTTCTCTCTTCATGAAAAGCTTCTTGGGAGCAGAAGAAACTATGTATAAAAAAACTGAGGCTGTCCCTTTCACATCCATATGTTCAGTTTCTCACTGCAAAATAAATAGCAAGCTCCCTGAGCTATATTGAAAAAATATGCAATCTTTGTCAAGCAAAATTCATTTTAACTGGAGCCTGGTTTACAAAGTAGCTGGTAGAAGGCAAAGTATACTTGACTCAGAACAACTGAACGGCCATTTTGAGTTTGTTCTGTTTCCATTTTGGCAACTTGTAAAATTCACTCTTAGCCATCCCAAGCCTCTCGCTGAACTCATCAGGTGACAGATAAGCCTGCATGCATCAAGCTCAAACAAGTTAGAACAAAATGGAAATCGAGATTTTGAATTATTAGGTGTAACTAGCAAAGAATAGAGGAAAAGCAACAAAAAGATTATGCTATATGTTGACATTTTCATTATACCTCTCGTTTAGTCACGTCAATGTCTGGCATAGGATCTGTAGAAGCTGTATTAACGCGTTCATATGGATAAACTGGAAGACCTCCATCATCTTCAGCTTCACCCTCTTTTGAATCTTCCTGTATAGTATGAGATTCTACTGTGCTGCTCGGAGAATCCTCTTTGTCACTTGTCTCGGGGTTTAATTTGGAGTTATCTGAACTCCGTTAAAATCACAGCAGTGCAGAGAAGAGAATAGACAATTTAGAAAAGAACAAATTCTAACAAGAACATAAAAATCACAATGAACTCGTCTATTCCATACCGTTCAGTGACCGAGGAATCAAATTTTCTCTTGCTGATGGTGGTTCAAAAGTAGAAGTAAGGCGAGCTATGACTGAAGATTTAGGTGCTAGATTTGCTGTATCAGGTGTCATAGATTTTGGGTACAGTTTTCTAATCATTGGAGGTGGAGTGGAAAGGTTCCTAACATTCGAGTTCTCGAAAGTAGCTGCCAGTGCATTGAAGGCTGGAGATCTTCCCCTCACACGTACACGGTCAGGACTAACAGACATGCTGCGGGAACGCTGGGAAGTCTCTGGCAAACCACTAGACCTTCCCCCATAAGATGCAGATACTCTTCGTTTAGGTTTCTGTAAAGGTATCAACCAAACACATCAATGTAAATACAATCAAAATATTAATATGAGGACCCAGTGCTTTCCCTACAATGCAATAAGGTGGAGCAAAGAGAAACATCAGAATTTTCTGAGACACATGTGCCGTAAGAGTGTTGTTTTGTGTCCACATCATGCAAATTTGATCTAATGCAAACACAGAAAAATATTCACCCTCGATGAGGGATCAGTACTGAGTTCACATCCTTGATTTCAATAGTAAGGATAATATTATCTTCAATCAACCCTGTTCAGTTAACTTTCTACCTTACCTAAATGTTGACAAAATTCTTGAAGCTTTAATTTGAGATTAGGTAGCAATTTATTGCAGAAAAGAGGTTTTTATTTCAATTATATCATTTATCCTGCTTTTGGGTCTCGGACAACTCATTTCAAATGCATTTGTGCCACTCCTCCATATTTACTTTTCTTTACCAGGGTGTCCTGCAGGCGGCCACGGTCACGACTAGGAGATCCTCCCCACAACTACTTTCTTCAAATCTAAACATCGGCCCCAATCTGAACTTTGGCACTCTCCTTGGTAATATGTCTTCATTACCACCACATCTAACCCTTATTATTTTGTTCATATCTATCAATTGGCATTTGGCACAAAATTTGTCTATTAATCATTATCTACATAGTCCCAGTTATTATTGATAGCTACTTCTAGATTTTATACATGAGTATACATGTAAACCTTACATTAATGAATCAAAATGGATTTAAAAAATCCCTGTTACAAGCACTGTTTCATTCCTTAAACTGAACAAAAGAAATTCCGTTTGGAAGGGGCGGGGATGTGTGCAGACAGAATTCTTTGTGGACAAAAGATGTTTATAAAATATGGAAATTCGGAGGAAATAGTTCCTGTGGTCATTTTTCGCTCTTCAAAAAGGTTATTCATGATTGTAAAGGTAGCAAAGAAAAGATGTCTTACAACCAAAGGTGGAGTACCCCCATTTTTCATGATTGCAAGCTTCCTTTGAAACGAGTTTCCCAGCATCTACAAAAAAAAGGAATTATCAATAGTCAGAATTTTAAGACTATTTAAAGTAATATAACTATGCTATCCCGTCGAAAAACTTACTGCAGATTTTGCAGAATCCCATTTAAAGAAGCGAGTGAAGAAAGGCGGCTCACTACTTTCCATGACAACATATATCGGAGCAACACGAGATAATGTTTCTAGAAGAAAGTCATGCTCAAGAAATTTCTGTACAATTCCAAAGAATAAGTTAAGAATTGCACACCTGACTTCAGAAATACTAATACGTAGAAGCTATTGAGTGTGATTATTTTGAGAAAACATTGGCTTAAGAGAAAAAGAGCTTTAAAAAAATTCTTTCAAAAATAAAGACTGCCAAATGTGCAGTTAAATTGCCTAACGGTGTTCTAGTGATAAAAAAGGTGCCGAAGTTTAATCCATATTTAATTATTTTTTTAAAAAAGGCAACATCTAACCTTATATACCCTGTAAGGTACTAGTTACTAAATTATATTAGTATGTTTGTAACTTCCAGCCAAAGCAAAACTAGTTATACCTCACCAATTGTAAGAGCCTGCATTCTACTCTTAGGGTCAACCTGCTGGCCAACCCAGACAAAGATTTCAGAGTGGCAATCCAAGACGAAAATATCTTCTGTCATCAAATCATCCTGAGAAAAGTTGTGTATCTCTGTAACCTGCAAACATTGCTTCAGATTGCATTACAGCAGAATAAATCCAAGTACTTTTGCATCTTTATAACCATATCATAACGCATAGCAGTAAGTTCCTTTTGTATACAATATGGAGTTGTAAATTCACCTTTAAGAGTTGATGTCTTAAATATGGACTTATTATATAAATTGAGGTACTGGAAAGTGAACATCAATAACCATTGGCCAGTTTTTTCTTTCAGCATTTACACCCAGTGTCAGTCTTTGAAGGAAGCCAAGATGGCCATAACCACTTTGCAAATGTATCCTACCTCCTAAGTCCTAACATGATGTTTTTTATATGGATCAGATTAGCTGTATTTTATACTATTTTGTCAATTATTATGCCAACCAATTATCTGAGTTTGATGGTGTGTTTGTTTATATGTCAGAGATGCATTACACACGTTACAAAGCTCAGAATGTGAGAGTGAAAATTTTCGACTTCCATTCCAACGCACTTTTAGGGGGTTCAGTGCCTACACAAATATGCACTGACTTATACCTTTACTGTCCTTGTCAGCATCCTTTTCAACTCACCACTCTATACTAAACAAAAGTCTACTCTTGAATGCAAAACACATAGTGTATGTTTGGATACACTTTCAAGAGAGCCAAAATTACTTTTGATTCTAAAGATATAAAATTGATTTTGGCATGTTTTTGTGTTGTCGAATATAATTGATTTTACCTCTAAAACTGATCCTAACTTGAAGCTTGAATTTGGAGCATTTGTCTCCAAACCCGACTTTTACCCTCAATTGTATTGTTCAACTCACTTTTACTTGAATGTACCCAAACATAAGTCACTTTACCTTCAACTTACTTTTAAATAAATTCAAATTATAGAAATCAATTTTCAGCATAGTAGAACCAAACACATACATACATAACCATGTGACTTTCCAAAAAAACTTTGGCCTCCTTTTTAAAAAAAAATAGATTTTTTTATTTTTCTAATTTAAAGTTCTAATCCTTATCCAATTTTTAAAGGCATCGTACTAGCAGAAGGATTTGTCTCACATGTATATAAGTTACATTTGATAACTATGAGAACTAATGGTGGAAGAAGATTTATATTATATGATAATCAATTATATTGAAGGATATGATCCTATTAATTTTAATTCTTAATTTTAAATTTTATCAATTCAAACTTCTAATTCTTATCTTATTTTAAAAAGGCATCATCCTAATCTACCCATTTTTTTGAATTTTTTTAATTTATATTTACATTATAGTTAAAAAATTTATATTGCATGGAATACTAATGTGTATAATTATAATTATAATATATTGCTGACATCTAAGGCTCAATTTGGCAATCTCAAACTGCTAGCTTATAGCAGATAGCTTATAGCGAATAAGCCTTTTGTAAGTGTTTTTTTGGTGATTTCCTTTTGTAAGTGTTTGGCATGACTAGCTTATAGCGTTTATATTAGCTTATTGCGTTTTTTTGAAACGCTGCTTGAAGTAGCATTTGAGCTTATAGCATTTCATTTTTTCCTCTCATTTTTACCCTTGTTACTTTAATTAAATTTCTCATTTATCCTTCATTAAATGAATATTCTCTCTCATATTTAAACATTAATTTCAAATGTCTATTTATGTCATTTTATATTTATAAGCTAGTTCAACTGCTTATTTTAGCAAACACTTTAAATTCAATCCGCTAGCTTATCTGCTATCAGCTATCCACTCATCCGCTATAAGTTAGCTTATCCGCTATTTTTTGCGAAACAGAGCCTAAGTGGTCCGACACATACTGAATGCCATTATAAACAGCATTGCTTATGTTGGAAAAAGTGTCTTCCAATAGTGTATGGCATCCCTCTTTTGTAGTATTTTAATTGCACATCATTCTCGAGGACTGTGATTTCTGTTGTGCTATAATACTCCAGTTTAATCACATTCACTTGTTTTTCAATTCTATAACTTGTTCTGAAAATGGATTGCATCTTTCAGAACACACGTTATATATGAAATATTGACAACTGCCAAAACTTATTTGACGTGCCTTCATACTATGGGATCAACACAACTCAGAATATTCCACAATCATGCATATCAATAGATCAGTTAGTGTACACACCTTTAAATTTTCTGCATGTTGGGCAGTTAGGCAGGGAAAGAAACCATCATAAACAAGTCAGTCATTTGCCTTCAAGAGAGGGGTGTGAGTGGGTGAATATCAGATAAATTACCCAGCTAACAAGAAATAAGTCCTTACCTTTTGAGAAATTGCAAGAAAATAGGCGAGGATCATTTTCAGCATCCCTCACAATCTTTTGACTGGGATATTCTGATTTTCCTCCTAACAAATCCCAAAATTGTTCAGATTCTACACCTTCCTTTTGTGCTTTGCATTGTAAATCCGGCTGCAGACAATTGACAAGCATGTGTGTTGGTTAATAAACAGTGATATTTTTTAGATTGGCATAATTTCCAGGCTGGGTAATGTGGTTTGGGATAAATACTGCCTGCTGGGATCAAACCCAAAACCCTGGACATCTGAGGCTATCCTGTATGGCCCAACGGCAAGTTTGGCAATAACTAGTATAGTTAAGCATACTAAACATGCAAATATTAAAATTTTCAACATGAATATGTTGACTAAAAAAACTTGTGTTTGTTTGGACAATTCAAATGTTTCACATTTAAGTGTCATGAAACATAACAGACCTTAATCAAATCCAGCATTCTCTCAGCAAGTTCCTGATCATCTGAAGCTGTAAGACCTCCAGACCAAGTAAAAACAGTGGGCTCACTATGAAGTATGTAGCAATAAGAGGAATTCAAGGAGGAAGCGACCTGGTTGACAAAAGAATGTGAAAACAAAAATAGTGATTATCTTGTGTAAAGCACCCAGACAAAATGAGTTGATAGAGATGAGATGACCACTATAAACTGAAAAGACAACATACCGGTTCAACTTGTATAGCTTGCATATTCTCTGGTCCGGAGCCCTGGATGCGGAACAATGCGACACCATCCTCACTATATGTCTCATCTGGAATTTCCTTCTCCACAACGGAATTCTTGTATCCATCACTAAGTCCCCCCTGAGAGACAATTGAAATAAATGACCAGGGTCAAAGAGAAAACAATTTTATTTAGAAAAATAAGTTTTTTTTTAGCTACCCAATGTCAGAATTGCACACACCTTAAAAACAATAAAGCTTTGAAGGATTGAATGAAATTGAATTGGTTCACTGCCTTCATAAATACGAGCCTTCAATCAATTACAGATGGATAACATCAATAAGGACATAAGCAATGAGCAGAAATAATCTCTAAGAATAATATATTTGAAGAACCATTACCATGGCAGGAATAAACTTCATTGACTCAACCATTTTGCTTGCTAGTGAAAGAGCTGAAGCTCTTTCTTCCTGATTTCAACAAAGAAATCTTGTAAGGAATGCAGGTTAAGACAATTTTATAGCAAGACCAGATAACTTACATTATGCATTTATTCAACATTATCTGGTCCCGAAAAAGTTGTCAATGTTGTCTAAGGTGTAATGAAGTAGATAAACTAGAACTCACAGGTAGTGTTTTCAGCTCTAGACAAATATTTTAATGCCAGTTTTTGAGATTTTTGCATAAAATAAATCATCATAAACGCGTTCTAGAATAATATGAATAAAATAGTAAAGATCTTTCACCTCAACACTGTTATTTCCAAACCATGTTCCTATAAGATGCTCCTCCCTATCTTCTCCAGGATATGAATATTGAAAGATGTAGCAATCCCCACTGTAAAATTTTGACTGGTCAGTGGCTGCAAGAAGAACCTTTTCCTGGCCATTCACACGCCAAACCTGAGAAGTTATGGAAAAGCACTCGTCAACAACAGAAACAATTAAGCAAAAGCAAAATGTAGGAAGTTAAGTATACTCAAAGACAATCAGTCCACACAAATAGGGAGAATTACAGAACATACTATCTATTGAAATTCTTGTAGAATGCTAATTACCAAATGCTTATGAAACAATACAAAGTATTGCCAACATATCAACTAAAACCATTCATAAAACTCAGGAAGCTACTTTCACCTTGATGCCAACAAGACTCCACCATAACTTTGTGTAAACTAAGACATGTTTTCTATTGAATCTTTAAATCTTAATGTTGGGGAATGTGGGTAAATTCTTGGACTCCCAAAGCAGTAGGGTACTACTAGGCAGAAGAGCTTTTGCCAAGCCTTGAATAGGGATATACCAATAGGGGAAAAATTCAATTTCACGGTTGAATTGCTCCTGACTGAATCATTAGAGAAAAAGTCTAACATAGTTTTGGTCCCTATAGCCTCCATCAATTTGGGTTTTGGTCTGTCAAGTACCAATACCTTAGTGAGTGGAAACTATAGGAACCAATAGAAAATAGGGACCAACACCTTAAAGAGTAGAAACAATATGGACAAATCCAAATGAGCGGGAAAAAAAGAACTTATACTTCAATGTATGGACCAAAACCCAAATTAGTGAAATGTAGGGACCAATGCCTAGTGTAAAATAGACTATAGATTAGGGACCAAAGCACGTCATACTAAACTGGTTAAGAGAATATTAAAACAGTGAAGGGATAATAAATAGTAGATAAATCTATAAGAAAAATAAGGCTCACAAGTTGATATTTATACATCCAAATTGTGTAGGAACTAGGAAGTGACATGTTATCAATTCGGCATTCAATCCCCTCCCTAATTCTAGATTTGTTTCTTACAGAAAACATTAACCAAATAATCAAGTAGTTCTAAATGAATCTAAAGTAGTCTAGATTTCTTATATTTCAAGCATATACTAGAATGCAGCAATTTTGTATTTATGATTCACATTTTGATGAATATTTTTAAAATGGGAGATGGGTGGAGTTTTGAGTATACAGTAATTACAATTCTAAAAGATTCTATCATTATGAGAAATCAATTACATAGGGGATATAAGACCACTGAAAATTAAAAATAATACCAAATTATCGATAAAATTTGCATCATGAGATATCAGTTTTGATTAATATTAGAATTTGGGATTGGGACTAACTCATCCCAAAAAGCTAGCTTATGGGGTGAGGGTTGCCCCCCACTTATAACCGCTATTGATGTGATATCACTATCCAATATGGGACTCCAACAATTAAATTTTTTCTGTACAAACTACTTGAGTACCTGCAAATGGCCTGTGCAATCTATGTAGGCTTGAGGTTCTTCTTTTACTGGATCAGCTTTCAAGAGGCCCTTGACATCCAATCCTTGACGTTTAAGAAGTGCTAGAAGTCATAAACAAGACACAATATTAGAATATAACAACAGTCGAGCATATGTTGCTGACGAAACCGATTTAAAGGTGAAGAAAATCAATTCAGGCTAATTACAACAAGATTTATTTGCAACTAACCTGCTACCTTGCCACGGCCATCTTCAGACATTGCTACATTAGCTGTCTGAGGCCAAGAATCGAATTTAGACCTGAACATCACTGTTTCAAAACCTTCAATTACACGAATTATCTGAGATTTTGGTCGATCAGAAGCACTGAGTAACTCCTGTTTTTTGGTTGACAGAAATCTAAGAGTCAATAAAAGGCCAAACAAAATGCTCAACAATATTGTTAAAGAAAGAAGAGGTGTTACATCTGCAGCTCCACTTGTACTTTTCCTTTCATCTAGAGATGTGTTTCTTCCAACCCACACAAACACCTCCAACCCACAATCTAAAATATAGCATTTGTTGGTTTCCATTAATTCCTTTGTCAAAGAATCAGTTTCAATAGGTTCTGCCTTCCCCTTTTCAACACTGAAAAAGTGATCATTTCGTTATAACTAGACCATTATAGAATCTATATTTTTTATATAAATTTCATCAACGTAGATGTTACGATAATTAGCATTATTTTCTAAGTTCTCCAAATCATCAACTTAAACAACTTTAGGCTAAAAGAATAATAAATATAAGTTTACAGATAAGGGAAATTGCAAAAATAGTGAAAGAGGATAATTACAATCACATTCAAACATTAATGAATAGCATTCTTATATCATTGCTAAAAAGAAAGCAATACACTGACAGTGTAAATAAAAATGAAAATACCAGTGGGAAAACTGAAATAACATATTACCAAAGCAACTTTGGAGGATGAGAATCAGTTGGTTTATCGTTGACACCGACTGTTTTTCGTGGAAGAGGAGCAAAGCCCCCAAAGAAACCCCAGAATTCTCCAGTTTCAGAATCAGCCATCAACTTTCCATCCTCTTCATGGAAATTCAAGTATATATATCAAATTAGCGATATTAAGCAATCACCTTTAGAACTCAGAATATACTTGTACACTTACCAATAGCAGCTACTTCACATTTCCCGTCATGGTAGGTATCCTTAATATACTGTACAACTTCCAAAGCTTTAGCCCTTTCTTGAATACATGAATTTGAACCATTAAATTGGAAGATTTTTGAATCAGTATCCAGAATAAAAATATCATCATGGTTGAGCGAAGATCGAGCAAAAGGAACCTATAACCAACACAAATAGTTAATCAACAAGTAAAAATCAATGCTTATACGCATGTAATGTTTGTGAGACTAAACCTCAATGAATCAATAGAAGAGGAATAATATCAAACTTGCCTCTTTTACATTTACAACATGTTTCCCCTTGCATACAAACAACCGTATCTTATGTTCTTCAGCTTCAACATGTTTAAAACCAGAGGCAGCTCCACCTTCTTGTGGTATAATACATGGTTTGAAATAAGACAGGAATTTCTCCGTTTCATGACCCTGTACTTCACGATACTGAACAGCGCGTCCTCCTAGAGCTGCGTCTAGCTCGACTGTTTTGATGGCTGCAGCACCAGCTTCATCCTATTTATAGTAATGATAGCCATTGAGCAAATGAACGGAAGGGAAAAAATATTAAATATTGAACCAAATGCAAGTGAAAGGAATAGCCATATATGAACAGCAAAACTAACCTGACTGGTGTCTTTACCAAGCCAATAATGAATATCATGGTGCAGAGCGCCACTTTTTGATGCGGTTGTCTACATGGAGATTAAAGGGAAAAATAAAAACATTGATACTGGTAAAATAAATTGCTACATTTATTATGAAGGAAATGCAAGAAACTTGAGAAGAATAAAAATATCTGTCAACACCTATCTATAAAAACCAAAAAACAACAAATAATGTGAATGTAGCCTAAATAAGGGATACAGTGTAAAATGCCAATGCAAGAATGTAACTATTTAGAGTTCCTCCCATTTTATTAGGGAGAATTTTTTTAGCAAGAGAGCTAGACACACAGTGGTCAAAATTACAGAGTTATTTGAATTAGAGTTATTTGATAAGATAGCACTCATCTGATCCTCCCTAGACCAGTAGACCCCATACTAGTGGAGCCTCATGCACTGGACCACCCTTTTATTCACATAAACTCTGGCTTGTTTTCACATATGCAGGTCTTAAAAGCATAGAAGGTCCGTAGTGAATGTTTTAAAAGGGAAAAATGAACAAGACTAGAATGGCTTTCATATGATATTGCATACTAGTACAATTTGTCATGATGGGAACAATGGCGGGGTTTCAAAATTTCAAACTCCAATGCAACACAGCAATACGCAAAAGTACAAGCTGCTTGCAAAAGTGGATAACGATATGAGGCTAGCATTCTATGAATGAAAAATCATTTGCAACATATTGCTTACCTTCAAAATCAGATACGAGTCTCCAGTGAAAAACTTTCCATAAGAAGACTGAGGGATTGGAACTGGATTAAAATTCTCAATACGCCATATTTCAAGTCCACTATATTATGGTCAAGGAGAACAGTGCAAGTATTGAAAATGTACGAGCATAAAATCAAAACTAAATATACAAAACCAAATGAAGCAGCAACCTTGAATGAATTAATGTACGGATGAAAAGTATGATATATTGTAAACAGAAAAATAGACTATTTTCAACTTGTGCAGGATACGCCTTTTGTCCAGCTCCCTTGAAAGCTGGATCCAAATCTCTCATAGAAACGGCCATACTGTTCTTTTATTATTTGATGTTCCACGATCTAGCTTGAATCTAGCAAACAACTGCCCTGAAATAAAGCCATGAAACAAATAATGAATCCATAAAAGCAAGCTCTGAGTGGTCTATGGATGAAGCTGACATGATAGAGGGTGAAAAAACTAAATGTGAGTATCTCCATTAAATTTTTCCAAGAAGGAAATTCTGTTTAGGATAACACTATTTGTAAAGAAGACAATCAATTCATAGATAAAATTACTAATTGATCCTTCAGCATACAAAATTGACAATAAAAGATAAAGCTACAAGGAGAGCTAAATCGTGTTTTCTATGCTACTAGTAAATGCACTCCTATTTCCTGAGATTTTATTTAATAAAAGCCGCTACTGAGTTAAATCTATCCTTAGTTAACTAACATACTAAGTTCTTCACTACCCTAATAACCTTCTGGCAACATCTTCAGCTGATGCTAATAGCCCACATAAACAGAAGTAAGGATGCCTCCTTCCCCTCCACTTATATAACATCTTCACCTTCAAATATATCAACTTATATTCTGCATACCTTTGGAAATTAGGTATCTCAACTCAACAATTGAAAGAATTATCCATAAAAAATCCTGTGAGCTTTTTTGCATTTAACATCCCAGTTAAGAGTTTAAAAGAAGGAATGAAAGTATTGGAAAATTTCTTCAACTTGGCCTGCACAAAACAATAGCCACATCATCGCAACCTTAGACTTATACCAAACACTTTTCAATCCGAAAACACCAGATTCGCAATTCTACAATTTTGCCAAATTTTGTATTCCCCCATCTGTTGACCACCGGGGTAATAGCCACATTGTAGTTTGATTATGGTTGTTTAGAATAAATAATACCATTATCTTTCCAGAAACTTCAATATGTACAAATTCATATTTCCTATGTTAATGTCATCAACTTTAGAATTACCGATCGCGATTTAGAATCCAAATTACGAAACTTAAAGACCTAATTTCCATATATTATTGTTCACAAGTTTTGTGTCTACATCTCAAGCTGAAGGAAGGCATTATTGAGTGTCTAAGCAACAATATACTCACTTCTGCTAATCAAATAAAAAAGTGAACCGCCAAATAAATAAATAAAATTATTGTTCCACCTTTTTATCTCATTTTTTATCCTATCATCACATATCACATCTCTCACTCTCTTCCAGTTCTCACGAATGTAAGAGAAATTTGACTCTGCAGGAAATCAAGATGAACAAAAAGAATAACCCAAAACTGCAGAGAGTTACAGCATTTACTGGAAGTAGAAAAAAGGGAAATGCCTGTGCAGCTAGCTAGGAAGAAAAAGAAGTACTAGTTTAGTTTAGAGAGACAAAGAAGGAACAACAGAGATAAAGATAAAGGGAAGGAATGATGAATTCCAAACGTGCTTATCACCAACGGCAACAAAAGCCACTTACAGAAAGACAATAGAACTTTCATGAATTTTAATTAGGTCACCGAATTCTTTCTATGTCGCCAAATCAACTTTTTAAATGTCCTAAATGGGGAAATGAGAGAGAGAGAGAGAGAGAGAGAGAGAGAGAGAGAGAGAGACAAAAAGGAAGGAACCTTGGCCATTGAATTCCAATGTCATTGAGAGAAGGTCCCTTTCCTAAGCAATTTTTTGGTCTTCAATTAATAATGTTCCAGAGTATCAATATATTCAATTAGAATAATAAATGCAATTGGATTGAGACGTGTAACTTGAAAGAATTATGGATACATTGAATTGAAACGCAAAGAAGAGCATGAAATGGATTTACCAGTACCTTTTCACCAATCACCTACACTGTGAATTTCATTGTTGTTGTTGTTGTTGTTGTTTCTGGGTAGATAATACTGCTGCACATGCACGTGACGATTTTGTTTGTTTTCTTTTTTTTTTGGAAAAAAAATGAGAGAATTTTGAGTAGAAGAGAAATGTAGATAGATGAGAGTAAAGGAAAGGAATGGGCGGAGAAAGAGTGGTGAGGGAGAAAGCTGAGCTCCGCATTGTGAGGATTGGACGCGAGAATGAGAGAAACAGGGAATGTTCAGTTACTACCACCCAACCCTATTTCATTACATTTTCCATGCCAACATTTTGAAAAGAATAATTGAAGGACGGTCAAGACACTTTTATGTCTTTTTTTCTTGGTACAAACATTTTTATGTCTTTTCCAAAGATATTATATTTTTGAGTATTATAAAATAATATAACGACAATATAATGTTTTCTTGTCGGGACTCAAAATCAAAATATGTAAAATATAAAGACAGTTATAAAGACAAAATATATAAAAAATATATATATCGACAACATAGCTGGTTGGTAAAAAGTAGCGGATAGTGGATACTGGATAAGTGGATAGCGGATGAGCTAGCGAATAGTTGGGAAACTAGCGCATTTTCATGTGTTTGGTAAAACTAGCGGTTAAAACTAACTAATAAACATAAAATGACATAAAAAATAAAGAATTAAAATTGTTTAGTTTAATTTAAAAAGGATAGAGAAATAATTTAAGAAAAATAATGAGGGTAAAAAGTGAGACGTTATATCGGCTAGCGTTTCAAAAAACGCTACTTGAAATAAGGTTTCAAAAACACTTGTGCAAACTTCTGAAACAGAGCCATAATGTTTACTCATGAGACTCTTTAAAGACAATTAAACTATATTACGAATAATGTTTCCGACTCAAGCTAAATACTCCTTTATAAAAACCAAAAGATGTTATAAGAAAAAATATAAAGTTGTTAAAAAATACTTTAAAAAAACCAAAGATGTAGAGGTAATCGAAGCGGTATAGTTGTTAAAAAAACTAGTCTCAGGGCCCCATGCGTTGCACGGGCAGACCTATTATGAAATATATTAAATAAATGCATTAAGTAAAAGAAGGGCAAATATCTCCTGGGGTCCCTTAACTTATTTATTTGTAACGAATAGGTCCCTTAACTTTTTTTGGAACACATAGGTCCCTTAACTTTTAAAAACGTTGCACCGTTGCCCCTTTTAACTTTTTTTTGTTAACACCGTCGACACACTGATTATGTGGCTATTTGACTATTGTTTGACTGCTGACTTGGCATGCCACATAGGATAATTTCACTAATTTATAATCATTTTTAATTAAAAAATTAAAGAAATCAAAACCCAAAATCAAAACACCATCTTCTCTGTCTTCTTCCTTTATTCTCAGGTCTATTCCACCAACAAATCAAAACCCAGACTTTTTCATCTTCAAATTAAAACACCGTCACCAATCTTTTTCATCCCCACAAACAAAACGAAAAAAAATCTAAAACATTCAACAATAATAATCAAAACTGAATCTGTTGCCTTTGAAGGAATTTTATTGTTATACTCATCTTGCAACCACTAACAAGCTATAGACAAAATCAAAAAATGCAATTGAAGGAAACAAGGAAACACGTTAATAACAAAAAGAAAGAGATGCACCAACAATGAAATTGGGGTTTTCAAAATGCTGGAAATTGGAATTGAAATTGGGGTTTTCAAAATGCTGGGTTTTCGAAACAGAAATCGAATCTAGAATGCTGAAAAATGAAATAGAAACAGAAACGAAAATTGAACCCAAAAACGTCATCTTCATGTTCAATCATCTTCGTTTGCCCAATCTGTGTTTGTTTTCTAAATTCTTCAGCGATTTGAACGAACAAGCGTCAAAAACCCAGAAACAAAACCTATTTTCCAATTTCAGAAACCCAGATTTGGAACAAAATCGCGATCTGAAGAAACCCAGAAACCCAGATCCCTAAATCATGTTTTTGATTTCGATCTAAAACAACACAGCGATTTGAAAAAGAAGAGAATTTCGATCTGAAGGGACTTAATTAGGCGTTTAGGTTTCGATCAGAAGAAGAGGATTTCAATCTAAAGAGGATTTCATGTTTCTGGTTTTTTTTTAATTTTCAATTAAAAAATAATTTAAAATAACAAGTCAGCATATAAAATTTCCACGTAAGCATAAAAAAAAAGCCACATAATCACTCTAAAAGCCAGTTAGGCATTTTTGTAACAATGTTAACAAAAAAACGTTAAAATGGGCAACGGTGCAACGTTTTTAAAAGTTAAGGGACCTATGCGTTATATAAAAAAAGTTAAGGAACATATTCGTTACAAATAAATAAGTTAAGGGACCCTGGGAGATATTTTGCCTAAAAGAAAATTTATGAGATACTCCCTCCGTCCCATATTATATATGTCACTTTGAGTGACTTGACACAAATTAAGAAAAATAGCTAATTTTGTATGAAAAAAGAAATTGTGAGTTAGTTTACCAAATTAGTCTTCATTAATGACATTGGGAAGACAAATTAGTAGAGTTATAAGAAGAGATATTATTAAATAATGACGGGTATGTAGGAAAAGGAACATTAATGTTCCATTGGAATTCTAAAAAGTCATGTATCATGGGACAAATTTTTTTTGGCTAGAAAGTCATAATATGAGACAGGGGGAGTACATTGGAAGAATACAAAGGGAAGGGGAAAGGGAAAATGTTAAAACTACCATTAAAGCAGCCCAAGCAAGACTTACTATATCCATCTCATCCAAGTGTTATCGGGTATGCTTCTAATATTTGGTGCGAAATAACCAAAATAAGGCTCATAAAAATGAGGGTTGGCGGGAGTACTCATTTAAAAAACAAAGAATAAAAGGGGGGTCCGAGTGAGTACTCACAAAAATAAATATAAAAAGAAATGCAAATTTTTGGAAAATATGTATAAAAATAAATTGCTTTTTTAAAGTTATTTAAGTATGTTTCTAATACATATTGGTGCAAAATGACCAAAATAAGGGTCATAAAAAATGCAAGGTCGGCGAGAGTACTCATTTCGCGTATGTGAACAATTAAATTTTTTTTCCAAACACATTACTTAGCTTCGCACTTTACTTATTTTGTCAAAAAAAAATTATTATTGTTTGTAACAAACTGATTATTGAGGAACAAACTTTGCGTATTTGAATGTCTAAATTTTTTCTAAACTCCAAGGTACCTCAAAACACACTGTTTAGCATTACATTTTACATATTTTGACACAAAATAATTATTTTTCTTTTACCAAACCGGTTATTGAGAATTGAACTTTGCGTATTTGAAAAACTAAAATTTTGTATGGACTCTAAAGTACCTCAAAACACACAGCTTAGCGTCGCACTTTACGTACTTTGTAAGGCAATCAATTTTTCTTTTCATCAAACCGTTTATTGAAGAACGAACTTCACGGATTTGAACAGTGAATTTTTTTATGGACTCCAAATTACCCAAAACACATCACTTAGCATCGCACTTTACGTATTTTGTCATGAGATAATTTTTTCCACCTAACCAGTTATTGAGGAACAAACTTAGCATATTTGAACATTTAATTTTTATTTTTAGACTCTAACATATCAAAAAACACACTGCTTAAAATATAAAAAAAAATATAAAAAATAAAGGAAAGAAAAAAATGAAGTTTGGCGCAAATAACAAATGAATGAAATTATTGTTATTTTTCACGAAACTGATTATTGAGAAACAAACTTTGCATATTTGAATAGTTTAAATTTTTTCCGAACGCTAAAGTATCCCAAAACGCATTGCTTAGAATCAAACTTTACACATTTGGTCACGAAAATTATATATATATATATATATATATATATATATATATACCAAACCGGTTATTGAGGAACAAACTTTAGGTATTTCAATAGTTAAAATTTTTTCTGAACTATAAAGTACACCAAAACACATTGTCAAAAAAGCATATCATTTTACGTATTTTGTTATGAAATTAAATAGTTTTTCACCTAATCGGTTATTAAGGAACGAACTCCACCTATTCGAATATCTAAAAAAAATTGGACTATAAAGTAGGTGTGCTTCTAGGGTGAAGGAGCAAATCGAACCCCTCACCGACAAATCACTAAAATTGGCCGTAGGATATTGTGTAAAATGCTATGAATGGTTAAGATTGAATCAACCACTATTAAATCTTAACCGTTGATGAATTTTTATACTAAATCCTAAGGTCATATTTAATTATTCACTGATGATGAATTTGATTTACTCCCTCATCCGAGAAGCACCCATAAAGTAGTATCCCTTAAAAGAAAAGTAAAAAAAAGACAAAATTTGAGAGAAAACAAAGAAATAAAAAAATATATATATGACCTTGCATTTAGCGGAACAGTACATAAGCTTCAAAATTTAGATGGATAGCAACTTGATGTGGTGGGCCAGGGAAGAATTATTTGGGGGATTTTTTTTTTGTACCCCCATTATCTCCCAGCTACCCCCACCGACCCTGCGAAAAGACGCAATTGCCCTTAACAAAATTTAAAAATCTCGAACGTATCCTGATTTCATTTTTTTTTTTTGGAAATCGGATTTAGGTAAATCCGATTTCCACTAAAAATTTTAAAAAATTTAAATCGGATTTAGGTAAATCCGATTTCTACTAAAAATTTTAAAAAATTTAAATCGGATTTATTTAAGATGGGTAGATCCGCTTTTAAAAATAACAAATCGGATTTACCTTAAGTGACTTCTTTCAGGACTGGGGACCTCAAAATCCCAAATTCCATCGTTTACTATTTTTTATTAATTTTTTAAATTTTTCATAATCTCCAAAAAATCTGAAAAAATTTGCATAACTTTATTTTGGTTTTATTAGATTTTTAGTGGTGTTTTCATAATTTTTGGATTAGTTTTGGCTGTTTAACGGATTTTAGTAGTATTTTATAACCTTTTTTAAAAAATTAAATAAAAAACAATTTTTTTAATAACAAAATCGGATTTACCTTAGGTGGGATAAATCCGATTTTCTTTTTTTAGGGAAATCGGATTTACCTTAGGTGGGATAAATCCGATTTTCTCTTTTTTTAGGGAAATCGGATTTATGTACCCACTAGGTAAATCCGATTTCCAAAATAACAAAGCGGATTTACCTCCAGCTAAGGTAAATCCGCTTTGTTATTTTTGAAATCGGATTTACCTATTGGGCACCCCCATATGAGGTAAATCCGACTTTAAAAATAACAAAGCGGATTTACCTCAAATGGAGGTAAATCCGAGCGAATTAAAAATTGGGCAGGGGTATTTTCGGGTTTCACTTTTATGTGGGGGTAAATAGGGAGATGATGGGGGTACATAAAAAAAAACCCATTATTTGGGTGTGGCAACATTACATTTGGCGCGCAAACCCAACTGCAGATTAACAAGGGGTCTTCCTTATAGACTACTAGAATGTCCCGTGCGATGCACGGGGTCAAAGCTTTAGGGACCGCATAATCATTATACACTACAACAGATTTCTTAATAAGTAGCGCTTTTTTTCCCCATAAGTAGCGCTTTCGGGCGCTACTGATGTTAGCGCTACTCTTGGTTGTTTCTCTTTGGTAGCGCTCAGGAAGCGCTCCTGAAAATAACACATGAGTAGCGCTTTTTATACGAAGCGCTCCTCATGACTAATGCGTTGAGGAATATCAGTAGCGCTTTATTTAAGAAGCGCTCCTCATTCAGTTTATATACGTAGCGCTTATGTAACTAAAGCGCTCCCTATCCCTAATTTTGTTTCAAATAAGTAGCGCTTATTCTCTTAAAGCGCTCCCTATTCCTAAGTTTTTTTTCAAAAATGTTTTGCTTGTTTCTTCTATTGCCAGTATTACCAATTAATTACCAATTCTCAGCTGCTTCCCTGCATATTACCAATTACCAATTCCAGCATACAGATATCTATCCAACATATGTTTCAAACCAAATTCTATAAGAAGGGATGTCAAGTACCAAAATTCAACAAAATGCTCATGTACCAAAATATCAACAAATTTTACAACATATCCAATGAGGTACTATAAAATTTACACCAATTACCAATTCTCAGCTTCCCTGCAACCAGCAACCAGTTTTCCAGCATACAGATATCTATCCAACTATCCAACATATGTTTCAAACCAAATTCTATAAAGAAGGGATGTCAAGTACCAAAATTCAACAAAATGCTCATGTACCAAAATATCAACAAAATTTACAACATATCCAATGAGGTACTATAAAATTTACATCAATTTCGATTTGCATGAATCAAATTGATAACATGACGACACCACTCTCCTCTGACCTCGGTGATTTCCTCATCAGACATTGGAGCTCCAGACACATATTCAGGAAAATACTGAAAAAAGAAAATAAACTTAAAATTAGTTAAATATCAATTAAATATTTAATTACTTGTTAAAAAACAAATTATCAAATTACATACATTGTTTGGGATTGTCATTTGTTGGCGAGTGATGATATCCTTCATAAATTTCATTACACGGTACCCGCAATCATCGCCATTTGATTGTTTGGGACCCTATGAAACAAAACATTAGTTATTAAATTTAATTAAATAACATATGCATAAGAATATTAATTATAAACTTACTCTTATTGCTTTCCATTTTGTAGAAGATGTTGATTTTCTGTACGAAGTCCTGACATTACGCAATCCCCAATAAGTTGCTAAAGCACTGAAACAACATCATATATATATATATATATATATATATATATATATATATATATATATATAACTATAATCGAAATACATAGATAAACTAAAATATGAAATATGCAAAGAATATAATAACAAACCTATTAAATACTCCCACCAACTTGGGGTAGTTGTTGTAATGTCCCAGCAGTGAATCCAAATAGCAAATCAGGTCTTTTTTGGGATCAATCACCAACAATATCCAATGAGTCCTATAAAATTTTTGAATAATCAAATTAATAACAAGGATTATTTCACAAATACATATTATATACTACTGATATAGATTAAATCACTCACCCTAAGTTTATGGGTGCAAAAAACAAAGAATCACAGTTTAATTCATGCGATAGCGCCAAGCGTCGATCGATATTGGCTTTCACTTCTACCTTGTTTCTTTCCATTTGTTCCCTGCACTTGTCTATATAGTCTTGTGGCATTGTTTTATCCAGAGGGATGTTAAGTAGAAAAGTAGTCTCAGGGCATATGAACACATATCTTTGTGTTTGTTCCGTTGGGACCAATATCTCATAGTACAAATACCTTTAATAAAAATGTATACAAATTAAAATAATAATAATAATAATAATAATAATAATAATAACAACAATAAAAACATCAATAGATAAGTACCTGATATATGCTCTAATACTAGTCGCACTTGCCCACTCATGATCATATACCGCCTTGAGTTCCTCTTGATTCAAAGTTAACACTTGCTCCTCTCCAAAAATCCCTCTATCCATAAATGCCTCGATCATGGCGTCACTATCCAAGTGGTTTAACGCATGAATTTTTAAGTAACTGATAAAGTCCATGGCATTGCTAGAAGATCTGCCAGCAATAGACTGGAAATGTCGGGATTCAATCTCTTTCCCAGAAGCTTTAGATTTGCCAACATTCCCACCAACATTCCCACTAACTTTTGACTTGCCAGCATTAGAAGGTCGAGATCTTTCAACATTCCCACTAACTTTAGATTTTGTCCGTTGAGATACCTATATTTTTGAAAAAACAACTATTTAGTAACAAGTATAGTTGGAAATAAATATATTTGTTAATAAATTACTAACAAATATACTGTCACTTACATTAATGAGGTTTACTGGTCATGCCACAAAAGTACCAATTGCATCATCCACAGTCATGATCCCTATACTGTTTACTGGTACAGGCAAGTTTGCATCCCCCACAATTGCAACGTCAACTCTGACTCTTACATGATTTTCGGGAATGGGTAGATTGTGCAATAAAGTGCCCAGTTCATTACAAATTAAACCCCTTGCAACTAATTTAGGAGGGTTTGATATATATAGTTTACAATCATTATTGTTACCCTAAATCAATGATAAACAAAAATTAGAATATGAATAAATTGATGTAATATGTACAAAGAAAAGAGAATTTAAAGATAAATACCTCATTAGACGCAATGGTACAACTATCTCTGAAGCTATCTAGCTTAGGGGATGGTTGATCAATCCTTGGTCCAACTCTATCTCTTAAATCGGCAACTTCATCCATTAGCTTGAACACCAATTGCTCCAACTGTCTTTCTTTAGTTTCTTTTTTTTTAGGCCTATTTGGACCCCAAAAAGATGTCGGAGTAACACCAAATCCAGTACCCCTCACACGACCCGAATACTCTTCAAGTTCCAAAGCACGGCTAAGGATGTCATTCCCACCATCAAAATCAGTTGTTTGTCCTTGTTCTACTGATTGTGATATGGTCTCCTAATTCACAATAAGTATTAAACATTATTAGACATTATAACTATAATCAAAATTACGAAACAATTTTAATTTTATCGTACTTACAATTCTTTGAGACACCTCTTTCGTTTTTGGATCTTTAATCACACCATCTTTGCTTACTCGGGCTTCTAGCCACAAAACATGCCGGTCAACGGATTCTTCAGTTGGATCTTTCCCCACCTCCACTAGCTGTTAAAATTTACCAATTGTTAATAAATATATCAAAAGATTGATTAATAATAGTAAAAGTTGAAATAAAGGATGTTGTCCTTACCATTCTTTCTTCAATGTCTTGATAACCCTTAACACCGCCTCTATAAGGGTAATCAGGACTTTTTGCTCTCTCTCGATTTTCATTGCATAATGTCTGTATAGACACATAAATATACATTAATTAATGCATAATAATTGTCAAATATAGTTAAGTTAAAAGGTAATTGTACAAACCAAGAAGTCTTCATCTTCGGTGCGTTTGGTTATAAAGACATTCCAATCCTCCTGATTTATAATCTCACTATATAGTGGTGGGGGATGGTGTAAGAGGTTCCCTTCATCATCTGTCATCCATTTATTCTTTAGAGTAGTTCTGAACTTCCTATGTAACTTTCCAGCTTTCATAAGACAGAATCCTTTCCGAGACTCATCAACATCAAAATAAGTCTGCTTACACACAATAATGAAAATATTATCAATATATGGTTACATGATTATATAAGAAGATAACTATATATATTCAAAATTATATACCTGAATCATACACCATAGCTCCTCTTTGAGTCTTTCCAAAGCGAGATTACGTTTATCATTCCATGTATTGATTGTAATCGGTACCGTTTGCTTCACTTTAGTACCAATGAAAGTACTCAACTGTTTACCATTTCGACCAATTGGTTGGCCTTTAACATTCCATTGGACCTACATTATTACTTACGTAAATTAGATAACAAATAGTTTAAACTAAGTTATAAATTTAGTTAATTAGTATATATCTTACCGGAAGTTTTGGAAGTCCTTTACTTTGCCGGTTGATGATATTCTTTTTTACGGTCATTCCACGGCGAGTGGCCTTTTTTGGGGGCTCATGATCACTCGCATCAGCACTATCATGCCCACTATCATCGCTATGCAATGTCATCTGATCTGCGATATATTAATGAAAAAGTAACTTAATATATACAATTTGAAGATGAATAAAGAAGAGACAAGCAAAATAAGTCTAAAAGTAAGTTAGATTACCTTTTCCTTTTCCTCAATACAGTTTTATTTACAATTTGTTTATTCCTATGATATTTTTCTTTTCGCTTCTTGGTACTTTGTTTTCGACGAAGCGTGATTCCATCACTATGATCTTTTCTAATATACACAACATTCTCTTTTGAAGTAGTTTCCCCTAGTATTGGTTGTGATGTCCCAAAGAAAGGGTCATCCTCAATATCAACATCTTCGGGTGCTTTATCACCAATATCATTAACCAATAGTTTTTTGTTTGTCAATAGAACAATGGACCAATTGATATCAACTGGATCAGTGACATAAAACACTTGTTGAGCTTGCGAGGCTAAAATAAAAGGCTCATCTTTATACCCTAACTTGTTGAAATTCACTCGCATGAACCCCGACTCATCAATCTGTACACCATTATTATTGTCAGCCCACTTACATTGGAACACAGGCTCACGAAAAATATTGTAATCCAACTCCCATATTTGTTCAATGACTCCAAAGTATGACATATTCGCATAAATGGGATTTTTGTCTTTGGCACCTGATGTATGCATAGATTGAGCTACAAGAGTCACCCCACTATTTTGCATTTTACTCTGATCATCTTGGTTTTTTGTATAGAATGTGTACCCGTTTTGTAAATAGCTGGTGAAAGAGAAAACATGTATATTTGGACCTTTTGCTAACCATCTCAATCTATCAGAAATCAAGGTAGGATTCGAAGCAAACTCTAAAGAAATATGATTTCTTAGCCACACTATGAAACTCCTATTGTGTTCTTTTCTTAGCCAAACTTCACCTTTACTTGGGTAATCACTCTTAAGCATGTCCATATGCGTTGCAACATATGAATCAACCTCACTGTCATTGTGCAGAACATATAAGTGTGCTTGCTCCAGAATCCTCCTTGAGACCATCACTAGTTTGCTTCCTGTCATTCCTTTACAAACGCTTCTTGTGTGACGCTCTCTTGGTAGCCCCACAGAATATTCAACACTAGATAGATAGTCGGTGCAGAACTCAATAGCTTCTTCGACTATGTAGCGCTCAGCAATACAACCCTCAGGTCGTGATCGGTTTTTAACATATCCTTTTAATATTTTCATGTAACGTTCAAAAGGGTACATCCATCTCATGTAACATGGGCCACACAATTGTGTCTCTCTAACCAGATGAACTGTTAGATGAATCATTATGTCAAAGAATGAAGGTGGGAAAAACATCTCAAGTTCACATAATGTGACAGTAATTGATCTTTGCAACGCTGGCAACTTTCCAGGGTCAATCACTCTACTACAAATCGCCTTAAAGAAGAAACAAAGATTAGTTATGGCCTGACGCACTTTGTTGGGCAAAATGGATCGTATACCAATGGGTAACAAATTCTCCATGAGAACATGACAATCATGGGACTTTAGAGACTTCAACTTGAGGTCTTTCATCGATACAAGGTTTGTAACATTTGAAGAGTACCCCTCTGGAACTTTAACTTCATGAAGAAACTTACAAAAGATGATTTTCTCCTTCTTAGATAGAGTATAAGCTGCCAGAGGTAGATATGTACGTGTACCCTTCTTTATCGGACCCAATTCGGGTCTCAACCCCATACTAACTAAGTCCAACCTTGCATTGATGGTATCTTTAGTCTTTCCTGGCATATTGAGTAAGGTACCAATGACACTTTCGAAGACATTTTTTTCAACATGCATCACATCAATGAAATGTCTTATATGTAATGACTTCCAGTATGGCAACTCAAAGAAAATCGACTTTTTCTTCCACCCTCGTTTGGCAAGCTCTCCTGCAAAAGGCTTCCCAAATTTAATGTTCAAATCTTTCACCTTTTCAAAAAGCTGTTCACCTGTCAAAGGTGGGGGGGCTTTACGGGTTTCTGAATTCCCATTGAATGCCTTTCTCCACAGTCGATACTGATGAGTTGGAAGCAAAAATCTACGATGACCAAGGTAGATATTCTTCTTACCATGTTCCAACCACATCCAATCTGTATTATCTTCACATATAGGGCAGGCACACTGACCTTTGTTACTGTAACCAGATAAATTGCCATATGCTGGAAAGTCATTAATTGTGCCAAAAATCATAGCCCTTAGGGTGAAACTCTCTTCTCTGAACCCATCATACACCTCTACGCCAGTCTCCCACATTAGCTTCAAGTCTTCAATCAAAGGAGCCAAGTATACATCAATATCATTTCCCGGTTGTTTAGGCCCAGAAATTAACAAAGACAACATCATATACTTGCGTTTCATACAAAGCCATGGAGGTAAGTTATTGTTGCGCCCGAAAAAGTCCCCGAGGGAGAGCCTTCCTCGTTCACAACTTTTCTAAAAAACAATGAAGCCGCCACCAATATTTATTAAGGAAAATATTAGGAAAACCTTTTTTTGGAAAGCGATTGGTCTTGCAAAACTAGAGATTAGGGTTCGGGGTCGGTTACGCGCGGGGAAGGTATTAGCACCTCACACGTCCTCTCTACTGAGAGGGAACCTTTAATTAAATGTGTGGTTTTAAATGTTGATTTGAAAAATATCTAATTTGCTTCTTTATTTCTTATTGAAAAATGAATTAAAGGACTTAATAAAATTTTTATTTTTGGAGAGAGAGGAAAAAGGTTTTTTAGAAAGAAGTGCTTGACAGGACATGGCCCGCTCCTACGTATCTCCCGGTGCGATGGAGAATTCAAAGCTACGTAGTTCTTGTTTGTTTTGAAAACGGTTTTTGTTTTTTATCTTATTTAATTTGTGAAAATTGAGTTTTCATGATGATCAATTGAGCAACGGCTCCAAGTGACCACCGTTAGCACTCCATTGTTAATAATCATGCAAGCAAAGGCTTCGCAAGACTACTAACAAAGTTTTTGATTTAGTGAAAATCTTTAGGAAAATTAGGCATTCATGATGATCAATTGAGCAAAGGCTCCAAGTGATCACCACTAGTACCTCATTGTTAATGATCATGCAAGCAAAGGCTTCACAAGACCATTAACAAAGTTTTTAATTCATGAGAAAATATTTTGTCTTGAAGAGAATTAAAATAATAAAAAACGAGAAAGGGGGTGAAATGGTAAAATAGGGTGTTATTAGCAGTAAGGGGTTGCAAAATTAATAGTGGTGTAAGAAAGAAGCCCAGTTCGCATCTGAGGGCCCAGTATGCGAAACTGGGCTTAAGTGAGGGAGGTGCGCACATAAATGGAGGGGGTGTGGAAATGAATCTGAGGCGTTTTTGAGCTTACTGGGCTTTAACATGGCCTGCGAATGGGCCTATGAGGAGAAAGGTTGTATGAATTAAACACAAGGGTGCAAAAATGAATCTGTTCTTTTTATTATTAATTAAAATCAAATAGAAATTAAAAGGGAACTATATAAGGGGGTGGCTAAAAAGATGGAACCCTAATTCATCATTCTTCATCTCTCAGCGCCGCATCACTCTTTCCATGAGAGAGAATGCGAAAATTTTGGGTGAGAGCGAGAGGGATTTGCGGAGAGAGAGAGATTTCGTGAGAGTGGGAGAGAGAAGGAAGGCGAAGGGGAAGGAAGAAGTGAGGAACGCGACGGCGGTGGTTTGAGGCGGACGGTGGAGGGAGGAGTGAGCTGCGGTGAGAGAAAAAAACGAAGGTGAGGAGGTGACGATTTGAGGTGGTGGGCTCGCCGGAGGTCACGGCGCAGCTTAGTGACGGCGACGACGCACGGGGAAGTACGACGGACCAGACTTGTATTTTACGGTGGTGGTGAGACTGTGCCGGTGGTGACTGACGGCGCACGACGACGATGCGGTGGCGATGGCGGCGTTGTTTGGAGCTGCTGTGTTCGAGAAGACTGACAACGACACGGTTGATGACGACGTGGTTGGGGTTAGCGCGTGCAGACTAACGGTGACGTCGCCGGAGAAGACGACCGGAGGAGGCTAGGAGCGGACGGCCACCATCTACGGTGGCCGGAGCAGGTATTATTATTTTATTTTATTTTTTTTTGGTTTATTTCTATGGAACCCTTACTGTTTTGTTGCTGTGTTTTCTTTATTTACTTGTTTTTTTTCTCTTTTTAAGAACAAACTAAATTTTAATTAAACAACCATTTCCAACTAATTACTAAAATTTTTTTCAGAACAGACCAACTATACCTATGTCAAGTTTCAAACCTTGGTTTCATTTTCATTACTGAACCTAAATTAAATAACCTATTTCAAACTAAAATTTTTTCACAGAACCTAACATAACATTAAACACATTTTCGTCGCCCCCTTTTTATGCATATATACTGGAAGAGAACCTGAGAATAACAATAACAACACACAAAAAGAGCTAATTCGCTTCTCATACTGATACTATTATTTATTCACAGTGAAACAAAAAAAAAAAAAAAAACTAACTACTTGTAATAAAAATGCATACTGAATGTATTACTAAAAAAAAATTTGACTTGACTAACCTTTTTCCAGAAAAGAAAGAAATCAAAAGCTTTTCGTTATTGAAAAAAAATTGATCCACCCCACTGCTTCAGATACTGCTCTCCCAGAATTTCCAGTGTGAAATTGTTTGTGAAAATCGCTGTGTGTTTTTTTTTTAATTTGGTTTTCAGATTAGTATTTATAGCAAAGTTTTGAAACCGAAAATTAATTTTGATTCTCTGGTTATTGCAAGTTAATGGCTTTGTCTCCTGGACAGCTAGTAGCTGACTCAGGGTTGACTCTGCCTCCCCCCTTTTAGCTGCTGATTACTGTCTTGCCTCCTGGACAGTTCATTTGTGTGTGTCGCTGACTCAGATTTTGATTGTTTCCATTTCAGGTCTTGGCTGCTGGTGAAGGCTTGCTCAGCAAGCTTAGGAAGCAGGCGCGCTGTTGCTGCTGTTGGGATTAGGGTTTTTTTGTTTGGGCTTTGATTTCTTTTGGGCCTCTATTTGAGGCCCCTTTTTTCCTTGTGTAATATTGTGTATATATTTTTTTTGGGGTCCATTGTAACAGAACACTCTTTTTTGTAAATGATAATTTTCTTTCTTGCACCTCCCTTATTATTAGCTATTTTTTTATTATTTTCGGATTTCTGTTTTTTTATATTATTTTCTTGGTATTATTTTTGTATTTTTGGACATTTTGTAAACATTAATATTGTAATATATTTTTATTTTTTTTGATTTTATTCTGTTATTATTATTTTTTGTCATATGGAAGAAAAAGGATTAAATTGGGCCAAGCCCAATCGAAAGACTAACATAGGTCCAATTAGACAAACGCTAAAATCAAACCCAATTGCAAACGCTAAAATCGGGCTCGAATTGAACAAATGCTAAAACAAAGCCCAAATTCAACAAACGCTAAAATAAGGCCCAAATTCACAAGCGTAGGACCAAATTAGAAGAGTAGGCCCCAAGTAAGCTCGAAACTAACTTAGTAAAAAGGAAGTAAAAAGAAGCGGACAAAATTGGGGTATAACAGCTGCCCCTCTTTATTTGGAGTTTGACAAGGAATATGAATTGGCCGAAACATATTCCGAGGCAAAATAGAAATAAAGAATTCAGAAATTATACCAATTTTGTCTACCTAGAGAAACCTGAGCTTTCTTTTCCTTTTCCTTCCCTTTTTTATTTATTATTTTTTATTATTTTCGTTTTATCCGGATTTTAACAAAGAATATGAATTGGCCGAAACATATTCCGAGGTAAATTGAAGATAAAGAGTAGACACTTTCGTGTCGATGCGAAAACCGTAAATGAACACTGACGTGTGGGCAAACAAGTAAAACGGGCACTTGGCGTGCAGAAAGCGGTAAACGGGCACTTGGCGTGCAGAAAGCGGTAAATTGCCCAGGCTGCCTAAAACCTGTAATCCTTAAACGGACTCTTGACGAATCCGAGTTTGCACGTGGCTTTGAGGAGCACGCTTCCTGTTGGCCTTTTCGAGCGACCGGGGGGATCGTTATCAGCTCCGGAACTGATATACTGATCAATGCACGGCGTCCACTGTATCTTAGGCTGATACAACTATTCCGTTGAACCTCACATGGGGCTGCGGTCCATCGCGTTGCTCGTACACGACGTGAGACCTGGACAGAAGGGAGCGTTGAACTCTGACGAGAGCGGATTTGAACTCCAAACTGCAATGCACGCTTGAGCGCTGAACTGAAAAAACATTTGAACTCCGAACTAAGGGAGCGTGTTCCGGGAACTGAGGGCAAGGATTAACACCGAAGTATTTATCCGTCCTTGTACCTGCGAGTGATATGAACAAATGCAATGCAAATGCCATGATTGCTTTTTGATAGGGTGAATGTGATGCGATGCAGGAGCTTCTTCTTGCTTGCATGAAATTATTTTCTGTCTATGTTTGATGAATGCAATGCATGAGTTTTATTCATTTTATTGCTCTTTTGCTCTCTCTTTTTTCCAATCCCTTTTTCTTTTTTTCTTTTTTTTTTTTTTTGCTCTTTTGCTCTTTTAGGCTTTTCTTTCACTGGTTCAACCAAATCGTAGAACTTGCGTCCTGAGGCACGATGATCGTCCATAATGGTGTGAGGGTCATGCTTCAGCCCTTTTTTTTTGTGAATTATTTTGACGCGCTCAGTGCTTTTGTCTGGCTTTTATGAATTTACCTGATTGAGAGATCATTTCTTTCCTCATGATTTTCAAAAGTTTCGCAATGAGTTTAATGCTCTGATTTATGCACGTTTTCATAGTTCATTTATCATCTACCATAAAACGTCATTTTAAAGCACAAATGAAAAGGAAGCAATGACAAAACAATAAGCAGATGAAGTGAAGAGTTTGGACTTTTATTCATATGGAAATCGCACGCGCAAAAGGTCGCGCCGACTGAAAAGAGTACATTGAGAACTTTGAAACTAAGAAAAAAAAAAACAAGGAAAATGGACGCAACAGATCTTATGAGCGTTTCTCGTCTTTGGAGTGTTGATGCCAACCACCCATACTTATATCCTTGATCACCCTTTTACCCAAGCTTTTGGAGACGCTGCTTGCCTCTTTTACTTTTTTAGTCCAACCTTTCTGACCCTAATTTTTGCCTGGACCGCTCTTTGCGAGTTTTCAGTCCACCGGGTCGCTCTTTTTTGCCTAGGCCGCCCTTTCGGGTTTTCAACCTAGCGAGCTAATTCTTGCTTGGCTCATTTTTCTCTTTTTCCTTTTTATTTTTCTCAGGCGTAATATTTCTTGACTGAATCTGAATTGACTGGGTTTCTGAGTTCTTCACCATCCATGTTGGTGAGTATCAATGCTCCTCCAGAAAAGGCTTTCTTTACCACATATGGTCCATCATAGCTAGGGGTCCATTTCCCACGGGGGTCACTCTGGATAGGCAGAATCTTCTTGAGCACAAGGTCTCCCTCGCTGAATTCTCGGGGACGAACCTTCTTGTCGAAAGCTGTCTTCATCCTCTGTTGATACAACTGGCCATGACATAGGGCAGCAATTCTTTTCTCCTCAATGAGATTCAGCTGATCCAGACGAGCTTGGACCCATTCTGCTTCTTCCAACTTGGTTTCCATCAGTACCCGCAGAGAGGGTATCTCAACTTCAATGGGGAGGACTGCTTCCGACCCATACACCAAAGAGAAAGGGGTTGCCCCGGTTGAAGTACGCACTGAGGTACGATACCCATGTAAGGCGAAAGGAAGCATCTCGTGCCAATCTTTATAGGTTACTACCATCTTTTGCACAATCTTCTTGATATTCTTGTTGGCCGCTTCAACTGCCCCATTCATCTTGGGACGGTATGGAGAAGAATTATGATGTTGGATTTTGAAGTCCTCGCATAACTCTTTCATCATCTTACTGTTCAAGTTGCTGCCATTATCTGTGATAATCTTATCCGGAAGCCCATAGCGGCAAATCAAATCTTTCTTTACAAACTTAGCAACCACAGAGCTGGTAATACTGGAATATGAAGCAGCTTCAACCCACTTGGTGAAGTAATCAATAGCGACCAGGATGAAGCGATGCCCATTTGATGCCTTAGGCTCGATAGGACCTATGACGTCCATGCCCCACATTGAGAATGGCCAAGAGGCGGTCAAGACATTTAGGGAAGCAGGTGGTACATGAATATGATCAGCGTAGATTTGACACTTGTGACATCTTCTTACGAAACTATAGCAATCCGATTCCATTTGCAACCAATAATAGCCAGCTCTTAATATTTTCCTTGCCATGGTGTGCCCACTGGAATGAACCCCAAATGAGCCTTCATGGACTTCTCTCATGATTTTTGTCGCCTCTTCTTCTGTCACACACCTTAAAAGGACCATATCATAATTTCTCTTGTATAGAACTTCACCGCTCAAAAAGAAATTCCTTGACAATCTTCTGAGGGTTCTCTTGTCATTCTCTGACGCTCCAGGAGGGTATTCTCTGTTCAAGATGTACTGCTTGATGTCATAATACCAGGGCTTGTTATCAGACTCTTCCTCGATGATCATGCAATAGTGATGCGCTGGCAAATCTCGATGCTGAATCTCGATGCGAGTCAAGCTTTTGTCGTAGCTGATATTAAACATTGAAGACAAAGTGGCTAGTGCATCAGCCAACTGATTCTCATTGCGAGGAAAATGCTGGAATGTGATTTCCTCAAAAGGCTCAACCAGCTTTAGAATGTAATCTCGGTAAGGGATCAACTTGGAGTCCTTGGTCTCCCAATCACCGTTCACTTGGTGGATTACTAGAGCTGAATCTCCATACACATCAAGTCTCTTAACTTTCCAATCAATGGCTGCCTGGATACCAAGAATACATGCCTCATACTCTGCGATATTATTAGTGACGTAGAAGCTTAGTCTGGCAGTGAATGGGATGAAGCGATTATCAGGGGAAATCAGCACTGCCCCGGTTCCGTGCCCGTACATATTGGAGGCACCATCGAACACCATTCTCCATCTTTCATCTTCTGGGGATTTCCCTTCTTCAAACAAAGCCATGATATCTTCATCAGGAAAGTCATACTGCATAGGCTGATAATCTTCAACAGGCTGGTGTGCCAGGTACTCGGCCAGCGCACTACCTTTAATTGCTTTCTGAGTGACATATAGGAGATCATATTCTGATAACTGCATTTGCCAACGGGCAAGTCTCCCTGTAAGTGCGGGCTTCTCGAAGATATACTTGATAGGATCCATTTTAGATACCAACCAAGTAGTGTGACTCAGCATGTACTGCCTCAAACGATGAGCAGCCCAAGCTAAAGCACAACAAGTCTTTTCTAGCAGCGAATACCTTGTCTCACAGTCTATGAATTTCTTGCTCAAATAGTAAATGGCATGCTCTTTCTTCCCAGATTCATCATGTTGCCCTAACATGCAACCCATCGAGCTGTCTAGTACGGTTAGGTACAGGATCAGAGGTCTGCCGGGTATAGGAGGCGTCAAGATAGGTGGATTCTGAAGATATTTCTTGATCTTTTCAAATGCTTCTTGGCAATCCTCATTCCATTTGGTCTCTTGATTCTTGCACAAAAGTTTGAAGATTGGTTCACAAGTGGCAGTCAACTGGAATATGAACCTAGAGATGTAGTTCAGTCTTCCGAGAAAACCCCGAATCTCTTTTTCTGTTTTAGGGACTGGCATCTCAAGAATCGCACGCACCTTGTCTGGATCGACCTCTATCCCCTTTTGGCTGACGATGAATCCCAACAACTTTCCTGATCGCACGCCAAAGGTACACTTGGCAGGATTTAATCTGAGCTTGAATTTTCTCAACCGCTCGAAGAGCTTTTGCAAATTGACAATGTGCTCCTCATCCGTTTTAGACTTGGCGATCATATCATCCACGTACACCTCTATTTCCTTGTGCATCATGTCATGAAACAATGTGACCATAGCCCTTTGATAAGTAGCACCGGCGTTCTTCAACCCGAATGGCATGACTCTGTAACAGAATGTTCCCCAAAGAGTTGTGAAAGTTGTCTTCTCCATATCCTCAGGAGCCATCTTGATCTGGTTATACCCTGAATACCCATCCATGAAGGAGAACAGTGAATGTTGCGCTGTACTATCCACTAAGACATCAATATGGGGCAGGGGAAAATCATCTTTAGGACTAGCACGGTTCAGATCTCTGTAATCAACGCACATTCTAACTTTCCCGTCCTTTTTCGGAACTGGCACGATGTTGGCAACCCATTGCGGATACTTGGCTACCGCTAGGAATCCAGCGTCAAACTGCTTTTTCACTTCATCCCTGATCTTTAAGGACATTTCTGGCTTCATTCTTCTCAGTTTCTGCTTTACCGGAGGGCATTCCGGCTTGACTGGCAACTTATGCACCACTATGTCAGTATCTAAACCTGGCATATCCTGATAAGTCCATGCAAAGACATCAACATACTCATGTAGGAGTTCAATTAGTTTCTTGCGCTCGCCTTCCTTCATTGAAGTACCCACCTTTACTTCCTTCTTGCTGTCCTCTGTGCCTAGGTTAATTATCTCAACGGACTCCCCATGTGCCTGAATAACCTTTTCCTCTTGTTCAACCATTCTCATCAATTCTGGAGGAGTTTCCCAGTCATCCTCAACATCTTCCTCAGCTTGGTTAACGGGGTGATCAAAATTAACATATGAACCGTTGGCATCGTTATTCTCAAATATATTCATTTTAGATCTGCATTTGCGGGAATAGAAAGAAATGAACAAGCAAAAATAGAAACACAAGAAGGAGACGCATGATAATAAAAGGCAAATTTATTTATTTGAGAATCCAAAACAACATTTTATTGATAGATGATATTTGAAGGAAAAAACATGCATGCCCTTATGAAATATCCTAAGGCCTTGGGCAGAGCCAAAGAATTTGCATTACAAAATCATTACTTTGGAATGAAAATAACAGGGAAATCAATGATCTTCCAATTATCAAGCTCTTCATCTGCAGCACTGCGACGCACCAAGTCCACGCCTTTGTCTTCCACAACTGGTTCTTCCTCAATGACGGCCACCTGATCGGGATTCAGCATACCCGCATTCCTAAAGCTCCGGGAGAGATCATAGATAGGAATCTTCTTCAAGCCTGGTTCCCTTCCCTGAAGCTTAGCTAGCCTCCTTTCTCGCTTTTCCTCAGCCATTCTCTTCTTATCAGCCTGAATGGGCCAATATCCTAACCCACGCCTATCCTTGTACTCTTGCAGCTGAACCGGCGTCAGAACTCCTTGCTCGTACTTTCCCAACCCTTTTCCGATCTGGTAACCATTTTGCAGCATGACTTTGGCTACCATGATAGCAGCGTCAGATATTTTTGGTACGGGCAACTGGGCCTCTTCCCCCACAAAAGCAGCATTTGCAATTTCTAGTGATTGAAAGGCAGATTCAAGTGATTCTTCTGCAGCCTCAATGTATTGAGAGGGATGGGGCTTGCTAACGATGAACTCTTCTTCTCCAAAAACGACTATCAGCTTGTCGTCGACTACAAACTTAAGCCTTTGGTGGAGGGATGAAGGAACAGCACCGGCAGCATGAATCCAGGGTCTCCCCAGGAGACAACTGTAGGATGATGCAATGTCCATGATCTGAAAATTCACATAAAATACTTCTGGCCCTATCTGCATCTGGAACTCCATTTCTCCCATAACCTCCTTCTTGGACCCGTCGAATGCCCTAACTAGTGTTGAGCTAGGCTTCATATACGAACAGTCTACATTTAGTCTGCTCATGGTAGATTTGGGCATGACATTCAAAGAGGATCCATTGTCGATGAGGACCCTGGATAGTGTATACTCACCACATCTAACTGAAATGTGAAGTGCCTGATTATGCCCCTTTCCCTCAGGGGTGAGCTCATCATCGGTAAAAGTGATATAATTGGATGCAACAATATTCCCTACAATGCCACCGAGCTGGTCAGCAGTGATGTTCTGAGCTACATGAGCTTCATTCAATACTTTCATTAGGGCTGCACGGTGAACCTCAGAATTGAGCAGTAGGGACATGATAGAGATCTTTGCAGGGGTGTGGTGCAGCTGGTCCAACACTTTGTAATCACTCTGACGCATGATCTTCAGAAATTCAGTGGCTTCTTGTTCTGACACTTTCCTACTTTCCTTGGGTTCTTGCGCTTTGCCTTTGCGGATTCTTTCCTCCTCCTCCTTTGAGGGACCTTCTTTCAGGACTTCAGGGGCATAAACACGTCCGCTTCTAGTGACTCCGCTGCTTCCTGCAATGTTGGTGATATCAGGAACAACCTGAGGCGTCTGAATTGGAACTGACACCCCATAGCTCCATGGAACAGCATTGTTCTTTTGATGAGGAGCCGGGACAGGAATCACAATGGCCTTAGGTTTCTCCACGATCGGCTTTCGGCTATACGGGACCTCAATAGGTACCTGAACATTTCCATTCCTATCTGACTCGAAGGTCAGCACATCTTCCTCTTTCTCTTGCACACCCATTTGGATTATATGACGATCCAACAGGTCCTGCAAAACTGTCTTGAAGGTCTCACATGTTCCGACACAATTATCATCAACACATACTTCTTTCTGAGCACATCCTCTCTCAATGACCCCAAACTTGCATAGCTTTGCATGGATGACCTCTAAGGGTGTTCGGATACACTCCACAGTTCTGATTAAGGATCGACTTCCCGTATCATGGATGGCATTGATTGCATGTTTCTGATGACCAGGCAGCGGATTAGTTGTGATGCTCGGGTCCTCTTGTTTGAAGGTTATCCCTTTGGCATCAATAAGATCTTGCACTACAATTTTGAATGCCTTGCAGTCCTCAACAGCGTGTCCTACTGCCCCTTCATGAAATGCACAGGTAACATTGGGATTGTAGCCTCGGAAGTAGGGTGGTTGAACTGGTCTCATGGGTCTGGTATTGATGAGTTTGTTTGTAGAAAGATAGTTGAAGAGGTCAGTATAGGACATGGGGATGGGATCAAAGGTGGTCTGTTTTTTGTCTGGGTAGCTTTTGTGGTAGTTATTTTGTGGTGGAAGGGTTGGTCGTGTTTGAGCGGGGAAAGGGATGTTTTGTGGTTGATAAGGTGGGCTTATGGTGATGGCGTTGGTTTCTCCTTCTTTCTTCTTTGGAAATCCGGAGAATGGCTTTTTCTGGGTGGTTATACTTGTGGAACCATGGGCAATCTTGCCGCTTCTCATTCCGTTTTCTAGTCTTTCACCGATGATTACCATGTCTGAGAAATTGGAGGACACGCTACCAATCAACCGATCGTAGTATAACGACGGCAGGGTTTCCATGAACATGAAGACTAATTCTTTCTCTAACAAAGGGGGTGTTACTTGTGCAGCCAAAGCCCTCCACCGCTGAGCATACTCTTTGAATGACTCATTATCTCTCTTTACTAGACTCTGCAACTGGGTTCTGTCTGGTGCCATATCCGTATTGTACTGGTACTGTCTGAGGAAGGCATCAGCCAAGTCCTTCCAACAATGGATATGGGACGGTTCTAGTTGCATGTACCAGTTGAGGGATGCCCCAGCAAGGCTCTCTTGGAAATAATGGATCAACAACTTGTCATCGCGAGAATGTGCAGCCATTTTTCTACAATACATGGTCAGATGGCTTTTAGGGCAAGTCACGCCTCGGTATTTGTCAAAGTCGGGTACTTTGAATTTGGGAGGTAAAACCACATCAGGGATGAGACACAGATCACGAGCTTCTCTTGCTCTAGAGCCCGACCCTTCAATCATCCTTAAGCGTTCCTCTAACATATGATACCTGTCTCTAACTTGAGGAGCTTCAGCAAGGTAGTTCTGAGGAAAACCATTCACACCGTAGTGAGGATTACTCATCGCCACTACGGCTGGGTTCACGTGTGGGTCACGTGAGTGAGTGATATTCCCAGGAATTGGTCCCTAAATTGGGGGATAGACCGTTACTGGTGAATGAAAGTCGAACGGAGTTCCCGGCGGAATAGGAATCTGAATTTGGCCCTGAAGCGCTCCCGTCCCTCCACCGTTCGTGGCTGAGATGGGTGGGACTTGTTCTGCAACACTAAGGGGATTACCTCCTGCATTAGCTTCGGCTCCCGGAGGTGTGTATCCGGCTGGGAGTCCCCAAGGCATCCCATGCGTAACTGGTTGGCCCTGGTTATTGGTTCCTGAAGTATGAGCCAAGGTGTTAGTCTCGAGACTCGGAGGGGGAAGAGTGACAGCAACTCCGGTAGTGACGTCGAGACTTCCAGTGGCAGTTCCGTTCCTCAAAGCTTGTAGTATGCCCATCATTTCCGTCATCTGTGTTTCCATTGCCCCGATTTTCGTTCTCAACTCCCGATTCTCTTGAGCCAATTGCTCTGTATTGGGAACCTCAGCAGAAGTGTTACCATGGTCTGGTTCCCCACTTCCTAAGTCTTCAATAACAGGACCGCCCCGGTCATTCTGGTTAGTTGCCATGAGCCTTGTTTGTAGACGAGTCAGGTATCGATGTTGGCGAACCAGCTTGCCTTTTTCTATTGAGGGAATACACTTTATGAGCACGAGAATTAAATAAACGAATGCAGATGCAATGCAATATGCATGATTTTATGTTTGTTTGGGTGCCGGGAATCGCGGTGTAATTCGTCTTGTCATAGGCGTGTAGGTCTAAAAATCATTTTATTTTTATATATATATATATATTTTTTTTTTTTATTTTATTTTTTGCTATTCATTTTTTGCAACGAAGTTGGAAACAATAGGCGAAACGAACACACTTTATTCAAAAGGAAAGAATACTTCGAACTCGAGAGAAAAGTAAAGTACAATATTCTGAGGACAAAGTACAATATTCAAAGAAAATTACAACTTTTAGAGAAAATTACAATTTCCTAAGAATTATTGCAATGATCTAAAGTGAACTTCATAGGCATATAGCCTTCAATTTCTCCTTCCTCTTTCTCTTCTTGCTTTCGGCTGCCCCCTTGGCCTTCTCCATGAGTTCTTCTGTCAGGATCTTGCAATACTCGACAAACTCACGCACCTTGGCCGGAGTGTTGCAAGGGTTCATTTCTGCTTCAGCTCTTCTTAGCTTCTTGGGAACAACTCTCACAGCTTGATTAGCTAGCCCTGCTAGCTTTGAAAATTTGCTGCTCCAAAGCCGAATCTCATCCCTTAGCTCCTTGATGACTTCTTGGCCTTCTATTTTGCCAATTAGTGCCATGAAGCGTTCTTCCCAGTACCGGCTTTCTGCTTGAACTTGCTCATAAGATTCCCTTAGGTATTGGAAGTTCCTCTTCAATTCATCCGACTTTCCTTGTTCAAACTCCAAAGCTTGTTGATATTCTTTCAAGATCCCTATGATAGACTCTCTATCTTGCCTGATGTTTTCCACTTGGTTCTCCATTTCAAACTTCATTCTTTGGAATCCTTCTTTTGACCTAGCTAGCGCCTCTCTAACCATTTTCTCATCCCTCTTTGACTTGGTATATGCTTTCTTCCATTCCCTTGTTTCCGCCACAGCCTCATTCATCCTTGAGACGCACCTATTTACTTCTTCTTTAGCTCCCTCCAAATATTTCTGAATTCCCCTCTTGCTCTCTTCTTCTATTTCAAGCTTCCTATTGGTTGCTTCAATAGCGGCAGTTTGAAGAGCATTTTCATTTTCTAGCTTCCGCTTGTCTTGCATCACCTTTCCCAACCTGTTTTGCAAAGCCCTTTTCTCTTCTTCTGCTTTTGATAAGGCCAACTTAACTTCTTCTAGTTCTTCAATTAGGGGAGCGTGGGGCTCTGGTATTTTCTCTTCAAGTGATGGCATTCCTTGGTTGGATGATCGAGTTTCCTTAATCCTCTTTTCTAGCCATTGAGTGAAGGAGATAGCAGTGGTCCTTTTAGATAACTCGCCCTTGTTTTTCCGCACCACGGTTTCCCAAGCTTGCAAGATTCGCCGAAGTAAGTCCTCGTCTTTAGGGATCCCCTCGTGGAGGTAAAAACGGAACAACATAGCTTCGGAGGGTGAGTCTCGCATAGGGTACCCGAGTTGTCTCAAGGTCAAAGACGGGTTATAATTGATGCATCCCTGTGTTCCCATGAGAGGGACGTTCTGGAAACTGCCACATTGGAATATCACTGAGGGTCTATCTTCCCAAAACTTGTGCAAGTACCACCGAATTTGAAGAGCATCAAGGTTCTTAAGAGTATCCTTCCACTCTTGAGGGCTCATAGTCTTCGGATTGCAACCCAAGGCGTAGGAAAGCAGGTCCCCAACTTCACTTTTATTAATGCACACATGACTGATCAACCAAGCGTATAGCACAGGGAAGGAACAACACATCTTATCCTTTCGGAACTCATGATGGCGGGTGAAGGCACGATAGGTCTCGGCGAGAATAGCGGGAACCGGGTTGATGAGACTTTTTGCACTCTTGAAAGCTAGGAACACACCAACAGCGGTTTCATCTATATGTTTCTCAATCTGAGGGAAAAGAACAATGCCGAAGATGGTTAAAGCTAGTACTTGCTTGAAAGAAACCCAATCATTTGATGCTACATAGCTAGTCATCAAACTCTCAAAGTACTCCTGAGGAAACCCAGATATCTTGTTACGTTTAACTTTGTGGGACCGCACTTCTTCTACACTGATTTGTAACAATGAAGCAAACTTCTCATCTGAATAATACTGCCTCTGATATTGGTAAGGTCTAGCCTCTGAGCGATCGAAACCCAGAATCTTCTCATACTCCTCTAGGGTAGGTGCCATTTGGAAGTTCTTGAAAAGAAAACATCTAATCTCAGAGTCGTAGAACCAACATAGGGCGGCGATGGCGCTCTCTTGTACTTCTAATTGTAATAACTTGCGGATGTTCCCATAAGTCTTGTCGAAGGACCGAAGCTCAATAGGACCTAATAGGGAAGCATACTCCTTCAACCTAGTTACATCAATCTTTTTTACGATGGGGAACCTCGAATTGAATGTGGTTTTGCCTTTGGGTTCCATGTTGCTTCTTACACACCTATGACAAGGTTCGATGTTATGTTGTGATCTCCGGCAAACAAACTTTAATGCATGAAGAATGTAAATGATGAAAGTTTTTTTTTTTTTTTTGTTTATTTCGTTAGATGCAAATGCAATGGTGCAAAATGATGTGAATGCGAAATGATGTGGATGATGTGTCATTTACATAAAAAGAGGGTAAGAAACTAAGGACATTATTTTCTACGATTTTTGAAATAGAGTTTAAGAAAAAGGAATGCCTAAACTAATGCAACAAACAAAGGCGTGCCCCCGTGTCCTACAAAGGGTGAGAATCCTAGGGTCTAAAGTCGACGAAAGGGGTAATCCTCCCATGTAGGTTCTAATCACTTCCTTACAATGGCAACCAAGAGCTGAAGTCTCTCTCATGATGGCACCCACAATCGTAGAAAGCTACCGAGTGTGAGGTATCATGACAAAGCGCGCTCTTGGGTGGAACTTTCATGAGAGCCATACAGACAAAGGTCTACGAATGGCAGTCACTAATCGTTCCCACTCTCCTAGGTTTTTGTTCAGACCTTGGGTTTTAGGCCCCACTCAATGCTCACAAGTATAGGGCGTGAAGTGTGTGTTGAGGGCACAACATCTAGAAATAACTACCCTTCCCCACCTGCAAACGAAAATTCAGAGCAGTCCAGACAAATAGCATGTTGTTTATCCTAGGGTTCAATATCGATCCAATATAAACTAATCTAGGGTGCCGATAACAATGCATTACTTACCTCAAGAAAGGGAGCAAAGAAGAAGGGAACATGATAAGAAAGGGGAAGAAATGCATGAGGGAACTAAGCAAAGAAGTAACTATCTATTGCAAAAGCAAACATAGAATAAGAATGCACATGGATGTAACATGCTTATGAAAAAGGAAAAAGAAGAGAGGCAAAGCAAGATATTCAAATCAATCATATAAACCACACATTTAATTAATTAGGCTTGACCCACTTTTGAAAAAATGTTTTTTAGTGTCCCCAGTGAAGTCGCCAGCTGTTGCGCCCGAAAAAGTCCCCGAGGGAGAGCCTTCCTCGTTCACAACTTTTCTAAAAAACAATGAAGCCGCCACCAATATTTATTAAGGAAAATATTAGGAAAACCTTTTTTTGGAAAGCGATTGGTCTTGCAAAACTAGAGATTAGGGTTCGGGGTCGGTTACGCGCGGGGAAGGTATTAGCACCTCACACGTCCTCTCTACTGAGAGGGAACCTTTAATTAAATGTGTGGTTTTAAATGTTGATTTGAAAAATATCTAATTTGCTTCTTTATTTCTTATTGAAAAATGAATTAAAGGACTTAATAAAATTTTTATTTTTGGAGAGAGAGGAAAAAGGTTTTTTAGAAAGAAGTGCTTGACAGGACATGGCCCGCTCCTACGTATCTCCCGGTGCGATGGAGAATTCAAAGCTACGTAGTTCTTGTTTGTTTTGAAAACGGTTTTTGTTTTTTATCTTATTTAATTTGTGAAAATTGAGTTTTCATGATGATCAATTGAGCAACGGCTCCAAGTGACCACCGTTAGCACTCCATTGTTAATAATCATGCAAGCAAAGGCTTCGCAAGACTACTAACAAAGTTTTTGATTTAGTGAAAATCTTTAGGAAAATTAGGCATTCATGATGATCAATTGAGCAAAGGCTCCAAGTGATCACCACTAGTACCTCATTGTTAATGATCATGCAAGCAAAGGCTTCACAAGACCATTAACAAAGTTTTTAATTCATGAGAAAATATTTTGTCTTGAAGAGAATTAAAATAATAAAAAACGAGAAAGGGGGTGAAATGGTAAAATAGGGTGTTATTAGCAGTAAGGGGTTGCAAAATTAATAGTGGTGTAAGAAAGAAGCCCAGTTCGCATCTGAGGGCCCAGTATGCGAAACTGGGCTTAAGTGAGGGAGGTGCGCACATAAATGGAGGGGGTGTGGAAATGAATCTGAGGCGTTTTTGAGCTTACTGGGCTTTAACATGGCCTGCGAATGGGCCTATGAGGAGAAAGGTTGTATGAATTAAACACAAGGGTGCAAAAATGAATCTGTTCTTTTTATTATTAATTAAAATCAAATAGAAATTAAAAGGGAACTATATAAGGGGGTGGCTAAAAAGATGGAACCCTAATTCATCATTCTTCATCTCTCAGCGCCGCATCACTCTTTCCATGAGAGAGAATGCGAAAATTTTGGGTGAGAGCGAGAGGGATTTGCGGAGAGAGAGAGATTTCGTGAGAGTGGGAGAGAGAAGGAAGGCGAAGGGGAAGGAAGAAGTGAGGAACGCGACGGCGGTGGTTTGAGGCGGACGGTGGAGGGAGGAGTGAGCTGCGGTGAGAGAAAAAAACGAAGGTGAGGAGGTGACGATTTGAGGTGGTGGGCTCGCCGGAGGTCACGGCGCAGCTTAGTGACGGCGACGACGCACGGGGAAGTACGACGGACCAGACTTGTATTTTACGGTGGTGGTGAGACTGTGCCGGTGGTGACTGACGGCGCACGACGACGATGCGGTGGCGATGGCGGCGTTGTTTGGAGCTGCTGTGTTCGAGAAGACTGACAACGACACGGTTGATGACGACGTGGTTGGGGTTAGCGCGTGCAGACTAACGGTGACGTCGCCGGAGAAGACGACCGGAGGAGGCTAGGAGCGGACGGCCACCATCTACGGTGGCCGGAGCAGGTATTATTATTTTATTTTATTTTTTTTTGGTTTATTTCTATGGAACCCTTACTGTTTTGTTGCTGTGTTTTCTTTATTTACTTGTTTTTTTTCTCTTTTTAAGAACAAACTAAATTTTAATTAAACAACCATTTCCAACTAATTACTAAAATTTTTTTCAGAACAGACCAACTATACCTATGTCAAGTTTCAAACCTTGGTTTCATTTTCATTACTGAACCTAAATTAAATAACCTATTTCAAACTAAAATTTTTTCACAGAACCTAACATAACATTAAACACATTTTCGTCCCCCCCCTTTTTATGCATATATACTGGAAGAGAACCTGAGAATAACAATAACAACACACAAAAAGAGCTAATTCGCTTCTCATACTGATACTATTATTTATTCACAGTGAAACAAAAAAAAAAAAAAAAAAACTAACTACTTGTAATAAAAATGCATACTGAATGTATTACTAAAAAAAAATTTGACTTGACTAACCTTTTTCCAGAAAAGAAAGAAATCAAAAGCTTTTCGTTATTGAAAAAAAATTGATCCACCCCACTGCTTCAGATACTGCTCTCCCAGAATTTCCAGTGTGAAATTGTTTGTGAAAATCGCTGTGTGTTTTTTTTTAATTTGGTTTTCAGATTAGTATTTATAGCAAAGTTTTGAAACCGAAAATTAATTTTGATTCTCTGGTTATTGCAAGTTAATGGCTTTGTCTCCTGGACAGCTAGTAGCTGACTCAGGGTTGACTCTGCCTCCCCCCTTTTAGCTGCTGATTACTGTCTTGCCTCCTGGACAGTTCATTTGTGTGTGTCGCTGACTCAGATTTTGATTGTTTCCATTTCAGGTCTTGGCTGCTGGTGAAGGCTTGCTCAGCAAGCTTAGGAAGCAGGCGCGCTGTTGCTGCTGTTGGGATTAGGGTTTTTTTGTTTGGGCTTTGATTTCTTTTGGGCCTCTATTTGAGGCCCCTTTTTTCCTTGTGTAATATTGTGTATATATTTTTTTTGGGGTCCATTGTAACAGAACACTCTTTTTTGTAAATGATAATTTTCTTTCTTGCACCTCCCTTATTATTAGCTATTTTTTTATTATTTTCGGATTTCTGTTTTTTTATATTATTTTCTTGGTATTATTTTTGTATTTTTGGACATTTTGTAAACATTAATATTGTAATATATTTTTATTTTTTTTGATTTTATTCTGTTATTATTATTTTTTGTCATATGGAAGAAAAAGGATTAAATTGGGCCAAGCCCAATCGAAAGACTAACATAGGTCCAATTAGACAAACGCTAAAATCAAACCCAATTGCAAACGCTAAAATCGGGCTCGAATTGAACAAATGCTAAAACAAAGCCCAAATTCAACAAACGCTAAAATAAGGCCCAAATTCACAAGCGTAGGACCAAATAAGAAGAGTAGGCCCCAAGTAAGCTCGAAACTAACTTAGTAAAAAGGAAGTAAAAAGAAGCGGACAAAATTGGGGTATAACAGTTATAAACCGCCAAAATCACGGGCCATGTACTGTGAGAGCTACTCTGTATACCGTATGGGTTAAATCCATCAGCAGACAATGCAAGTCGAAGGTTTCTTGGTTCCTCCCCGAAATCAGGATAATCAATATCAATTTTTTTCCATTGCGGAGAATCCGCCGGATGTCGTAGCAAGCCATCTTTAATCCTTTCATCCTCATGCCAAGTCAAGTGTTTTGCATCTTCTGAATTACTGTACATGCGCCTAAATCTAGGAATTATAGGAAAATACCACAACACCTTTTCTGGAGCAGATTCTTTCTTCTTATACCGCGATGCATTACATTTAGGACACGACTTTAACAAGGAATGTTCATTCCGAAATAATATACAGTCATTGGGACAAGCGTGTATCTTCTCATAATTCAAGCCAATTGACCCTAACATTTGTCTTGCATCATACGTCCGAGAAGGGAGCACATTATCCTTCGGCAACATATCTTTCAATAGTGCGAGTAATTCAGTAAAGCTCTTATCCGTCCATCCGTGGCAAGTTTTCAAGTTATACAACTTTATCACCGCCAATAATTTTGTGAACTCAGTACAACCCGCATACAAAGGTGTCTCTGCATCGGTTATCAACTTCTCAAACTTTTGAGGGGAATCATTAAGATCATCTTCAACTGCCTTTGTCATCTCTTCAAGTTGGTCGCCATCAAATCTATATTTTTCGGAATTATTATTCATATTCGAAGATTCACATCTCTCGGAATTATTATTCATATTCGAAGATTCACCTCTTTCCTCACCGTGCATTGTCCAACAAGTATAACTTTGATCGATCCCGTAGGCCCTTAAATGTCCTGCAAGCTCAACTGCGGTAACTGAGTTTACATAACAACACTGTAAACATGGACATTTGATATTCATAGAGGTTCCCAATCGTCGAACAGCAAAGTTAACAAAATATTCTACTCCATCGACATATTCCTTCGAAAAACGATTTGCAGACATCCACTTTCGATCCATATTTAACCAATATTATCGCGTCTAAGAGAACTTCCTAATATGAACAAACATGTATCAAAATTCAATGACTAGTAAAATGTTTTTAAAACCAGAAAATGGTGAAGAAGGCTAACATCCCCAGCCCTCAATCACAAAAACAACCTTGCAGTTTGCACACATTACAGTTGCACTGAGAAAATAAAAGAAAAATTATCAAAATAATGTGAAAGCTAAGAGTAACTTACGAGACAGCAAGGGAGGACGAGCTGCGGCAAGGGGAGAAACAGAAGCAGCAAACGAGACAGAGTGAGTGAACTGGGGAGGGAGGCGTCGTTGGCTTGGTCGACGACGCTGTTGACGGCGGCGAAGAGGAGGCGATGAGAGTGAGCGAACAGAGGAGGGAGGCGCGCGACGTTCAAGGAGAAACCGTAGCAGCAAACGAGAGTGAGTGAACAGGGACGGCGCTGTTAACGGCGACGAAGGGGAGGCGATGAGAGTGAGTGAACAGGGACGGGAGGCAGTGAACGACAGCGCTGGAGAGTGAGTGAACAGTTAGGTTTCAACGGGAAGGAGGAAAAATAAGGAGGAAAGGAATAATATTTTAGACATAGGGAGCGCTCGCGAAACAAGGCGCTACTTATTGTGGAGGACGCGTAACACATAGGGAGCGCTTAAACCACGAAGCGCTACTCATTGTGGAGGACGCGTAACACATAGGGAGCGCTTGAACCACGAAGCGCTACTCATTGTGGAGGACGCGTAAAACATAGGGAGCGCTCAGAAAAAAAGCGCTCCTCATTGAGCTTCCGTGTTAGAAATAGGGAGCGCCCGATAGAAAAGCGCTCCTCATTGAGCTTCCGTGTTAGAAATAGGGAGCGCCCGATAGAAAAGCGCTCCTCATTTGGCGATCTTTTTAATTTATTCTGTTGTAGTGATAATACTAAAATTAGCTTAATAGAAATGAAAGACAAATTCTAATAATTAAAATGTGTTTAGTAGGTTCAAAAGGATAGAAACCAAAGAAAAAACGAACTTAAGCCCTAACGGCAAAGCACGTGTTCCATGTGAAGAAACTGCAAAGAGAATTAAGGAAAAACAATTAGTAAATAGATTAAGAGGCAATGACTAAAGCTGCCAAAACATTAGATATAAGGGGATTACTTTCCTTAACAAAATAAGATCTTTCATCAAAGAGTGGTAAAAATGGACAGTATCAATGAAAAGAAATTTATCCTTCTCCTCATCAATAATACTCATTGGGAGGTCGTACAGAACTCAGGTAAGATATTGTTTCTCTCTTGTAGTGGGTTCACCAAAATGAACTGTTTGAGTTTTTGTTATGCCAATTGTGCCATCAACATAATGAGCACCACAATCCAATAAGACTACTTTATTGAGTATGAAACCAGAGAAACCAAATGAGCCAGCAAATAACATGAATCATGTAAACATGAAATAAAGGAGAATAATTGATGGCAAGAAACTTAAAATTTAAAGAGAACAACAGAAGAGAAAAGCCATTCCATTCATAGAAATATGGTATTACAAAATAACTGCCAACTGCAGAGATCCCAGAATGTTCATATGGGCAAACATTGAAATTAAAAACATAAAGTCCCTAAAGAAGAACCATGGGCAGTACACAAAATAGATGCTAATACAGAAACCTAATCAAATAAAATTACAGTCAAAAGATAGATGCCCAAACTGTTGCAAAGGAGAAGACTAAACTAATCTAAACAATCTTGCCAATAAATATTTCCTATTGTCCTTAGCAACACATAACTTGAGAGAAGTCTCTCTAGTGAGGCCATTCAAACCACAAAAGGTAGACCACCCATCAGAAATAGAGCAGTAGCCAAGCTTAGGGTTGCTCCATTGAAAAGTGCACCCCCATTTTCTCCCATGAAAATTAACCAAAGTAATAGAAGTAGTTGCAGGAGAGAAAGCAATTTGGCAAAACCAATATGGAGAAACTGCAATGGTAATAAAAAAAGATGAATAAGCTAATAGGCAGACTTTTTTTAACAATAAGAGTAAAACAAAATGAAAATAGTTACAGAATTCATACACACCAGAGATGAGGAAGTAGCCTCTTCAACAGATAAATCCTTGACACAATAGTGGTGAAAATGAACAGAATCAATAAAAAGGAACTCATCATTGTCCTCATTAACAATAGTCAGTGGGAGGCCAGGTTCCCCATGGAAAAATCTCTGAGCAGGGGTCAGGTAGTTGACTTGCTTCCCCATCCTATCCCTCACACGCATTTCAAAGGTGGAGCCATGAACAAAGTTAATAGTGATCCAGCCACCACCGAAGAGGTTGTAAACGTCACCAATTCGAGAAGAGCCATGGTGTAAAAATACTTTGCTAGTGCGTTGCAGAATAGAAACCACGAAGACATTCCCCAATAGATATCACAAAGGTGAACAATTGTTGGCAAGTTGTCATAAAAGTCTGCATAAAAGAGTACCGGCAATTGCCGCTTAGTCTACAAAACAGGAGAACAAATTACAAACATAGATAACACAAAGTAAAGGAAAAATAAGAATTTTAGCAGTGTAAAAGGGATCTTACAAAGCCAGGGACAACCTCAAAACGATCAGTGTGATATCTCAGAAGGCACTCAGTAAAGTAGGGGTAGCTAACAACAACTGAATTAGAGTCTAAAACAAATAAACAATTTATTAGGAAAGATTGGATGATTTAAGCAACCTAACCTAGAGAGGGAAAAACAAAAGGAAGCATATAGTTTAACAATCAAAAGAAAAAGATCATAAACCTAAACCATAGTCTAATCAACCTATTGTTCCCTTTAGTGACAATATTTGAATCAGTCACAACCTAAGAAATCATGGGATGCCTTAACAAAGATAAAAGGTTACAAACTCTCTACTAATTACAAAGGTTTAAGTAACATGAGTGTAAATTAAAACTAAACCTTAGCTAGGAAAAATAAACTTCTTTAGAATACTCAGTAAGTAAAACAAAAGGTTATAAAAGGATAGTAGTTTAGGTTTATGATAAGATCCTCATCTCAAATCACTGAAGAATCTAGTCAACCAAAGATTTGGCTCAAATCCACTATAAGATATTCCATTGAAAAACTATCATTGCTACTACAACACATTCCAACCAAAAACTGTGGTTGAAACTATAATGTTATGGTTTTATAGGACTCCATATCTAAACAAAATTGTTACACATTCGCTTGTTTTATATGGCTTTTTTTAAATAAATAAAAAATCCAACCTACAAATTTAAATATTTCAAAATTCTGTTTAAATGTTGTTCTCATCACAATGAAACCAGAAAAAAACATGACTTAAAATTGGAAATGGAAAGAGAAGAACAATCCTAGAAGCAGGTTAGCAACGAGAATAATACAAATGATATGAACAAAGGGAAAAGAGGGAGAATGAGATCACATGTTCGAGCTAAAACACAGCAAGTCAATGCAAAGGAAAAACAAAGTTGTAAGGAAAATCAAATAATTAGAAAGAGAGGAAAAGCAAATGAAATCAAAAAACAAAAGAAAAAGAGTCCGAAGATGAGAGAACTACCAGAGAAGAGACACATGTAGGTAATGTTTTCTGAATGTTCTGAAAAAGGTGAAGAGCAGGAAGCCAAAGAGTAACCTGAAGTTCAAAGAAGAAGCAACATATTACAAAACAGACCAGAACCATGCAACAAAAGCTGGCTTTTTCTGATCTAGAATAAAAGCTGTGAATGAGTAGTGAAAGAGAACCAAAGAGCATACCTTTGCCACTTACCAACATCACTTTTCTCAACATTTCTCTAAACTCTTTTTCATAAAGTCAACTCTCTGATTCCAGGTATTCCTGTTAGTGGCAGATATATGGTTTTAAGTTTTCCTTTCTTCAATCATGTTTTCAAGATCAAGTAATATATGCAACTCAAAATCTCCATTTTACAAAGAAAATTCAAAATCCATAGCAACATGATTTTTAAGATGTATCGGCCTTACTCATATCCATGATTTGCTTTGATATGTTCTTTCAGTGCTTCCAGAAGAGATTGCCTAGTCTTGAGAACTGCCACCTGAACAACACATGGTTAGAGAGAGACAAAGAGACCAAAAAATTAATATAAAATTTAATACTAAACAAAGAATTACATCAATGAAGTAATTTACTGCTGGAAATTAAAAGGGGAAGAAAAGAAAGGAAAGGAAAAAAAACTTACAGACTTCTATGCTCTTATTTTTCCATACAACCCAATGCATTGTGTTCCGTATAAATCCTGAGGGGAAGCTGAACAGGTCAAAGTCGTTGCTCCACAATTATCAACTTTGCAAACAGCACAATTTGCCTGCAGATTGATTTATGAGCATGCAGAAAATGTAATGACTAACTGAGTTTAACTTGGAAAACAAAGAGCATCCCACATTAAATTTAAAAGGAAGATCAAGAGACATTATATGTCTAGATATGAGATGGGAATTTAAGCAAAATAAGTAAAATGACACAATGCATTTGAAATAAATAGTTGTAGAAAACTAAGACAAATAAATTCAAGCTTGCAATTGGTAAGTAGCATAAGATTTTTTTTGAGTGTGTTTAGTTGATGAAAATACATATAAATATCCATTAACTAAAAATCAGATTAACCAATTTATGAATAAAGATTAAGACACTAACTGAAACATAGGCAACCAAAACACACATCAATAGGAAGATAGGCAATCAAAGTTAGCAGCAACAGGTTTAAATGAATCCATAGTTAGGGGAGCCCCAAATAAACAATATTGGCAGATGCAAAGGAAGCAAAGAAAGGAAAGAATCTAGTGTAGCAAGCAAATATGCTCATATTAGATGAGCAAAAGGAAAAAGAGAAGGAATGCAATTACCTTGTTGTGTTAAAACTGAAGAGCAGAAACAATAGATATAACCTGAAGTGCACAAGCGAAAGCTAATGGACAGGGAACTCAATGAAAAGAGAGCATTGTGCAACTCTATTATCCCATGAATTTATTGTACTCGTGAGTATAGTACTTAAACTGTTTAGCAGCTTTAGTGCCAACATAAAGCTCCCACACCCATCAAAGAAAACCCTCTAAGATCAAGGGGTATAGAGCTTTACATTCTAAATTGCTTAAAACAATTAACACTCTCTGCACTCCCAAAACAGAGATCTTTAGGTATAATCTCAGCAAAACTAACAAATTCATGGGACAATCTATGAAAGTTCTGTTTTCTATTGTTACATTAGGAACAATTTATGCAAAGGAGGATCTAAGCAACAATTTACCAAGGACAACATAAAAATGAGAAAAACGTCACATTAGGAACATTAAAGAACAATAAACATTTGATCTAATCCTCTGCATGACCACCAAAACACACTGCAACATGATCTCTTTGCCTAGTCATGCACAATTGTAATTCAGAAGCAAAGAAGGAACCAAGCACAAAATTCAATCCTAACTCATTCATACCAATTGCAAATTGATGGGAGGAAAATTTAAAGAGGATGGAGCAAAGAGAAAATGGAGTCCTCGCCCCTTCAAGGATGCAAAGCAATAATTAAGAAAACAATCATAAATTTGTAATTCTTTCTTATTATTGATATAACTGGTATAAAGTACTTAAGATTATCTGAAGAAACTAGCCCTGAGTCCAGAGTACAAAACCAAGATGTTATATGGCAATTGGCAACCAACTATGAGCTAACTACTAAGCTGGATTCTCCAAGTGCAAAAGCCATATAATCAGTAAATAAAATATTGTAATATAAAATTAATCAACCCAAACTATACAGCAATCATCTTGACCTCTAGATAAGCTTAATGTTCCTGTGATAAATTTTCATCAATAGACTTATATTTCTACCATATTGAACTCTAGAGTACCATACCCAATTTCCCCAAGGGCTGCTTCACATTTAGCAATATCCATAAGTTCTGGAGGCAATTAAATATATCATATCAATGAACTGACAACAACAACTTTGTTGAAACCACTCATGTCGGTACCTGCAAATGAGTCAAGCCAAGTCACGAGTTGCACTCGTTTGACTAAACTTTCCACATTTCAAATAGTAAATGAGCATTAAGTCTCTTGAACTTCATTTTGTTAAAAATACCAAAACAAAAAATAGAACAGAATAATTAATCAAAGGATTTTCCACAAGAAAGAAAATGCAAACTTAAAACAAATTACTAACCGATATTCTTTGAAATTCTGCATATGATAACAAAATTGAGAGAAAATATTACACTTTCCCAATCTCTTATCCTCCTTGCATCTGCACGTTTGCTTATATGTTTTTCCACCATTTGTTTCCACAAGAAAGAAAATGCAAACTTAAAACAGATTACTAACCGGTATTCTTTGAAATTCTGCATATGATAACAAAATTGAGAGAAAATATTACACTTTCCCAATCTCTTATCCTCCTTGCATCTGCACGTTTGCTTATATGTTTTTCCACCATTTGTTTCCACAAGAAAGAAAATGCAAACTTAAAACAGATTACTAACCGATATTCTTTGAAATTCTGCATATGATAACAAAATTGAGAGAAAATATTACACTTTCCCAATCTCTTATCCTCCTTGCATCTGCACGTTTGATTATATGTTTTTCCACCATTTGTAACTTTTGCATCTCAGCTGATCTGGATGCATCCCAGAATAACAAAGGTACTTCTTAGCATTCTCAACCCGCTCTAATCTGTGACACCACCACTACTCACATTAACACCATTCAACAAAGGGATGTATGATACAGAATCGAAAACTATTATGATATTGAACTTTTGCTCAATTTTAGCAGTCTAGAAAAAATTGTTAACATATAGGTTAGCATTAGGCATCAGCTAATATGTTTACTTTTGAAAATGTAAAAACAAAAGGAGATATAGACTTACTTCCTCATTGTATAAAGATATACAATCTTAACTTCCTGGAATTGCAAGACATAATGGTTCCTAAATTAAAGATATACAATCTTAAGCGGTGCAGGGATTACCCCCAATTTTGGCAAGTGGGGATTACAAAACAATTCACCATGCAGTTGCTGTCTGGTCACTGCATGGTAGTTCTGAAAAAATTTAGTTTCATGTGCCACAATAGCATTAGAACAGGATTCATGTGCCACTTTCGGATAATGATTCATTTTAGATGCTAGAACAGGGAATGAGCCCAAATTGTGAAAGTTAACAAACCTGTTGTAGCAGCTAGAGGCCATATTGTTTGCTGACGTTTTATGTCGTCCTTCTACTGCATAATCAGTTTCTCATTTGCTAGATCATCCCATCCATCAGGTTTTAACTCAATAGAGTCGAGATTAAGCGGAAAAGTCCTCCTGCCATCTGATGAAAATGAGTACGTTTCTGGCCTTTTAGACATGTCATGAAAAAAAAGGAAAGAAAAGTAAATTTACAAACCAGGGATTAAAAGAGATGCAAAAAATCACCTATTCTCAATTATTCACTTATAGATTCAATAACACAGTAACGATTGTAATACCCTAATTTTGTCCTATCCAAAAAAAAGAGAAATTTTATTTTTAATAAAAATAATTATTTTATTTTTCATGCCATGTTTTATTTTATTTTAGTTTGCTACAAGTTTTTAATTTTTGAAAAAATAATAATTAGAAGTGAAGAAATAAAAATAAGCCAAGAAGGAAGTGGGGGGGTCTATTAATAATAAGATGCTGTCATGGAGGCCCAACCCAGCAAAATGGCTAGCCCAATTCGCCTAGCCCAATCCAAAAAAAACCCTATCCATTTCGCATAACCCAACTCCATCAACACCTAACCCATATCCAACCCATAACCCACAACCCAACTCACCAAAACCCTAAAATCCCTCCTCTCCTAACCCTAATTCGACCCCACCCCCCTTTACCCTAAAAAATGTCCACATTCACTCTCCCCCCCAAGCCCCAAAATGCATCCACATTCATCCCTAGAAATCCGCCCCCCACTCTCCTTGATTCCCTCCTTGAAACTCTCAATCCCACTTCCACACACAACCCCACTTCCCCATTTTTCCCTTCCCAATACACTCAACCTCTCTCTCCTAACACACTCCACGCCTACTCCTCTCTCTCTCTCATTCCCAACGGCTCCTCTCCCCTTTTCCTACGCCCCTTTCTTTCTCTCTCCCTCACACATCACTCAACTCACTCTCTCTCACACACTTCCCCTTCCAAACCCTAAACAAACTCACACTCAACCTCCATCCTTTCTTCTCATCTCTCACACAATCTTCACATCACACCCACGGCTCTCTCCTCTCCCCTCCTCTCACACACTCATTTTTTTCTCTTCACACACTCATCCATTCCTCTCCCTATCACACACTTCACACTTGGCACTCCCTTCCTTCCTCTCACCTTCTCCATACCCACAAATTCGGCCATCACCTCCCCCACATCTCACATGTCTTCCTTTTTATTTTCCCCTTCAACAACTCCCCCCAAACCTCCATCATATCAAAGAAAGTCATCATCACTATCCAAGGGTGGTTGAAGTGGAGCAATGAAGAGAAGCAAGAGCAAGTTTTTTTTGTATAAATAGGGTTCCCCACTTAGAGGAGGGGGGACGAATTTGGCTCTTAGAAAAAAAGGAGAATCTAAAAAATTTAGGGTTTCTCTTAGAAAATTTTCTTCCCCTTCTTTTCTTCCTTCTTAGTTTTTTTTTTAGTTTAAAATTTTGGTGTATTGAAGAGATCCGAAGAAGAAAGCTTGGATTTGTTCAAGGTACAAAAATGTAATAATTTGTAGTATTGTTGCTTTTTTTTGTAATTTTTAGTTATTATAATTTTGTTCATATAATCATTGCCATTGTATTTTAATTATTGTTGTTCATGTTTTTTTTCGTTTTTTTTAGTTACTGTTTTTATTTTGTTGTTGTCATGTTTTTATATTAGTTGTTTTTTTTATAAATATTAGTTGATGTTTTTATAAATATTGGTTGTGCTTTTTTTAAAATAAATTATTGTAATTTTCGGACTAAAAAAAAGTGCTAAAAAAATATGTTGTTTTTTAAAAAAAAATGGTTACTAATTTTCGGACTAAAAAAGTGCTAAAAAAAATATATGTTGTTTTTTAAAAAAATGGTTACTATTTTCGGATTTAAAATAAACCAATAAACAAAAAAAATGTGTGTGTTCCTTTTTATTTAGGTACTAATATTTTCGGTCTAAAAAAAAAATAAATAAAAATGTTGTGCTTTTTTAAGTAATTTATTCTAATTTTCAGATTAAAAAAAAATGATAAAAAAAAAAAGATATGTTGTTTTTTTTAACAATTACTATTTTTCGGATTAAAAAAAAGTGATAAAAAAATGTGTGTTCCTTTTTTATTTTCGGATTTAAATAAAGTTTTTTTTTCAAATACTAAAAAATATTTTTTTTAAAAATAAATGGTTACTAGTGTCACTACTCTTTCCTAAAAAAAAAAAATAATATAATAACAAAAATCTTTTTTTCAACAAAAAAAGTAAAAAGGCCCCCCTTTTTATTAAATAATAACTATGACAACAAAAAAAAAAACAACAAAAGAAATTTTTTTTTTCTCTCCATAATCCGTTTTCAAAATACCACTTGTTTAGTCTAGGTTTGTTTTTTTAAGAGAAAAAAAAAGCGCTTCAAGAATCACGCGTTCTAGGGTAGAATAGTAAAAAAGGGTAATAAACCAATCAATCGTTTTTAGCGTCAAAACGCTATTTGCACCCGCGGCACCCCTTTTTTAAAAAAAAAAGCACCAAAACGCTATTTGCACCCCGCGTTCTCTTAAAACAGCAAACCCATCCATTTTTTTACTACAAGCCCATCTTTTCAAACACAACCTAGTTCACAAAAAAAAAACGATTTGGTCACGCTTTTCACACCTCCTTTTTTTAATACAACCCCTTTATTATTTGCACCCCCCCTTTTATCACATATTCCGTTTTTATTCACCACGTGATACTTCCAAACCGTTTTCCTTTTTTTCTTTTTAATCGAATTCGCGTAAAAAAAAAAAAAATAGGTTGTTACTAGTGGTCACTCTGAGCCTTGCTTGTTTGACCGTTAGGACTAACCTTCCTTTTTTCACAGCGGATTAATAGCGGTGATCACTCTGAGGTTACTCGTTTGATCATCGCAAACATTCGCCTAAACTTCTTTTTAGTTAATAAAGTACAAACATAATTTCGACTCCTTTTTATCACGCTTCCCGGTAAGCACGTTTTCAAGCGAACAAACGCTCAATCACAAACCGGTTGTCTATAGCGGTCACTCTGGGCCCGACTCGTTTGAACGCTGTAAACACCTCCTTTTTCAAATAAGCCATTTATGACGACCACTCTGGATTTATCTGTTTGGTCACCATGAACGGCCTCTAGTTTTCCCAAACTTTTCAAAAAAATAAAAAATACCAACACACAAATTTTTTCTAACCAAGAACTACGTAGCTTTGATTTCTCCATCGCACCCGGAGATACGTAGGAGCGGGGGCCCACTCCCGTCGAGCGCAAAAAAAAACTAAAATTTTTATTAAGTCTTCTTTTCCGTTTTTTTTTGCAAATAACAAAAAAGGGTAAATTAAAATGTTTTCTTTAAACTAATTTTTTTCTACACATTTAATTAAAAGGTAACCTTTTTAGGATGTTGCGGGGTGCTAGCACCTTCCCCGCACTTAATCGACCCCCGAACCCAAAAACAAAGGTTTTTTTCAATGTTTTTCCTAAAAATAAATATTGATGGCGGCTCCATTGTTCAAAAGCAACGAGGAATCCCTCCTCCGGATTCTTCGGTCGCTACAGCTGGCGACTCCACTGGGGACTTTTTTTTAGAGGGTCAAGCCTAATTTAATTAAATGTGTAAATTATTAGTTTAGTACTTTATTTACCCTTAGTCTTTATATTCGCATATTGAACCTTAGGATAGAAGACTTTTATACTGCTATTTGTTTTCTTGCAAACCTTAGGGTAGAAGACTTTTATATTGCTATCTGTTTGCTCTTTTGCAGTTTGGGTAGTTTTAGGTTGCTTATATCACACACATCACTTACACTTGTTTGTTCACACACTTCTGAGTGGGGCCTTATACCCGGGTCTGAAAAAACCTAGGACGAGTGGAGACGATTAGTGTCAGTCATTCTGGATTTTATCTGTCTGACTCTCATGAAAGTCTCAGCCAGAGTACGCTCTTTTGTGGTATCCCACACCAGGTAGCTCGCTATCGTTGTGAGTCATATCACGAAGGAGATTTCAGCTCTGGAGACCTTTGTGAGGAAGTGAATAGAGCCACCCGAAAGGATGATCACTAAAGTAACCCTAGATCATGTTGAAAATACCAATTTAGACATGGCCCATTTAGGACACAATGGAGCATCTTCTTTGTTTTATTTAGTATTGTCTTTTCCCTTACAATAAAAAATTATTATTATGTAGTCATGTCATTGTACCCAATAACAATGCATTCATGCATCATGTTGCTCAAAGGCATTATTTTCTAAAAAACAAAAACAAAAAGGCATGACATTATTCTTTTATTACTGCATCATTCGTGCATCTAATTCTAATTATTTTTCAGTTTTTTTTTTAGAAACATGTCTCATGCATTTCTTATATTCTTTCGCATATCAAAAATGTTCAAACATATCATTTTGCATGCATTTCAAGTACCGTCGGGGAATCATAAAACTTTTTTAAAGAGAACAAGCATTTGAAAGTCAGACCACCTGGATCATACTTTAAAGCTCACAATTCCCCGACGAGATTAATAAAACCATACATTCGCGTCTCATACACACTCATTCATTCATATTCCAAAAAATCAGGGCAAAAAAAGCAAGTTGGTTCGCCAACACTCATGCATCTGTTAAAATCATGTTAAAATCATGTCAAGCAAGTTGGTTCGCCAACACTCATGCATTATTTTCTTCCCATGCATTAAAAAAAAAAAAAAAAAACCACCGCGAGTGTCATGCATTCTATTTCCTCGCACAAAAATAATTGTTAGCTCGCACTACCATTCATTCATAATCATTCACAAAAATCATCATCATGTAATCATTATCATCAAATACATCATTCCTCCCTGAAGGCATCATTTCCGAAAAAATAAGTATCATTACTCTTGCATATCATCATAAGAAATATGTTTTAGCTAGCATTTTGCATTATCTACATGTTGCATCGCGTCTAACAGTAAACACAAAATCATTTAGAATAGATGGTCTTCTCAAGTGACCATTTCTTCAAGGATTTCGTACATTATCATTCATGCATCACGTTTGGTTCCTAGAAAAAAATATAAGCACAAAAATTATGTTCATACAACGTTAGCATCACATTTAGTATTCACCGCCACTCATTTATAATCATTCACAAAAATCCTCATCAAAAAGTGTGGACATCGCGTCAATGTGGCATTCATGCATCATTTCATTAACCTCATCACTTTGTTTGAATACATCATTTCTCCCTGCATGCATCCTTTCAAAAAAAAAAAAAAAAAAAAAATCTCTCATGTGATGGCTTAATGGATAGAATTGCACCTTTGAACGGCGAAGGGTAATATCTCAAATTTGTTTGTCGACTACAAATTTGAGATGTTGCTCTGCGATGTCAGGGCACTTTGACCCAGTCACACGTGTTTTATTTTCGAGCAGGAAGTCAAATTGAGTCAACTAATTGTCGAAACGTTTCAGTATATTGTGTGAAGTATTGAGTCAGGATCCACTCAATGTTTCATGCAAGTTACTCAGGGTAACGACAATCAGTTGCCTCATATCACCATTCTTGCATCTCTCATCATTCAAAAAAAAGGGGGGCATTGGCATTTCGTATCTTGTCTTGCCTCTAAAAATAAAAAAAAATTAAATCAAAAAAATCATTTTGAAAAAAAAAGGGGGACATCGTCCTTGCATCATTCGCATTGGCATTCCATATTTTGTCTTGCATTAAAAAAGCAACAAAATTATTTAGAATAAGCCACACTTTTCGAGTGGTCATTCTCCACGCATTTGCATCATACTCGTATATCATAATTTGTTCATTCATTCATTGCATAAAATAAAAGTTGTGATGAGAAGCGAGACGTTCATGCAAAACAACCATCCTTTTTGAAAAAGTTTATCCTTACTTGGTTGCTAACTCCGGGTGTTCCAAAGCACTCAGTTTTTTTTCAAATCAATAGCTCATTGGCATTTCTTTCAAAAACACTGCATTCCCATCCATTCCATGACAAAAGACTGGAGCAACTCAAAAAAAAAAAAAAAATGGTAACTCTCTGTGAAGCATTCTTCTAGTGAGCGTGCATACTAGGTGCAGTTTCTCTTGTTCGAGTCAGTCAGTTTCCTTCCTTGCCCTCATCACCCTCCAAGTCTAGTCCCGCCCCATTCGCCCAAAGTGTATACTCTTCCCGTGTTGGTACATAATTGACTTTTGGGTTAAATCCTCTGTGCAAGGGGGCAATTTTGTAATCACATAATCACCTTGTTAAAATTGCTTCCCTTTGATTCAAGTCTAAAATGTTGCATGCATTTGTCCAGTCATTCGTTCTTGGGCTTATAGTGTGTGTCCTGTTGACAGAGAAAGGCAAAGTTGGACTTGTTCTCTAGCTAGGAACATGGCAACAAATGAAGAACTAAGAGCAGAAGTGAATGAGTTAAAAGCAGAGGTGAATGAGTTAAAAGCAGATGTGACGCAGATGTCAGAAATGGTGAGGGTTCTAATTCCTCTAGGTTACACTCTCCCTTCTAACCCAAAAGCTAATCAGGGAGCTGGTTCTGTAGCCATTATTGAGAATGAACAACCGGCATCTATCGGATCTGAAGGAATGATTGGTGAACCTCGGGCTCAGATCCCGCATCCTACTGTTATACCCCAGGCTACTCTTCAGAGCTTCACTCCTCAGCTAGCTGCCATTCCACAGGCTCAGGACTTCACGACTGGAAACCCTGCATACCCTCAGATTCATCACTCAACTCCAACTATGGCTCCAATGCTCCAGCTCCCTCATAATGTAAGCAGCTTCCCTCAGGTTTATTCCGCTGAGCATCAGCAGACCAAAGATCAGTTTCAGATACTAGAGGAAAGATTAAGAAGGGTTGAAGGCTTCGGTTCCAGAGCAAGAGAGGCCAGAGACTTGTGCCTCATTCCTGATGTGGTGCTGCCTCCAAAGTTCAAAGTCCCCGACTTCGACAAATACAGGGGCGCGACTTGTCCAAAAAGTCACTTGACGATGTATTGTAGAAAGATGTCTACTTACTTTCATGATGACAGACTGCTAATCCATTGCTTCCAAGAGAGCCTTGCAGGGGCATCTCTCAATTGGTATATGAAGTTAGAACCATCTCAGGTTCGCTGTTGGAAGGATTTAGCCGATGCATTCCTCAAGCAGTATCAGTACAATACAGACATGGCACCAGACAGAACGCAGCTGCAGGGCATGAGCAAGAGGGACAATGAATCGTTCAAGGAGTATGCCCAGCGATGGAGAGCTTTGGCTGCACAATGTACACCTCCTCTTTTGGACAAGGAATTGGTCTCTATGTTTTTGGAGACTTTGCCACCACTATACTATGATCGTCTGATCAGCAGTGCATCCTCCAATTTTTCAGATGTGGTGATTGTTGGGGAGAGGATAGAGAACGGACTAAGAAGTGGCAAGATCGCCCAGAGTTCCCCAGGTAACACAAGTGCGCACAAAAACCCATCTTCCGGGTTTCCTGCAAAGAAGAATGAAGAAGCTAATCCAATAACAGGCCAAAAAAAGTCGCCTCGATACGACCCTATCCCTATGTCGTATACCAACCTATGCAGATGCCTAATCAGCCACAATTTGATCTCCCCTCGTGAGATGAAGCCAGTACAACCTCCATTCCCAAAAGGATACAACCCACAGGCCACTTGTGAATTCCATGCTGGGGCAATCGGTCACTCTGCCGAAAATTGTTATCTTTTGAAACATTTGGTTCAGGGTCTTATTGATTCAAGGCGATTAACCTTTGAAGAGGGTGGTGAAGGATTTAACCCTCTGAGTTCAGAGCTATCAGGTCAAAATGACAACAGTTGAAGATGATCAAAATGTTGAAGGCAGCATCATCTTTCCCGTGCTGTTCATAGTATGTATGAGTGACTGTTGATTTTTTTTTATGTAGTTTTTCAGTTCAAAGCATTTATCTGTGATGCAATCCTCTGGCTCTGCCCAAGGCCTTAGGATATTTCAATAAGGGCACATGTTCCTTTTCAATATTGTCATCAATAAAAAGTTACTTTCCTCACTAAAACCTTTGAGTCCTCCATGCTGGGGCAGTTCTGTGATCACTAAGTTTCCTCGTCAATACCATATTCCTTGAGTGCAAGTCTTTCAAAAGATAAAAATAAACAAGAAAATAAGCTCGCTAGGTTGAAAACCCGCAAAGGGCGGCCTAGGAAAAAAAAAGAGCGCCCGGTGGATTGAAAACTCGCAAAGAGCGGTCCAGGCAAAAATCAGGGCATAAAAAAAAATGCAAAGAAAAGAGCAAACACATATAGATAGGTGAACTGTTGTCATGTTTTACAAAAAATAAATGAATAAGCAATCGGGATCTGAAATAAAGTTTGGCCATCTCTACCAAAATCCCAGAAGGTCCCTTTCCTACCCACCTTAAGCCAAGAAAAACCAAAATACAAAAAGCACCCTAGACAAGGATCACCTCAAATATCAAAAAAGCAGTGCATCACTTTTTACCAGCTCACCCAAGTCAAAGAAAAAAAAAAGAAAGAAAATCAAAAAAGGGATTCAAAAATGAAAATCCCAAAACAAAAGAAAATACAAAAGAAATGTAAGTGGTGAGCTGGTACATATTGCTACCAAACACAAGAGACCTTTGTCTCAATAAACCATCAAACACTTCATCATTCTCATACACCCCTCCTTCCATAAAACCGCAAACACTTCCCTTTGACCTTGGCATCCCGCCTTCCACAGACCCTTAGCCAGGAATAAAACTTCCAAACACCTCATCAAGCCAATTAACCATCATAAATCATCGATTGTCAGCCAATGCCGAACAAAAATCATCCCACCATTAGCCCCAAACACTTCGATAAACCCAATCATCCATTCACAACAAAACACCATAATCCCGAAAAGTCCATGACCGGTTGCTTTCGTTTTCTCATTTTTTAAATCTAGAGACAACTAAGTTTATCTGTCTACAATGTGGTTGCTAAAAAAGAAAAACAAACGATCAGAAAAAAAAGAAAGCTGATCAAAAAAAAAAAAAAACCTCAGGAAAAAGAAATGAGGGAGCAAAAACAAACAGTCAGAAAAAAGGAAGCTGACGGAAAAAGAAAGACTTGCACTTCAAACGCATTCAAGCTGCATTGAAACAATGTTTAGTGATCACCAAGTGAGGCTTCTTTCACACCAAAGGTCAAGACATTAGTAGAGAACCAATGATTTGCACTGAGAACACCACTCGGATCTAAAAGTTGGGGCATTCTCTTCACCACTCACCCACCCTGGTCTTGGGAAAACCTGTTCAGTGTCCATCCCATGTTCACTCCAGTTTGTCAATATCACCAAACAGGGGCAAGCCTTTCATTCATAGTCACCAAGCCTAGATTGGGGCAGTCCGGCAAAAGCCATTGCCTTTCACCCCTTCACCTGCCATGTCTCAAACACCTGTCTGACATTTGCACTCTTTTGTATACTTACTAGACAATGCTTCAAAGAGAGAGAATACAAGGTGAGTCATCATGGAAAGGAGGAGAAAGAATAAATGAGCTGGTTGATAAATAAAAAGCTTGAGAGCACTGGGTTTTGAATTTAACTCAAATGTTTCGAAAGAATAATCAAAATTCACCTTCACTTTTTGCATCCAAAGGCTCGCATCTTATCATCACGAAATGTTCACAAAAATGTTATTTTCGCCTCATGCATCTGGGTATCTCATTTTTCCCGTAACAACAAGGCATCGCATTCGCACTGGCATCTCATAGTAGAAGCAATAAAGGAAAAGCAAAAATCCTTTCATGTCATTGCATTTGCATCATATTTTAGAAAAGGAATAAAAAACAAAAGTTTCCCATTTCATTCATCATTCAAGTTAAGAAATGAACAACAAGAGCATTCCATTCAATAAATCACTACATACATTTGCATACCAAGACAATCCACCATTGCATAAATCACTTGCATGACCTGCACCATTCAAATGCATTGTTAAGTGAATACAGATAAGCACCAAATGTTAGTCCTCATGCTTGCTACCAAAAAAAAGAGAACCAGAAAGCTTGGACCCGCTGGTCCCCAGAATTCAACTTTCCAAAGAATTTTCTGAACCATTTGCTTTGGACCTGTTGGCCCCCAGATTATAGAGCTTATGTGCTCGCCCTATACTTATAGAGCTTATATGCTCGCCCTATACTTGTAGAGTTTATGTGCTCGCCCTATACTTATAGAGCTTATGTGCTCGTCCTATACTTATAGAGCTCGTATGCTCGCCCAGAATCTGCTCCTCCTCATAGAGAGAAAAAGAGGAAGAGCAAAGAAGAGAAAGTTTTCCTTTGCATGTCATTCCATTAAAATACAGGAGCATTCCATGTCATCATTACACCAGAATCATAGCATTGCATGCATTTGCATAGCACGCCCTTGCATAACATGCCCCCGCGTAACATGCGTCCACACTCCATGCACCATTCCTCGTATCAGCCGACATATGCAGGTACCTCAATCCAGCGCAGCAGCATAAGCCATTTCAATCAATCAATCAACAGGATTCGTGAATCCCTTCAGGACCCAAGCGTCCCTTCAAAAGCAGAGTTCACCTCGTATTCGAGCTGCGAGCAGATCCTTCAGACCCCCAGCGGTCCTTCAGAGCCCAGGCGCTCCTTCAGACCAACAATAGTCCTTCAATCCAGATCGCACGTCGCGTTAATCGAGCAACCGACGGATCATCCGGCCCCAGGCCCTTCAGACTAGCTGTGCCCGCCTAAAAAACACAGTGCACGTCCTTCGTGGTTATATCAGTTCCGGACCTGATTAACCCTAATGGCCGCTCGAAAAGGCCACCCCCAGACCGTATCTCTAGTACCATAGCTAGAAGCGCTCCTTCAGACCCATTGGTCCTTCAGGCTTAGGCATGCCCCTCAGACCCCGACGGTCCCTCAGTCGAACTCAGGTCGATGCGCCAAGCATTGATTTTGAGCTAGACCTTCAGAGCCCCAGTGTTCCTTCAGAGCCCCAGTGCTCCTTCAGATCCCTAGCAAGCCCCGGTGCTCCCTATTTACTTTCAGTCTAAATCAGCCCAGTTTTCATAAATTTTTCAAAACAAAAAAAACCAAAGTACCTCAGTCCGGACAAAATTAGCGTCTTTTCTATCTTCATTTCTATTTTCCTCGAGAAATTCGGAATCCCTCCGATTTCCTAGCAAAATATAAATAAAGAGGGGCAGCTGTAATACCCTAATTTTGTCCTATCCAAAAAAAAGAGAAATTTTATTTTTAATAAAAATAATTATTTTATTTTTCATGCCATGTTTTATTTTATTTTAGTTTGCTACAAGTTTTTAATTTTTGAAAAAATAATAATTAGAAGTGAAGAAATAAAAATAAGCCAAGAAGGAAGTGGGGGGGTCTATTAATAATAAGATGCTGTCATGGAGGCCCAACCCAGCAAAATGGCTAGCCCAATTCGCCTAGCCCAATCCAAAAAAAAACCCTATCCATTTCGCATAACCCAACTCCATCAACACCTAACCCATATCCAACCCATAACCCACAACCCAACTCACCAAAACCCTAAAATCCCTCCTCTCCTAACCCTAATTCGACCCCACCCCCCTTTACCCTAAAAAATGTCCACATTCACTCTCCCCCCCAAGCCCCAAAATGCATCCACATTCATCCCTAGAAATCCGCCCCCCACTCTCCTTGATTCCCTCCTTGAAACTCTCAATCCCACTTCCACACACAACCCCACTTCCCCATTTTTCCCTTCCCAATACACTCAACCTCTCTCTCCTAACACACTCCACGCCTACTCCTCTCTCTCTCTCATTCCCAACGGCTCCTCTCCCCTTTTCCTACGCCCCTTTCTTTCTCTCTCCCTCACACATCACTCAACTCACTCTCTCTCACACACTTCCCCTTCCAAACCCTAAACAAACTCACACTCAACCTCCATCCTTTCTTCTCATCTCTCACACAATCTTCACATCACACCCACGGCTCTCTCCTCTCCCCTCCTCTCACACACTCATTTTTTTCTCTTCACACACTCATCCATTCCTCTCCCTATCACACACTTCACACTTGGCACTCCCTTCCTTCCTCTCACCTTCTCCATACCCACAAATTCGGCCATCACCTCCCCCACATCTCACATGTCTTCCTTTTTATTTTCCCCTTCAACAACTCCCCCCAAACCTCCATCATATCAAAGAAAGTCATCATCACTATCCAAGGGTGGTTGAAGTGGAGCAATGAAGAGAAGCAAGAGCAAGTTTTTTTTGTATAAATAGGGTTCCCCACTTAGAGGAGGGGGGACGAATTTGGCTCTTAGAAAAAAAGGAGAATCTAAAAAATTTAGGGTTTCTCTTAGAAAATTTTCTTCCCCTTCTTTTCTTCCTTCTTAGTTTTTTTTTTAGTTTAAAATTTTGGTGTATTGAAGAGATCCGAAGAAGAAAGCTTGGATTTGTTCAAGGTACAAAAATGTAATAATTTGTAGTATTGTTGCTTTTTTTTGTAATTTTTAGTTATTATAATTTTGTTCATATAATCATTGCCATTGTATTTTAATTATTGTTGTTCATGTTTTTTTTCGTTTTTTTTAGTTACTGTTTTTATTTTGTTGTTGTCATGTTTTTATATTAGTTGTTTTTTTTTATAAATATTAGTTGATGTTTTTATAAATATTGGTTGTGCTTTTTTTAAAATAAATTATTGTAATTTTCGGACTAAAAAAAAGTGCTAAAAAAATATGTTGTTTTTTAAAAAAAAATGGTTACTAATTTTCGGACTAAAAAAGTGCTAAAAAAAATATATGTTGTTTTTTAAAAAAATGGTTACTATTTTCGGATTTAAAATAAACCAATAAACAAAAAAAATGTGTGTGTTCCTTTTTATTTAGGTACTAATATTTTCGGTCTAAAAAAAAAATAAATAAAAATGTTGTGCTTTTTTAAGTAATTTATTCTAATTTTCAGATTAAAAAAAAATGATAAAAAAAAAAAGATATGTTGTTTTTTTTAACAATTACTATTTTTCGGATTAAAAAAAAGTGATAAAAAAATGTGTGTTCCTTTTTTATTTTCGGATTTAAATAAAGTTTTTTTTTCAAATACTAAAAAATATTTTTTTTTAAAAATAAATGGTTACTAGTGTCACTACTCTTTCCTAAAAAAAAAAAATAATATAATAACAAAAATCTTTTTTTCAACAAAAAAAGTAAAAAGGCCCCCCTTTTTATTAAATAATAACTATGACAACAAAAAAAAAAAACAACAAAAGAAATTTTTTTTTTCTCTCCATAATCCGTTTTCAAAATACCACTTGTTTAGTCTAGGTTTGTTTTTTTAAGAGAAAAAAAAAGCGCTTCAAGAATCACGCGTTCTAGGGTAGAATAGTAAAAAAGGGTAATAAACCAATCAATCGTTTTTAGCGTCAAAACGCTATTTGCACCCGCGGCACCCCTTTTTTAAAAAAAAAAGCACCAAAACGCTATTTGCACCCCGCGTTCTCTTAAAACAGCAAACCCATCCATTTTTTTACTACAAGCCCATCTTTTCAAACACAACCTAGTTCACAAAAAAAAAAACGATTTGGTCACGCTTTTCACACCTCCTTTTTTTAATACAACCCCTTTATTATTTGCACCCCCCCTTTTATCACATATTCCGTTTTTATTCACCACGTGATACTTCCAAACCGTTTTCCTTTTTTTCTTTTTAATCGAATTCGCGTAAAAAAAAAATAGGTTGTTACTAGTGGTCACTCTGAGCCTTGCTTGTTTGACCGTTAGGACTAACCTTCCTTTTTTCACAGCGGATTAATAGCGGTGATCACTCTGAGGTTACTCGTTTGATCATCGCAAACATTCGCCTAAACTTCTTTTTAGTTAATAAAGTACAAACATAATTTCGACTCCTTTTTATCACGCTTCCCGGTAAGCACGTTTTCAAGCGAACAAACGCTCAATCACAAACCGGTTGTCTATAGCGGTCACTCTGGGCCCGACTCGTTTGAACGCTGTAAACACCTCCTTTTTCAAATAAGCCATTTATGACGACCACTCTGGATTTATCTGTTTGGTCACCATGAACGGCCTCTAGTTTTCCCAAACTTTTCAAAAAAATAAAAAATACCAACACACAAATTTTTTCTAACCAAGAACTACGTAGCTTTGATTTCTCCATCGCACCCGGAGATACGTAGGAGCGGGGGCCCACTCCCGTCGAGCGCAAAAAAAAACTAAAATTTTTATTAAGTCTTCTTTTCCGTTTTTTTTTGCAAATAACAAAAAAGGGTAAATTAAAATGTTTTCTTTAAACTAATTTTTTTCTACACATTTAATTAAAAGGTAACCTTTTTAGGATGTTGCGGGGTGCTAGCACCTTCCCCGCACTTAATCGACCCCCGAACCCAAAAACAAAGGTTTTTTTCAATGTTTTTCCTAAAAATAAATATTGATGGCGGCTCCATTGTTCAAAAGCAACGAGGAATCCCTCCTCCGGATTCTTCGGTCGCTACAACGATTGAGTAAGTAGAACAAACAACAAAGAGGAAAAGCCACACTCCCAAATGGCTAAATGTTCTAACTCCACGGATTGAAATTGAGTGCAATCGAGTAATGAGGTAGTTGATGCAGTCAATGCAACTCATAACCATTGAATTTGATTCTCACACAATCTCAACCCTTGAATTCATTTGTCAAAAAATAAAGAAAAATATCAGTATAAGCGAGACACACACTTGACTGCATACAATTCATATCCCTAACTGCAGAACTACAACAAAATGCAAGCTGAATTCTCAGAAATGGATTGGTGCAGCACCCCTCTCTATCTCTTCCTAACTTGCATTTTTTAAATAAAAATAAAAATTGAACAAAGCAAACAATGGTGTATGAAAACCAGATCCAGTGGCTGATATTAGTGTGACTTCATGGCTGGATGAAATTTGTCACCGCACCTAATACGAATTCCGAATCCAGGTCCCTGAATTTCAGATCTTAGAGAGAGTCCTAATTTACCTAACATGCCTAGAATGAAAAAAAAAACAGTATCCCAATGAAAACAGCCCCATGTCCCAGTAGCAAAGGTTATCTATCCATTTTGACATAAAAGCAATGGATGTTATCCTTATCCAGTTTGCAATTTCAAAGATAAAAAAGGATATAGAGGGGGAAGAATGCATTCAGTTGCCCTTTCTTTCTGCACTTCACCTATAATCAGACAAACTCAAACTTCTGATACAATTTTACTTTTTAGCAATTCTTTAAATTGATGGTCTCATAATGAACATTTTATTAAGAGTAAATCATCATTTTCAGCACAGCGATATAAAATAAAAAAGGATAAAGTTCATTGTTACCAGTAAGTAGAAGCAAAATTGACTCCTTACGTTGTCTAAGCAAAGAAATAGTTTCAACTACGTTCCAAGCACTCATTGCTCTGTTGCCAAAGCAATTAGCTCAATAAGATAAACATCCAGATCAATGTTGAAAAATTAAATTAGAAATAAAATAAAGGTGTAGATTTTTGCCGTCATGTTAGAACAGGTAAATTTCAATATCCCGCAATTAAATCTCACCAAGTAAGGAGGATTTGCAACTATAACTTTGTAGGAATGCTACAATTCTTATGGTAACTCCTTTGGGTGATTGTAGTCATAGACTGTGTATTGAATTCCATATTCAGCAATGAGCCTCACCATTCTCTGAAAAAATTAGAACAGGATTCATGTGCCACTTTCGGATAGAAAGCCAGAACTACCATGAAACAACAAGAGAGAAACAATTTGTTAAGAGAACGAAGATAGAAAAACTTTACATGAAACTAAATTGAGGAGTAAGAAAGAAGAAATCAGATGTGCTTCTTTGCTATCGGCAAAAACCATCTCTGGCCAAAGCAGCAACAATGTAGAATTTAAAGAGCACCGAGCGAACACCTGTAAAAAAGAAAAAGCCATTTTGTAAAATGCCAAATCCTCAATCACAATCCCCAATTAATGGAGCCATCAACATCTGTAAAAAAATCAACAACTACAATCATAAACATAAATAAAAGAGGGAAAAAGAATACCAGAAAACAATGAGTAATTTGTCATAAACATTAAGCTACAAAATCATCTCTTCAAACTCCATTCCCCATTAAATCTGTAAAAAGAACAAATGACTTCAAAAAAGAGGCAGGGAAACCAAACATGATCAAAGAGAGATAGAAATAAAGAAAGGAATTTGCACCACAGTTTTTGGCACATAGAGAAGCGGAAAGCCGAAGGTGTCACGGTGCCGGTGGCGATACAGTCGTCAAGTTCCAGAGTCCACCGCAATGGGGCTTCCTTTGTAAGCGGCAACAAAGATTCTACAGTCAGCGATATGAGACGGAGAAGTAGGGTGTCACTGAGAGGGAGAGCATCGCCGAGAGGGACGTCGCCGCGCGTAGTGTTTGAGGAGGCCGCAACGTCGCGGTGAGAAGGTTTCTACAGCCATGACGCTCTCCATCCTTCGCTTTACTCCCTCAGCCTCTAACCTCTCTCGTTCGTCCCTCTCTCCCTTGTTTGCTATGTGTTGAAGCCAGCAAATCCATTTAGGCAACAATTTTGGGTGTAGAGAGTGTTTTGCGTGTTTCACTTCCCAATTTCTGATTTGCTACATGGAAACACAGTGAGCGTAGAAAAAAGGCACGTGAAGGGATCTTAAAAAGAAGAGAAGCAGGAAAATGAAAACAGGTGTGAAGAAGACGAACACGTGGCCAAATAATTCTGCAACCAGATCTTTAAGACAGCAACAACCATAGATGAAGATCTGGTAACCACGCTGGTGACGCTGATGACGACATCTTGCTGAAATCCAACGCTGACCAAATCACGCTCCATTTTTCTTCTCCATCCCTTCCCTGACAAACCCACACCGCACCATACCACCATAACCATCCCTTGCTGACTGGAGCTTACTTGGCAACGACGTACCGCTGCATCCCACGTGCACCACACGGCGGCGAGCCACTGGCTAGAGAATTGGAGGGAATCAGAGGGGTTAGGCGGGAATGCAGGCGGGAAGGCTGTGGAGACTACATCGGATGTATATTCTTTGATAAGATATTTTAACAATACTTTTAAAACATTATCACGTCTACTCTAATATTGTACAAAAAGAATTTGAACAATTATTTATCAAAAAAAATGAAAAATTGAGCATTATACAAAAAATAAAAGAAATTTAGACATTGGTTTAATTTATTTTAATTTAATATGGATGTTTCACACGTGGCAAAACAGGAGAAAAACTTGAATCTATAATATATATATATATATATATATATAAATTGAATCTAAATTTTTGAATCTATTTCATATGTAATTAGATAGACATGGATGTTCTTTTGCCATGGTTAATGCACTCCATCTTAAGGGGCGGGCTCAGCTAGGACTCAGGTTCGATCCCCGACGATGGAACAAATTGCAGTCAGGTTTTACTTACCTCTCGGCCGAACTCCAGATTATTCAGGACTCTTTTTCCCTGGACATCGGAGGGGTTTGACCCCTAGACCAAAAAGAAAAGATTGATATGGATGTGAATCGCAATACCTTTGAAGGTTACATCTCTAGTCTGGGAAGCAATTCATACATTATGGTTCATGAGAACAATACTAACAATACACTACAATGCAAAACAGTGGTTAAACAAGACTACAAAGCAACACAATAATACTTAAAGAAATTAATACGGTTCCTTCGTACAAACAAACTTAACATTCAATTAAATTCGTCCTTATTTTGTTCAATTATGTTATTAGTTATAAATGCCAGAAGTTATCTAACTTAATTTTTTTTCTTCAAGTGTCACTCCCTTTTAATCTCACAAATATCTTGATAAAAATGCTTCTTAAACGCATCCATATGAACCTCTTGTAGACAAATAGCAACCAACATAGATCCATTCCCATCAGGACCAGGAAGAAGCAATGAATCCCCATCAAAATCATGTGTTCCAGGACCCATATAAACCTCTTTCCCCCACCCAAAATCAAGCCCATATATTGGTAATGTCAACCAACTAACAACTCCTAAATTAGGGTTTCCATAGAAAGGCCCCTTATCACTCCCTATTGCATGAAGATCTTGAAACTTTGTCAAATCCTCTTCCCTCTTGAAGAACTCAATCCCCGACCTCACATACTCATCAGTTACCTTCTCGATCGCTTCCCTTAACCTACTTGATGCATACCCCAACGGCTTTGAAATCAAATCACCCGCAAGACTAGTAGCCACCACATCCAAACTCGCGTTCCCAAAATACCCTTTTGGCAAAGGAGGTTGCATACGACACCTCCAGTCAACACAAACACCAAGCGCAGTTTGTTGTTCATTTTCGTGTCCCCTCGCCTTGCATGCACTTCTCCATATATGACCCGTTACTGTCTCATAACGTGTATATCCACGTTCACTACTTGGTTTATGCCAACTCTCATTCGCTGTTTTTCTCAGTTTCTCAACTTGGTTTTTACTCATTTTGAGAATGGCAACATTGGTTTTCTTTTTTCTCTCTTCCAAATTATCTGAATGACCTAGCAAAAGTGGAGGGGCAATGAACTCCCAATTAGTGTTACATTGTTGCAAAGGTGGTTCTCCAGCACGCAAAATTGTTTTATCAAGAAACGGCATCGTTTGGAGAGGCTCGCCACGTGCAAGTCGTGCCCATTCAGAAGTGAAGTGCAAGGCACTTTGTCCATCTGCAACTGCATGTGAGATTGTCAAGCTGATGCTTATTCCGCCACACTTGAACCTCGTGAGTTGCACAAAAACTAACGGGAGCTCGTTGATTGGGAGGGTGTAGTCAACATTCGGGATAAGGTAGTGGTAATGATCTGAAGAAGGTGAAAAGTCATCAAGATCATCAAATGTTGATGAGGATTCTGCTTCGATGAATTGAATACCCTTGGCATTGCATTCAAGTTCGAAACGACCAGTGTTTTTGTCTGTCCATTGTAAACGACCAGCTAGTGGATAAAACGACACCAGAACTCGACTTAAGGAGTCTTTTAAGATGGTGGCAATAGTGGAGTTTGGGGGATTCAAAAGCCAATTTTGTGAGGGGCGGTAGAAGTATATTGTGGGGACATGAGTTATGATTCCTATTTGGTCCCATTCGGATAATGATAAACGACCACCCCATGTTGGCTCCATTGGTCTCACTAAGTAACATCCTTTGAAGGTTACTGACATGTTGTTTGCTTATTGGCTTTCTCTCACGTACACATACAAGTAGTTAGTTACTTTGGTGATTGGGATCAAACGTTTCATTAGATTTGTCTTGTATATATAGCTATTGGTTTAGTCATTAGGAAAAATAAAAAAATATGGTTTACTTTGCTCACCGTAAATGTTGTATTCAGTTAGGTGACATGAAATTATTGTGATGGTTGGTTTGTTGCATGAAAGTGTCGGAATTTTAGCTTGAAATTAACCCAATGCAATGCATACATGTTGCTTTCATTTTTGGAAATCACTATAAATGATTAAAAAATTAATAATAAATTTTAAAATATCATTACGCCTAGTCTCATATTGCAAAATCAAATTTAAACATTGATTCAATTCATTTTACTCTAATGTGAAAGCTAGACATGTGTAACAACAAGGGAAAAAATTAAATGGCTTAATTATGTTTTTCGCCCCGGTAAATTTAGAGGTTTATGTCTTTTTTCACTGGAAATTTTTATTTTGTTTATTGTACTCAATTGGATGAAATGAAACTCTTGTGATGGTTGGTTTGTTGCATTAAAGTGTTGGGATTTTTGCTTGAAATTAACCCAATAAAATGCACACACATGCTACTTTCATTTGTGAATTCATTTGTTACTCCGTTTGAGATAGACAATCAAACTTGACTTCTGAGTTCTGAATTTGTTCTTGGCACGTTCGGTTTTCATTATTTCCTTGTTAGGTGTCATTCTTTTGCTAATTGATATGAAACAACATTCTCAATTTCCTGCTTATCAAAAAAACATTCTCAATTTCCCTTTTTTTTTATAAGCAAAATTTCATTCAAAGAGCACTCGGAGTGCTCAAACCCAACCAACAATGGTTACAAATTGTTTAGAACTTGTAGTGGATTAGACCACCATGATGAAATAGATACACATGAATGGAAATCTAATCTATAAACACTCCAACTCCAAGATAAGCTCTTGATGCGGATTACTGTTGAGTCAACATTCGCTTCCTCCTCTTTAAAAATGGCTCTGTTCATAGCAAGCCAAATGCTTCAGCAAGTTGTTAGCCATAACATATGTTTCGTACGCTTTGATTTTTTTCCCTTTGCACAAAGTTGCACATCCAAGGAATAACTCCTCCAGAGGCTTGGACAAGTCTAGATCAACGCCAATCCAAGCGCTGACTCCTTCCCAAACTGAAGTTGCGAAAGGACAATTGAGAAACAGATGAGATATTGTCTCGGCTTCTTGGTGACATATGGGGCAGCGGGCATCGAGATCGGAGTTAATGACATTCCTCCTAAGCAATTGCATGCGAACCGGCAGTGAATCCAACAAAAGACGTCAACCAAACACTATTACCTTCGATGGGACAATACTTTTCCACAAGGATGCCGAAATTACCTGTTGACCCGAAAGGGGTTGCTGCTGAATGGGCGCGGAATTCAGCTCCGAATAGAAGGATTTAACCGAAAAAGATTTTGAGGAATCGTGCGGCCAAATCCACCAGTCCTTCTTTCCTCTATTCGGCGCAATGGGTAACACAATACTGTACAAAATCTCTCCTTCAGCTGCAGTCACAGGATCTCTGAAATGCTGTCAATCATCATTCCACCGCCAATTATCGCCAGTCCAACTACCCAGTTCAGCCACAGTTTTAAGTTGCCGACCACAAGCTTCAAAGAGTATAGGGAATACCTTAAAGAATGGCTCAGTGCCTAACCATTGGTCCTTCCAAAAATTAATGAGACTGCCATCCCCCAATCCTCTTCTTATGCCCACACGAATCTTCTTTGCTCCTCCACCTTAGAATCCGATAACACCAAATCCCTCCACCAGATTGATCCAATGTTTCGCATTGAGTGACCCTCCATTAAGGCATAGACAAATGAGTTAGCAAAATCGCCATACCTGTGAGATAATAAGCGACTCCAACAAGCATTATTCTCCGTCAAAGATCTCCATTTCCATTTGGAAAGAAGTGCGATGTTGAATGCTTCGAGATTTTTGATCCCTAACCCGCCATCCTTTTTTAATTTGCACACAGTGTCCCAAGCCACCCAATACATTCCGTGCTCCCCTTCCTTGATCCCCCATAAGAAATCTCTTTGGATTTTTACCATTTTCTTGATTACAACCTTTGGCGCTTTGTAGAAAGACATCATGTATACCGGGATGCTATTCAAAACAGAATTAATTGAAGTTAAAGTTCCCTTTTTATTTTCAAGTCACAATTCCCTCGATGTTGATGACAATCTATATATTAAACAATTGAGAATGCATCTCAATAAATGACATTACACATGTCATTTTCTCATGCATTTGCTAATTAATTCGCTTGCTTTAGGAAAGAATTTCATATTAAATAATTAATTGAATTTAAATATTCAAATTATGCAAATAATGAAATCCATCTAACACATATGGAAATAATTTTTGACATTCTGATTCACAATTAAACATTATCTTAACCTGTCAAATTAGTTACAATTTTCGAATTTCAAGTGGCAAAGATTTCCCACCACAATGAAGTGAAATTACTTCCATAAATTTTGGTCATTTCAATGAGTATTTCTAAGTGGTAATTTTTTGACCACATAAATAAGGACAAGTGCTGAATATAATATTTTTAAGTGGTAATTTTTTGACCACGTAAATAATGAATCTTTTTTAATCACATATTATTGGCACCTTCTTACATATGCAATAGAGTGATATTCAATTTGCCCACAAAACCAAAGAAACATTTTTTTGACGTAAAAAAAAAGACCTTTTGATTTTTTGAATGAGAGAGAACAATGGTACTAAAAAATGTAAGGCTAAGCAAGTGGCGGCAACTCCGTAGTTGATACCACCCGTCTCATTCTATAATCCTTCTCCTTAGTATTCCTCCTGTTACCATTCCTTTTTCGGTGTGTCGCAAAGATGAGTGTTGATGAGTTTAGGGATTATAGTTCTGAGCTGTGAGAGGAAGACAACCTAAAATACTAACACATCAAGGTTTGCGCCTTGAAATGGAGGGTGAAGCCTTTCACAATCTCCACCTTCATGTGAACCCATGCAGAAGATGAAAACCTATAAACTTAATCTCGCCATGAGAAGAAATGGGAATTGTTCTAATTCTCTCCACGTGCGCTTTTTCTCACTTTAATCCTTCTTTCTTTGTTGATATTATCTTTAATATTTTCCTTTTCTCTTTTATTTTTAAGGTGTGTTCTACGATTTCAAAATTTGTATTTTAGTTACCTTCAATTTTAGATTACACCCATTTATTTGGAGTATTGTTGTAAAAATATATTGCCTTTGGTCTGTTGCAGTTTTTGGTATAAGATGGAGATTTTCCTTCCAATTTAAATGGTTTTTATGGATGAAAGGTAAGGCTTTTTTTTCCTCTTTTTATTTTCCCTCTTTTAGTTTGGAAAATATATTTGTTTCATTCATATAGTTATAATTTGATCTTTTTTGTAGATCTTTGTCAAAGCATACTGATTATTTGGTTTGGTAAGTAAAAATATACAAACAATGGTTCAATTCCCATTTACATGTAGCTTTTGTTTTATTTTCTTCTACAATAGTTGTTGCACCGGTTAGGTAAGAATAAATGAGTATATCATTCTTCATTCATGTTTTAATGTTCTAATTTTATTGTCTGGCTTAAGAATGATTTACATACCCAATCTTACTGTTTTATTTTTCGTTATTAAATTTGTTAGTCTTTTGCTGACTTTGCTCACATGTTTGTCTGGCTTTCCTAGATGTTTACTATGACAATGAGAGGAGTTGAAGGTGCAAATTGAATAATAAGAAGTTTCCAAATGGCTATCGAACTTTTTGACTTTTGTAGGACTAATGTCAAGTAAGTATATGCAACATTCTTAGAGCCTGCAAGCTTTATTGCTCACAATTCATCAATTTGAGATCTTGTGTTGTAAGATTTTGAAATTGAATAAAACTTCAATAAAAAATGCATTTGTTGGATTTTAACCGTGTATCCTCAGAAAAGAATACTCCAAAGAGTTATCTTGCTGAAATTCAAGGTACATCCGAGAGGGAGCTTTTTAATTTGATAATTGTCCATGGGTGTTGCTGCAATAATTGATATAAAAGTAAGTAGGATGGGTCGAAAATGATAGATAGCAGAAATGCAAAAGGGGAAGGAACTCAAAAACATGTAAGGTTGATATTAGGAATCTCCGTTACAAGCACTACTCTGCAAACTTCAAATTTCTTACTCAGTCTTGACTTGAGGTTTCGCAAAAGTTGTGCAAATGGAGCAAGTAAAGGACGAGAGATTGGGAGGTAGACGACTCAAAAATTGTGCAATTCCTTGACCAGATATATGACCGACATGGCCATGTCATGACATGCTCATCAATATCGTTATTATTTAGAGATTCATGAGTATGAGATGAAGAATTCTAATCACCATAATATGATATCATTTGTGCTTAAAAAAATCAAATTAACATGAAGTTTTGATGGTTTAAATATTTTCAAATCACAAAAAATACCACTATTTACCTATACATGCATTTTGCTACTATAGCTTACAAAATATAATTTATTCGACAACAATTTCAATGTCATATTTATACTCGTGCATGGCACGGGTTATTTATTCTAGTATATAGTCATTTCAAGTCATTTGAAGCACGTGTTAATGAAATAATTTGATAATTAAACCTATAATTGTAATATTAAGAAATATATATGAGCTTTTGAGAGGTATGTCCTAAAATGCATGAAATGGGCTTTGGCTTATCTTAGTAAGCCTTTTTCGTAGTTGTAAACAAGTTTAACAGAGACCTCTAAACATATATTTCACCATGATCTTACTTTCTTATACTTTATTCCCAAAATATCCACAGATATCTACATATAGTGAAATATGATTAATTAGATGAGTGTGTAAACAAATTACAGTAGACTACTTCCTCACCAATCTATATAAAAGATATGTTTGTAATTATACATCGATCCAAACTCTTGTTTTTGTATAAGCGCTTTTCAATTTACACATCTAAACACATATAACTTATACAACCTAAGGTCTCATGCGATAAGCTTTTATGCCATAAGTGCTTATATTAGTTGTTTACCCAAACATGTCCTATATATTGTTAGAGTTTAATTTATGTACACATACAGACAGAGGGCAGACTCAAGTTGAGTCCAGAGTGTACAGTTGCAAACCCTCAATGTCTATAATTTTCATATAATATAGGCTAAATATATATTTTGGCCCTTTATCTTTAGGGTTGTGGTCACTTTGGCCCTTTATCTTTTTTTTTTCTCATTTTAGACCCTCATGTTTTTTGTGTGTGTCATTTTGGCCCCTGCCGTTATGTTTATGTTTTTTTAGGCAAATTTTTAAGGACGAAAATGAAATCAATTAAAAACATAAGGGTCTAAAATGATAACGGCAAGGGCCAAAATGACACACACAAAAAACATGAGGGTCTAAAATGAGAAAAAAAAAGATAAAGGGCCAAAGTGACCACAACCCCAAAGATAAAGGGCCAAAATATATATTTAGCCTATAATATACCCCCTAATTTTTTTGAGCCCTATGTTTTTTCTTTGCACACCCTCACTTAACTTCTTGCTCCTCTATCTGTTGCTTGTGTCTACACTGCTACGGGGGTTTCATCTTTTTCTTTTTTCTTTTTTTAAGCATTTCAATACCATTTTTTGTTAATTTGTTATTAATTGTTATTTTGTTTTTTTGACAAAAATTATTAATTTATTGTTGTATAAATAATTGTTAATTTGTCATTGTGTTGTGATTTATCCATTGGTTTGTCCATTGAAGTTAGCAATGATTTGTTCCAAAGCCACAACAATGTTGAAAGAGTCTTTTTTTCTCCTACAAAAATTTAAAAGAATAGGTTGCCTAATCGAAAGAGTGATCAAAGGATGGATGATTGTTTGGTTTTTTAATAAAGAATGATTGTCTAGTTACTTATATTGAGAAAGAAATGTTCATTAATATTGACACTAAGTTGATCATTCAATGATTTCGAGACACGAAGTCACGTAGAGAACAATTATAAATATGTATGTAGTCTTTTTGACTAGTATTATGATTTGAATAATTAAGTATTTATTTTTATATATTATAATTTTATTAAGTTAATTAGTCTGACCACCTTGGCCAAAGTCTTGGATACGTCGGTGGATACACTTTATAGGCTTTTACAACCACAACCAATAACAATTCATGGAATAGTTGTTGACATATAAGGTGATTATTAATTGACTAACTTCTTTTAAATGACGTGTCAACTTGTAATTGGTAAATGATGTAAAATACTTATACACCTATTGTGTATATAAATTAAATCCATAAGTGATAGATACTTGATCCCTTAATCATTTAGTCTTGAGTTCAATAACATGCGGATGAAAAATATTTGGCTTAATTACAGTTTTGGTCCCCCTATTTTTCCCAATTCACGATTTTGGTCCTTCAAGTTTTAATTTGACAATTTTGGTCCCCCTATTTTCCCAATTTGTAAAATCAATGTCCCCCTCTTAATTGGTCAAAATTGCAAGTCAATTTTGACTGACTTATCCTACGTGGCAGTCCACGTAGACTGCCACGTAGGCGCACTGTTCACTGTCTCTCTCACAGCCCTCTCCTCTCTCTCACTGCTCATCTCACTCTCACATCCCTCTCCTCTCTCTCACAGCCCCCACCGTGACCCCCTCCCCCCACCGTTGTAACGCCCCAAAAATAATTAAATATTTATTGATTTATTTATTTAATTAATTATATTAGTTTTATGTGATAGATATAATAATAGAAATGTAAGTTAATTATTTTAGTGTGTTGGTGCATATTAGGATAGGAATTAACTAAGTGGAGGGAACTAGCCCAATAGGGTATGCGAATAGGGCTAAGGAAAATAGCCCATGATGGGTGATGAGTCTACTTAAGGGAATTATGTTAGGGTTTCTCTCATAATTAGAAACAAAACACAATTTGAAAGTGAGAAGAGAAGAGGAGAGGGCGACGGCTAGAGAGAAAAGAAGAGAAGAAGGCGTGAATCCACAAGGCACAAGAGAGAGAGAGAGAGGCATAGCACAAGGAGAGAGAAGGAAAGCTAGATTTCGTGGTACTTCCTAAGGCTAGGGTTTCGATTCTAAAAGCTAAGGTAAGGGTGAGGTTCATGCTTTATAAGGGTTGGTATGAAGGGTTGTATGTGGGTTAGGGTTTGGTAGTCCTCATATGTGTATCATTTTTATTAGGTGTTTGATAAAATGCTTTGAATGCTATATTGGTTGATTTTGTCATGTAATTGATGTTCCCATGCCCTAATACTATGTTTGATGATTGCATGTGGGGATTAGGGTATGATGATTTATCACATGTATGATTATATGTTTCTGTTGCCTTGTTGAACCAATTGTTGATGATTGAACCTATTTGTTGATGTTTGAGATCACTTGTTGATGTTTGAATATGTTGTGGAGGTTGGAAATCAATTTGGGGTTTTTAATTCGCAAAGAAAACTGGGTATAGGTTCGGTTATACAGTAACTGGGGACAATCTAGTGGTCCAAAAATTATGTGGTTTACCTTTTCAGAAACTAGACTTAATGCTTGTTAATTTGGCACTAGTTTGGTTGCATTTGGAGTTGTATAGCTCTAGTTATAGGTGTCACAAGTTAGGTTAATATTCTGGAAACAATCTGGATATAGGTTCGGTATTTCATGTATAACGTTTTCGTTTGAACTACTTTTTGAATGATTCTTGATTCATTGTAAACTACACTCAATTTGTTTCGGGTTAGGCTCAAGTCCCATGTCATTTGACTGAGTTTTGATAATTTTAGAGGTGTCACAATCTAGGTCATGGTGGCTGTCCTGTTTTCTGAACCTTGTTACTTATTTACTGAAATTGTACGAATTGGACCATTATTTTGCAAAATAAAAATTATAGTCAGGAACTAGACATTCTTAGCTTTCCATAGAGGGGTCCTTTGCTAAGTTTCGATACCGTTTGATAGGTTAATTAATTCACCGAAGTAGAGGTGTGTTTGCTGGAAATTGTTATTGCTGTTGCTGAAAGAAATCATTGTTCCTGGTTCTGAAAACTGTTTCCGAAAATTGTTGCTGGTTCTGAAAGCTCTTTCCGAAAATTGTTGCTGGTTCTGAAAACTGTTTCCGAAAATTGCTGTTCCTGTTTTCGAAAATTACTGTTATTGCTCCTATATTTGGGCACTATTCCTGTTTTTGCGAGTCGTTCCTATTTTTGCGAGTTGTTCCTATTTTTGTGGGTTGCCCTTTTGCGCCTAGTATTGTTCCCTAGTGTCGTTGCCTTGTTGGTGGCCTTAGCGCCCTGTTGTCTTGTTGATTCGTTGTTGTTGCCTTGTTGTTGGCCTTAGCGCCCTGTTGTCTTGTTGATTTGTTGTTGTAGGCCGGTGGCCAATGTTGGATTGCCTCTTTAGGCATGGATTTTATGTTGTAGGCCGGTGGCCATTGTTGATTTTGTGTTGTGGGCCTATGGCCAATGTTGAGTCTTGTGTCATTGTGTGCTAAGATATGTTGCTTGTTGTTGATTGTCTGTGTTGCATCATTGTGTCGCATGCATATCATTTGCATATGGGGTAGTTGGCCCCGGAGCTAGTCTCCACCACGTTGGATTGCCTCTTTTGGCATGGATTTTTGTTGGAAGTCTCATTTGGATGGACCCGGTACCACATGCATTATAGGGTAGTTGGCCCTCTGTTGAGCATTCCGCATTCATACCGCATGTTTGAAGTCACTGACTGTGGCGAGCTGTTGTTGTTGTATATTGACTGTTGTTGTTGTATATTAACTGTTGTTGTTGTCTATTGACTGTTGTTATATATTGACTGTTGGGTCGATATTTGACTGTTGAGATGATATTTGCATGTTGTGCTGATGTTGACCGTTGTGCTGATATTGACTGTTATGTCCATGTTGTTGTTGACCTGTTGTCTGTTATGATTATCTGACTTTCTGACCTAGATATACGGTCTTTCATATGATTCTTTATACTGTGTGATATCTCACCCTTTCTGTTTGAATGTTACCACTATGTTGGTAACGTGCAGGTATCCACGAGTGAAGGCTGTGGTACTTCACTAGTTCGGTCGTGTCGTCGCTCTGAAACGTAGCACTCGGGGGGGGGGGGGGGACGAACACTATTTATATTGTTTATGTTATTTTGTGGATTTTGATGTTACAAATCTTACGTGGTCACTACGTTTGTTTTAGTTGAACCCTTATGATTTTCCGATGCGTGAATGAGTAAGAGTTGATTTGTTTTTAAGACTAAAAATGTTGTTTGCCGGTTCATCCGAGTGATGAATGTTATGTATCTGTTTAAGGTTTTTTTTTGAAGTCGAAAAGTGTGACATCTGTTTCATTGTTGAAAACTCTGATTTTACGCTAATAAATTACCAGGTAGAAATGGGTGTTACAACCGTGACCCCCTCCCCCGTCCTGAACCCCTCCCCCCTTCGCATCTCCCCCCTCCCCCCTTCGCACCTCCCCTCCCACTGTTCTATCTCTCCTTTCTCTCTCACCGTCACCATCCACAGCCACCACCCACCTCGTTTTCCTTTCCCTCCTCTGCGACCTCTGTGAACCCTCCCCCTCCTCTGCGATCTGGATCTGAACGGCGAGAGAGGGAGATCGACGAGAGAGAGAGAGAACGGCGAGAGAGAAAGGAGAGAGAGAGGGAGAGCAACGAGAGAGCGACGAGAGAGAGAGAGAGAGAGAGAGAGAGAGAGAGAGAGAGAGAGAGAGAGAGAGAGAGAGAGAGAGAGAGAGAGCGGCGAGAGAGGGAGAGCGACGAGAGAGAGAGAACGACGAGAGAGGGGGGGAGGGGGGAGCAAACCAGAGAGGGGGGGAGATATGCGAAGGGGAAGGATCAGTGAGGGGGGAGGGGAGGTGCGAAGGGGGGAGGGGAGGGGTTACGGTGGGGGGAGGGGGCTGTGAGAGAGAGGAGAGGGCTGTGAGAGAGAGAGAGAGAGAGAGAGAGAGAGAGAGAGAGAGAGAGAGAAAACGGTGCTGTGAGAGAGAGAACAGTGCTGTGAGAGAGAGATGAACAGTGCTGCCTACGTGGCAGTCTACGTGGACTGCCACGTAGGATTGAAAGTCAGGGTCAGTTTTAATTTTGACCAAATTAAGAGGGGGACCTTGATTTTACAAATTGGAAAAATAGGGAGATCAAAATTGTCAAATTAAAATTTTAGGGACCAAAATCGTGAATTGTTCATAATTGGGAGACCAAAAGTGTAATTAAGAAAAAAAAAATATTTATTGAGAGGGATCGATCATGTTGGTGCGGGTCCTTAAAACATTAGTATTCACAGTCGCATATCTTGTGCTTATCGGGGAAAAAAAACAGTCGCATATCTTGTTTACCAAAAAAGATAGATATCGCAGGTAACACAGTGGCGGTGTGGGTTTAGGGTTTTTGGCAATTGCAATGGCGTCGAGACCGGAAGCGGTAGCGCCGCCTGAGATATTCTACGATGATACTGAAGCACGCAAGTACACCTCTTCTTCTCGTATTATTCAAATTCAGGTTTTCCTTCTCTTTCTCACTTCAATTTCCTTTTCTTTCCATCTGAAAGCAACTAAATTCTGATTTCCTATTGGCGTGTAAATAAATCAAAGGCGTCACTGTCAGAGAGAGCCCTAGAGCTACTCGATTTGCCTGAAGACGGCGTTCCCAAACTACTCCTTGACATTGGTATTTCAATTTATTCCATTCCATTCATTTTCCCTCTTTCTCATTGATTCTATGCATCGCTTGATTTGTATATTGTAAATGGTTGTTTTGTATAGGTTGTGGGTCGGGACTTAGCGGTGAGACCCTCTCAGAGAGTGGACACCATTGGATTGGTCTTGACATTTCAGCCTCAATGCTTAGTATGTTTTGCTTTTCCTCTTTATTTTATTAAGTATTGTGTTGTTCTCGTTCCTATCTATTTTGCATTCTGATTGTAATTTTTGTAAAAAAAATTGTTAACTTCTAGATATTGCATTGGAGCGAGAGGTTGAAGGTGACCTTTTACTTGGTGACATGGGTCAGGTATACTATTAACTTAATTCCAGCATCATCATCATCGTCATCTTCATGTTTGAGTCAGTTTAATGTAAATGTGCTCTGAAAGCTTTCAATTTCCTCTTTCTTTCCATGTTATTACTCTTTTTGAAATTTTTCTCATCCCGATGTTCATGTGCAAAGTATAACTTTTTCATATGAAATGAAATTAACATGCATGCTTTGCATCTTGCCTTACCATTTTACCTTATGCCTTGTCCTTGGTTTCAGGGTTTAGGGCTTCGTCCGGGAGTTATTGACGGGGCCATTAGTATATCTGCTGTTCAGGTGTGCTTTCGATGAATAAAAAATCAACCTAAAAAGGATTATTATGTAGGAGCTCCATGTTAAGAAGAATATAGGGTTGCAGAAATTATATTCAATTGTAATGTGTCATGTGTACTAAAGTTGCAACATTTTTTGAATGCCCTTAAGTTCATAAATGATAATGAGATTAGTGTTGTGGTTTATTTGTAACAACGAGTTTCCCCATTTTAAACTGGGTGTGAATAAGTCTTGCTTTTCAACCAAGTTTGCTTGGTGCGGGTCTCATTTTCATTACTAATTTTGTCAACTCTTATATGATAATGCAGTGGTTATGTAATGCTGATAAATCCTCTCACAACCCTCGATTGAGATTGAAGTATGTTCCTTTCCTTATTTATTATACTGCTTTTCATTTTTTCACTGCCTGTGTTTGTTGATCATATTCAAACTTAGCCTACAGGAACCTGATGAGTTTTTTTTGCATCTCTTTATGACTTACCATTTATGTAAAGATTGGATTATGCTGGAATTTTTCACATTTACTGTCAGTTTAATAATATATAAGTTCTGTTCTTTTGTAGGGCCTTTTTTACATCTTTATACAAAAGCTTAGCAAGTGGTGCTAGAGCAGCATTTCAATTGTATCCTGAGAATATAAAGCAGCGTGAATTGATTTTGAATGCTGCATTACATGCTGGATTTGCTGGTGGTATAGTGGTGGATTTTCCACACAGGTATGAGCAAAACCTTTTTTTTTTTTTTTTTGCATTTCTAGTGTTTGTTTATAAACCAGCATCCGGTGCTTGGTAGATTTTGTAATCACTGTTCAATGGAATCTTTTAACAGATGTTGTATAGTGAAAAATGTTACATGTACTATTTTACCCATACTGATATAAAATAAAAGATCATTATGGAATTATGGTATTGTCTGTGATCCATTCCTCTGTTCTCCTTGCTTCTTTTTGCTGAACATGATCTGCGAGAACCTATGAAACCCAGATACTCAAGAATGCTAAAGTATTGTCATCTTACTCATATTCAATATTAAGGGAGATTGTTCCTCTAAAAGATTCCCCCCTTACTGAGTTGAGAAACAATCTCACTCTCAGTACCCAATTCCTTAATCAAAACCAGCCTAACCTCCCTTACGTCACCCCCCTCCTTTATAGAATATTCTTCACCTCTCTCTCCTTTGAATTGCTGAATCCCATTAGCCAATCCACAGCTGCCACCTGTACAGTTTGTTATTTCCCCTTTTTCCTCATCATTCCTCTTTCCCTTCACTACTAACTGACTGTGCTGCAAACCCTTTTCTTCATTTCCTTTTCCAATTCTACCCCTTCTTTTATGAACATGTTTCAAAGGCCTATCAGTAAGACTTGTTTTGATTAGGATTAATGATATTTTATGACATTTTCATATTGGCCAGGAAAATAATACATTTGTGACATATTTGCAAGGAAAAGAATATATGGAATGGATAAGAGAAAGATGTGTATGTGCTTTTTTGTTATGATCACAAGTATCTTTTTGTCAGTTGTTGTGATCATCATCTGGATATATAGTTTTATATTGGTAAAAAATATCATTGTCTCTCTACAAATCCATTTATGTATAATATGTAGATGTATGTTTTCTTTTTTAAATTAGTGTTAATGTTTCTAGGTTGTATCACATCTGAAGTTTTTAAGAATTTCCTGTTTTCGTGTTATATCAAGTACCCATGTTGTATCAAGTAGGGAGAATATTCTGAAATGTATTATATATCTTAATATCTTAATATCTTAATGAATTATATATAGACATCCATTGTTGGATTGTTGATTCATTCTAATTACTTCATTTATGTATGGATTCATTACCAGTGGTCAACCCTCCTTATTCAATCCTATCATCCACCTTTACTATACAAACACTTCTAAAACATTAATTATGGTAGTATTGTATACGCATTTGTGTTTTGTTCAACTTGGTTTAAAACATTCATTTCTTTTGAAATGGATCTTTGTCTACTAGCCTTCTCTAGCATGGTTTTCACTAACTGGATAATAATTCTCTTATGATAGTTCTAAGAAGCGAAAAGAGTTTCTTGTTCTCACATGTGGCCAACGAACAGTAAATGCTTCCCTATCCGAAGGTAAAGATGAAGATGGCGAGAGTTGCTCTGATGATGACAGTGAAGATGAAGAAAATCAGACAGTAAGTCTTACCACATCCGTGTATACATTTAGGGCTTACCGAGAGATGTGATGAACTTTTTTATAAAAATAATCCTTCAGAAAGTATGGCTTTGGTTATAAAGCACCTGGTATTGATTTATGCTTTTATACGCGTTCATAAATTGAAAACAGCCCTCTAAAGAGAGTTATTGTATGCACATGCATAATGGATCATAGATGAGTTAACATATCAACTTGTAATTTTCTTATCATTACCTTACCTGTGATGTCTTAACTCTATAAAGTGAGAGCTCATTGTTGAGGATGCCTTTCTTTTTCTCATGACCTTATTTATAACTAGTTGCCTAGTACACTTTGTTAACAAAAAAAATATGCTCCAGGTAGGTATCTCAGATAGGCGTAGACCCTTTCTTTTTCTCATGACCTTATTTATAGCTAGTTGCCTAGTACACTTTGTTAACAAAAAAAAATACTCCAGGTAGGTATCTCAGATAGGCGTAGACCCTGGAAGAAGCAGAAAAAGAATAAAAGCGGGAAGGGAAGGGAATGGATTGTTAGGAAGAAGGAGCAAATGAGAAGAAGAGGAAATGCTGTTCCTGCAGATACCAAGTACACTGGTCGGAAACGGAAGGATCGCTTTTGACATTTACCCCGAGAGTGTTGCATATTATTTATTATTTGTTGATGGGCATTGCAGACAAATCTGTTGGATGGAGCCTTGCGGGATATTTTTGTAGAATAATTATATGATACCGGATATTTTTCAGATGGCAATTTTCCCAAGTTTTGTGCATGTTTTTAAGATACTGATAAATTACATAAGATCTTCCATTTTTGCTTTAGTTGGTTCCTACATTTGTCAACCTCGTACAAAATCAAAACTGAATCATATTTTCACAGTTCGGCCTTGGATTGGTATGGTTGATACCTGGTGCAGACAGATTTTCTTTATGTTCCACAGCTTAACTTTTTGGTTTCAATAGAAGGTCATCACCCGTGTGATTACTTTTTAGTTTGCGGTGGTTTTTTTTAGATTATCATGTTAATGATATTTTAGATGATTGGGTAAAATTGAAGTTAAACTTGAATTGAACAATTTTTAACTGAATAAAAATGAAAATTTTGTTGATACAAAAAAAAGAGAAACTTTTGTTCATCAAACTAAGAATTAATGTATCATACTCGAGTTGTAGGTTTTTGTCGTCTGAAAACTAGGATTTTTGTAAGTGTTAACAAAATTACATATTATTAAAGTATTAATGGAGTTTTATACTTGGCTTAAATATGTTTTTGGTCCCTGTAAATATAGTTGTTTTTAAATAAATCACTGCAAAATATTTTTTTTAAATAAGTCCCTGCAAAATATTTTTGTTTTAAATATGTCATTCTGTTAACTCTCTGTTAGCCATCTGCTGATGTGGCTAACAGAGTTTTGATGTGGAATTTTTTTTTCATTTGTAATTGTTTTTATTTCTGATTTCTGATTTGGCATGCTATGTGTGGAAGAGGTAAAAAATAATTAAAACTAAAACTAAAAAGAAAATAAAAGAAATGGACCACTCTTCCATTCTCTTCTTCAATACTCTTCTTCCATTCTAAACTTCTGCAATTCATTCCCTCCTTCAGTTCCCCTCTCATGAATTAACTCCTCCTCTCTTTTAATATTATATTATATATATCAAGTAATAAAAGCTACCAAAAAAATATTAAGTAATAAATTAATATAGGGGGTGAATAGTTATTTTGGTTCATGAATGTGTGAGGCGCTATCATTGTAGTCCCTAAATGTATTAAGATTGCAAACGCATCTCTGAGTGTCTTCTTTTTCAGTATTCTAGGGACTAAATTGACAAATAAAAAACTCATTCGAGGACCAAAATAACTAAAAAAACACATGAGGACCAAAATAACTAAAAAAAACACATGAGGACCAAATCGACTTACTAAAGAGACACTTGGAGATGTGTTTGCGTATTCAATACTTTCATAGACTATAATGATGGCACCTCACACATTTAGGGACTAAAATAACTATTAACCCAAGGACAAAACTCGTAAGATCTTTTAGCACATGAAATTTGTATCCAATAGAAACATAACTATTTTAAATTTGACTCAAAAATTCAAAATATCTAAGTTTTTTTGTATATAAAAAATTGGGTACTTCTAGGGTGAGGGAGCAGATCAAATCTCTCACTGGTGAACTATTAAATATGACCCTAGGATGTAGTATAAAAATTCATCAACGGTTGTGATTTAATACTGGATGATTCAATTTTAACCACTCATAGCATTTTACAGAATATCCTAAGGTCAATTTTAGTGGTTCACCGGTGATGAATATGATTTGCTCCCCCACCCTAGAAACACCCTAAAAAATTAAGGCAAGTTTAATTTTAAATCAGTAACCCAATTATAATTTTAATGAATTTTGTTTTTGATGAATAACAACATAATTACATTTATATCATTTAAATGAAAAATCAATAATAAGAATAATTACTGATCGACTTATACAAATTACTCTGACTTAGCATTCAAATTTTGTCAAAAAAAAAACTCAGCATTCTATTTCTAATTTATAAAATTATTGTGATTACATTAAAATTATAAATTTCATCAAAAAAATTAGCAGTAGTACGAAATATTTTGTAAGAAACATACAAATTGTACTTGGTAACCCAACACCCACGCTGCTGTGATGTGCTGTGTGTAACACCCAGATATTTCGACCTTGAAAGAAATACCGGCATATTCATATTTAGCATACATCAGAGTAGCATTCTATTTTAAGACATTGAACAATTTTAACTCGATTAAAACTCATCCAAATATCCTTTTTGAATACGACAGTTTATCAAAAGGATCCATAAATGACATAAACCCAAGTGTATAGTCATTACATCTATTGTTCAACATCTCAAAATTAGAATCAACAGAAGCGATACATAACTTGAAATAATGTCTAAGTTATCATATCGAATACAACATAAACCTAAAGCAAAGTAAATATCGGATCTCCAAGATCCCTCAAGTATCTGTGACTCATATCAGCTGCTACTTATTCTTCTTGTCATTTGATTTTCCCTGTTTATCCGTAAACACCACAAACATAAACAGTGAGATAATAATCTCAGTGAGCTCTTTCGTGACCCCTCACAACACTACTTGCGGTGTTTTATTAATATTTTGTTCGGATTCCAAATTCCGATTCGTGGCATACCAAATGCCTCATGTGGATACCAAATCCTTTGGGAAGATTATATTCGTTCGGACCCCAAATTCCGCCGATTAATGGCATACCAAATGCCTCATATGGATACCAAATCCTTGGGGGGGGGGGGGTGGATGACAAATCCTTTTTATCATTTTATTCGGACTCCAAAATTTCATAATGGCATACCAAATGCCTCATATGGATACCAAATCCTTTGGGAGTGGATGCCAAATCCTTTTTTGTTCATTAAACATTGTTATGTTCTCTCTCGGACATAACTAGTCGAACGGTTTCGACGCTATAATCATATATCATTCATTTCGCTTCATAAAAATAACAATTCGGAGTTCAAACATATTCAATCATCAATGGGAAGGGTTAAGAAAAGGATTGGAGGTGAGATCGCATCGAAACAGGAGCGGAAAACCGACTTTTGAAAATGCTGTCAGTAGGGGGCACACGGACCGTGCTCATAGGCGCACGACCTGGGCGCAAAATTTGATTTTAGGAAGACGGTGTCAGACCCAGGCGCACGGGTCGGGTCTGTGCACTAGCTTACCAAAATTTTGTGTTTTCGTGAAATTCGCTATTCCGTTCAATTCCGTTAATCGTTCCGCTCCATTCCTAACTCAAATACAGTCCATAACAGCCACAATAACCACTTCAAACAATCAATTTCAAACCATCAATTAGAACTGTAAAACCTCAATGTATAGGAATCATACCAACACACGGTACAAATCAAAAATAACGATTTTCCAAAACGTGCAAACAACTAGGACATCACATAACACACAAATTCGTGAAGAACTCACCTCAATGTCGGAATCAACACGAAGTAAGCGAAAGAAGAAAAATCGATTCAAGCTCCAAATTCCCAAATTGAACCCTAGGCACCAACAATCTTCCAAATACCACCAAACTTAAAATCAAGCTTCAAACCTTCATCAATCTACCATGTGGGTGATGCTAAACCTCTAGGAGCCTTTCAATCTAACACACAACCCTTGATAACCCAAATCAACTCTTCATCTCACATAAACCCTTGAACTTTGAGAAGAAAGGATTGGGGAAAAAATAGGAAATTTTTGATGCTCTAGCCACTTGGGTGATGAAGAAAACGAAATTAAAGAGGCAAGAAGTGGTGATTTTGAGCTAGGTTTTGGTTGGGTTCCCTTCTTCTCCTCTTCCCCTTTCCTTCTTTCTTCTCTTTTCTTTCTTCTCTTTTCTTCTCTTCTCTTCTCTTCTCTTCTCTCGAACTCTCCTCTCTTTCTCACTTCTCTCATTTTCCTTTTCTTTTTTAAAACCAACCTAAATGAGAGTGTGGGTGTGATGGGGTAAAATAACCATCATGCCCGTATTCTCTACTTAATTTCTAAGAAAACCCTTCATCATCCCCGTATTCTCTTCTTGATGAGTAACACTGGAGCACCCCATGGCGAAGCACTCGGTCGGATAAACTGCTTAGAGATCAATTCTTCAAGTTGGGTTTTAAGCTCTCTCAATTCCAAAGGAGACATTTGGTAAGGAGCAATGGAAATTGGTCCTGTGCCCGGAACCAATTCTATTGAGAACTCTACCTCACGATTCGGAGGTAAAGAAGTCACTTCATCAAGAAAAACATCAGGAAATTCATTAACTACTTGAACAGAGGTTAAATCTAAACCTGTTTCAGTAGCCAATGACAACATCATAACATAAGCTTCATCTCCTTGGAACAAGCACTGACTGGCGGAAGTGAAGGAAATAACAGCTTCAGAGGAAGTCTTCGGTAATTCTACCGACTCAAGAGCAAAACCAATTGTGCGGTTGAAGCAGTCTATCGTAACATGATTAGCAGACATCCAACTCATACCCAATACTACGTCCATTCCCCTCATAGGCAAACATATGAAATCCACTACACAATTTCTATCTCCTATAGCGAGCAGGCAATTTTCACACAAAGCTTGGCTTTGAGGACTACCCTCAGTAGCAGTGAAAATAGTAATCGGGTGGGGTAGAAGAGTTAAAGCTAAACCCAACCAATCGACACACATTTGTGATATAAAACAATGGATGGCACCCGAATCATATAAAATACTGACAGGTTTATAAAAGAGAAATCCCATACCCCTCAGCAGATTATCAGAAGTCTTGACCTTCTGTGAATCTAAGGTGTAAACCCTTCCATGGGTTGTAGTGGTGTATCCTGCTTCGTTCTTCTTCTTTTCTGGGTAATCAGTTATGTCAGGAACCTTCCCCCCTACAATAGTAACTTTTGAGTTGATCCACGACGACACTCACCTTTGTGGAGGCTTCTACTCTTAGCACAAATCCTGGATTTGTGGGTTTCAAACTTGTGGATCCATTTTCCCTTGATGACCCTTCCGTTCGGATCCATCTGAAAACCCAATGATCCAAACTTTTCTTGTCCTGACTAAACCCTACTAGCATCAAACTTCATATGATCACCTTTAACCATAACCGCTTGTTGTACTTCCAGAACATAACTAGTGCAAGCAAGCAAATTCAATCATTAAGCAATGTCCTCCCTCAACCTATGCTTATTTATCTTTCTTCACCACTGATCATTCGGCACATAGCTAGCCAACCGGACTTTCCCTTCATTCTTACTTTGAAAAGTTCGAAAAATCTTTTCTACCATATATATCCAATATTGGGCTTCCATTACTTCAGGCTCTCCATTAGACTCTAAAGGTTCCATCTTAGGGAATGTAGAGTAGGTTGGGTGTCGGTCTACAGGTGGCTATGGCATTGGGGGTTGCACTCACTAGAGAATATAGTTTTGAGGAACTTCGGTCTTGGTCGAGGATTGCGTCTTGATCATCCCGCCATAATTCCGCTTATAATGCATCAAGTATTGAGTTGATCAGGCTCAATGTCTCTTAGCATCACAAGTAGAATTATAACAAAGACTAACAAGGAATCGACTCAACCCTAAACTAAACTAAGCCCGACTAGGTCGAACTGCTCTGATACCAAAATGTAACACCCAGATATTTCGACCTTGGAAGAAATACCGGCATATTCATATTTAGCATACATCAGAGTAACATTCTATTTTAAGACATTGAACAATTTTAACTCAATTAAAACTCACCCAAATATCCTTTTTGAATACGACAATTTATCAAAAGGATCCATAAATGACATAAACCCAAGTGTATAGTCATTACACCTATTGTTCAACATCTCAAAATTAGAATCAACAAAAGCGATACATAACTTGAAACAATGTCTAAGTTATCATATCGAATACAACATAAACCTAAAGCAAAGTAAATATTGGATCTCCAAGATCCCTCAAGTCTCTGTGACTCATATCAGCTGCTACTTATTCTTCTTGTCCTTTTCTTTTCCCTGTTTATCTATAAACACCACAAACATAAATAGTGAGATAATAATTCAGTAAGCTCTTTCGTGACCCCTCACAACACTACTCGCGGTGTTTTATTAGTATTTCGCTCGGATCCCAAATTTCGATTAATGGCAGACCAAATGCCTCATGTGGATACCAAATCCTTTGGGAAATATAGATGTTCGGACCCCAAAATCCGATTCATGGCATACCAAATGCCTCATGTCGATACCAAATCCTTTGGGAAGATTATATTCGTTCGGACCCCAAATTCCGATTAATGGCATACCAAATACCTCATATGGATACCAAATCCTTGGGGGGGGGGGGTGGATACCAAATCCTTTTTATCATTTTATTTGGACCCCAAAATCCGATTAATGGCATACCAAATGCCTCATATGGATACCAAATCCTTTTTGTTCATTAAACATTGTTATGTTCTCTCTCGGACATAACTAGCTGAACGGTTTCGACGCTATAATCATATATCATTCATTTCGCTTCATAAAAATAACAATTCGGAGTTCAAACATATGCAATCATCAATGGGAAGGGTTAAGAAAAGGATTGGAGGTGAGATCGCATCGAAACGGGAGCGGAAAACCGACTTTTGAAAATGCTGTCAGCAGGGGGCGCACGACCGTGCTCACAGGCGCACGACCCGGGCGCAAAATTTGATTTTAGGAAGACGGTGTCAGACCCAGGCGCACGGGTCGGGTCTGTGCACCAGTTTCCCAAAATTTTGCGTTTTCGCAAAATTCGCTATTCCATTCGATTTCGTTACTCGTTCCGCTCCATTCCTAACCCAAATACAGTCCATAACAGCCACAATAACCACTTCAAACAATCAATTTCAAACCATCAATTAAAACCGTAAAACCTCAATGTATAGGAATCATACCAACACACAGTACAAATCAAAAATAACGGTTTTCCAAAACGTGCAAACAACTAGGACATCACATAACACACAAATTCGTGAAGAACTCACCTCAATGTCGGAATCAACACGAAGTAAGCGAAAGAAGAAAAATCGATTCAAGCTCCAAATTCCCAAATTGAACCCTAGGCACCAACAATCTTCCAAATACCACCAAACTTAAAATCAAGCTTCAAACCTTCATCAATCTACCATGTGGGTGATGCTAAACCTCTAGGAGCCTTTCAATCTAACACACAACCCTTGATAACCCAAATCAACTCTTCATCTCACATAAACCCTTGAACTTTGAGAAGAAAGGATTGGGGGAAAAATAGGAAATTTTGATGCTCTAGCCACTTGGGTGATGAAGAAAACGAAATCAAAGAGGCAAGAAGTGGTGATTTTGAGCTAGGTTTTGGTTGGGTTCCCTTCTTCTTCTCTTCCCCTTTCCTTCTTTCTTCTCTTTTCTTTCTTTTCTTCTCTTCTCTTCTCTCGAACTCTCCTCTCTTCTACAAATTCCGCATCTTTTGGTGCGGGTACCCGTTTCTCTTTGATCCATCTATGTACGAATACGGGTAGACTGTGGACGACCCTTTTTATCTCTTCGTTTAGTTGGATCATGCTGTAGTTCAATACTATTGAAATCAGGCCATGAGGTCTCAGTTGGCAAGGGTGGGAACTCCACAATGTAAGTATTGAAAACATTATGCATTGTGTACGGTGGATCCACAAACTTCATATGGTCGAAATTGCATTTTGCGCATGCTGCGATTGCATGTGAACAAGGGTAATGAAGTGCTTGAAATTCCCCACACTCACAGGTTTTTGCTCTAAAGTCGACCACAAATGTGGTAGAAGGTCTACCACTTTGTGGTCGTGCAAGTTCCTGAACTCGGAACAATTGGTTGGCACGATCGTGAATTGCAACGCCATGCATTTTTGAGACTTTAATGTTTTCGGCAATGTTTTTCAACAATTTTTCAAAGAACATTGTTCCGGATGTCATCATCACCTGTGCCTGTGTTCCTCGTTTGACAAAAATCTCGTTCATCCTGAAATATGTTGCATGTATCAATGAACAGTTAGGGAGATTACGCACCCCCTTAAGGACATTGTTGATGCACTCTGCAAGGTTTGTTGTCATGTGCCCCCAATGGGAACCTCCATCGCACCACAGCAACAATTGTTCTGGGTTAATGTCTTCAACCCAAGCCACCCCATCAGGACCTAGTTCGTCAGCAATTATATTTTTGTAGTGAATGACAGATCTTTCCGTCATTGAGTATGCTGAAGCAAGTAAAGTAAGATGTTGGTAATTATGGAATGGAAAATAGAGAATAAAAAATTGAAAAAGTTTCAAAGATACTGACCCATATTGATGAGATCTTTCCTGGCAGGAGTGTTTTTGAAGTGTCTCATGAAGTTCTGTGCTATGTGGCAAATACAAAAGACGTGTTTCTAGTTGGTGTTTAGACGCCTAACAGCACTTTTGATAGACTCGTGTCTATCCGATATCAAACAAAGACCCTCCTGTGGTGTCACAAACTCTCTTAAACGAGATAGGAAGAAATACCAAGCCTCCGTTGTCTCACCCTCGACAACTGCATACGCAATTGGGAAGGTGCCGTTTCTTCCGTCTTGTGCGATTGCCAAAAGAAGAACCCCTTTGTACCTACCATACAACCATGTTCCATCAACAGAGGCCACTGGTTTGCAGAATTTAAAGCCTTTTATGCACGGGCCAAAACTCCAAAAGATGCGGTGGAATACACCTTTGTTGGTAATTTGTTGTCCATTCTCATAGAATGGTTTGGACTGCCAGTCGATAACTGTGCCTGGTATATAGTAATAGAAACCATTTAGGCATCTGGTTACTTCATTGTAAGAGTCTTCCCAATTACCGTAGATTTTTTCGATTGCTTTTTGTTTAGCAATCCAAGCCTTCCTGTAGGAACTCGTGTACGTGAACCGCTCCTTGATGTGTGCAATCAACACAGCCACTAATATTGTTGGGTCCTCCCTTACAAGTGGAAGGATACGAGAACATATGAAGGAGGAGGTCAGCTGGAGGTGATCTTGGGAAATACTGGATGTTGTACATGTGTGTGGGTGAGTCAACTGTGTAATCCCCCACAACCCAGATTTTGCTCCGAGCCTCACAACACACCTCCACAAACACATATCGTGAACACAAGAAACCTCCCAAACTGTACTACTAGATTTGTTGACTTGGTATGCAACAGAATTGTTTAGGTGATATGTTTGGATGAATTGTATGGCTATTTCTTTTGTGGGAAATTTCATTTTGAGTTTGAGTTCGTTTGGGTCTTCATTGGATAAAACTTGGTTCCGGTCCATGGCATGGCCAAACTATAAATCATAAGGTTCTGGGTTATCAGCGGTGACGTTTTGAAAGTGTGAGACAGGCTCGCGGAATGCAACACTTATGTTGGGGTTAGTTTGAATTGGTTCCTGAGCGTCTTCACGCTGAAGAATTTCATCTTCATCATCGCTATAATCCCCAACGTCCTCATTATGGACACCAACAAACATACTAAACGGTGGGGTATTAGTTTGAGTATGTGGAGTGTTAGTTGTATTATGGTCAATGGGGTTTTGTGAGGATGATGGTGTAGAGTGACGATGAGGTGTTGAAGGACTATAATGCATGTTAGTTTGGGATGATGAAGGACTGAAGTGAGGATAAACAGGTTGAATGAGATCAGTGTATGGTTCAAATGTTTGTTGAGAAAAAGGGATGTTGTGTGGTGATGAAGATGGAATAGAGTGGGGGTGAGTTACCTGGGTATAGTTTGAAGCCGCATCAACCAAATCTGCATATATTTCTGGTGTACATATACCTTGACCTCTACATTGTTGGTAATGCTCCATCATCATTTCAACATCTTCATCGGATGTAATTTCGAAGCCCGCATAAAAGTCATCACCAGCCGTGAGTGTTGTGGGGTACCGATATGTAATACTAGAAACCATTCTGGAATCGTCAGGAGATATTTTTTTTTCAATGGCTTGTTTAACTTGAGGCAGTTTGAATTTAGAGTTGAGTTTGACAAGGGTGTAGTTATCACATCTAAACAACAAACCCTGAGTATTTGATTTTTCGACATAACCATTGTAAAACACCGTGATAAATACTGGGGTTGGAGTTGGAGCCATTGATGAAGTTGGGAGTAGGAGGGTGTCTTTGATTGTTAGTTGGTAGTAGGAGGATTTGTAAATGTGTGGTTAGTGGTGGGAGATGTAGTGCCTATTTATTGAAATTTAGACGTTTTAGATTGCACTGAGGGGTTTTCGTTTTGAAGGCCAAGATTGCACCGTGACTTTTGAAGGCTACGATTGCACCGACAGTTTTAACGGCCACGATTCCACCGGCAGTTTCGAAGCATTCAAAGTGAACTGTTCAGCGTGCATTCTGCAGCGTGAATACTTGTCATAAACCATGTGAAAGACATCTGAATAACCTAGAGACAAGCAACTTCAGAAAGGCATGTGAATTAGTGTCATAAAGAGTTATTAGGGTCATAATTAAGAAGTTGTATTTTTATCACTTATTAAATTTAAGGTTTTAATGTTAAGTCACATTTAATTCAGTTGTATCAATAATTAAATATTTAATCTTTAATAATGCATTGTGCAGAGTGTGCATTGTGCAGAGTGCTGCATTGTGCAAAGTGTGCATGCTGCATTGTGCAGAGTGTGCATAGTGCTGAGGTGTTATTTTATTTAACGGTCTAGATTTTGCCGACACTATTTAACAGCCTAGATTTTGCCGACACTAAACCCTAAAATCAACGGTTATGATCATCCTAAATCAACGGTTCACACACGATCACGTCTATTATAAATACATTCTCAAATTACACTAACATTCACACCAAGAGTTTACCCTCAACCTACCCTTGCCTTCTGAGTCATCTTTTCTTCTCTGCTTCTTCCCAAAAACCATCGCCCCACCCGCTAAAATGGAATGGCAGTTGTGCCAAACCCAGTACTCAAATGACAAATTCCTAACCGCCTTTCATCACAGTGGAACTGTAACCACTGATGAACATGGTGTTGTCTTTCAGTGTCCTAATCATATCTTCTGTAGGATGAATAAGGACATCACATTCCCCCAACTGAAGGAGAAGGCTGAGAGGAAGATACGGCCAGAGGGAGGGTGGCGTAAAGACGTGAGCCGTATACGTTACCGAAAGTACGAACATGGAGAAGACGGGACTGCCTATTTTTCAGTTATGGAGATCCGCAGCGACGACGACGTCCGCACAATGATGGAATATCATGCTACACTTCCCATGGGGCGACAAATCTTAGAGCTGTACGTGGACACAATACGCACTCCAGAAGAAATCATTCATCTTCTGCAACAAAGACCACCCGCACCACAACAACCCATACCTGAAAGAGTCATTACGCACACCTGTAAAATTTACTATCAGGGCACTGTCCAGGGCGGGGAACAAGATGGTGTGTATTTTGAGGGTCCCAACACTAAACATTCCAGGCTTAAGAACAACATCACCTTCGCCGAAATGAAAGAAAAACTAACGGAAAACGCGCACGTAGAGGGTGTGGAGCAAGAAATCACTAGTATCGTTTATCGCTGCCCCTACATCGGCCCACGTAATCGTATTCGGTGGTGCAAAAAACCTATCAAGAAAGACAACGACGTTCAAGAAATGTTTCAGAAACATGAGAGGTTCCAACGTTGGATTGAAACTTATCTCGAATTGTGCGTCGAAACCAAAGAGTCTGGCGATTCCATCGTCCGTAGAATTATCCCTCCAGTCATCCGATGGCCACTACCTAAGCATGTATGGTGGAAGTAGAAGTAGTTTACTTCATGTTTGCCTCTTCTTGTATTATGTTTTCCTGTCGTTTCGTTTTAAATTTCCTATCATTGTATTTCTGCAATTTGTGTTTTTCATTTCTGTTCTTATCCTATATTAAATTCTGTTCCAATTTTTAATATCTTCATTTTTTACCGTAATTATTACCGTAATTACTTTATAAATAAGTTTACTAATTATTTTAATTATTTAAATTAATTATTATAATTAAGTTAAATTAATTTATATATTAATCAAATTAAATATAAGAAATTTAAAAAATAAAAAAACGCAGGTCAGAACTCACCCTGGTGGGGGGCGAGTTCTGCACTAGAAATAAAAAAAAATTGCATCTTTTTAGTTTAGAAAGCTGAGTGGTGGGGGGCGAGTTCTACACAGAGAAAAAAAAGTGGGTTACTTTAGTATATAATGTAGAAAGTGTAGTATTTAGGTAAATTTTTTTACTTTTTGGTATGGAATGGTTTTTTTGCCTTAAAAATTAATGCAAGGCTATATTAATTTTCATTGATATCAACCAATCAGATCGAATATTTACCTGTTTCCAATTAACGATCAAAACCACTAGTTCAGTCTGGTTCGATAATACTGGTTTTTATACATAAATATTTTCCCAAATATATGCAAATGAAGGCATTTTAGTCGCTCATTCATGTACATCTAATTAAATTTAACTAGATTCATATGGTTCTGTTGATTTATCTTAAAGTTATTATATTAAGGAATGTCATTCTATTTCCCATATTGGCCCGGTTTCTTCCTCCTTCTATCAATGGTTCGAGCTAAACATGGATGGTTCAAATCACTGGTAATTTTGGGCACAAAGCCAACCTTTTAACGCGAACTCAAGCTTAGAATTACAAAGGATCCGCTCCACCTGTTACCAATGCCACTCTGATATCAGGGTTTTTCCAAACAAAGGGAATAAACAGTTACAGAAACATCAGCAACAATTGTCAAAAAAAAAACATCAGCCACTTTACTTAATCATAGCTCCATTAAAGTCAATATGTATCAACAATTAGCAAGCAGACATTAACGAGACAATAATTTTTTATTATCACCAACCATTATTATCTCTTAAAAAACAAGCACAGAAAAATCCAGTAGATATACATCAGGAAGGTTTCCTTCCAAATTATTATACTCACACTAATTCAAGTTACTTGAATGGCATAATTACATCAAGTTTTACAATATGTACACATAATTTAAGCCATCAAGTTTTACAATATGTATATTCAATAGTTGGTCCAACGATCACATGTTAGCTTTAATGTTTGCATGTCACAGAACATTGCGCACACTGTCATCACGATCCAGGTGGTTGGTGCTCTGCATGCAAAATATAGGATAAAGGCATGAAAGATGGACCCTTTCTTTATTTTAATTTATTTACTGAATTTTTCATTTGGGTCTAATTTGAGACAGCAACTTTCCTGATTCCACAAACTTAGGTAATGTCTTGTTTGATTTATCCAATCACATTTAGCTACCATAAGAATACCATAATTTGTCAAACAAGAAAAAGAAAGAAACCTAATAGTTCTGTTAGGACAATTGAGGTGAATCATAATCAGATTTCAGGACGTTCAGATAGCAGAATATCTGGCTAATCCTGCCATCATCTTAAGTTGACCGACCATTCCTAAAATGCTCTCAACACTATTTTCTAGGTGATAGAAAGAGATTTACAAGGCGTTTGGTTCCACGTCGGATATCCACTGGACGTGAGTTTAGCCTAAAGGTACAGACTGTGGCTTTTGGATAAACATACGTTTTGGAGGTGGCTACCGTGAAAACATAATTTTAACTGTCACTCATGCCCCTAAAGAATATATGAGATGCTATCCATTTACACTGTAAACGAGTTTAATCCAAATGTTTGATATTGTTTCAACTTGAGTATCTTTAGAAATTACCTCCAATTAGAAAGATTAAAAATTCATGTACCAAAAAAAAAAGATTAAAAATTCTTTTTCCCTAAAATTTGGTGAAACTCTCTTCAATATACCAATAATGAGTCAATGTTATTTGGGCAAAGCGCAAGCATATTTTATCAGGAAATGCTTATCTATCCCATTATAATACTAGAAGAATGCAATTGTTTATGTAAAATAACCAGGTTTTCTGTATTGTCAACCAAAACAAACCAAAAGTACTAAAAGTGCACACCTTCTCCAAGTAGCTGTTCAAATCGAGCCACAATATGTTTTCCATAGGTGTATTTCTTCAAAGCATGAGCATGAACTCTTAGGCGAGAAACTATCAATGCTCGCTGATTTTCAGAACAGATCTCCATAACCTTTTGGATCACATAATTTGCAAATTGGTCTTTCATCATTATCTACAATGAAAATTGAGCATGGTTCCGTTAGCAATAATACAAAATCCAAGATACAGATTTCCAGAAATAAATAAATAAATACACCATGTGCAGGTGTAGTTCAGTTTAAGTAACTACACTCCTTTATTCTCCGGTAAGGATCAAGAAACAAACATTTATACGCAGGTGTAGTTCAGAAACGAAGTAACACAGTAACCCATTTATTTGGGTTGTAAACCGGCTAACTTATGTAGAATAATCTAGGGGTTGTGTTGTTTTTCACATTGGACCAATTTTTCATAACATGAGTTCTCCGGTGTCCTTACCAATAACCACTCTATGGTGCTCTGCTCTGTTCGTGGTTATTTTGAGGAAGTCTATATAACTTCTGTGAAGAAAGACTGGACAGCTACTTTATATTTTCAAGTAATTCTGTAATGCTGTATTATTATGTATCTTCCCCTACCTGAATTTTATCTTCCTCATTTCTAATAATGTTTTTAACTTTATATATATATAAATTAAAGCAAACAAACAAAACTTCATTCTAATTTTTCTGCCAATGTATAGTAATAATAATAATAATAATAATAATATATAAACATTTTACTTACTTGTAAATGTGAGTAGATTACAATTGGTGTAATGGTCATGTGTTTTTTGTCAAAAACTTGTAAATGTGACTAGCCTCAAAAATATTACTTACCAATAAATTATCACTTTGTTCGTTATGCCCAACAATCTCCGCAATTAACAACTGCCGTTCAGTGGCATCACCATACTCCAGACACTTCTCAACAACATTTGATGCAAACTTATGTTGGCACAATTGTACAACATGTCCTGACAGCTTTCTAATAATTTGGCTCCTTTCCTGTGGCTTTCCTCTCTCCAACACATGCTGTAATGCAATTAGCTAAGCATCACGACTCAAGAAATGAAAGAAATTCACATAAGGTCGTCAAAGCAGGTGCAAGATTCAAATGTTAGCCATGTGATGTGAACCCCAGAATTTATCTACACTGTTTCAAGCATTCAATATATTTTATAAACTTATTTGACAAAGTATTATCAATTAACTAAGATACATAAAGCAAGTATTCAAAGGTCAAGGAAAGGGGGGGAGGACCTCAAACATCCCCTCAACCGAAAATAAAAACAAAGAAAACTTGGACATGTTTGGATAGCACATTTGAATTAATTCTGGTAGTCAGCACTGCACTATCTCAAATGCATTGTATTTTTTCAGTTGGCAACCATGACAAATAAATATCATCATAGCACACATAATATGATACAGCTGGAAAACGTTGCTTATAAAATCAGGAAAACAATACTATGACACATCACAATGGATGTACACAACCCAGACCATCAAGAAGCAATTTATCTTGCAGCAAAGCTGGTCCCATATTCTGCCTGAGAGTACCAACAAAACAGTTGGAAAGCCATGGCCATTTTTCCACGGGTAGAAAACTCCCATAGAGCAATGTTTGCTCTTCTTCCTCCCCTCTTTTACCTCTCTGCCCCCCGTTGCCCATTAACACCTTTCTTCACAGCATTCACAGCAGACAACCCAACCCTTACTCATTCGATGCAACTTGTACTAGAGAGCACCCCAACCAGATGATAGAACATAATTCCATCTTCAGGCTAGTTATAAAATACCATGGGAGTCCTAAAATTTAGAATCCAATTCATATCCAACATCCAACCCAAACCTTTTAATGAGTCAATGACCCTTGTCAATTACCCAGGGTGATACCATTAGGAAAATCACATCAAATGGCTTAAGTAGCAGATGCTTTATGGCTGTCTTGATCCATTGCAGGCAGCGAATCTGTCATAGTAGTTACCCATCGCCATGGTAGTCAAAATCACTAGTTGGAGCCGAAGATCGTGTGATCTTACTATTTTTTCCACAATCCACGATCCCAATCCGGAGCATAATCGCAAATCAGTAAGATCGGCCAGGATCACCCTGCTTAACTGTAGGGTCGTCTGTCGCGCACTTTCTTGCTTCACAGGTACAGGACTCAGTTCTGAAACCTTTGGGTTTCTGGGTTAAAAATTAAAACATAAGTCCCATAAACATATTTCCATAACCCTCACCTTCTCACAACCCCGACTAATCAAGACCCTCATGATTTTCAAACTGTCTCCCTCTGTCGCTCCGAAGTCGCAACCTGCAGTGGCAAATCCGTTCTCAGCTGTGCTATATGAAGCCTCCACCGCTGCTGGTTTGCCACCAGCTGCCAGAGCAACACTTTGTTTTCTCTCTATGGCCCTTTCTCGATTCTCCCATGTCTTAGTTCTCGGAGTTAGTAGGGCATGTGCATTTTTTTACTTTTTCTCGGAGTTATTCTAGCTTTAAATTGGTGGTTGGGTCCAGTGGTGGACTTGAGTAGTAGTGAGGGGGGTCACTTGAACCCCCTGAATATTTTTTTTTCCATTTATCACCCTATACAAAACAAATTGGACCCCCCCCCCCCAACCCTGAAAATATACTTTTGCACTAGGAAACCTAATTTTGCACTAGGACCCCTAATTTTAATTATATTTTTAGCGATGCGTGCTTTTAAAATTTTTGACCCCCCCCCCCCGACTCTGGTACTGGATCCGCCACTGGTTGGGTCTGCTTGTTTAGCTCGGGTTGAGTGCAGAAAGTCCCAATAAAATTGATTGATGGTTGGTCTGTTTGTTTAGTTGGCTTTTGTTAATTTTTGACTTATGAATTGTGCATGACTTTCTTAGGATTTTTTGAATTTAAGTTCAATTAAGTGTTTGCAGGACTAGACATCTATGGGTGGCTCAACGGATGAAGGATAGGCTCTTTTTTTTTTGGATAGGCAAATGTTTGTGGTTAATTAGTTAGGGGAGGAGGAAATATAAGGATCGGCTTTGGCACCATCTTAGAAACTTGGGTTTGAGCCAAACTCAACCCCCAAAACCAGCTCATGGGGCGAGAGTTGCCCCCTACTTATTTTAAATATCCGCCATATCACTATCCAATGTGTGGCCCTCAACAAGTAATATAACACCAGCTGAGACTATCACAACTCAAATGATGTTATTTGAAGCAACCAGACAGTTTTAGGTGTAATCAGAGTATCGAAATTGGAACCACAAGACTGGTAATTGTGTAATGCCGACAGGCCACAATGGATCTTTTGCTACTTATAGTTGTTGAATGACAGAAAGAGCATGCATTTCAAGTTGATTCAGTTTCCACTATGCATAATAACTGCAGTCTACTGCTAATAATAATCAATATTATAATACACACGCATAGAGAGAGAGAAAGAGAGAGAGAGAGAGAGAGAGAGAGAGAGAGAGAGCAGCAGCAGCAGCATCAACAAACCTGAGTAACATAATTACCATACTGGTCCTGAGCAAGTGCACAAGTTGACTCCAAGATTTCATCCAAAATAAACTGACATTGAACGTCATCTGAGCAATGCTCCAAAACTCTCTACAAGAAACAATATCAAAGGACTAAATGTGAATTCAAACAAAAATCAATTTCTTCTACGGACATGTCAAATGCAATAACCTTACCTGTATGACTCGGCAACCGTAAGGATGCATGGATAGAAGAGCAACTTGACCACGGAATGCAGATATTATAAAGCCCATTTTTTTGGTTGGAATAGATTCAATGCATTTCTGAATTACATGATTCCCATTTTGGTCACGAACACATCTCATAACATGTCCATCTAGTTCATGAACAAGCTGAGCTTTCTGCTCAATATCCATAACCTCAAGTGCCTGTGCACAGGCACAAAAATAAAACAGTAAGATAATCTAAAGCTCGAGTTGTAGCCAAAACTTAACTCTATTTTCCGCTTTCTTCTTAGTAAAGAAACAACACTTAGAAAGATAACAATGAAACAAGACAGTTACAGAAAAGTTGTCTATTAACCTTCAATTGTACCATTGCACATTCATCAATAGAATAATCAAATGCATTTTAAAGCTTAGCTAAGCACTAAGTCCAAACAATTTAAGGTTGTATAAGTGTTGTTTAGATAATACAGCAGTACAGTAAAAGTAGTTGAGTTATAACATAACTTTTTTACAATTTTTTTTCTGATAGGTAAATGTTAGCGGTAATTAGATAGGAGGAGAGTGAAATGTTAGTTTAGAAAATTCGAACCCTGGACCTCTTGCTTTAAACTCCTTTGATTTGATGCCCCTTAGCTCACCAACCGAGCTGCCTATCTACGGTGCAGATTTGTTCTGTCTGGGGGAAGTGATGAATCAAGAGGGTTGACACTTGAGAGGGAGAAGGGGGATTAAGGAAGAAAAGGTTGGGTAATTATTACATTTGTACGATGTTTTTTTGACATATTTGGATGATTTTGTATGGTACAAAGAACTGTTCCCTAGTCTATTTAGCAACAACTTTCAAGGCTTTTGTGCTGTGTTTCATCGTTTATTTTTCATTATGGCCTGTGGTTATTTTTACAATCGAACACATATAAAGTATTCTTGTACTATCGAGTCCTTTTTGTTTCTTAGCAAATCAATCTCATCCGAGAATTCGTGGGATAGACAAAAAAGAAAAGACGTCTCACCCTAGAATTCATGGGATAGGGAAAACGAGAAAAGACATTCTTTGTTATTTTCCTAGTCCTAGCTGTCAAGGAAGCCTGACCAATAGTATCAATACTTGAAGCACAAGGAACATGCTCAACATTCTTTGTTTTTGTGATTCTTCTATTTATTCTGCTAAACTCAACTGCGATAGTGATGGAGATAATCTGTTTTTTTGATAGAGTTTTACTTCATTCCATCTTTTATATGTTGTTTACACAAGGAAAAACCCTACACAATCCCCTGCAGATATTAGCATGACTAAATACGTTCATGTATTCCGTCAAAAAAAAAATACGTTCATGTATTACACTAAGTAAGGAGTCTTTATCGACTGCAAACACACTGATTTCAAAATTACATGAAAACTATAACTTAGCTACAATAAGAAAATATAAATTTGAGATTCACACTGCACGTTATAAAAAGCTGAAATTCTAGCAAATGCCTAAATAAGATCAGCATCCAGACATAAAAGTAAATCAGAAATATTATAGTTCAAACAACAGAAAAAAAAGTTGTACCCACTAAAATCCATGAGCATAACTTGTAACCAGATTACAATAGCTTCGAAGACTAGTGTCATAAAGCTACATGAATAAGTTGAGATAAATACCTTCTGGATTACACGACAACCATACATCTGCAAACTTAACGGCAGTATTTGACCAACAAGTCGATTTGCAAGTTCCTTCCGCTGCTCAGGGCTTCCATATTCGAAAAACTGTGTATATGAGAAAAGGAAAATTTAGGGAACAACAGATTTTGAATAACTAAGTTACTGTACCTTACTTCAAAAACACACCTTCTGGATTACGTAGTTACCAAATACATCAGTCATTAGTTTAGGCACGTGTGGAAGAACCTCTCTGAACACCAACGCCTTCTCTTCAACACCACAAGTTTCCAACTTCTGCTGAATAAATCGGCTCCCATGCTGATCAGCACTGGAGTAAAAATCCATGTAGAACTTAATTTCCAAAACCAAGAAATTGATCAAGTGATAGGTGGAAAGATATTTTAAAAGACTACTTGCCTAAATTCAACAATATATCCAATAATATCTGATAGCTCAAATCTGCGACCTTTGCCAGATTTCAATTCTTCAAGAAAATTAACAATTTTGGGGTTATGAGCACTGCCGAAGGCTCTTTGACCTTGCCATCCATATAAGATACCTCCATTTCTACCAGAAGCTGGAGAAATATTCATTTCATTCCTTCCTCCTGGAAGGCCAGGACTGCCTTCTGGGTATCCCGATAAAGCCGGACTAGAAAGTGGGGAACTTGGATACTGCATTAAAAAACCCATATTTGATTGGTGTCCAAAATAACTAGGAATCATTAGCCCACCTCTATTAGAGTTCAAATCACCACCACTTCTCTGATGGTGTAAATTTTTGTCATCCAAAGAAGCACCACTATTGGGCCTCTTATGGGGGTCAAAAGGGCCAATTTGGCTACCAAAGTTTGCCCTAGGTGCTGGCAGATGACCAGAAACACCGTACCCCTCCACAAAAGGTGGTTGATGATATTGCATGTACATAGGATCACCAAAAGAAGGCTGCAGAGGATATCCAAATTGGCCAAGGAACTTGCTAGCATGTAACATTTCAGCTCCATGTAGAATACTACCCCCACTAGAAACCCCTGATGCTTGTGGAGCAAAATTGGAGCCAGTAGCCCCATCGACAACAAGTGGTACAGCACCATGAGGGTATGCAGCAATATATGGAGGAATACCTGTGGGACTAAAAGAATATCCACCCACATATTGCGGAGAATATACGCCTGAGGCCTGCAAGTTAGTGTAAAATGGATTTGTTGAGGCCATATATGCTGCTGCCATGGCATGTAATGGCGGTGTGAACCCTGATGATTGCAGTAATGGTTGGACATCAGAGGAGGAGAACTTGCTGGGATTGTGAAGAAATGGTTCCATACCAGCATATGTACTTTTCCCACTTTGAGGGTTAATACTGGGAGGCTCACATGGATTGTTTTGTTGCTGATTTTGAATTGGAATATTCTGGAAGCTTTTCTTCCACTTAACTTCACAACTCTGGCTATCTGAATTTGGCAAATTAGATACACTAAGATCCCTTAATTGAGACTCAACATTTAATTCACTCATGCTCGTGCTTCCAGTGGATTCAAGTAACGAAGAGCTTGTGACAGAGGCAGGGGAATCAACATCCGATGACAATCTTATATCATCTGGGCCTACAATAGGTTTAGCAGAATCTAGTATGGTGACAGCATGATCATGGGAAGAACTGGAACTCGAATCTATGTAAGTTAGTTCATCCACCACTCCAAGAGACTTATTATATACAGGTGGCGTGGGGCGGGGAAGATCTTCCTGTAAGTTTGAATTTGGAGGAGGGAAAAGAAAAGTCAAGGGTTTGATTCGATTTAAATCTTGAACTCAACCACTTACAAAAAATAGTAAAACAAAAGGATCATTAACCCTGTAGAATGAAGTAAAGTTCAGACTGACTTCAGACAAATAAAATGTTCACATCGAAGTAGAAAAAAGAAATGAACTAAATATATACTTTATATGCATAAAATTGAACTAATTTCACAAATTCAGAAGATGATAGAATGATCACCAGTGCAACATTTTTGTGATGAGATGTCATTGAAGTTGCACCCTGTTTATCCCATGTTCCACTAGTCTTATCTAACTCACTATCACACAGCTGTTGGAGTGAATCATCCTCAGACTCCTCCTTAGGAATTGCAAGAGTTCCTCGTTGCGAATGAAAAGAACCTTTACCTGAATCATCTGCAAAATAGAACCCCAAATTACTTCTAAAAGCCCAAAACTACAAGATAAGCAATTTTCCATGATATAAGAGGGGCAGGTAGCCTAGTAGTATTTAGGTTGACATTGGAACATTAATATGCTAGATAAGCAAGAGTGGCTGGCAATTAGCCTTCAGACTCACATTTTTGCATGGCTCTGTTCAGAGTTACCATGCTCAAGTTACAAGTGGTGCTCTGGGATAATAGGTTTTCTGTGGCCAGAAATGAGCCTTCCATGCTTGGAGGTGCACTGCCACTGCGATTGGGTGCCATATCCTTTCCACTCCCATGAAGTCTATGGCCCTTCAAAAGTATACCCAAATCCTCAGTTGCCATGTTACAAGATGGCGAACTAAAAGCTGCAGCTTCCTTAAGTGATGGCCATTTCCCTCCAGCCTCGGAGACTCTGAGTGAACACTCAGTTGCCATATTAAAAGATTAGCTTGCCCCTTATTTTGTCTCCTAATGCATCAAAAAGTTGTCATATTGTCTCCTAATGCATCATAAAATTGTTTCATCAGCATAAACTTCTACAGAAGAATAAATTTACTACACCAGAAAAGTAACCAAGTACAGTATAATAAACGAACAGTAATGAAATAACATAGTGAAAAGAGGACTAATATCCAAAAGGAATTAATATCAATCACATAAACATGTTCAGGGAACAAAATAAATAAATCAAAACTTAGAAATATACTGTCTCCTAAAAAACCTCCAAGGTGGTCAAACCTTCCCATGAAACAACTAGTAGGAGAAGTATGAGCAGAATTCAGTCAGCTCTAGAAACTAAAAACAAATTCCTGTAAAAGAAACAGAGAAACAAATTGACAAACAAAGTATTTCTTCCCCTTCAAATTAAACAAGGAATTAGCCTTAAGTAAGTCACAATCCCCAAACAAGCATCAACCAACAACAGAATTTCCCCGTATCAATTACAAATTCGTAGTTTCATAAAGACAAGAAATAAAGAATGAAAGATGGATTCATATATGGAGAAAAAGAAAAGGAAGAATCAAAATTCCATGCATGTAAGACAAGAGTGAGAAAAAAAAAGAGTAGTTGAAGGATGAAGAAAATGAACCACCGTTGCTTTTGGAGAGGAAAGTTGTGAAGGATGACAGAGTTATGAACCCTAGATTCTTTTTCGGAGCAGAATTTCGGAGAGAGAGAAAAGGGGAGGGGGGGGGGGGTGGATAAGTATAACGATGAGTGTGACTTCGTTGAATTGATATCTGATATAATAATTTATATGATATGATTGTTTAATATTTTAAATTTTACTTTAAATTTAAATAAATGTGATTATTATGAATATGATATGATGAATTGAGGGGTAAAAGGTGAGTGCAGTGCAGGGGAAGAAGATTTGTAAAGTGCATAAGTAGTTACTGTACAGTGTACACTGGTTGGAGGGAAAGAAAAGTGCACCTTCCACCACACCGTTTAGCTCACTCTCTGTGATGTTGGTGTCGTGTCCTTTGCATGTTGGACTTTGGGAGCTTTGGTCGTTTGGCGTTTCTGAGTTGTTGGAATCTGGTGAAACAAGATGGGACAAAGCCGGAATCTACATTACTACGGGAATGGGGTAAATTTTCTAGAATAAACCCTAAAATGGGTTCTTTTTAAGTATTACTAGTGTGTGCACCTGTGCGTTCGCACAGGGCAACAACTTCGGTTAATACATAATTTCTGTTTTGTTAAAATTTATTTTTAGAATTGCAATATGAAAAAGTCTTATTTGTTGGTCATTTAAATGCTAAAGTATTCTGAAATACGCTCTTTTAAAATCGCTCTTTATATATATTTGTCACGATTTTTTTTACCAAATCGGTTAATGAGGAATGAATTTTGAGTATTTTGATGGATAAGTTTTTTCAGAGCACTAAAAGACTCCAAAACACGCGGGTTATTGAGGCACAAATTTTGCATATTTGAATAGTTGATTTTTTTTTTTGCAAACACAAAAGCATTTGAAACCACAACTTAATATTGTACTTTACATATTTTGTTATTAAATTATTTTTATTCACCGAACCGGTTACCCGGTTACTGATAAACAAAACTGCGTATTTGAACAGTTAAGCATTTCTTTTTACGTACTTTATTGCGAAATTACTATTTTATTTCAACAAACTGGTTATTGAGAAACACACTTTGCATATGTGAACAATTAATTTTTTTGCTGGACTTTAAAATATCTCAAAACACGCTGTCTAACATCACACTTTAGATAAAAGTATGAAAAAAAAGAAGCGATGAGGAATTAAAAAGGGGGGGTGGGAAGGGGGAGAGGGGTAGGGGTTTTGGCGCCAAAAGTGGGAGGGACCCACTTGGAGACTACAATGAGTTTATATTTTTAAGATACTCTCTCTCTCTCTCTCTCTCTTTCTCGCTCCAATTTAATCTTTAAATAAACTGCTCCTCCGGTCTCTACATGGCTCTATTAATTGACGTGGCGTTCACGTGGCATGCTAACTCACATTTTTTAATACTTGTATTTAATATTTAATTCAGTTTAAAATAAAATAATTTTAAATTAAAAAAAACACCTAGCAGCGTTGAGTCAATACCCAGAATTTCCAAATCTCAATCTCAATCTTATTTGGTTCCCATTCCCACGTGGACGCCACATCAATTAAAATGTCCACGTGGCATGTACAGTCATGATTCTGTTAGCCCAATCAGCAACATTTAACGTCAGGGACTAATAATGAAAACAACAAAATAAGATAGGGACCAAAACACCTATTTCGTTAATGTAGGGACTAAACTTAGAATGACTCAATTTTGTAGGGACCAAAAACATATTTTACCCTAAATAAAAAAAGCCACGTAGTTAAAAAAATTCCACGTGTAACAGCCACGTCACATTTCTATTGCCTAATCAGATGGATTTAACGACAAGGACTATTAATGAAAATGGAAAAAAAATGTAGAGACCAAAACGCCTATTTCGTTAATGTAGGGACTAAACTTAGAATGAGCCGAATTTGTAGAGACTAAAAACATATTTTACCCTTTTTATATATTTGCTTTCATGAATGTTTTTACTTTTTTAATAAATGAACATTTTACTTAGGAGTCTTGACAAAATAAATATTAGGTATTGTCAAATTAATTATTTTTATATTTTACTTTTGATTTTCAAAGTGAAACATTTGATGTTGTTGTTAAATTTCCTTACTTTTAATTATGATGGCGAAACATTACAACTTGTCGTAGCAAATACTTCATATTTTATTTTCACAAATATCTTTATTTTTTAAAATGATTATTTTACTTTTTAGTCTAGACGAAAATTAATTAATCAAAGCAATTTATATGATTAACCTTTTGTAACAATTAATAAAAGTATTTTCCTTATTTTACCAACATGGTACAACACAAGTGGTAGATACTTGGGCTCCTTAACCATTTGGTCAAGGGTTCGATCCCTGGTCGGTGCGTATGGAAAAATACATGGTGGGAGAAGTCATCCCCTTAAATGGATCTCAGTACATCGGAAAAATACATGGTGGGAGAAGTCAACCCCTTATTTTAGTCATCATTCTACCTAAGATATCAATACCCACGCGATACCACTAGGTTTAGCCTAAACTAGCACCTTCACCCTGCTTTGCACGGGGTAAAAGCTCTAGTAAATACAGAATTGTGGAAGTAGAAAATTTTATTGGCTAAATTGCAATATGAAAAAACCTTATTTAAATATAAAAAAAAAAGAAGATAATTGTGAACTTAAGAGGTAAATTAAAGTGTACAGAGATAATCCAAGCGAATTGTTCTATACACATAATTTATAGTCATAATTTTAAGTAGAAAGTTAAAAGACGTAAGATGCATAATTGAAAGACAGCAAAACATAACTTAAACATCATCTTTCACCTAATCATCCAAATTAATGAAAATAGGATGATTAAGGTTTCCTTGATGTGCATGTTAGTGAGGAAATTCCACTTGAAGGGGTAGTGGTTGGTTATGCATCACACGACGACGACGGCGATCCGAAATATCTCCCAAAAAGTGTTGAACCTCGAAGGAGGAAAAACTCCATTATAGCAGCAGTCTGACATAAATATTCTAGCATTGTATGGATGAAGATAAAAGTAACTATATCCTGTAAAAGTATCTAACAATGTAAACTATAGTTAAAAATATTATTTTCAATTAACAAATGCACTGAAATTGAATATCTATAGATAGTAAGAAAAAGTCCAAAGAACTTTGAGCATTTGAACAGTTAAATTTTTTTTGAACATTAAAGTACCTCAAAACACACTCAGCATCACACTTTACGTACTTTGTCATGAAACTATTTTTTTACCAAACCGGCTATTAAAGAACAAACTTTACATATCTGAACAGTTAAAGTTTTTTCCGAACACTAAAGTAACCCAAAAAAACTGCCTAGCGTCTCACTTTACATATTTTGGCACACAATTATTTTTTGGTTTGACCAAACCAATTACTGAGAAACGAACTTCGTGTATTTGTACGATCTAATTTTTTTTTCCTGAATCCTAAGACACCTTAAAACACATTACTTTGCCTCACACTTTACATATTTTGGCACAAGATTAATTTTTGGTTTGACCAAACCAATTATTGATAAACGAACTCCGTGTATTTGTACTTTTAAATTTTTTTTTTTGAATCATAAGGCACCGCAAAACACACTGTTTAGCGTCACACTTTACATATTTGTTACAAAAGTAAATTTCTTTTAACAATGTTGGTTATCGAGGAACAAACTTCTAATATTTGAACAATTAATTTTTTTCGGACCCTAAAGTACCCCCAAAACACACTGTCTGGCGTCACACTTTACGTAATTTAATACAAAATTATTTTTTATTTTCACTAATTCGATTATAGACGAACAAACTTCACCTACTTGAACACTTGAATTTTTTACTGGACCTTAGAGTACCCATGAAGGGAACAAAGAGAAGAAAAAGAGGAAAAAAAGGAGGAAAAATGGTAGTTTTGGGAAAGGAAACAAAAAAAGGGAGGGAGAGAGGGAGAATTGGCTCCAAAATGGGGAGGAGGGCCCACATGGAGACTACCTCAAGATTTAAATATATAGATATAGATATAGATATAGATATAGATTTCTTAATGGGTGGGTGCTAGTAGCAAAAAGAGGGGTGGTTTTAGTTGATAACGAGTAGCTACAATCACAAGCCCATTTTACCAAACAAAAACACATTCAAACGCGTTGATTGACCAAAAAAATGGGCCATCACTTTTCCCACACCCCTCCCTACTCACCCCACACCCCAAACCCCCTAAAACCCAAAAATACCCCTAACTCAAAAACACTCTTTCTCCCTCTCAAACCCCTTACACCATCTCACAGCCGAAACCCTCTCCTTCTCCCTCACACTCTTCGACTTCTCCTTCTCCCAAACCCACTTAATCTTCGATTTCAAATTCCAATCTCGTAATCCACACATAAGGTACACGATTACTCACTCTCTTCTCTTTGCATTTTGCTTGTTTTGCTGTGTAATTATGCTTTTTCCACTGTGCAAATCGCGAAGCATTCGGTTGAGGTCCACCGAATGCGTTCTGGGGAAGACGACTCACGAAAGCGTTCGGTTGAGTTCTCCCGAAAACTTTCGGTTGAGGTCAACCGAACGCTCCAAAACCTGAAACGTATTTTACACGTCCGATTGGGGTCAACCGAATGTGTATTCGGGTACCCCCAACCGAATCACTGTTATTTTTTTTAAAAATTGTATTTTAATTTTTAAATTTGTTTTTTTAGTTATGACCAAGACCAGAGGTGCTCATTCTCAGTCACAGCCTGAGCCTCGGGGAGCCAAGCCACCTATGGCGGTTTCAAACCGTAAACGGAAAGAGGAAGCACGTGCTGCTGCTGGGCCTAGCAGAGGTAGGGGTAGGGGTATGCGTGCTGAACAACCCCCAGCTGTACACGAGGAGGACATTAAATAATTTGATCATTAGTTTGTTTCATTACTTTGGTTTAATATAGAATTCCATAATGCAGTATCGTAACCCCTTGAAGCTTGTTTCACACGGGGTTCCACAGATAGAGGTCCCTCATACAAACATTATTGATTTTCTAGAGCGTTCTAGACTGCTACCGCTGAAGGAAATTGGATTTCCAACTATCATTGGTGGGCTCGCCAATGCATTCATAGAGCGGTGGCAGCCGGATACATCATCATTTCACCTCCCTATAGGTGAGATGACCATCACTCTTGATGATGTCTCGGCATTGCTCCACATCCCGGTTATGGGGAATTTTTATGATATGCCAGACTACACCAAAGCCGAGGGAGAGGCTTTGTTGATTCACTACTTGGGTGCAGACCATCATGAGGCACATGAGCAGACATGTGGCTTAGGTTTATCTGTGTCCCTCAAGTGGCTGAGGTAGGTGGTGTACCCTAGGGCTATAGAGGAGGAGCGATGGGAGGATGCTGCTAGGGCTTATCTGCTTTACTTGTTGGGCTGGGGGCCGTTCGCCGACAAGTCAGGAAACAAGGTCAAGTTGGGCTATCTGGGAGCTATGGTTGACTTTGATGTTGCTGGTGGTTACACATGGGGAGGGATGGCCCTGGCCCATCTATACGCCCAGCTTGGGGACGCAAACAAGCCCAAAAATAAGCAGATGAGTGGCTACATGGCTCTACTTCAGGTCTCTAATTTGTCCAGTTTATTTTGATGTCTATATGGCTCTATTATATTTAATTTGTCCAGTTTATTTTGATGTCTCTGTATGGTTACTAAATGCATTGATATATTCATTACAGACATGGATCTTCGAGCACTTCCAGGGATCTCCTTTTGGCATAAAGGCGGTGGACCCAGCTTATGTTGAGACTCAGCCACATGCGAAGAGGTGGGTTGCTGATACCACACTTTCGCTGCCCAGACATGTTGTTCGACTATCCCTGGATAGGCTGCACCCTGATGAGGTCACCTGGCAACCCTACACTGGCCATAGAGCTACCTGGCCCTTTGAGCTCATCAGTCTATTTAGAGGGCACTTAAGGAATGCTGGCTGCATGGTGGCCTACATGCCAGATCGTGTCTTGAGACATGTCCAGGGGATACCAGAGGACCCTAAACCCATCACTAGAGGTATCGTTACACGAGAGATGGCGGACGAGAGGTGGTCACATTTTGACCAGCATTTGGTAGAGAGGGGCCCCTCTATTATCCTAGGTGCGCCAGACACCATGCCAGGGTACGTTGCTTGGTTTGGGAAGGTCTCACACCCATTCCTTATGCCGTCTAATTATGTGGTGCTGGAGGATGAGCCTGATACTAGACAGGTACGTGTCTTTTACATATTTTTCTATTAACTTTATTAGTTTTAAAATATGTACTTAATTAAATGCCAGATGTGGTTCAGGTGGTGGATGACATGGAGCATGCGTTGGATGGTACCGTTCCACGAGACACCCAGCCATGGCGAGTACTCGAGGGTTTGAAGGCCCTCGTGGGGCCATTCCATAGGCTTAGGAAGTATGGTTGTGTGTATAGTAGGAGGAGCCGGAACACACAGTAGGACTTTTTTTGTATGGATATTATGGTTGTGTATATAGTAATTTATATTTTGGTTTACAGTTTAAAACACCTATTCTTTTTTTTTTGAAAGTTTTAAAAACACCTATTCGGTTAACAATTTATAGTAGAAATTATTTTAAAAACATAACACCTATTCGGCTGCCCCTGTCCGAATAAATTCGGTTGGGGTTGTCCGAATATATTCGGTTGGGGCCAGCCGTACTTTTGGAAATTTGAAAAAGGGGTGTGTCTCAAAAAAATAACTGTTCGGTTGTGTCTAACCAAAAATATTCGGTTTATCCTAACCGAATCGACGACCTTAGGGCTTTTCATTAATGACATAATGGTCATTTCGCAGGATTTTGAGGGTGTGTGGTGAGTAGGAGGGGAATGTGGGAAAAGCATGGCCAAAAACGCATTGACAAAAAAACTAGAGAGACTCCTATGAAGTATGAACCCTAAACTCACAAGGAATTGTTGATCCCAACAATCTCGTTGATGCATGGCGGAAGAGAACACTCTCGTGGTAAGGAAGCCTTGCTTTGGTCTCCCAACCGGTTGCCCTGAATGCCTTTCAGCTTACATCTATCTCAAATTCGCTCAAATTCCATTCCAATTAGACTTCCACTTAAACAACCCTCATTCAGGTAAAACCCCATTTCACTCTTTCTCTTTTTTTATGTTTTATACTTATGGATTATCAATTTTATCTCATAAAGTTTCCTTCTTTCTCTTTGTTTTCTCATGGGTACAGATCAAATTCCTTACTTTGAGTTTGGTGACTATGTGGCGTATAATAATGAGAAGGAGGGGATTATTGATTGCTTGAAGAAAGATGTTGGTGTTGTTGATTTAGATAGTAGGGTTTCTTCATTACCTGATTGGTTATCAATTAAAGCAATTCTCACTACTTGGCTTGCTGATGCACTTGACTATGAACTTTGGGTGGCATGTGAAGGTTCTTCTGCTTATACTATCTATTATTCTGATCTTCCTTGGCCCTTAGGGAAGATTCTATCTTGGAAGAAAGCTCATTGGGTTAAGCTCAAACATGGGATAACTCATGATAATGCTGAAGTGAAGAAAGAAGAGGTCGGTTTCTCTTCTCACCTTATGTACAATAATTTCTTTTTTCCCCTCTTCTCTGGATGATAGTTTTTAAGGGATAATTATGTATTTAGTCTCCCCTAATCTTATATTTTAGTCCCTCAAATTCTTAATTCCTTATGTTCTGGAATTAGCTGCAATTAGTCCTTGTATTAGGGACTAAAGGAATATTATAGGGACTAAGATGAGAGAAGAATTACATTATAGGGACTAAAGCAAAACAATGATGACCAGTAGTAGCACATTTCAAGACATTGGGGATGGAAAAGATATTTTGGAAATTTTAGGGACCAAAACAAACAGTGACATAAGTTGGGGGTCTAAAAAAATAATTCCCCTACTTTTAAATCTTTTATGTGATTTTCTCTTTGATTTGATATTTATGCACGACTATTAGTGATGGACAGATTTATGGGAGAGCAAACTCTGCTTATGATGCTTTGTCAAATTTGTTAGGGGAAAAGAACTACCTTTTTGAGGACAGGTGACTCCTATGGCCCAGTTCTATTTGAATTTATGAACTTATATTTTGTTAGAGCCTTAGAGGAAATGTCTTGGCAACACATTGGTTTCTTTTTTCATTTTCAGAGCAAATATTGACTTCCAAGTTTGAAGTGTATTCACATGCTTTTTTCGGTTTATGCAGGCCATCAAGCTTGGATGCTATCTTTCTTTCCCATGGACTTGTTGCTCTTCAAGCTTTGCCCGTAAGCATTACTATCAAATGTCATTTAACTGTGATTCTAATGTTTGTTTTAAGGTAGTTGTGGATACACTAATGCCGTTTGGGTAATAACAGTCGATTAAAGTTGGGCTTGAGTAGTTAGGAATTAGGATTATATTTTACACTATGGGAACTCTCAGCAAGTTTGTCAAATTCTCAGAATATGAATAAATATTGTTTATGACACTATTGACTGAGGGAATGAAGCATTTTAGCCAATAGTTAGGTGAAAGAGAGGTGCACATAGAAAAGGGATTATGTTTTGAAATAGAGAATATCTGTATTTGAAGTGTTTCCAAATGTCTGGCTGTCAAATTTTGTCATTTCAATGAGTGATAAGTAATTAACTATACCGAAATAATTAAAGTTGATGATTATATATTTTAACATTAAAAGAAAAGGATTAGTAATGCTGTCTATAAATTATAAACATTTTAAGATTTTAAGACGTAAATCTGTCGTTCAACCTCAATTAATTCTACCATTCATTTTAGAGCTGCTAGTGCTAAACTGTGTTTTGATTTTATTTTACTTTTACTCCTGTACTATTTGTGGTTTTCGTACACCTATTACTTATAAGGTTTAGAATCACTTTGACATTTATTTTGACAGTTTTTTTAAATTTGGATGTTGCATTTATGTACCATTAGGAATCTTCAACGATGCGGATCAAATTTTCGGAACACAATAATTTAGTTAGATATGTGCAACAATGTAAGACCGAACTTATAGACGCTGATCCATCTCCTTCCTCCGGTCCACAATTTCATACATATGCGTCATCATCGGGCTCCAAAAGTCAATCAACTCAGAGTAAGATATTTCCAGGATTTTGTAAGCTTGCACTTTTCTTTTAGTTTTGTTTGATTTGTTGGATGGGATTGCCTTCACAAGCGTAACCGTCCTTATTTTTTCCTCTCTTTTCATGCTGTAACACTTCCCAAATTTATATGAAACTTCAGTTTTATTTTATTCTGCAAAAAACACAAGTTTTTTCATCTTAGAAGGCAACTACTATAGAAATAAATAACTGCTTATAGTAGTTGCCTTCTAAGTTTTGGCATGACTATGAAATTTCTTAATGTTGATAATACAATCTTCTGAACGTTTATCAATTTGAAGTTTGAACAAACAGTAGTATGTGAAATTTCAAGATAGAGCACTAGCACTTTTTCTGGTAAAAAAACACTGCAATTTATATTGATGTTGTTTCTATTTATGGTACACTGGTACTTGCTTGGCTTCTAAGGTTATAAAAAAAGTATTTGCTATTTCAAGCTCTCAAGCTCTGTCACTCTGCATGACCTTTGCTTTGTGATTTTTTATTATTAGGACCAAAGTCAAAGAGCAAGCCTAAAAGGGAGAAAACAAAGGAGGAGAAAAGCTTTAAAAGGAAGGCCAAATATTTTGTGGCAGCACAGTTGGTTGCAGTTGTTGTTTTTCTCACATTTATGACTGCATATGATGATGTTGAAGTGGAATTAGATGATACTGAATAAAAATGCAATTATGTATTTATTTATCCTCCTCTCAATTACAAAGCTGGGGAAATCATCATCATTAGTTGATAAAAGTTTATTTATATGATCCATTTTTGTATACACGAGTTTATTCAAACTGATTCAGTATTATAGTATGTTGGTGTTTTACTGAGTTGTAAGAAATGAACCATGTTTTTGTTATCTTGTGAAGAGAAAGTCCCTTTCCAATCTACAAAAGAAAAGGTAAGAGTTTATTTAAAATGAATATTTTGCATTTGAAAGTGCTATGGAGAGCATTGTTTTAACATATATTGTTTTTTTTGTTGATGAAAAACGGGGGCAGGGCCCCATAACATATACTAGTATTGTTTTAAACATATATTCGGATGGGATAATGTCCTTTTTAATGTCTGAGACAGATTGTGCATATTTTTCTGTTCTGGGTGGAGTACCTCTGCTCCCGATTAATAAAATATTTTGCTTAAAAAAAACACAATTCTGTTAATGATTATCTGAGGAAGTTTTTCTGTCATCAAAAATTATTTAAGGTTTATACTGTGACAGGTTTTACTTTTAGAATAAAATAATGATGTTTTGTAATATCATGATTCCTAAAAGAAAGAATGGCTTCTGACAATTGAGTTACCACGAGTGTTGAAGTTGGAACTCGGAGATTACTCCCAATAAAAATTGCACTGTATGTACTTTTGATTGGGAGTTTGGAGGGGAGGGGAGGGGAGGGGAGGGTTTTGGAGGGGAGGGGAAGGGAGGAGGAGGGGAGGGTTAATTGGGTTCAGCTTCCATTCTAAGGTTTCGGGTTTGAATTTTGGGTGCGGCAAAAACTCTATTGGGAGGAGAGAATTACATAGACCGGCAAAGCCACGTACCGAACCGGGTTTCCCGACGTATTTTGTTGAGTCAATGCTCCACCCCGAGATGCGACCAATCTCTAAACCAAGTATAACATCACACACAACCTTGGCATCAATCTGGACAATCACTTTGCCCCAGCCTCTAGAGCGGCAAAGCTGCAAACCTGTGAGAACTTTCCAAAGCTCAACAACCAAATGATCACAATACCCAAACTGCTTAGAAAAACCTAAGGGTCTGTTTGGGAGTTTGGAGGGGAGGGGAGGGGAGGGTTTTGGAGGGGAAGGGAGGGGAGGGGAAGGGAGGAGGAGGGGAGGGTTAACCTTACCCTTGTTTAGATGTCACAAATTATAAAAGGAGAAGGGGAGTGGAGACTTAATATGTAAATGGACATTTGTACCCTCCCTCACAAATTATAAAAGAGAGCTATTTATTGAAATTTTTTTATCACAATCCAATCCAATTAGTATTATTATTATTTTTGCACCATTTATTTACTTATTTACTTATTTTTAACTTCAACGATTCTTTATTGAAATTAATTTTTAGTGCTACTATTAAATTATTCTTCTAAATTTAATTTTTAAGTGCTACTAAATTTAAATCGTGTTATTCAATACCTAAAAAATTTATATCCATTAAAATTGTGTCAAAAAAATCCAATCCAATCCATCCAATTACAAAAAAGTTAATCCAATCCATCCATTTACAATTTTTTAGATTTATAAATATATATATATATCTAATATTGTTAATATATATATATATATATATATATATATATATAATATTGTTAATATAATTATATATAATATTGTTAACTATATATATAATATAATTATATATATATATAATATAATATATAAATATATGTGGTGGTAGCAAGTGGCGGCCGGCGGCCGAGCTCCGGCGACCGGCGGTGGTCCGGCGGCGGAGCTCCGGCGACCGACGGTGGTCTGGCGGCGGAGCTCCGGCGGCCGGCGGTGGTCCGGCGGCGGAGCTCCGGCGACCGGTGGTGGTCTGGCGGCGGTGGACGGTGGCCGGTGGTGGTTGGTGGGAATTTTAGAGTTTAAGTGAGGGCAAAATTGTCATTTCATAACCAAAACCTCCTAAAACCCCCCAATTTGGCGGAATGCAAAATTGGACCAAGAGGAGGGGTTAGGAGGGTTTGACAAAATCCCCCAACACTTTCCCTAATTTTTTTAAACTCCCAAACAATGGGTTCTTTCTCTACAAGCCATCCCTTCCCCTCCCTTCCCCTCCCAACTCCCCCTCCCAAACATACCCTAAGAGTCCATAGAATCTCTCATTAAACCCCCGCAGCCTGCGACCTTATCGGAAGCTTTCACAACTCCCTCACAATTAAGGCAAATCCACCCAAACTCTAGAAGATCCCGCTTAACTTCAACCCTATCCACATCATGATGCTGAGATGAACGGGACATAGCCATAACAACCTGGTAATTTTGCACACAAGCACTAACAACAATCCAAGGCCTACAAGGCCTAATAAAAGTCTCATCATGCTCCTCTTTATTTTTCCAGCCCCATAGGAGGTGCGGCGCATTGGCCCACCAAACAGCCCAATCAATACAATCTCTCTTCCAATTAGCTTCTAGAAGATTGAACTGAAGCCATTGGTCAAGATCCCTACCAAAAAAATTGTTGTGCAGCTCCACTTTAACCAAGCCTAACCACATAATAACTGCATAAGGACAATCACATAAAGCATGAAGTGTAGTTTCTGGAATCGAACTCCCCCATTTTATCCTCTCTTGCTATTAAAAATACAGTTAGATAGAGCATCTATATTGGAGATTTTAATAACAGTGATTTAACTTATGGTATGACTGAAAATAGGAAGAGGAGGAGTTAAGTCCCATTGGTTTTGAGTCTATTTTTCTATTTTTAATTATCAAACTGTCACATTGTTTTGTACAGAAAATAATATAACTTTCTTTTTGGAAACATGAAACGAAACAAAAATAAGGTAGCAGAGAGTGATAATAATTTTACTTTCTCATACTAAACGGACCCTAAGAAATCAAAAAGAAAATGAAAAATAAATAAAATAAAATAAAAGAGCACGAGATAGCATAAACCAAGAGTAGTGAATTTCCTTCCCTTGTTTGAGTATTTAAAATCCTTCAAATCAAATTGGAATTAATAAAGAAAGAGGTGTTGAGAATTACATAAAAATTCCTCGTTGCCCTCTCCTCTTTATAATTAATAAATAAAATAAAATAGCTCTCTAACAGACGGCTAAGACATGTCGTCCCTCACTGTTGGTTGCCTTGGCAATTTCAGCGACATAGAGACGTGCTCCCAGGTGTGAGCAATAGTAGTGTGTGTATGTGGTGTTTATTTGCCATTTCATTTAGTAGACAAAAAGAAGACGGCTAAGGACATCAGAGATTCTCATAAAACCTTTTTCCATCTCCCTCCTCCTCCATCATCCAAACCTACCCTTAAAAAAATAACACTAAACTAACAAACTAACTAAAGTGTCTGGTCAAGAAAAAAAAAACTAACTAAAATGTAATAATCCAACTATATTCAATTTGCAGTCCCACAAGTTTGTTGCAACTAGACATTCTCCCATTGCTTAACAAGTTCATTGTATCCCTTGGTAGTATCAATAGCAAACTCTGCCATTGAGCTCATAGCAGTTGACATTCCACCACAAACTACCTTCACAGCAACCTCACCCAATTTCTTCCTTCTCATCAACACCTCTTCTCCTACTTCACCAACTTCCACCATTTCCATATTCCCTCCATTGGTTCCAACTGTACTATTTTGTAGAAGATCTTCTCTTAGATGTTGTGCATAGAAGGACCCTATACCAGCTGCAAAAAAGTCTATGTCCTCAAGCACTGCAGTTTCTTGGATAGCATCTAAACGCCTCGACCATTGAACACAAAGTCCAAACAAAGGATGAGTGCTGCTTGACCGTCGGGGAGAGCATGATAACTTTGATGCATCAGGCTCGCATCTCACGCATAGAAGAAGCCATCCGGTTAGTGCGTGAATATAGGATCTTTGAGAAGTAATCCATGACTCAAATGTGTTTCGCCAATTTCTTAACTCGGTTTCAAGATTCGAGGCTGAACGAGCAAGCCTGTGTGGATCAGTTATTGACATGGCAGACTGTTTTCTTGCATCAGCGCTGGCTAAAAGAATCTTGGCTTCATCTAAGGTTTGCTTCTGTATTTGATGACATTCTGCCATCACTTTCCACATCCTTGCTAGCCTGTCATTTGTTTGTAATGTCAAAATCTGTAAGCATGTTGTTTTTATGTCTAACTACAAGTCACTATGGTGTGATTGTGATATACTCCCTCTGATGTAGTTTTAGGTTCATTGAATAACTGATGTATCTGCCACATACATTAGTTATTTGATGAACCTAAAACTGCATTTTTTTCTTATAAATAAGACCAGAGTAGTATCTGCATTTGATATGTTGGACATAGGGCGTCTACTTTAAAAGTCATGTAGATTGAAGAAATCAGAAACAAGAGCTGAAGCATAACAATCACAAAATGAGGGTGTAGTTTTATTAAGACAAGAAGGGCACAAAGTTGTGCTGCACCAATGCTAAGTAAATTTGATGGCCCCAATGCTAAGTATTCTAAAAGTAATGATATTGGTTAACAATAACTTTTAGACTGACATTAATTTGTATAAAGAAGGGGGATGTAGAACAAAATGGAATAATGAGGGAAGAAAATACTTTATATAATGGCAGAAGGTTTACAGTTCATCTAGAAAACAAATTGTATGGGAATAATGATTTTGATACGTACCCTTGCATCATTTCAAGAAGTTGGGGATGCAACTCTTCATCCCTTAGAGTTTCGATTCTCCTGGAAATAGATTCAACTGAGTGTATTGAAACTGTTATCTGTGTATGTAGATCTCTAATGGCTGCTCTTGTTTTATCCAAAGAAGCTTCCTCTCCTTTTACATCATGGTTTCTGAGTTGCAGACATTTCTTCTCGTATGCAATTCGAACACGTGTTCCAGACTGTTGAACAAGAAATTGGGCATAGCATTAAGTTTCCTATTATTAAAACTATATATATGTAATCATAAGCACAATGTCATCATCTGAGAGAAGCTTATGAAATGCATTTAATATTTCATGTGTAAAAGTTAAGTAATATACCCTGACTTCCTCGTAGAGCTTCTTCTCCCATGCATATAACCTGTCTAATGTTGACTGGTGACTAACAGAAAGCATACAATGTTCCTCTGAATTATCATAACAATCCCTAGCATTTGAAGAATTCATTATAAATTTTGATGGGGAAGATCGTGAAGAAGCTGAGCGGAACAAAGCTACTGGATTCAACAATTTTGATGCTGCAGAAGAAATTGAATTTAAACATATATTCCTCAAAATGGACAAAGACAAACACAATATCTATCATGAACACTAATAAATCCCCCTTCCTACTATAAACAAAGAAAAAATTACATAGCAACAAGATTTTCCTAAATCATTTAAAGTCCGTGTTTTCCTTCATAAATCATTTTGATTCTTGAAAGTTGAGGCTTAACTTACAATTCTGAACACCACGAAATGCAGAAACATACAAGAGCAGTTTCAACAAATTGAAAATATAAATTATATACTCTAACCTGACAGTTCATTAGAAGTGGATAAATATTGAGCTTTCTTGGCCTCTAACAAAGCTGAGACATCATTAGCTGCATTGCAGACAACTGTGAATTGAGCTTCAAGATCCCTCATCACTTCCGCCATATTCGCCGGTCTTCGGTTTACATAAACAGTAAAACCAGGTGTTTCTTCCGTAGCTTCTTGATTATCAACTGCCATTTCTTGATGGCTAGATTCAAAATGACCCGAAGTTTGAGATTTCGATACTTGAAAACACTCGCTGCCTTTGACTTGTGAGTTTGAGATTTCATCTGCAGTTGGAGTTTCAGCATTTGTATCCTCCTCTTTCTCTTCCTTTCCATCCTCATGTTGATCAACATCTTCAACCATGACCTCATCTTTCATAGTTGTTTCTTCTGCTACATTTTTCTTTACAGCAAAATCTTCTTGTTCAGTTTCATCTTCCAAGTCTGGAATTCCTTCTTCTTTTCGAACTTCCCTCAGTCCTCGATTCTCATCATCCATAACAGTCCGGTCAACACTACATTGAGTAGGGTAACCATAATAGTCCAATGATGAAAATGGATTCCAAATGAAATGCCACTGGGAAGAAGATTCAGGTGAAGGGGGAGGTATAATAGGCCTATTATTATAAGGAGAGTAAGCGAAAATCGATGTATTCATAGGTGAAGATTGCATACCAAAAAGACCATCAATGCCATAATGGTGAAGAGGAGAATATGTTTCAAATCTAACTATTTCAGGTGATGGAGGCCTTTCCTCAACTGAAATTGGTGGATTACCAGCTGACTTTAGGTAATTAGCTTTCACAGTTGTAGCACTATTTGGTCCAAACTCAATTGTAGTAGTTGTTTTCTTCAAAGGTGAAGTCATGAATGAATCTAATGAGAACTCAATTGAGTCATTTCCTTCAAAGTAATCATGCAAAGCAGCTGAGAGTCTTTGAAGAGACTGGATATATGCTATATGTCCAGTTGCAAATTGAGTTCTATACTCAACAGCTTGTTTGATGAATCTCTTTCTATCTTTACAAAGCTGAACTGCTTCTTCATCATCTAACTTTGATTGTGAACATCCCATCTCTTATCTCTCACTTTTACTTTAAACCCTAATGAAATATATCTCAGCCTTGCATTTGAAATGGAAATCAAAGAACTATCTTTTGTTTATCACAAATCTGTCTGACTAAAAAAATAAACACAAAAAGCACAATTAACATTAATTTTGAATCAAAGTAATGTATCAATGCCAATAAAGTTTGATGCTTTTCTTTATTTTCAAGTAAGGATTGTTGAAAATCGAGAGAGTTGGCACAGAGAAACAAGTAATGGAGATTCCTGAAGCCTACTGCCTAGTGCCTACCCCCTTCCTTCTATATTACAATGGGAGTACATTAACAAAGCATGAAACTTTTCGATGCGGAAATTATTTTTACCCCAACAAAAAAATAAATCAAAACTCAAAATTATATTATATTTTAAACATAGAAGTAATATTCAAGAGTGACAATGTAGCGATTGGGAACAGAAAATGTAACACAAAATAGGTTGGAAATAGAAAGGGGGAAATTGATTTTTGAAAAAGGTGATAAAAGAAGTGAATGGGGATGGTTGGAGAAGAAGATGCAAAAAGGGAAAGATGAATAGTGAAGTGAAGTGAAGCTTGGAATGGAGAACTATACCTGATTGACTATGGCGGACGCGAAGTAGATGGAGATTTGATCGGAGAGAGAGAGAGAAAGAGGAACTGAGTCTGAGAGAGACGTTGAGAAAAGCAACGGTCAAAACTCAGAAGAAGAATGTGTTGGGTTGGGAAAAAAAACACAATATTTAAAAAAAGAACAAAGAGAATTTATGTACCACATCCACAAGTCTTGTATTGATCAAAAAAATGTACCACAAGTCTTGTCAAAAAATATGTACCACGTCCACAACTAGTTATTTATAATTGCCTTTCATGTTGCATTAAATTTCTTTACTACCACTGTTGTTTTTATTTTTGCCTATTTTTCTGTGGAAATTGCTCACTGGCGTGTTATTTTTTTGGTTCAAGCTCACTGGCGTATTTGTTTCCTGTGAAAAGAAAGGGTCTTCCACCTTACACCCCATTTTCTTCTCCCCACACCCCACAACCTCATTAAATGATATGAAAAACTCAAAATACCCTTATCTATTCCCACCCATACATCCCCATCTTTCCCAAACACCCAAACAACCCACCCCACCCCCACCTTAAACTATTGATGCCGACCCCATTCATGGAGTCACTGTCGCTAGCCGTCCCACCACCATCGTGAGACCGTCGAGCCACCGTCTCTCCACTTCAAAACCACCACGAGTCTATCGGAGTTCTAAATAACAGGTGCAATGCTTTTCAGAAACTAAGTTTCTGAAACACCCGTTCGTGATGTGTTGTCTTTTCATTCTGTCTTTGGTCACTTACAATACACACGTTTAAAAATTAAGTTTTTGGACATGTATTTCAATTACATATTCAGAATCCGGACAATGGAGGGTGGTTGCCAAGTGTTGTGGGGTGCTCGCCGTAAATTGGATTTTGGGGTAAGGTGGAGATGGGGTGGTTTCGCCGTGATCTGGATTTTTGGGGGGTGCATGGGGTGGTGGATGGTGAAGTGTGGTGTTATAGGGAGGGGATAGAGATAAGGGTAATTTTGGTATTTTAAGGAAATAAACGTAGAAGTGGGGTGTAAGGTGGAAAACCAAAAAAAAAAAGTTCCTCAACTCTTGCTCCAATTTACAATCCCCAACATTCCTCTAGCAAGACTCCAACCCCTAGCCCTCGGTTCTAGCTTGATCTAAGACATGCAAGGAATTTTAAAAAGGTAGAAGGAAACAGTTTCAAGTTTTTTGCGTATTAGGTTTTCTGGTTTTGGATGGAATTTGGTGAAGGAAATGCTAAGAGTAGTGAAGAAGATGACAAGGGATTAGGGTGTAGCAAGAATTTAGATTCCCCCCGCTTCTTCTCTATCAATCGACCTTCCTCTCTTTCTCTCTAGTTTCTCTTCTTTTATTAGTTTATGCATGTTGCGTGTTTGTGCAAATGACATGAATTGCTTTTAGCTGAAGAGTTTCTAACCATTGACAAAAAGGAGTCGAATGTGGTGCATAATAAGATAGTGTGGTCCATATGGTGTGGTAGGCGCCTAGGTTCAAGAAATGGGAGGGACTTTTTTGAATTTTTTTTCTAATTATTGCCAACTAGCCCTCACTTTAACATATTACCAACTCTCCCAATATAAAACTAGTTCCATTTCTAATTTCTACCTTTGATCTAATAAAACATATATTTAATCTAATCATTTAACAAACAATCATTGGAACATAAAACAAGCTAACAATCTGTGTAATAATAAGTCAAACTTGCTATATGGATTAAATTAACAAGCAGAAAACTAATCAATACTATTTATTATATTTAGACAAATTATAGTGGTTGAATTGTTTACAATAGCAAAATATCAGGCAATCGAGAATGAGAATCAAAATGCAAAGTTGTAATATTTTGGGGGGAATTGAAATATTTTCATTTAAAAGGGAATTGAAACTCAAAAATTACATTACTCTCTAAAAATATCCTACCCAAACACACCCTAAAAGATAATTTAACCATCTATATATAGTAATGAAGAATGCTAAAATAAAAATAGGCGAGGCCTACATTGTATTTGGAAAAATGTGGGTAGTTTACCCATTTCACTTGTATTTCTTAAATTTTGAACCATACATTTCACTAATTTAATCTCAATGTGATATAAACGTACAAATATACAAATTAATCACGTGGTTAGGTGAAATTTACTTTTTAACTGAGTAGTCGTAAACTTAATAAAATCCATGAAAGGAATGATAAAGCAAGCTAAGAATAGCTTGTTGGGGATTCTACGGCGCAGCAGACAGGAGAGGGAAGGGAGAGCGACGGCGCTAGAGAGAGGAAAGGGAGCAATAAAACAGTGAGACTGTAAAGTGATAGGATTAGGTTAAAAGGCAATCAAAAAGCATTATTATTCACTAACTAGTGATCCCTATTTATACACAAAACCTAAAGTCAGGCCCAGGCCCATATTTCGACTAGGCCCAATATGCCAACTACTAACTACACTTTCGACAGCTACTTATTACAAATACAAGCAATACACAATTACAAGGTATATTCCAATATTCCCTCCTAATTTGTATTGCTACGTGACATCATTCCAAGCATTGTCCTCAGTTCTTCGAATCTTCCTTTCTGCAATGGCTTGGTCATTGTTTCTGTCGAATTGTCCTTTCTGCAATGCATTGGTCATTGCTAAGTGACACTTCAGTTTTGGCCCCCAGTCACCAGGCGGCAACTCTGCATATAGCCAGAGTTCTTGTTCCTCTGTCGAATCTTTCCTGTCGAGAGGAATTCGGCACCCATGTGCCCAAAGTGTGTTGCCTGATCTTGCCCACACCCTGTCAAACCTGTGTTGCCCCTTGTCGAACTGTTTCGAACTCTGTCGAACTGGGCTGCAACTTTTCGATCTGTTCTGCCCCTTTTCGAGCTGTTTCGCACTCTGTCGACCCGGGCTGCAACTTTCAATACTTGGTGCCCAATACAAGGGTTCTTTCTCAATGGTTACTAATTTTGCCTTACCCTTGGCCACTTCACCATCTATTGCCTTCTTTTGCGCTGGAAGTTCGACTAGCTTCCAGGTATCATTCTTCTCTATTGATTTCTGCCTTTCCCTTTGCAACCTTCTGAGAGGTTCGACAGCAATGGGTTCTTCTGGCTCTTCAGTTTCGACCTCGTCGACATCCTGATCACTCTGATCATGAACTTCTTCTAAGTCCATTGTTGTCGGTTCTTCAAAACATTCTTCGACAGTTCTCTTCAGGCAATGTTCTTCGACAACCTGCAATTCGACACACTTCTCTTCAGTCGAATTTGTATCTGGTTTTAACAACAGCAACTCTGGGTCTATAGTCGTCATGAATGATAATTCCTCATCATCGTTGCTGGCTATGTTGGAGGTATCCCCAGTGTTTCGACTGGCCTGCCACACACACATAGCACAAGTATTTTGAGCATTACAAGTGTATCCACTTATACAAGTGTTCACACTGTTCTGCTCGCTACTTTCAGCAATTTCGTCAAGATGAGTGTTATCTTCAATCTCATCTTCGACTGCCATCAGCACTAGCCCATCTGAGTCGGAGTCTGTGTCACTGTCACTCGCAAAATTGGCTTCAGCATCTCTAGAAACCTTCTTGTTTTTACACCTGTTTCTATAATGCCCAAATTGCTGACAGTTGTAGCATTGCACTTTCGACAGGTCACCTTTCTTGTCGAAAGATCCCTTCTTCTTGTCGAAATCATTCTGCTTACTGCTTGATCCTTCTTCTCTACCTCTTTCGACCCTGTTACTTGCCTTCCAATTCTTCTTAGAGGAATATGAAAGTAAGGCTTGTTCAGTTTCTCTCTCTGAACTTCTCTGCCTTATCCTCAATTCATGTGCCTCTAAGGAACCCTGAAGTTCATCTAACTTCAATGTATCTAGGTCCTTGGATTCTTCAATGGCTGTAACAACGTAGTCGAATTTCTCGGTTAAGGATCGAAGCACCTTTTCGACCTTCTTCACTTCTTCGACAGTCTCACCATTTCCCCTCATTTGATTAGTTAATGCTACTAACCTCGTAATAAATTCGCCAATCGATTCTGCTTCTGACATCTTCAGGGCTTCGAACTGCTTTCTGAGCGACTGGAGTCGAATCTTCTTCAGTCTGTCTGCTCCGCCATACGAGCTCTTGAGGATGTCCCACGCTGCCTTTGCTGATTCACAGTCGATGATCAGGTTCAGGACATTCGAATCGACACACTGGTGAAGTAAAAACAGCCCTTTTCCGTCTCTCTTTCTCATCGCATTGTGGCTGTTTCTCACCGCTTCTGTGGCGTCAACTGCCACGGGTGGAACTCCATCGTTCACGATGTCAAGTACATCTTGATATCTGAACAGCACCTTCATCTGCGAACACCATCTCTCAAAGTCCTTTCCATCGAAAATGGGGAGGCTCCCCGGAATACCTCCACCATAGTTATCTCTCGCTGCCATGGATCTTAAAGCTTTGATACCAGTTTGTTGGGGATTCTACGGCGCAGCAGACAGGAGAGGGAAGGGAGAGCGACGGCGCTAGAGAGAGGAAAGGGAGCAAAAAACAGTGAGACTGTAAAGTGATAGGATTAGGTTAAAAGGCAATCAAAAAGCATTATTATTCACTAACTAGTGATCCCTATTTATACACAAAACCTAAAGTCAGGCCCAGGCCCATATTTCGACTAGGCCCAATATGCCAACTACTAACTACACTTTCGACAGCTACTTATTACAAATACAAGCAATACACAATTACAAGGTATATTCCAATATAGCTCATTTAGAGCGAAAGAGGGAAAAAGATCGATGATGAAAATTGATGAAAATTGTACCGTTTCATTTCATTGATGGTTAGCTCAGTACAATAGTACACTATATAAAGGAAAATAGTGGTGCATCGTATGCCACACTACAACTAAAAGCAGCAAATAGAAACTAAAGGAAATATCTGGCAGCTAGCAAATCTAGATAGATTCTATTCTAATGGAATTAAATCACTCAATATCAGCACATGGTAGTGAGTGAGAAAAGGAAGCTTCTAGATATTATTTCTAATCATTGGAATATAAAGGAATATTCTCAATTCCAACTTTAGTAGGCCCCAAGTAGGCCTGGACATCGAGCGGTTTTGGGCGATTTCGGGCCCAAAACCATCATCCGGCCAAAACCGCGGTTGAAAAACATAGACCCAAATCCGCCCAAGCTTTTTCTCGGATTATGCGGGTTCGGTTTGCGGGTTTTTCGGGTAAAACAATGGGTTGAGCCAGGTTTGAGAGTGTGAGAGAAGAAGGAAGGAAGAAGGAAGAAGATGAACAGTAGCCGAGACTAAGGATACCGAAAACTAGCATGTGGCTTCCAAGGCAATAACAATAATAATAAAATTACTTTTTCCTCTGCTCAACAACTTCGAAGACATGCAGTAATCTTGTAACTTGTGTAATTTTAATAATAAAATAATATATTTTATCAAAACTTGCGTGTAACAATAAACAAACCACTGAACCATTGCTATATTTTATGATGATACAGTGGGACAGATTACAGGCTACTTGACAATACATCAGGCAGTGGACACTTGTTGTGGGCGGGTTCGGACACCGCTGGTTCTATTTTCAGGAACCGAACCCGACCAAAAGAAACCGTCCCAGCCCATTTTGTAGCCTTCTCAAACCCGCAGCCCGTTAACAACCAACCCGTTTTTCTCGGACATTGCGGTTTTTGCGGACTATCGGGCGGGCCACAATTCTTGTCCAGGCCTAGCGCCAAGTGCTCGAGTCATGCACCTGCGTCACATGATTTGGCGCCTGTGTGCCGGTATCCAAGTCCTGCACCTTGTCACTGGGCGCCAGTGCCTGTGTCTCATGATTTGGCACCTGTGTGACAATATCCAAGTCCTGCTTGTCACTAGGCGCCAGTACCTGTGTCTCATGAGTTGGCGCCTGTGTACCAATGTTTTCACATTTCAACAAGTAGCTTACAAATGTGGGTAACTTACCAATCACACTTGCATTCATTCAAAATTTGTCACATGTATTCAAAAAATATAATATGAACGTGATGTAAAAATACGACTATATTTTAATTGACAAATATATTGGATTCCACACAAAAATAAAAGAAAAGTGGTTAGTTTTATTGATTTTACTTCATATTAGGTAAATTACCCACATTTTTTTTCAAAAAGTAACCAAAAACTTACCATAAAAATAAGATTAATTTCTCTAAGACTTCATCCTCCATATTCCATTTCCAAGTTTCCACCGTATATATCAAGAAGTAACCCAAAAATTATTTCCAGAATATACACTAGTACAAAAATTGGAAAAGAATTGGACGTTTTAAGTCGGATGCCAAATTATCCGACTTAAAAAGTGGACGCGGTGGCAATTTTGTAATTAAGTTGAAAAAAAAATCCGACACTTACGTTTCTAAGTCGGACGAGTGTCATATCCGACTTAAACTGTAAAATGTTTTTACATGTGAAATCCGCAACTCTTTGTTTATTGACTTATTCTCACGTTCTCCTCTCCCTCTCTCTTAGAAGTTAGAACTTAGAACCCTAGTCTCTCTCATAACCCCAATCCACTCTCTTCGTTGTTGTGCCTCTGACCTCTCTCTGCGTTGTTATTGCCGTCGTCGTTGCTCGCCATCACGGTCGCTCTCGCCCTCTCTCCAAAGCTTATGGTGGTTCAGCCCCACTTCCGTCTTGAGAAGCTGTTTCTGGCAAACCTCAACATAGCACTCTGCCTCGCCTATGACAACAGGTAGAGCACCGATCTGCCGTTTTCCCCTACGGTTAGCCTCTTCGCCCAAACCCTATTCTCCCAAACAAAGCTGAAATGTCTTTCTTTCTGTTTGTCCACCTTCTCTCTCTTTCTCACACTCTTCCCAAACCCTATTCTCCCAATCGAAGCTGCACATGTCTTACTTTTTGCTTGTTCCCCCCACTCTCTCGCACTTTCTCTGTTCTCTTTCCCTATGGGTTTTGAATTCATTTGGTTCTTTTACAATTGATTTTAGATTCCAATTTATTTAGCTTTGCTGTGTGAAATTCGTGCGTTTCTTATGACTTCATTTAGTTTTGTTGTGTGAAATTTGGTGGGTTTTTAATGCCCTTTATGTTCTTTGGCTTCTTGTAAATCCAAACTAATGTTTTTTATTTTTTCATAGCAAAATCCGTTTAACAGTTCTGTTAATTTTTAAAAATAATTGGGTTGCAAATATGTGCAATTCTGATGTGCAGTTGAGCTTTATATGATCTGGCTTGAATTTTTTTAATGTTAATTTTCATGGTATAGTTAGGAGTTGAAGAAATTAATTAACAGTTATGTTTTAAGTTGTTAGGCTGTACTGCATTTTTGTCATGAAATGTGATAAGGCTATTAAATCTATTAACTTGACACTGGTTGCCACTGTTGGTCTCGTGATACCTGGCAGGTACCCCCCCACTTCAAAATTTTCCCCTTTTTATCATCATAGACCAGTTAATGAATTTTGATTATCTGGGTTTTGGTTTTCAGTTTGAACCTATTGCCTTTACTGACTCAAGTTTGCTGCTTTGTTATGTGTTGTTTCTGTGTGATGGTTGGTTGATTCTATAATAGCTAAAGAAGCAAGATATTTTGAGCATTTCCATTTAGACAAGATCAAAGGCACACCAAATCATCAAAAGAATGCTCTCCAGATTGGGTGATCCATATACACGTTTTCTTTCACCCAATGAGGTAATTGTTTCTTAAATTTTCATGGGCATTGCTATGTATAGGTTTTTCTTTTTATCATGAGATGTTTATTGGTTCCTGCCCACATGGCTTCAATTGCCAAGGGATGGTTGTTTTTGTGATTTTCTTAGTTGGACACTAGTAAGCCTATATTTTGTGAGACATTCATTAAACTAAATAAGAAACTTGTGATGCATTCTTACTTTGGTGCTTCTCATGTTTCTTACTAAATGGAATATGGCTTTTTTTTGTTTTCAATGTTAAAAGTTCTCCAAGATGGTGAGGTATGACATGACTGGTGTTGGAATAAACCTTAGGGGAGTTACTGATGAAAATGGAGATCACAGGATGAAGATATGGGGATTTATATTGGATGCTCCTGCTCATTCCGCTGGTGTGACTGTATATAACTATGACTGTATATAACTTTGAGTTAAAATTTTGTCTTTGATGGTATTATTATCTCTTCTTTAGAAATGGTGTTTCCTTCTCACTTTCAAAAACCTGTATATACATCTCTCTTGGTTTTATTTTTTAGTCCATGAGATAAGGAATCATGCTAGGCAATTTCATTGCTACACAATCAATCATGGAAGTGATGAAACATGTTTTAACTAGGTGAAAGAGCTTAAGATAGAGAGGGATGAGAGCTGTTGAATCTTTTTTCAGTGTTAATTACTGTGTTTGATCCTAATGTTTGGGGTTTTTATGCTTATGAATTGTTGGTTGGGTTTTGAGGGTACCAAAAAACAAAGACAGATTGGGACAAAGCAACCATTCTTTCTCAATGGTGAATAAAAATCGATTAATCAATCTTTTCACAAATTTATTTTATTCAAAAGTTAGATATAGCTTAGTCATGTAATTGATAGTTTTCTTATTGCACCCATAAATTTGGTTTTTGATTCAGTTATAGTAAACCATTAAATCCTTTTTTCCAATTGCCTTATTGCATTCATAAGTTTAATTCATGCTATCTCTATCTATTATTAAGTGAGCAGCTGATCTGCTATTCTAATAACATCGGGATGTCGTCATGTCCCCTGGAGTAGATCGAGCAAACAAAAGTTCATTGATGAATAGAATGCCTTTGTGTATTTAGGATAATGGGCCATGCCCCAAGTACTAAACCTAGTGTGTGATCTGCCATTTATCCAAATTCTATTGTGAATTTGTGTTCAATCAGTGTTAGTTCTGGTTTCTATTGTTTGTGATGTGGCCATGTCCCATGTGCATAATTTCCAGCACTACCAAATTAGTTTATATATGTCTTTTGCTAATTGCAATATTCCTAATGTTTGATTGCATTGGTGCACTTGGGAAATACGAGTAAAATAGACTTAAACTTACACATATATCATTGTCTACAATTGTAATGGTGTTTATATGGGAAGGTGACAGGACCGGAAACTACATGGGAAGGTTTCTATGGAGTGGCAGCAACAGAGATCAACCTTCAAAATTTGCATCATCTGTGGGAAAAATGTTGGGGAAGCAGCAGCTGATTTAACCTACACCTCTTGAAATCATAGAGGGATCCATTTTCTGCACTAGTGGTTGTTGTTGTTAAGAGCTTAAAGATGCTAACCCTGTGCTAGGCATGAGTTTAGTAGATTAATGTAGATGAACATAAATTTGCTGAAAATATTTGTATTTGATTGTTGCTTGAAAGTTTAGTAGATTAATGTAAGATTGTTGAATGTTTTGTTATGTGAATGCTGAAAATATTTGTATATGCAGGGGATGAGCACCTTAAAGCAATAAAAATGTTAAAAAAACACTTTAAAAGTGGGATATTTTAGTGACCGACTTTAAAAGTATCCACGTTAATAGAATTGAATTTTAAAGTCAGACATATTATTATCCGACTTTAAATCATACTTTTAAAGTTGGATGCTGATCCGACTTTGCAACTTTGACATACTAAGTCGCTCTAATAGAAGTCGGACGGGCATCCGACTTTAAAAGTCCATTTTATCCGACTTTAAATCCTTTTTTTGTACCAGTGATAGCACAAAACAACATTCGATCGAGCCTCCTAATTTCTTGCTCAACTACAAGCACCGACTGTCCCTTTCTTTTTCTTTTTCTCTGTCTCGTGTCCATCTCTCAGTTCTTGGCCTCATGCCCTTAAAGTCCAATAGTTGGGATGCCACTTGAATAAAGAGATTTGGACCAACTTTTATTTTTTCTAATTATGCCAGCTCCTCTTCCTACTTATATACATACATGGCCTCTCTGATTGGTTATATATATATTCCCTTTCTGGCCTGTCTGATTTGGTTATGGTAACAAAAAAACACTAGATCCATTCATTTCCATCAATTCATATTATTGCTAGTGATCTCAGACGTATATATATATGCATGCGTCTTTTATGAAGTTTTTTGTTTGTTTGTTTGCTTTGATCATTTTGATTTCCTGTAAAGTTTGTGACAAATTATATAAAGTATTTGCATGCCCACCCAACCCATCAACTCAACTATCACACAAATATTTAGTTGCGAACGTACGAGAGAAATATCTATGGCTGACATAGTGGAACACGATAGAATCTCGTATCTGACAGGTTAGATGAACATGATAAAAAATAAAGAACAAAGAATATGAATTCATCATTGTGCAAGACTACAAAACTTGTGTGGAATACTAAGCTTTGAGTTCGATTCACTTCCACCAATCACTGTATGTAAGAAGATAACCAGCGAAGTTATGGTTGTCATCTTGAAGTTATCGTCCTTTGCGAGTGACAGTGAGAGAGAAGTTATCGTTCTTTAGACCCTTCTTTCTGCAATCAATCAATATAGTGCTTCATTCAAACTTAACGTGGCTGAAATGATCGATAATGTAAATCTTGTCTTGGCTTTTGAACGAATGATTTCTTTAGGTACGTAGCATTAATATAGGCATCAAAGATCAAACTACTTATACTTAACTTTTATAAAGTTATATGACTATTAGAAATGTCTCTACCTTTTTTGAAATGTGAAAATATCTCTACCTTTAACAAACACTTTTACACGTCAAAAGGTGTACCAGGAACACTATTTCGCCAAGTATTATTAGCACGATGATTTCTATGAGATCTAAGTCCTCTCCACTTGACAAAAAAAAAGTCCTCAGTTTTCTAGGAGAGAGAAAGGCATACCAAGGAAATGGATCCTCTAACTTCTCAACCTCTACCTTTTCCTAACTTTAGTGTTTTTTTGATGAAAGAGAAAAGAAAAAATGGAGGGAAATAGAGAGAAATAAGATGAGAGAGAATGTATTAAAAGAGAGAGATAGACACAAAGTTAGGGGGAAGTTCTTTCCAAAAAGTTAGAGGATCCCTCCCCTACTAAGAAGGGGGGAACGGAAAAAGGTTCAGTGACTTTAGGTGCCTTTGGCACATTCAGGCTTATTTTGACAGAAAAATGATGAGAAGGAAAATTGTATGAGATTAGAGAGAAAATATTTAAAGAGAGAGAAAGACACAAAGAGCCACCCAATCCCCCCGGAAGAGAAACGAACACGCCTCCCTGATTCTCTTCTTTTATTTTTTGAAACACAATCTTAACTCATTTTATTTAAATAGTGTAACATCATACATGGTGTGTACATTGTGGGATATAACTAAAAATGGTGGAACTAACATAGAACTTATACACTCTGCTAAGCTATAAACAATTTGGTTAGCTTTTCTCCTAATAATGTACTTTCTTTTTTAGTTTTTCTACATAAAAGGTATATTGTTTAATTTAGTATGCATGAATTAGTGTTTTGTTAGATAGGAGCTAGGGAGTATTGTTTAGTTGTGATTTGATTTGGATTTAAATATTTCTTTATGATATTTTGTATAACATTAAACCATTGAATTAATGAAATACATTTTTCTCTTTGTATCTTTTTTTACAATTACATATATTTCGTTATTATTTTGCAGCAGTGAAATAAATATTATAGAAAAGGCAAAAATGTGCACCCGGTCATTTAATTTTATTTGAAATGCCAGTTCTGTCCACTACAAAGAAATTGACTTTTACCCACGGACAAAAACCGTCACTAAATGTTAAATATCTGTGGGTAAAAGTAATTTTAACTTTTCCCCACGGCGACTTTTTCCGTAGAGGATGTAAGACATCTAACAACGCTTTTTTGTCCGTGGGTAAAGGTTCTCCCAACGTCCAAACACATTTACCTACGGTTTTTGACTGTCACTATATCCTGCACATGTTGATTAAATTTTAACTTCTAGCTACCTACGATTTTGTCCGTGGGTAAAAGTGATTTTTTTTTTTGCTGAATTAAAAGTTTCACTATATCCTTCACATCAGATGAATTATAGATGACAAATAAATAAGGGAAAATGGACAAAAGGATTAGGGAAAGGAAGATTTAGTTACATTTGGCGACAATGACCTCAACACAAAGAGAAACAATAAGAGAAACAATAAGGGCCTTCAAATCCGACCAGCACAATTAACTTGCACGCATCTCAACATTTCATAGTCAACAATTGAGGTATAAAGTTGAGGTATAAAATTTTATCAGATTATTACAAAACGTTAAATTCATAAACATGCACAAAAAGAGCCCCCAGTATACTAAAATCCTAACCTTATTATACTGGACTGATTTACTTTATCTGCAAGATAAAAAAAAAAGACAAATAGAATACCTTCATAAACATGTAATCCGAATAAAGCACAAAAATTTGAAAGGAAGAGAGGCAAATGGAGAATTCCACTCACCTCTTATCATCTGGTTATAAGCTTCTTCTACCATAGCATGAACATGTGGACTATCAACAAATTTCTGCCTATAAGTGGAGACATGATCGTTTCCATATATATGGAGAACTTTGAAAGGATTGAGTACAATAAAATGGGACCTGCTTTACTCTGCACACAGAAATCAAAAGCAGCTTATGAGAGGATATAGATAATCACCAAACTGGCCGAAGTAAATGAAAAAGGCAGAGCAAGCGCACTAACATAAATCATCCCCCGAGAATATCTAAACCTAAGATTGTGAAGAGCCGATGGCTCATTCAAATAATCAAGTTTAATAAGGACGTCCACACACTCTAAAATATCAGGATTAGCTGGTAGGAGTTCTGATCTAATACATAAGTGAACATGTTCCCTAGAGCTAATTTCATTCTCTTATGACTGCTTCATCAACTATGACTCACTTAGTTCTTGGTTAATGGCATAGCTAGCACATTGCAGTGAGTCAATGACAATTGAAGGGCAACTAAGTAAACCAAATCACCAAGCAAACTTTGAATATTTTGTAACACATTCTCAGCTAATGGTAAAGGAAAATGCTCACCTTAACTTGCCATTACTAGCTATGGACTCTCCAATGCACAATCAAAGCTCACCTTGATCAAAAATATAAAAGGATAAGAATTAGTAACTTGCCATTCAGGGACGGAGGTTGGTAGGAGCCCAAGGGGGCTGTGGTACCCTTCAGAAAAAAATGAATTTTTTTTACTATACTACTACCCAAAACTATCCACGTGCTGGAGACAAAATAGTGAAGCACCACTTTCATTCAATTTAAGTGATAAAAACCAAAGCACCACTGTCACCAATTTAATGTTCATTCAATTTAATTGTTTTAAAATATAAATTGAGTTGAAATTGTTTGATAAATTGATTTTGATTATTGATAATTGATTTATCCATTTTATAAGTGTAATACAATGGTTAAACTTAACAAAATTGATGCATATTTCAAGAGGAAAACTTCCAACAAAGATGAAAATTGTATAGCTTCAACATCAACACTTGAAAAGCAGCCTATTAGTGATGAAACAGTTCAACTGGATGAGCAACCTTGTAAGATTCAAAAAGTCACCATGGATGAATTTGATGTTAGTTGTTTAGAACATGATCCCGAAAAGCGTCCCCAAATTTGGGAATATCCAGTGAATCGAAGAGATGAAGTTCGAAGAGCTTATCTCAATTGGGGTCCCAATCAATGTGAACTTGAAAAGTATCCCCTAAATGGAGATAAGCATCCAAGGCGATTTCAAGTATCTTGGTTCAAAATCTTGATATATGTGCTATTGTAGACAAATTCTATCCTATGGATTTTAATGACCAAGAGAAAGAAAATTTGAGATTTCAACTTCAACACTTTATTCTTGAGGTCGTTAGTCATCCGGGTTTGAATAACTTATCAACTATGTCTGAATTGTGTGAAGCTTTGGAAAAAACAGGGAGGGCGAATGCATTTTACTTGATTGACCGGATAATCCGCCTTATCTCAACTCTTCCAGTTTCTACTGCTACTACAGAAAGATCATTTTCAGCAATGAAGATAATCAAGACAAGGTTGCGTAATAAGATGGGGGATGAATTTCTTGCTGATACTATGATGATTTATATTGAAAAAGAAATATCTGGTAGCTTTAGTTCTGATTCAATTATTAATGATTTCAAGCCTTCAAAAGAACGAATGGCAGCACTTTAATTCTAGGTACGTATCTCTTAATATATATATATATAAAATTTTTGTTGTGTTGATGCTATTTTGAATCTTTGACATAAATGATCTTTTGAGCTGAATTTCAATTATAATATTTTAGTTGGTAGTTACGGCTCCCCTCAATATTTTGGGCAAGCTCCGTCACTGTTGCCATTACTAGCTATGGACTCTCCAAATTTCATAGAAACTAAAACAGATCCTGCAGAAATTAAGAGTTAGGGTTCGAAGTTTGGAGAAATCACAGTGATGAAAAAGCATATCACAATAAAATTAAGCGTTAGGGTTTCAAGATAAAAAAGGATTTGCTAGAAGCTTTGTAAGATTTGAGATCTCGTGTTTACCTTTGAAAGAAGAAGATGAAGATAAAGCGCGATCTATTAAAGAATTAAATCGGTAACACGATCAGAGAAGATAGATCAGGCGATCTCAAGCGACAACAGCGAGTGGCGGCGGTGTGGCGAACGGCGAACGGTGGTGCGGAGAGAGAAGGAAGGAGCGGCGTACGTGCCGAGAGAGAGAGAGAAGACGAAGGAGTGCAGAGACTCAGAGAGAGAGAGAGGGAAACTGAACCGAGTTTTTTTTTACTTTTAAAAAAATAGTAAAGTGAAACACACTTTTAAAATTAGTAAAAGTGATAACCTTTACCTAAGGACAATAGTTCCGTCGGTAAAAGTGTTGGTAGGCATAGGTCACTTTTCTTATAGTGGTCGAGTAAATTTTTCTTCTTCATCTAAGTCGTTTATGTTACAATTTTTTAACACTATTAGTCTTTTTTTTGAACTTGTTAAGTTGATAACTAGTAGCATATACGTCGTTTTTACACGTGGACTTGCATGATTTTACAATTAAAATTTAAACCATCACATTCTTTTTTGCAATGTCAGAATCTACTTTTTTGTCTTCATTTCTAATGCCCGAATCTTGACGAGAAATCAAATCGAATACTGGGTTTCGAACTCTGATGTCAAAGCAAAGGAGGATTTAGAAAATGCACACAATTTTTGCCCAGAAGATGAACAATATATTTCAGCGCTTACAGTGGGTTCTTGTTGCTTGAATATATTTTTCTTCATCAATTACTTAGCGACTGGAGGTGAAATTGAGTGCGCTTACAGTGGGTTTCTTAAATATATTGTTTCTTAAGTATTCCTTACAGTGGGTTTTTGTTTCTTAAAGATATTCTTCATCAATTTCACGACAAAGGCTTCTTTGCGATTGGGGTGAGGGTTCTTCATCAATTACATAGCGATTGAAGGTGAGATAGAATCAAAATTAGGGCACAACACTCTCAACAGATAACCCGAGAGAGAGAGAGAGAGAGAGAGAGAGAGAGAGAGAGAGAGAGAGAGAGAGAGAGAGAGAGAGATGAATGTGATGTTGAAAGGTGAACCTAGAAAATTCTTTAGGAGGATGAAGATGATGAACATCAATTTTCATTTTTTTTTTATTTTTAATAAAAAAATAAATAATTTTAATAAATAATAAGTATAATGACATGTGCCGCCACATATGCTTACATTAAGCCACACCAGCGTCGTTTATGCCAACTGGTTTTTTTTTGTAACAGAAATACTAAAAATGGGTAACAGTGAATACATTATCTAACTTAAGGATTAAGTTGGTACGAAAAAAAACATAAAGACCAACTCGTTAAAAAAAATAACTTAAAGGACCCTGGTATAATTTTTCCTTGTTTTTACCTTTTTCTTCTATTTTAAATTCAACTTGTTTTATTCAACTTGTGTTTTATGAAAACAGTTCGGATAGATAGAGGCATAGAGCGTAGGCCTGGACATCAGGCGGTTTTGGGCAGTTTCGGGCCCAAAACCACCATCCGGCCAAAACCGCAGTTGTAAAACATAGACCCAAATCCGCCCAAGCTTTTTCTCGGATTATGCAGGTTCGGTTTGCGGGTTTTTCGGGTAAAACAATGGGTTGAGCCGGGTTTGAGAGTGTGAGAGAAGAAAGAAGGAAGAAGGAAGAAGATGAACACTAGCCGAGACTAAGGATACCGAAAACTAGCACGTGGCTTCCAAGGCAATAAGAATAATAATAAAATAACTTTTTCCTCAACAACTTCCAAGACAAGTGAAATGATGTTATTTGCTTCCAATTTTTATTTATTATGTAAAATAATATGTTATACTACTAATTTATTAATTCACTCTATTGATAAAGCCAAAAGTCTGACGCCTAGAGAATTGTGTGCAGCACCGTCATATAGGAAGTGAAATGACAACAGTCTAGGGGCAGCGCAGAGCTAGAGCTAAAGTCTGACGGGCGGGTTCAGTTATTTATGGGTCTGTAATTAAGAGCCGAATCTACCCGATTAAAACCTATCCAATCCGATTTTTGTCACATGCTTACCCGATCTCTGAACCGACCCGTCCGCAAGAGTAAAATCTGCTTCGGTCTTCTCGGGTTCGGGCGGCCATCAATGTTTGTCCGGCCCTAGAGCAAAGACCAATTGACATCTCTTTCTTGTTCTTGTTTTATGAAAACAGTTCCGATAGAACAAAGATAATGATTGTGAAGTCAAAGTACTGTAGTATCGTGTAGTATTAAGTCAGAACAAAACAGAATGGGATACTGATTCAGCAAAGTCCGGTTACATTATTATTATTATTATTATTATTATTATTATTATTATTATTATTATTATTATTATTATTATTATTATCTGATGATATGAACCACCATCTTTATCTTTATCACGTTTCGCTTTCTCACGCAAATATTAAGAACACGGCACGGTGATACTACTACCAAGGAAAAGTGTGCTCTAAGTACTATGAGCTAGCTTTTGAATCTACCAACGTGACGACCATGATTGATTTATTTACCGTATTTGTTACTTTCTCTCTATATTTTACTCTATGATTGATTAAATTTTACGCCAAATTTTACTCCAGTCTCAAAATAAATGGGTTACATTTTTTAATTTAGTAAAATTACGTGAATTTCGGCTAATCATAAAGGACATATTTGGTTGATATTATTTTCACCCACATTTAGCTTCCTAAAGCAAAATGAAGTACAATTTGGCTTCCAAAACAATCTATCTATTCTAATCTACTCTAATATAATAAAACAATGTGTTAGCAAAAAGCCATTTTTAGTCACTCTACAAATTTGCCACGTGTCCATTTTTAAGAGTAGATAAGTCATTTATCCGCTAAATGACAATATTTGGACAACTTTTGCAAAATACGCAGACAGATACAAATTGAACAACTTTTGCAGAAAACTACTGACGCGACAGAAAACGCGTCAGCTTTTATGCTGACAGATAAAAAAACATAGAAAAAATGGGCAACAAAAGAAAAGAGAGGGACATAGAAAAAACTGCCGCATGATTGCAGAGAGAGAGAGAGAGAGAGTGGATTTTACTATTTAAAAATAACTTTCAAAAAAAATTAAAAAATAAAGCTGCCGTATGATTGCATGGAGAGAGATCGTGAATTTTGCTATTGAAGATAACTTTTTAAATAGTAAGAACTTTTAAAAAAAACAAAGATTTTATAAATATTAACTACCAAGAGTGAGTTAGTAAATATTTCAAAAAAGTTTGAAATTTCAATTTTTTTCAAAAATATTAAATGATTACTATTTACTATAATCTATTAAAACTACTTAAATCAATCAATTTCACTACAAAAAACTGGTCATTAGCGAGGGAAATTTCCCTCGCAAAATGACCTAAATCCTTCGCTAATAGTCATTTGCGAGGAAATTAGCGACGGACTGGTTCCCTTGCTAATTCCCTCCTCGCTAATGGGATTAACGAGGGAATTTGAATCCCTCGCTAATTCCCTCGCTAATGACTGCCTCAAAATTTGTGCACTTTTTCAAATACTGACTAACACGTGTCCAGTGCTGAATGACTTGTTTTTTTAATATATATTTATTATTAATGGTGTCAAAAAACTATTATATTATTAATGTTTTTTTATATATTTATTATTTGTGGTTGTTGTGGTGGTGGAGAGGAAGAAGGTGAAGAGGAGAAGAGGGTGGTGGTGGTGTGGTGAAAAAAGGTGGAGAGAAGAAGAGGGAAAGGGGAAATCGTAAGAGAGAGAGAGAGGGAGGAGAGGAAGAGGAGCTCACGTGGTGGTGGTGGTGATGGTGGTTGTGTGGTGGTGGTGGTGGAGGTGGAGTGAAGAAGAGAGAAAGCGGAAAGAAATTTGTAGGTGGAGAGTGGAGAGGAGTTTATGGTGGTGGTGGTGGTGGTGAAGGGTATTGGGGTGGTGGTAGAAGGAGAAGAGTAAGAGAGAAAGAGAGAGTGAAAGAAAGAGGGTGAGGATGAGAGGAGGTGATGGTGGTGGTGTGGTGGTGGAAGTTATGGGAAGGTGGGAGAGAAGAAGAGAGAAGAGTACTGAAGAGTGTGAGGAGAGTAGGAGAGAAGAGTGTGTGTGAGAGGATAAATAAACTGAAAAGTCAAAAAATTAGTGAGGGAATTAGCGAGGGACTGAAAATTCCGTCGCTAATCACCTGCACGGAGCCCTATGATCTGAAAACTGTCAGAAATTAGCGAGGGACTGAAAATTCTGTCGCTAATTAGCGAGAGACACAAAATTCCGTCGCTAATGACTGAATTAGCGAGGGACTAAAAATTCCCTCGCTAATTCCCTCGCTAATCAGCTTTTTTTGTAGTGTTTAACCACTAACAATTGTCAAAAAAGAATTTAACCACAGTCAAAAATTTCAAAATAATTTTTTTAAATAATTTAATTAAGATTATAAAATTAATATTCATTTATCCATAATAATAAATAATAAATATAAACAAGTGACAATGAGAGAGGCAACAGGAGTGGCAACAGAAGCGAAAACAGGAGCGGCAACAGGAGGCATATCTTATATTATATCTCATTTTGTTTTTTTATTTCATTATTAATATTAAAAAAAAAGATACCGTTTTTTTTTTTACTTTTTGCAAGACAAGTATTTTAAGTCATTTGAAATATTGCTTTTTTTATCAAATTTTTCCTTTTTCGTTTATTAAATTTTCTAATTTTCAAAGTATTCATAAGTTCATATCAAATTATAACAAATACAGTATCACCCGTGCGCTGCACGGGTAAAATATTAGTTTTTTCTAAAGTCCTATGTTGTTCCTTCAACAAAATAGAGTTTACTCTAGCATTTGAGATCACGGAAAAAAGTCTCAAACAAACGTACTCAAAATGAGTATTGGAGAGTAACAACGAGCTAGCTAATAAACTGGACCACCAAGAGACTTGGACGTCACATCTCCACCCAAAATTTTAAGGTGTTAGATATATGGGTCCCCTCTCTTATATATCATTCATATAGCTCATTCATAGCCGATGTGGGACCAACCACTCACACTTGAATTTCCAACATCTCCCCCCCAAGTGTGAGTCACCCACATCATGCTTTGTCCAAACCAGGATCCACTCCTGCTCCCCCACCAAGCCGAACCATGGCTCTAATACCACTTTTTTGGGAGTCTTGGGGAGCTGCGGGAACAACAACGGGCTAGCTAATGAACCGGACCACCAAGAGACTTGAACGCCACATTTCCACCCAAAACCTTAAGGTGTTAGGTATATGGGTCCTCTATCTTATATATCATTCATATAGCTCATTCATAGCCGATGTGAGACCAACCACTCACATTTGAATTTCCAACGGTTAGCACTCTCTTATCCACTATACTATATATAAACAAAACAACCACCACCACTTTTACTAAAAAACCATAACTTAAATAATTAAGCAAAACAACCACCACCACTTTTATTAAAAAACCATAACTTAAATAATTAACACAACATCAAGTTAAGGGTATGATAAAAAAATAAATAACAATCTTTTTTAAAAAGTAAAAAGTAAGAAGAGAGAGTTGTTGTCAGAAAAAAAGCAAATAAAAAGTAAAAGTGGGAGGGAGAGGTGGTGAGAAAGGAATGGAGAGAGAAAATGGAACAAAGTTGGAACCAAATATTAAAAATACTCCTATAAATCTATTGTCTATCTTTTAACTACTATCATAAATTTTCAAATTATTTTTTTAGTGTCTTAGAAAAAGACAAGAGGACTTTTTGGTCGAAAAAAACAAGACAAGAAGACTTAATAACTATTCAAAATATTAAAAATACAAGTGACAAATATTTGTCATTGATACTTAAAAAAATGACAAATAATTGTCACTGATATATAAAAAAAACACGCAATAGAAATTTGTATAAAAAATTATAATTTTTTATTATCTATCTTCTACTATCATCTGCTAATCTACTAAAACTAAGCGACTTAGCCACTAGGAAATTCCTAAATAACTTTTTAGTGTCTTAGAAAAAAATGATAAGACTTAATAACTAACAAATAATATATTCTTTGCTTATGAACTAAATATATTCTTCAATGCATTAGGCACAAATATATCTCACTGATATTTAAAAAAAGGACAAGTAACTGTCAATAATATATAAAAACACACGGGACAAATATTTGGTATTGATAATTAAATACTAACATAAACATACTTTCTATCTTCTACAATCTACTATAATCTACCAAAACTAACTTTTTAGTCTTTTAGAAAAAAACAAGACTGAATGACTATTCAAACTACTAATAAATATTAAAAATACGTGTGACAAATATTTCTCACTGATACCTATAAAAAGGAAAAATAAATGTCACTGATATATAAATTAACGGGTTATATATAAATTATGATTATTTTACTTTTAAGAAAATGTTTTCTCTTATATTTGTTTTATATATATATATATATATATATATATATATATATATATATATATATATATATATATATATATAGACACACACACACACACACAGTGGTGGACCCAGCTCACATTGAGGGGGTTCAGTTGACACCCCTGAAAAAAATATATTTCTGCTTACCACCCTATAGAATTTTTTTTGACACCCCTGAATATTTTAAATTGCACCAATAGCCCAAATTTTGCAACCATTTACACCCAATACCCAAACTTCACTTAACCAAAACACACACTCTCTGTCTCCGACTCTCCGTCTCTCGCAAACGCACATGAAGCCTTCTTCTTCCTTCTCTGTTCTTTCTCTCACACACAGTCGCACTCCCCGTCTCTCGCAAACGCACTCGCACACAGTCGCACTCTCGCTCGCTGAAGCCTTCTTCTTCTCTGTTCTCTCGCGAGTCTCTGACCAGGAACACGAAGCCTTCTTCTTCTTCTTCCACTACAAAAAAACTAGTCATTAGCGAGGGACAGTTCCCTCGCAAAATGACCTGATTCCCTCACTAATGGTCATTTGCGAGGGACTTAGCGAGGGACTGGTTCCCTCGCTAATTCCCTCCTCGCAAATGGGATTAGCGAGGGAAGTTGGATCCCTCGCTAATTAGCGAGGGACTATGCCGTCGCTAGTTCCCTCGCTAATGACTGCAGCTTTTCAGGTGATGGGACTCAGTTGCAGGGGTTGGTAAATGCGCAGGAATTAGCGACTGTAGTTTTCAAAAAAAAAAAGACACGTGTCCAGTGCTGTCATACCCCAATTTTGTCCGGCTTAGGTCCAAACCCTAATTTTCTCCACAAAAAAATAAAAATAAATTATGCATTGCATTTTGAATCCTAGAAACCGCTCCAAAGTTTTTGGAATCATTCTTAGGGATAGAATGCACTTTTTAAGAAACTAGGGTTTTGAAAATACGTTATGCATGCATGGCAAGCTTTGAAAAATATTTTATGCATGTATGGCAAGGACCTAAAAGCATTTTTTTGGAAAACAAGAATTGATTTCTAAGCCAAGAATCGATTTATAGTATGTTGCATAGGTCTTGAAAATCGATTTTTAAGCTCTTCCATAGGCCATGAATCGATTCCTCATTGCTTTAACTAAACATGGAATCGATTTTCACCTATTATATATGTCCTGAAAATCGATTTCCCTCTCCTTTCATAGGCCTTGAAATCGATTTTCAGGCCATTTTAAAGAGGTGAAAATCGATTCCTCCTTTTTCCATAGGCCATACAATCGATTCCCATCATTTCCAAAAATAAAGAATCGATTCCTACATGTTTCCAAAGACCACAGAATCGATTTTCAGGATCTCCAAATGTCCTGAAAATCGATTCCTACCATTTTCCATAGGCCATATAATCGATTCTTGTCATTTCCAAAAGAAAAGAATCGATTCCTGCACATTTCCAAAGGCTCAAATAATCGATTCATCCTTGCCATAAATGTTTTAAAAAAATTTCTACGCTTTCTAAGCCTATAAATAGGCAGCCTCAAATCACATTTTGAGGACAGACATCTCACAAGAAACGGACACATCACACAAGACCAGAGAGAAGAATTGCTACACACATTTTTCACGAGATCTGACACATTTTTCACGAGATCTGACGATTTTCACAAGATCAGAGGGATTTTCACAAGATCAGAGACATTCTCACGATCTATCACTTCAGAAAACTCTTATATTTTTCTCGCACCGCTGGTCCGTCAAGAGCTGATCCTCCGTCAAGAGCTGATCCATTTCTATCTCCTCCATATTTGCATTTTCTTCCCTCAAGTAAGTGCATCTAGACCTTATTCTTGCATATTCTCATCATTTTTCATATTTGTGAAATTTCATTTGCAAAGATGTAGATCCTTACTTTGAGCACCATTTTTTTGTACAGATTTTAATCCTACGAATCTTTGTTGTTATGCTTTGATTTCGGGGTTATGTGCATGATTTTGTTTTTTAGTTGAAATAAAATATTGTTGTTAGTGATTGATGATCTAGCAATATGATTCCCACTAGTGCCTAGTGCACCTCGATCTAAGTGGTGAAGATTGCTAGAAGGGACTCAATTTAGCTTACGTGTTCAACCTCCCCCTGTCAAACCCTTTTAGTTTATATGTTGTTTAAATTGATGATTGGCAATGTGATTCACACTTGTGCACTTGTGCACTTAATCTTAAGTGTGAGGATTGACCAAAGTGATTCAACATTCTTTGATACTTTGGTCGCTAAATAATTTGCTTGCTTATGCTGGCCAATGATCATGATTGAGGCAACTTTTTTGTTTGAGCTTACAGCGTCATCGTCTACTCTCATATAGAATATCATTAATACTTAGATAGGTCCATTCCTTACATTGCATCTTCCACTAGATGTGCATTTAGATTCCCTTGCGTTTTGTAGAAATATTTGAGTATGGTTCTCGCCTAGCATCTTCCACTAGATGTGCATTTAGGTTCAATCTTGCCTACTCTTGTATTTTTGCTTGATGCCCAATTCAAGTTCCCTCCTTGCCTATCTATGCGTTGTGATCTACTATGTGTAGTTTAGACTTGATTTTTGTTTGCGAATTCAAATATTGTTGCTTAATGATTTGATTCCGCTGATTGCATTATGCTTGAATCCACCAATTCTTTCTTGCATTCATTGTTTTCATTTCTAAAACGACCTGGCACAAAAAACGGTTACTAGTGGCAATCCATCACAACCTTTGTTGGTTTGATTGCCATGAAAGCCTCAATTTCAAAAGAATTGTCGTAAGCATAAAGCAAGCTACTAGTGATAATCCATCACAACCTTTGTTGGTTTGATTATCATGAACGCGTCCAATTTCAAAAAGCATTTTAAGTATCAAAGAATCAAAAACAAGTTATTAGCGGTGGTCCATCATAACCTTTGTTAGTTTGATCATCATGAAAGATTTTCATTTTAAGGCTCGTTAGAACTACGTCGCTTTGATTCCCATTTGGGATACGTAGGAGCGAGTCACATTCTCGTCAAGCGCAACCATAAAAAGTTTAGCATTTGCATAACAAAAAGAAAAGAGTTATTTTCATCACTTTTGCAAACCAAGATCATTTTCAGGACGAAAACCTTTTCCTTTCTAAAAACATTTTCAACCCATTGTCGCTAGTGGCTAATCAGAACCTTTGTTCGTCTAGCCATTGGTAGCAATGTCTTTTTCCCAAAAGAACAACAAGCGATGATCACTCATAACCTTTGTTAGCTTGATCATTCGTGCCAATCAATCTCTTTCGAAAACCACTTTCAAAAAGACAAATAAAAAACAGGTTGCTACTAATAGTCAATCAGAACCTTTGTTCGTCTGACTGGCGGTAGTGACTCTCATTTTCAAGAGCACTTAGCGGTGATTACCCATAACATTGATTAGTTTAATCATTCACTAAATGCTCGTCCTATTTCGAAAACTCACTAAAAAAAGATAAAAAACAAAAACTTTTCAAAAAGACAAAGAAGAACTACGTAGCTTTGAGTTCTCCATCGCACCGGGAGATACGTAGGAGCGGGCCATGTCCCGTCAAGCACTTTTTTTCTAAAAAATCATTTTTCCCCCTTTTTCATAATAAATAAATATTTTCATTAAGAATTTTTCAATAAGAAGTAGAGAGGCAAAAATCAAGTATTTTCAAGTCAACACACTAAAACCACACATTTAATTAAAGGTTCCCTCTCAGTAGAGAGGACGTGTGGGGTGCTAACACCTTCCCTGCGCGTAACCGACCCCCGAACCCAAAACTCTCAGTTTTCAAAGGCCAATCGCTTTCCAAAAAGGTTTTTCCTAATATTTTCCTTAATAAATATTGGTGGCGGCTTCATTGTCTTAGGAAAAGTTGTGAACGAGGAAGGTTCTCCCTCGGGGACTTTTTCGGGCGCAACAGCTGGCGACTCCACTGGGGACTAAAAAAAAAAAAACATTTTTTTCAAAAGTGGGTCAAGCCTAATTAATTAAGTGTGTGGTTTGTGTGATTGATTTGAACATCTTGCTTTGCCTCTATTCTTCTTCTTTTTCATAAGCATGTTGCATCCATATGCATTCTTCTTCTATGTTTGCTTAAAATAATAGATAGTTACTTCTTTGCTTAAATGCTTAGTTCCCTCATGCATATTTCCCCTCTCTTGTCATGTCCCCTTCTTCTCAGCTCCCTTTCTGAGGTAAGTAATGTGTTTGTTGTTGGCACCCTAGATTAGTTGTATTTGATTGGTATTGAACCCTAGGGTAGACGACATGTTATGGCTTTCTATTGTCTGGACTGTTCTGGATCTTCATTTGCAGGTAGGGTAGTTTTTTAAGGAAATGCCCTTCGCACACACACACTTATACCTCGAGATTATACGATTAGGGAAAGAGACCATAACCCAGGTCTGTTAGGATACCTTAGGATGAGTGGATTCGAGTAGTGGGAGCCCATCAGGACCTTTGTCCGTTTGGCTACTTACGAAAGTTTCAATCAGAGTTGTGCTCTTTCATGATGCCTCGTACCTAGCAGTTTGCTGCATTTACGGGGATTTTCATGAGAGGGACTGTGGCTCTGATGACCTTTGTGAGGGTGTGAATAGAGCTACATGAGAAGACTATCCCTAAAGTGCCTTAGATCATAGGTTCTACCCCCTTTTAGGTCACAAGGGCTTTCCAAATTGTGTGCTGCATTGTTGCATTCAGTTCAATCAATTTTTCCTTCAAAATCTTCGAAAATAAAAAAGATATGCTTTCCCTTTTCAATAAACGCCTATATGAGGTGGCATATAGTGTGGAAATTTTCAAATTACCGCCTGTAAATATCCTCTTTCTGCAAAAACACAAAAAAAAGCATCCTTGCATCATCGCATCATTGCATCACTGCATCATTGCATCATTTGCATAAAATTCCAATTTTGAAAAAAAAAAAAACCATTCATCTCGCATTCCCTTTCATTACATAAAGATAAAACAAAAGACAATTATCATCTGCATAGCATAAGCATTTCATTTATAATCATCCTCGTCGAGTTCATCCAAGACGAGGCATTCATGCATAAGCATTATTTCAAAAAAAGACACAGTAGAACTACGTAAGCTTTGATTCCTCATTACAATGGGGATACGTAGGAACGGGTCATACCCCGTCAAGCACATTTTTCTAAAACCTTTTTTCCAATAAATCATTTGCATCTCCAAATAATTTTCAAAATCATGTTCCAAAACTAAAAAACAAAAAAAATCATTGTGAGCATCATGCATTTCATTGCACAAAAAAAAAAACAAGAAAGCATCTCATTCATCATCAAATTTATTCAAAATGTAGCATTCATGCATCATTCCTCCATACATGCATCTTTCAAAAAAGGAAGGGGCGTTGGCATTTCATACTTCGCCTTGCCTCTAAAAAAAAAAAAAAATAAAAAATAAAAAATTATCATCATTCCTGCATCTTTCATCATTCAAAAGAAAAAGGAGGCATCAGCATTTCATATCTTGTCTTGCCTCTTGCATCATTCATCACCCAAAGATGCATTGGCATTTCATATTTCGTCTTGCACAAAAAGAAAACATCAAAAAGAAAAAACTTTTAGAATAATCACACCTTTCAAGTAGACATGCTTTCATGCATTTCATCTTCATCATGTATACATCATAATGTTTTCATCCATGCATTGCGTACAACAAAAATGTTGTGATGAGAGACGAGATGTTCTTGCAAAGTAATCTTTCCTTTTTGGAAAAGTTTACCCTCACTCATTTGCAAACTCAAGGTGTTCCAAGGCACTCAGTTTTTCACATCAATAGCTCATTTGTATTTCCTTCAAAAAAGGGGATTACATCTCATCCATTCCATGATAAAAGACCGAAACAGTTCATCAAAAAAAGTTTTTATATCATGTTTTAACCAATGTTAATTCTCTGTGAAGCGTTCTTCTAGTAAGCATGCATGCCACGTGCAGTTTCTCTTGTTTGAGTCAGTCAATTTCCTTCATTTATCATCATTCCCCATCCAAGTCTAATCCCGCCCCGTCCACCCCTAAAGCGCATATTCTCTCCCATCAGTGCATACTTGACTTTTGGTTCATTCCCACTAACACTTTAAGTCCTCCATGCTGGGGCAATTCTGTGATCACTAATTTTCCTTGTCGGCATCATATTCCCTTAGTGCAAGTCTTTCTAAAAAATATAATAAATAAAAAAGATAAAATAAGCTCGCTAGGTTGAAAACCCGCAAAGGGCGGCCTAGGCAAAAATGAGCGCCCGGTGGATTGAAAACTCGCAAAGAGCGGTCCAGGCAAAAATTAGGGCACAAAAAAAAAGGGAAAATAAAAGAGCAAAGACATGAAGATAGATAAATTATTGTCCTAAAGTTAAGTCTTACAGAAATAAGTAATCAGGATTTGAAATGAAATTTGGCCTTCTCTCCACACCCTCAAGAACCTAAAATCCCAGAAAGACCATTCCTTACCCCTCTTAAGCCAAAGATTCAAAATCATAAAAACATCCTTTGTTACCCATCTTAAGCCAAGAAAAGCCCAAGATATCCCCATCACTCCGGACAAGGGTTAATTCCACATCAAAGATGGTATATCATTCTCACCCAAGTCAAAAGGAAAGGAAATCCGCAAAAGGGGGGGAATAACAAAGTTTCAGAAAGGAGAATCCCAAAGTGAAGAAAGGAAGACAAATGGAGTATAAATTAAGAGTCAATACATTTTGCCATAAAGCATAAGAGCTCCCCTCCCAAAAAGCCCTCAATTCAATGGGCTCGATCATTTCTCCTTTCAAAAAAAAAAAAAAAAAAAAAAAAAAAAGCCCTCAATTCACTGGGTTTAACCATCTCTTCTTTCATAAAGCCTTCAAACACCTCACCTCATCAAACCTAGTAACTATCCCCTTCATAAACCATTGACCATCGGCCAACGCTGAATAAGACCCATCCTCCCATAAACCCAAACACTCCGATAAGCCCAATCATCCCTTCTCCACAAAACATCACAATCCTGCAAAGTCCATTTCGATCAATGACCGGTTGCTTTCGTTTTCTCAAAATTTTAATTTTAGGACAAATAAGTTTATCTGTTTACAATGTGTTTGCTCAAAAAGAAAAAACAAACAGTCAGAAAAAAGAAAGCTGACAAAATAAAAAGAGGGACTTTCACTCCAAAGCACATTCAAGATGCATTAAAACAAGGTTTAGTGATCACCAAATGAGGCCTCTCTTCATTACCAAAGTCAAGGCATTCATAGAGAACCAAAGATTTACACTGAGGACACCACTCAGATCTAAAAGTTGGGGCATCCCCTTCACCTCTCACACCACTCAACTTTGGGGAGGTTTGTTCATTGCCCACCCCATTCATATATTACCCTCAGTTCATAACCGTCACCATAACTCTGCCGCCTTTCACAACCTCACTCAAAGAAACCATTTGAAATGTCATTCGAAAGTGGGCCAAGTGCGTTCCCATTCCTTCACCTCATTCATTCCTATAAAACCTCACCGGGGCAATCTCTCAACTCACTATCCTAAACAAGGCCTTGTCATTCTAATTGGGGCAGCTTTGTCCTTGTTATGACTGGGGCAACATCAAACTCTATGGGTTGAGACTAAATCTCTTTTGCTCCACCTTCCCTTTCAAAAGCCGAAGCATTCCCAATTCATCACCTTCTACGCCCCTAGTTATTGTCACCACTAGACAGGGGCAAACTATTCAAAGACCTGAATTGGGGCAATCTTGTATCTCTTGAGCCCTCATGAGCTTCGGCAACAACCATGTCTGTCATTCCTTCACTTGCCATAAAAGTCCATGCCCTAAACCAATTCCAAGTTAACTGACTCATTCATTCACATTTGCACTCCTATGCATGCTTACTAGATAATGCTTCAAAGGAGAGAACACAAGTTGTTTACGTGATATCTAAAATTCAGTCATCATGGAAAGAAAGAGAAAACAAGTGAGGTTGTTTGTAAATAAAAACCTTGAGAACACCAGAGTTTGAGTCAAATTCAATTTTTCAACAAAATGATCATTAATCATCTCAAGTCCTTGCATTCAAAGTCTCGCATCTCATCATCACAAAAATGTTTACCTCATGCATCTAGGCATTATAGCACATGCATCAAAGCATTACATTTGCATCTTCACATTTTGTGCATTCATCACATAGCAAAAAGAAAAAAAACATTCCACGTCATTGGCATCATGTTAATGTTCGCACTTCATAAAAAGAAAAAAAACAAAATCATTGCATGTCATTCATCACTAGAGCATTACATTTTGCATCAGATATTTCACAGAAAAAACAAAGAAAGCAAAAAGAAAACAAAGAAAAGAAACCACAAAAGCAGCACAAAAACATTCCCTGTCATCCAACATTCCATATCATTCATCATTTCACAAGCATTCCTTTGTCATTCAATCATCAAACATTAAAACAGTGCATATGCATCATATTAACGTTAGCATTTCCATAAAAGAAAAAGAACAAGAATCATTGCATCAAACATCAGAGCATTGCATTTTGCATTTCATAGAAGAAGCAAAAAGAAACAAACGGAAGTTAGAACAGGAGCATTTCATTCATCAAAGCATCAATCACCGCATACATTTGCATTCAAACACCAAAACAATACAGTTGCATCACATCATACTTGCATCTCATAGAAGAAAAGAAAGCTAAAGCATCCCATGTCATTCATCATTTCATGTTATTCATCAGCAATATTCACAAAAGGCAAAGAAGGAAGAGTTTTCCATTGCATGTCATCTGCCATTTCATTACATATCATCAAACACCAAAATGTTGCATACCTGCACTTCATAAAAAGAGCAAAAGAAAAGAAGAGGAGAAAAGCAAAAGAATAAATAAAGTCAGGCATTGCATTCATCAAGCATATGGAACAGTAGAAGATCATGCATTCATCCGACATAGACAAAAGAAATAAGGAGCTCATCATTCATCATAAGAAAAAAGAAAACAGCAATCATGGCATTTGCATCGCATGCATTTGTTCATTTTCAGCTACAGGTACAAAGAGAGGATGAGCACTTCGGTGTTAGCCCTCGCCCCCAGATTCCAGAAAATGTTCCCCAAGTTGGGAGTTCAGAAAGAAAAAAGAAAAGAGAGAAATAGAAAAGAAAGAAAAGAAAAGAGAGCGTTCAAGCGCGCATTGCGGATTGGAGCACAGAGATCATCGCTCCCTTCTGCCCAGGTCTCACATCGTGTACGAGCAACGCGATGGACCGCAGCCCCATGTGAGGTTCAACGGAATAGTTGTATCAGCCTAAGATACAGTGGACGCCGTGCATTGATCAGTATATCAGTTCCGGAGCTGATAACGATCCCCCCGGTCGCTCGAAAAGGCCAACAGGAAGAGCGTGCTCCTCAAAGCAACGTGCAAACTCGGATTCGTCAAGAGTTCGTTTAAGGATTACAGGTTTTAGGCAGCCTGGGCAATTTACTGCTTTCTGCACGCAAGTGCCCATTTTACTTTTCTGTCTGCACGCAAGTGCCCATTTTACTTTTCTGTCTGCACGCAAGTGCCCATTTTACTTTTCTGTCTGCACGCAAGTGCCCATTTACTTTTCTGTCTGCACGCAAGTGCCCATTTTACTTTTCTGTTTGCACGCCAAGTGCCCATTTACTTTTCTGTCTGCACGCAAGTGCCCATTTTACTTTTCTGTCTGCACGTAAGTGCCCATTTTACTTTTCTGTCTGCACGTAAGTGCCCATTTACTTTTCTGTCTGCACGCAAGTGCCCATTTTACCTTTCAGTCTGCACGTCAGTGTTCATTTACTGTTTTCGCATCAACACGAAAGTGTCTATCTTTCCACAAAAAAAAAAAAAAAAAATTCGGATTTCTCCAAACGGACAAAATTGGTATAATTTCTGAATTCTTTATTTCTATTTTGCCTCGAAATATGTCCTGCGCAATTCATATTTCTTTTCAAAATCCAAATAAAGAGGGGCAGCTGTCATACCCCAATTTTGTCCGGCTTAGGTCCAAACCCTAATTTTCTCCACAAAAAAATAAAAATAAATTATGCATTGCATTTTGAATCCTAGAAACCGCTCCAAAGTTTTTGGAATCATTCTTAGGGATAGAATGCACTTTTTAAGAAACTAGGGTTTTGAAAATACGTTATGCATGCATGGCAAGCTTTGAAAAATATTTTATGCATGTATGGCAAGGACCTAAAAGCATTTTTTTGGAAAACAAGAATTGATTTCTAAGCCAAGAATCGATTTATAGTATGTTGCATAGGTCTTGAAAATCGATTTTTAAGCTCTTCCATAGGCCATGAATCGATTCCTCATTGCTTTAACTAAACATGGAATCGATTTTCACCTATTATATATGTCCTGAAAATCGATTTCCCTCTCCTTTCATAGGCCTTGAAATCGATTTTCAGGCCATTTTAAAGAGGTGAAAATCGATTCCTCCTTTTTCCATAGGCCATACAATCGATTCCCATCATTTCCAAAAATAAAGAATCGATTCCTACATGTTTCCAAAGACCACAGAATCGATTTTCAGGATCTCCAAATGTCCTGAAAATCGATTCCTACCATTTTCCATAGGCCATATAATCGATTCTTGTCATTTCCAAAAGAAAAGAATCGATTCCTGCACATTTCCAAAGGCTCAAATAATCGATTCATCCTTGCCATAAATGTTTTAAAAAAATTTCTACGCTTTCTAAGCCTATAAATAGGCAGCCTCAAATCACATTTTGAGGACAGACATCTCACAAGAAACGGACACATCACACAAGACCAGAGAAAAGAATTGCTACACACATTTTTCACGAGATCTGACACATTTTTCACGAGATCTGACGATTTTCACAAGATCAGAGGGATTTTCACAAGATCAGAGACATTCTCACGATCTATCACTTCAGAAAACTCTTATATTTTTCTCGCACCGCTGGTCCGTCAAGAGCTGATCCTCCGTCAAGAGCTGATCCATTTCTATCTCCTCCATATTTGCATTTTCTTCCCTCAAGTAAGTGCATCTAGACCTTATTCTTGCATATTCTCATCATTTTTCATATTTGTGAAATTTCATTTGCAAAGATGTAGATCCTTACTTTGAGCACCATTTTTTTGTACAGATTTTAATCCTACGAATCTTTGTTGTTATGCTTTGATTTCGGGGTTATGTGCATGATTTTGTTTTTTAGTTGAAATAAAATATTGTTGTTAGTGATTGATGATCTAGCAATATGATTCCCACTAGTGCCTAGTGCACCTCGATCTAAGTGGTGAAGATTGCTAGAAGGGACTCAATTTAGCTTACGTGTTCAACCTCCCCCTGTCAAACCCTTTTAGTTTATATGTTGTTTAAATTGATGATTGGCAATGTGATTCACACTTGTGCACTTGTGCACTTAATCTTAAGTGTGAGGATTGACCAAAGTGATTCAACATTCTTTGATACTTTGGTCGCTAAATAATTTGCTTGCTTATGCTGGCCAATGATCATGATTGAGGCAACTTTTTTGTTTGAGCTTACAGCGTCATCGTCTACTCTCATATAGAATATCATTAATACTTAGATAGGTCCATTCCTTACATTGCATCTTCCACTAGATGTGCATTTAGATTCCCTTGCGTTTTGTAGAAATATTTGAGTATGGTTCTCGCCTAGCATCTTCCACTAGATGTGCATTTAGGTTCAATCTTGCCTACTCTTGTATTTTTGCTTGATGCCCAATTCAAGTTCCCTCCTTGCCTATCTATGCGTTGTGATCTACTATGTGTAGTTTAGACTTGATTTTTGTTTGCGAATTCAAATATTGTTGCTTAATGATTTGATTCCGCTGATTGCATTATGCTTGAATCCACCAATTCTTTCTTGCATTCATTGTTTTCATTTCTAAAACGACCTGGCACAAAAAACGGTTACTAGTGGCAATCCATCACAACCTTTGTTGGTTTGATTGCCATGAAAGCCTCAATTTCAAAAGAATTGTCGTAAGCATAAAGCAAGCTACTAGTGATAATCCATCACAACCTTTGTTGGTTTGATTATCATGAACGCGTCCAATTTCAAAAAGCATTTTAAGTATCAAAGAATCAAAAACAAGTTATTAGCGGTGGTCCATCATAACCTTTGTTAGTTTGATCATCATGAAAGATTTTCATTTTAAGGCTCGTTAGAACTACGTCGCTTTGATTCCCATTTGGGATACGTAGGAGCGAGTCACATTCTCGTCAAGCGCAACCATAAAAAGTTTAGCATTTGCATAACAAAAAGAAAAGAGTTATTTTCATCACTTTTGCAAACCAAGATCATTTTCAGGACGAAAACCTTTTCCTTTCTAAAAACATTTTCAACCCATTGTCGCTAGTGGCTAATCAGAACCTTTGTTCGTCTAGCCATTGGTAGCAATGTCTTTTTCCCAAAAGAACAACAAGCGATGATCACTCATAACCTTTGTTAGCTTGATCATTCGTGCCAATCAATCTCTTTCGAAAACCACTTTCAAAAAGACAAATAAAAAACAGGTTGCTACTAATAGTCAATCAGAACCTTTGTTCGTCTGACTGGCGGTAGTGACTCTCATTTTCAAGAGCACTTAGCGGTGATTACCCATAACATTGGTTAGTTTAATCATTCACTAAATGCTCGTCCTATTTCGAAAACTCACTAAAAAAAGATAAAAAACAAAAACTTTTCAAAAAGACAAAGAAGAACTACGTAGCTTTGAGTTCTCCATCGCACCGGGAGATACGTAGGAGCGGACCATGTCCCGTCAAGCACTTTTTTTCTAAAAAATCATTTTTCCCCCTTTTTCATAATAAATAAATATTTTCATTAAGAATTTTTCAATAAGAAGTAGAGAGGCAAAAATCAAGTATTTTCAAGTCAACACACTAAAACCACACATTTAATTAAAGGTTCCCTCTCAGTAGAGAGGACGTGTGGGGTGCTAACACCTTCCCTGCGCGTAACCGACCCCCGAACCCAAAACTCTCAGTTTTCAAAGGCCAATCGCTTTCCAAAAAGGTTTTTCCTAATATTTTCCTTAATAAATATTGGTGGCGGCTTCATTGTCTTAGGAAAAGTTGTGAACGAGGAAGGTTCTCCCTCGGGGACTTTTTCGGGCGCAACAAGTGCTGAATGGTGGCGTGGTGGTAATGTGGTGGTGGTGGTGGTGATGGGTGGTTTAGAGTGGAGAGAGAAGAAGAAGAGTAAGAGAGAGAGAGAGAGAGAGAGAGAGAGAGAGAGAGAGAGAGAGAGAGAGAGAGAAGAGTGAGAGTGGTGGTGGTGGGGTGGTGGGTTGGTGGTGGTGAAGAGTAAGAGAGAGTGAGTGAGAGTGGTAGGAGGTATGTGGTGGTGGTGGTGTTGGAAGAGTGAAGAGAGAAGAAGAGTGTGAGAGGAGGTGGTGATGGTGGTGGTGGCGGTGGTGGTGGAAGAGTGAAGAGAGAAGAAGGGTGTGAGAGGAAGTGGAAGGGGGAAGAGGAAGGGAAGAGGAATGGTGAAGAGTGAGTGAGTGAGTGAGTGAGAAAGAAGAGTGAGGGTGTAAACGGATATAAAGGAAAAAAGAAAAAAATTTGCGAGGGAATTAGCGAGGGAACTGTCTCATCATCTGAAAAGTTAACGTTAGCGAGGGAATTAGCGAGGGAACTGTCCCTCGCTAATTTCTGCACCTTTACCAACCCCTGCGCTGAGTCCCGTCATCTGAAAAAGCAAAATTTAGCGAGGGAATTAGCGAGGGCAGTCATTAGCGAGGGACAGTTCCCTCGCTAATTCCCTCGCTAATGACAAAAAAATTGACAGCTCTATGCCCTCGCTAATTCCCTCGCTAATGACTGTTTTTGCGAGGGACAACAAGTCCCTCGCTAATGTCCGTCGCTAATCAGTGTTTTTTTTGTAGTCTTCTTCTTCTTCTTCTTCTTCTTCTTCTTCTTCTTCTTCTTCTTCTTCTTCTTCTTCTTCTTCTTCTTCTTCTTCTTCTTCTTCTTCTTCTTCTTCTTCTTCTTCTTCTTCTTCTTCTTCTTCTTCTTCTTCTTCTTCTTCTTCTTCTTCTTCTTCTTCTTCTTCTTCTTCTTCTTCTTCTTCTTCTTCTTCTTCTTCTTCTTCTTCTTCTTCTTCTTCTTCTTCTGTTCTCTCGCCACTTCGCCAGTCGCCACTGTTCTTCTTCCGTTCTTCTCTGTTCTTCGCTGAAGCTCACAGGTATGTAGCATTTTTCTTCTTCTTCTTCTTCTTCTTCTGTTCTCTCGCCACTTCGCCAGTCGCCACTGTTCTTCTTCCGTTCTTCTCTGTTCTTCGCTGAAGCTCACAGGTATGTAGCATTTTTCTTCTCTGTTCTTCGCTGATAATTTCTGATTTCAGTGATTTGGTTGAAATTTGAAAACCCTAAACTTAACATTGGGGATTTCTGTGATTCTGATTTCTGTTCTTCAGTGATTTCTTGTAGTTGTTTCTGATTTGGATATTTGGGGATAAATGATTGAGAACCCTAAATTGAAATTATGTTTGTAGTTTCTGATTTGGACATTTGGACATATTTGGTAATTTCTGATATGGACATTTGGTAGTTTGAGAACCGTAAATTGAGTTGTTTCTGATTTATAGTTTCTGTTTGTGCCTTGGTAGTTTCTGAGAACCGTAAATTGAGTAGCTTCAGTGATTTCCTATACGGCTATACCTTGTTTGTAGTTTCTGTTTATAGTTTCTGATTTGGACAAGGTCATCAAATGGATAAATTTTTAGTAAAGAGACCAAGGTCGTCAATTGATGAATGTGGATCAAGCTCACAACAACAACAAGAGCCGTGTGTTGATTTAGATAAGTTGCCATCGGATCCTGGATTGCGAAGAAAAATTGCGACATATCATCCTAACGATCAAGATAAGATACGGAGAGCGTATTTGCAAAAAGGGCCATGTCAACCTAAGAATCACAACCTATTTTTTTATTTTTATTGACAATCATTTTAAAGTAAATTTAATATATATTGATGGGTATCCGCGGGTAAATGTGAATATATTATATGTTATCCATAAAAATAAATCGTTTGTCGGATATCCACTGAGTATCAGGCGGGTATCGAAGACACTTTCACCCAACGAGGTGGATAACAAAGACTACTATTCGTGTATGTCCCACTAACATCCCTAATTGTAACACAAGATGTACACCCTTTTCTTCTTGTTCGACCTCTTCCTCATCCATATCCATCATTAATATCTAAATATTCTCATGCATCAATTGGTGTTCCGACGCAAATGGTTCATCTCATAAAAAATATAAACCCATTTTCCATCTCGTCAACCACTTCTAGGGCACTCAAAGTTTGTTTATGTAGCTTCCATTGGTAAACACTAGGTTGACGCTTTGATACCAATTGAGGCGGGAAATTAGATTTTAGTGAGAAATCTGTTAATATCCAGTGTCTAAAGCAGGAATTCTAATAGGTTGGAATGGAATTCGGTGCAAACTTGAAAATGTGTTATAGAGAGAATTAGAATTTCGAGTGACGATTGTATTTGTGAAATGAGAGATGATTCCTTCATTGGACCACTTAGTCATTATATAAAGCATGCATGAACAATTACTAAGTAATGCATGAGAATATTCTAGATACATCTCCACTCACAATTGATACCTCACCAAAAGCAAATAATAAACTAAAGGCTAAATAGCATATTTGGTCCTTTATTTTTGCTCCAGATTTCACTTTGGTCCTTTATCTTTTTTTTGGTCCGTTTTTGTCCTTTATCTTTCATTTTTGTTTCACTTTGGTCCTTTATCTTTTTTTGGGTCCGTTTTGGTCCTTTATCTTTCATTTTCGTTTCATTTTGGTCAATCATGTTATTATTTAATTCAATTAAAACATTAAAACAATTAATTATTTAATTCAATTAAAACATTAAAACATTAAAACATTAAAAAAAGATAAAGGACCAAAGTGAAATCTGGAGCAAAGATAAATGACCAAAAGTGCTATTTAGCCTAAACTAAAAATAACACATGGTAAATTCCCTTAACATAAAGTAATGAAGAAACTACCAAGAAGGGTTGGTCCAAGTGGTAACTGGATTTGGATCCCACCCCAATGTCTTGGGTTCGAATATTGGGTGTGGCAAAAACTCTGTTGGGAGGGGAGAACCACACGGGCCGGCAAAGCCAAGTTCCCCGGCGTAGAATAGTCATTGGCAAAGCCGGTAGAAGCTGCGCACCAAAAACATGGTAAAAAAAAAAGTAATGAAGAAACTAAAAAACAAACAAAAAGAAATTACAAGGTAATTAATTCCACATTTAACATAGCCATAAGCAGAATCAAAGAATTCTGAAACCCTCCACACACAGTACTGTTTGCACTTGCACATGCACACCCAGCATAGAGTATCAGCTTGTGTGGATCTTCTTCCTCTACCAATTCTATCATTGTCAATATATTGATGTTACCAATACCTTACCTGCTTCCTTTAGAAAATTCTCCCCATGTGACAATCTTGAATTTATGAATTAATTGATGTATACTAAAGGTATTACGCACTATAAATTAAATATATTATCTCGGGTCCTTGCCACTTAATTATTAAAATTTATAGATAATTTCCCTGTCTTTTCTTCCTTGAATCATCCGTAATTATTATATTCAAGAAAGAATGCACCACCATAGCTTTTTAAAAGATATTTTTAAAAAAAGTTTCTTGGCCAAGAAAATGAATTAATTAAAAAAGGAAATTAAATAAATAGATGACGTCGTGTTTGGCAAGGCGAGTGCATCAGTTTGTTTCCATCATGCAGGCAGGGAAGCAAATAAGAATTCATATATAGTAAACATTTTAAATATATATGCAATCTATGTTGGATGTTAAGAGACCATAAGAGCCTATGCTTATATGATAAGTTGCCGAAGTTATCAAAATAGAAACACTTATCATAATTATCGGTCTCTCTGAACCTAAATATAAGCAAAAGTGAGTCGATGAAAGTTGACGTATTTGATCCAATTTTTTTCTTATGTTTAATAAATGTCTACATGATCAAATTGAATGGCTGATTAAATTATTTTACACTGAGTGCTTAGTTTTTAAATTCAAAATAATTATTAATTAGTAATTATGATTTTATATTTTATTTTAAAAATACACTTTTATTTTGAAAGAATCGAATCCTAAGTGACTTCTTTTTTTTATAAGAATCGAATCCCAAGTGACTCATTAACACTTTCAATTGTCTATCTATTCTTTTTCTTAATTACTTTCAATCGTGTATTTTTATACAAAAATATAATGAAGTTTGGATTAGATACACTATTATTTCTCACGCTTAACCTAAAACATTCTGTTCTTCTTGTTAAAATAACTTAAAACATTCTGCAAGATTCCAAATTGAATGTGTCAGCCAAACACCTCACAACAATAATTCTACCAATTGGGTATGTATTTAATTAGAGATTGTTCACAAAGCAATGTGTTCTTATCTGTCCAAAACAATGTGTGGGTGTCATATTCTCATGAATCAAACAAAGGAAATGAATTCTTGTTAAAAAAAAACAAGGGAAATGCTGTTTATCGCGAGGATATATAATTCGTGAAACTGCCCATGAATGACGTGTGTTATATTCGGTCATGGATTTGCGGACACATCAATTTGTTGGTGCTATTACGAAAATTCTTCGCTGTAAATAGCAGTGCTCATCAAACAATGTGCGCAATTTACTCACAATCTTAGGCATTCATTGCATCCATACAAACGTCTATGTGATTGTAAATTTATTTTGTTTAATTAACACGACTATATATATATATATATGTTATACTCCGTCGAAAATAAATATAAATTAAAAAAATAGATGTACTTAGCCCTAGTTTAGAAGTATATATATTTAGTCTTAATTTAAACTAAATATATGTATTTTTTTTGCTTATATTTAAATGTGGAGGAAGTATATCAACCTTAGGGCTTGTGCTCTCCAATAATAACTCAAATAAATACATCAAGATGCATAATTGAACTGAGGAAAAAAGATTCCAATCGGCATATAGCGTGAGAGATTCTAAGATAGTGGATTGCAAACCAAAGTCCACTATAAACCATTATTTATCAGCAATCATGAAAGCATCTTTGTTGTTGTTGGCACTTATAGAAGACCAGATTAGAGGGGATCCATCATGCTAAATGGGGCTTAAAGATAGCCATGTAAAGTAATTTTCAATAAAAATGTTGAAATAATGAAGGACATGGTATGATGTTCTCTGCTTACTTTTTATGCTATCAAAATTTTCAAATTAATGTGTTAATTGGTTGTTAGAATTTAGTAATCAGCAAGTTGGATTCAACTAATATTCAACTCAATCTATTTTCTAGGCTGTTCTACATACTTAAGATAAAAGCCAAATTAAGAGCATTAGAGTCACAATGGTATTGAGCGTTGCATGGTGAGCAAAATGTGCTGCCGGGTACAAGTCCCAACTTTCAACTTTTAGGCCAATGAATGTTGACTCAGTTGGTAAGGAGTAGGGTGGGTTCAACTCCCGCTGTCAGTGTGAAAACCTCTTTGGTGGGTGATCTATAAATACCTTTGTTAGCACTCAAAGAGCTTTAAGGTCTGCCCTAATTCTAGTGAGACCCTGAAATCCAACTAACCTAAATTTATTATAAAAAAAAGAAGAAGATAAAAGCCAAATTAATAAAGCAATAAGATAAACGGTAGCAATTAAATGAAAACTTATAAAATGGAATACGATATGGGCTTAATGTAAAGGCTAAAGTTAAAGACAAGGAAAGGTAAGAGATAATTGAAAGGTGTGTGTTTGATTGATTGCCATGTCACCCTAAAATGAAATATAAACAATTTATATATAGGCCTCAAAACTTGTAGTTATAGTGATACTACACTAAACGTCTAAATCTATCTACCATGTCTCTCAATCTCATTGACCCGTTTTACTTTCATGCAATAACATGGTCAACAACTAAAGTGTAAGTAATACCTGCCTTAACTAAGCCTATAAAAATTTTGTCAAAAAAACTAAGCCTATAAAAAAACAAAAGTGGCATTGACAAAGTTGTGTTCGCATATCGAGAGTTTTGTCTTTCGTACCATAGAAATACATTGATTCAACTACCAGAGCGACATTGCTATTTTGTACTATCTTCAGTCTCATTTATAAGTAAACATCTTTAAGTTCATTTGCATTTGGTCTATATTATAGACTAGATATATCACTTATTCAATAAATCTGAGTGTTTTTTGCTTATAAATGTGACCAGAAAGAGTGTATGTTTTATTGTGTAAAATGTGCACCAATTAATCATGTAACCAAAGTCTAAATCCTATCAACCAACTAGAAGAAGGCTTTTTCTGACTATCAAAGATTAAGAGAAATAAAGATGTCACAGTCCTAAATTTTATCTAGTTACCAAAAATTGTTTTTGGTTGTTTTAGGCCCAATTCGAGTATATGTGGTTTCGAAAGAGTCTTTGATTGTATTATGTAATAAATTTCATGATACAATGAAACTAAGAGTAAATTAGAACTTGAGAGTGATAAATAAATCAAATTACACTGTGTCAAAAAAAATCAAATTACATAGGGCCTAATCAGGAGTTGTACGTGGCATAGTGTGTGAGGGAGTTTATGAAGGTTTGGTTACATCTTGTATATGAGTTCTACTCCTGATGACACAAAAAAAAATTATATAGGGATTGAATTCCAGCACAGAGACATGGATTGATATATTTTTTTGGTTATATTCGAGAAAGTAAAAAGAAAAAAAGAGAAACTAAAGTCTTACAAAAGCAATGCCTAAGGCATCTGTTAACAGACGGTTATTTATGCCGACCAAAGGAGAATCCAAGACAATCTTAGGGTTACTGCAAGTTGCACCAAGTTTGGCTAGAAAATCCACACATTAATCGACTCTCTTAGCTTTTACACATTAATTGCAACATGATCCTTAGAAGAGCAATTCATTCCGGTAGTCTTGATTTGCACCAGAAACTAACTTCATAATACCAAGAGAGTCGGTCTTAATGTATCTTATTCTTAACTAAGGTAACATAAACCAATATTTAAATTTAAGGACACATTATATTAATCAATAACTATATATCTCGTTTATTAGCTTGTTAATGAAAATAAAATAGTTAATAAAACAAATTATCTCACTGATTAATAGATAGAATGATTGTATACATCGAGTATTTGGTAACTTGACGTCTTTCTCTCTATCCTTCTCTTAGTTTATCATTCTCTCTCATCGGGCTTAGTAATTTTGCATTCCTCTCTAAGTCATTTTAAAATTATAGATTATATTAATTTTGAGTTTTTTTAAAGTTAAATCATTTTAATAAATTGTGGACTGAATTATCCTTGATGGACCATGGGGTGTTTTAATAGATTGTGGACTGAATTATCCTAAATGGACCCATGGTGGTGGGGTGAGGAAAAGTGGCTATTGCATTGGCAATTAATAGTGTACTTCATCATTTGATTCGCGTTCTGGGTTTAGTCATCGCTGTTATCATTGCTTGCCTTAATGAGAATAAGACCTGACAGAATCTTGGTTGAAGGAAGATAATATTTGGATTCCGAGTGGAGCATAAAACACAAACGCCACATATTTTTTTGTTTTAGTTAAGATTCTTGTTCTTGCCAGTTGGCACTGGTGAGGCCCTCAGGCGAACACTGTCTATTTTTTTTCAGGGCTATCAAATTTTGTTTTTATTTTGACCATGTGTATTTCGTTTTTAAGTACAATACATATTGAATTTCGTTTTTAAGTACAAGGAGTATATAGATACCAGCCCTAATTCCCACGTGATGCATGACGGCATGAGGTCGACTAAATTTGGTTTATGTAAAATATATAGTTTTTTTTTGTTTTGGCTATTCCGTTGTGAGCCGTCAGATTGATAGAGTTGATCTGAGCCATCCAAGTATGATAACCACAATTGGGCTTGCATATGGTAGATATGGATCAAAGTGATCGGGCCAATCCATGTCTAAATGCTGAATGGGCCTCTTGGTCTAGACAAGAACAGTTGCCCCCCAAGTCGAGATTATTCCAGAGGATGGTCTTGGCTTGAAGGATTTTCGTTGATTCGTCCGACGCGATGGCTCGTATGCCTTGTCAGGTCGTATTACATTTTGAGAGAGGTGGGTCTTATTACTTTTTTCACCCACCCTAAGTAGGCGGGTCTTCATCTCTTGAATCACTCTTCTGAAATTTTTGAGAGAGGTGTGTGAGAAGTGGGAGCAAGCTTCTTTTCTTCCCCTCTCGGGTAAGTGTATGTCTTCTTCCTTTTTCTTTTAATGCACACTATGCCCATAAGAAAATTGTGAATCATCATTTATGCTTGAAGTTCGTAAATCGTGACCATACGAGATGCTTCTTAATCGTGACCATGGCTCATCAAACTGTGATCATGATATATGTGAGAACCGTGACCATAGGAGATGTTTTATAATCCGTGACCATGGCTAACTTTTCATAAACCGTGACCATGGCTTCCCTTAAGCAAACTGTGACCATGATTTTCTTCTTTAAAGGCCACAATCTATGACCATGGTCACATTGGAACAAATCATGACCTTGGCGCCCATGGCGCCTAGGAGCCAACACAAACCGTGAACTTGCATGAACTTGGCACCCAGGAGCCAACACAAATCGTGAACTTGCATGAACTTGGCGCTCATGGCGCCCAGGAGCCAACACAAACTGTGATCTTGCATGAACTTGGCGCCCATGAAGCCCAGGAGCCAACACAAACCGTGAACTTGCATGAACTTGGCGTCCATGGCGCCCAGGAGCCAACACAAACCGTGAACTTGCATGAACTTGGCGCCCATGGCGCCCAGGAGCCGACACAAACTTTGACCATAGCATAACTCGTCACCTTGGCGCCCAACACCACAAACCGTAACCATGCATAACCCATCACCTTGGCGCCCTTGGCGCCCAGACCAAACCGTGACCATTCTCTATAGAACCCGTCACCTTGGCGCCCAGCAGCACAACCCGTGACCTTGCTCTATGCAATCCGTCACCTTGGCGCCCTTGGCACCCAACAGCACAACCCGTGACCTTGCTCTATGCAATCCATCACCTTGGCGCCCTTGGCGTCCAGCAGCTCAACCCGCGACCTTAGCATAACCCATCACCTTGGCGCCCATCACCACAAACTGTGACCATGTCCCTGCCACACAAACCGAGAACATGCAAACCGTGAACATGGGATCTTGGCGCCCTTGGCACACTGCTCTTGCAAACCGTGAACATGGAATCCTGGAGCCCTTTGCGCCCTGCACTTGCAAACCGAGAACATAGAATCTTGACGCCCTTGGCGCCCTTCACTTGCAAACCGTGAACATGCGAACCGTGAACATGGGATCTTGGCGCCTTTGGCGCCCTGCTCTTGCAAACTGAGAACATAGAATCTTGGCGCCCTTGGCGCCCTTCACTTGCAAACCTTGATCATGGACCTTGGCGCCCTGCACCAGCAAACCTTGATCATGGAACCGTGACCTCATGGTCTCCCGCCCTACTGGTGATTTTGTGTGTGTGCGCCTTCTCATTGGACTTAGGATTTTTCCGGTAGACAGTCGCTAAATTTGTCTTGCTTTATAAGGCGGTTAAGTTGTCGACGCCTCTCGGGACAATTTGTAATGAAGTATACTCCGAACAGAGTTTACCAAGACTCGACCTGGATAGAACTCGTCATAAGGGGTCGTGACCACCAAGGTCATCTTGAAGTATACCCTTGGCACAGTTTACCAGGACTCGCGGCCCGGATAGAACTCGCCCAACGGGTTGTGACCACCAAGGTCAACTTGAAGTGTACCTTTGGCACAATTTACTAGGACTCGGCCCGGATAGAACTCGCTTAAGGGGTTGTGACCACCAAGGTCAGCTTGAAGTATACCCTTGGCACAGTTTACCAAGACTCGGTCCGGATAGAACTCGCCCAAGGGGTTGTGACCACCAAGGTCACTTAGTGGAAAGAATTATGAGATTCTTGCTTTCGTAAATAGGAAAAATGCAAACGATCACAGTGTCTTCCTTTGACCAGTATTTTTACTGATGGTCTTATTTGTTTCGACGTGCCGTGGCACTTTTGATTCCTTTTCTAGGATTGGAGGTGCACGTTGGTGTGTGGAAAACATGTGCCAGTATACACAGTCCATAACAAGTAATACAGTGTTTAGAACAGGTCGAACCCACAGGGATTGATGAACTCTTTCAAAAGTCAATATTATGTAATTTAGAGGTAAGTAACTAATTTAACAAGATAGTTGATGATGGTGAGTATCACAAGTAAGTTAGAATAAAGCAAAGTGTAAATAGTTGAAATGCAAATAGAGAAAAGCTAGTTGGAATGTCTTCCCCATGTAATTTACTTATAAGTGTTTAATGTAGTTATGATGCAGTTGCACTGAATGCTGTTGCATTAGTTGTGTGCCTTTCAGTCACTTTTCTCCAGAGTTTCATTACAAGCTTCCTATGTCTAGGCTTGCTAAATAAGTTCACTCCTGTCTTTTAAAGTACCCACAGTATCACCCTATGGACTATACTATCCTATGTCTAGGACTTAGTATGGTTTTCACAAAGTTTCCTTTATGTAAAACACTCACCCATATTAGTTCTTGAGTTCTTAATTGTAAACCATGTCTGCTTTTACAAATCTACCTATTCTAAGTGATCAATCTCAAAATAAGTGTTGAAAGTATTATCAAGCAAGAACTAAAGTGCACACATCATATACTTGTATTAAACTTACTTAAAAGCTCATTAAATGGTTAGAACATTCCAACTAAGAGAGGTTTAGCTCAACATAGGCATTGCAAGGCAAATATAAACAGAATAGAACATGTTTATATAATTGAAATCACAAAAGAGAAACAACAAGATAGAAGTTACACAAGTTGAAGCTCTTAGCATGAATCCTTCCTAGCAATGTAGTTGCATTAGCTTCTTAGCACTTTGATAAAACTATGAAAACGTGGTAAGGAGGATTTGTCACTTCCTTCCTTTCCTTCTTACAAAATAGAAACTAACTATGTATATTGAAATTTAAATCTAACTTATGGATTGTGATCTATGTTCAAGTGAAGGAGTGAGGTCCTTTTATAGTCTTCAAGAGAGGTGCTTCCTTCCTTCATGTTGAAGTAACCTTGATGGCTGTATTCATGGTTGTTTTACAGCAGTTGATTCCCATGTGAAGTCTTCAATCAATTGTATAGGGAGGTCAAATGAGATAACAACATGTGTCCCTACGTTGATGACTCTTCAAAGCTATGTGGGAATTGTAGGCAACGAAATCTGAAGTGTTCTTGCTTTAGGGGACCAAGTATGAGGTCATCAAATGCAAGTGGATGGAAAGTGGATGTGCAAGTGGATGGCTCCAACCTTCAGGCAATGCAGTTGCAGTGCAGTAGCATTGTACTAAACTAATGCAGGATCAATGCAGGAGCATTTGATGCAGGAGCATCTAGACTGCACTGAACAAATTTATCAAACATACCACAATGTATCCAAAATGGCCTATTATCAACTATAACCATGTCAAACACTCAAGTTATCACATATTACATAAAATACTATATAAACTCTTTATCTTTGCTTGAAAGAGAGCAATTTACTAAGTTTAAACATATGAATAACTCTATATAAAATAGAGTTATCACACGTCAGCGCTTGCCTACTTCGTGCGATCTTGCATCCAGAGATGTATTTGCAAAACCATCGTCTTGGAAAGATGTTCTTGGCTTAGAGTTAATGTCGAGGTTACCCCTGCGAGATAGGCAGTCCTTCATTGCAGGCTATGTCTGGTCTCAAACTTGTCTCGCTCTACCCCTAACTATGGAGTTGGGCCCTTTTTCTTTCTTGTCCTTAAGGAATTTTCTTTGGAACAAGCGTCAATCTAGTGAACTAGAGCAAAAACTGTAATTGCAAAATGAACTTTTAATCATTCATATCGAGCTTTTACATTCTGCATTTGTGCCCAAACAGTAAAATTCTTAACTAGGCCTAGTTCTAGTTTGCAGTCCTGATGCCCTGCTCTTTATTCAAAGTCGCGAGTCTCATCATCTTCCTCATTCACGTACTGAGTGAGCTTCCCTTCGTGGATCATTTCTTCAATGTCGTCCCTGAGGGTGTTGCATTTGTTGGTACTGTACCCATAACTTTTGTGATAACGACAGTACTTCTTAGAGGTTTGGTCTTTCCTTTGCACCAGAGGTTCGGGCTGTTTGATGTCTCGAAACTCCGCATCGGCGCATTCGGCAAGGATCTCAGCCTGGGATGTATTCTGCCGGGTGTACTCTGAGAAGCGACCTTGTCGATGTCAGGGCTCACAAGGAGTCCTGTCATATTGGACTCGCTTCCGCCATGGTTCTTCAATGGCCTTGCAGGCCAGCTCATCCTTCTTGCTGCCATCCTTGGCTTCCTCTTGGTATGCCATGTTGTCTTCTTCATAATCCATGTACTTTTGTGCCTTCTCAAAGAACTCATCCAAGCTTTGGGGTTTGTTAATCCCCACGTCTCTTTGAGACAGGCTTCCTTTCTTAAGGCCATCCTTCATCCAAAAGAGCATTCTCTTGTCTTCAAGGTTCCCGACGTTGCCAGCCTCCTTGTTGAACCTTTCCAGATATCACTACAAAAAAACAGCGCATTAGCGACGGATTTTTCCCTCGCTAATGCCTGTTTTTCCCTCGCTAATTACTGTTAGCGACGGAATTAGCGACGGACCAATTCCGTCGCTAAAAAGCTGGTCGCTAATTGGGTAGCGAGGGAATACAATCCGTCGCTAAAATCCGTCGCTAAAATCCGTCGCTAAACACTGTGCACACTGACCGTTGCAGCTGATTTGACAGTGACACTGACCAATTTTAGCGACGGAAATCCGTCGCTAAAATCCGTCGCTAATCTCTTTTTTTTAAAAAAAAAATGCTAATCTCAGATAGAAAGAGGGAGAGATAAGGGGTTGGGGAGGAAAATGGAGAAGGAAAATAAATGAAAGAGGATGGTGTGGTGGTGGTGGTGTTGTGTTGAAGGGAGAAGATGAAGATGATGGTGGTGGTGGTAAGAAAAAATGAAAGAGGAAGAGGAAAATGGAGAAGGAAAAGAAATTAAAGAGGAAGAGGAGGAAATGAAAGAGGATGGTGTGGTGGTGGTGGTGGTGGTGTGGTGTGGTGTGGTGTTGAAGGGAGAAGATGATGGTGGTGGTGGTAAGAAAAAATGAAAGAGGAAGAGGAAGAAATGAAAGAGGAAGAGGAAAATGGAGAAGGAAAAGAAATTAAAGAGGAAGAAGAGGAAATGAAAGAGGATGGTGTGGTGTGGTGTTGAAGGGAGAAGATGATGGTGGTGGTGGTAAGAAGAAATGAAAGAGGAAGAGGAAGAAATGAAAGAGAGGAAAAAACGGAGAAGAGGAAGAAATGAAAGAGGAAGAGGAAGAAATGAAAGAGGAAGAGGAAGGATTCGGGTTTATAAAAAAAAAATTACCCGTTAGCGACGGATTTAGCGACGGATTTCCCTCGCTAATGTCTGTCACGTGTCAAATCAACTGCAACGGTCAGTGGCACAATTTTCCAAACATTAATGACGGATTTAGCGACGGATTTCCGTCGCTAATTCAATTTTTTTTTTTCAATTTTCGCGCCATGTTAAATCCGTCGCTAATTTAACCAATTTCCGTCGCTAAATACCTTGTTTTCAATCCGTCGCTAATTTTGTGTAAAATCCGTCGCTAATTTTGATTTTAGCGACGGACCACATATCCGTCGCTAAAATCCGTCGCTAAACACTGTTTTTTTTGTAGTGTATTCTCTAAGCGTTTCTTTCTCTCCTTGCCTGATCGCCCTGAGTACGTCTTCAGATTTTGGCTTCAAACGGGAAGCGGCAAAGCGGGTTGTGAACAAGGTCACTACAAAAAAAAAGCAGTATAGGCGACGGATTTTTCCATCGCTAATGACCAAAAATCCGTCGCTAATGTGCCTTAGCGAGGGAATTAGCGACGAAACAAATCCCTCGCTAAAAATGGCCTCGCTAATGGTTAGCGACGAAAGTTAGCGACGGAATTTAGCGAAAGAATTTAGCGAGGGAAATTCCGTCGCTAATCACCTCGTAATCCGTGTTTTTTTTTTTGTTAAAAAAACTTGCCTTCGTCATTAAAGTATATTATAAAATTATTGTTATAATAATTATTATAATATTATTAATATTCGGTATATTATAAAATTATTGTTATAATATTATTAAATTATTATAAAATTATTGTGAAATATGGTGGTGGTGGTGGTGAAATATGGGAAGGAGTTTGTGTAGAGAGAGAGACGGTTAGAGAGAGAGACGGTTACAGAGAGAGAGAGAGAGAGAGAGAGAGAGAGAGAGAGAGAGAGAGAGGTATGGTTAGAGAGAGGAGTGAGGGTGGAAGTTAATTTTGTGGTGGTAGTGGTGGTGGTGGTGGTGAAATATGGGAAGGAGTTTGTGTATAGAGAGAGAGAGAGAGGGGTATGGTTAGAGAGAGGAGTGAGGGTGGAAGTTAATTTTGTGGTGGTAGTGGTGGTGGTGGTGGTGTGGAGGTGAAATATGGGAAGAGGGTTTGTGTGTAGAGAGAGAGAGAGAGAGAGAGAGAGAGAGAGAGAGAGAGAGAGAGAGAAGTGTGAGGATGAGAGGAGCTATGATGTGGTGGGTGGTGGTGGTGGTGTGGTGGTGGTGTAAGGTGGGTTTGGGTAGAGCGAGAGGAGAGTAAGGCAGAAAGAGAGTGAAGTGCGAGAAAAGAAAAGAAGAAGAGAAGAGAGAAGAAGTGAGGAGGATTCGGTTTAGTAAAAAAAAATTAGAATTAGCGACGGAAATTCAAATTAGCGACGGATTTTAAAATGGTGCAATTTCCAAGGAATTAGCGACGGAGTTTTTGCGATGGAAATTCAAATTAGCGACGGATTCAGAATTTTACGCATTCCAAGGTATGCGCAACAGTCACGTCAGTATTAGCGACGGATTTTTTGCGACGGATTTTAAATTTAGCGACAGAATTTAAATTTTTTGTTAAAAAAAGTGCGCCTTCGTCATTATTAGCGACGGATTTTGGTTCCCTCGCTAAAATCCCTCGCTACTTAAACATTAGCGACGGATTTTGGTTCCGTCGCTAATTTTTCGTCGCTAATAAGGCATTTTTTTTGTAGTGGGTGGCCAGCTGCCCCCAGGATGAAACCGAGTTTGGTTTCAACTCCTGGAACCAAGCTAGTGCTGAATCCGTGAGAGTGAGGGGAAAGATCTTGCAGTGGACAGGTTCCCTTGCCCCCCGGTATCTCATCATGACAGAGAAGTAGGCCAAATGCCTGTCAGGGTCCCCAGTCTCGTCGTACGTTTTGAGGGCTGGGAGCTTCTCTAAGGTCCTCGGAATTGGGCAGTCGTCAACCTTCCTAGTGAAGGGTCCTTCATTGGAGGTCCATCATGAGTTGTGAGGTGACCATTCCCCGAGATCTATGTCTTAACAGTCACGTCGGGCTGGAGATCTCCTCGAGGTAGATCTTTGGCGATGCCTCTTATGGGTCTTGTCTCGGCTCCGCGACCTCTCGCGAGAATTGGAGGTTGCGAGCGATGAGGACCTGGGGAGATACTCCTCAGGCCAGTATGTACTGTCCGGCGAGGTTGGAGGGGTGCTTGGAGGTGAATCTGATCCTTGGTGCCTGCCGCGTCGAGGAGGAGAGTGGCGAGCTCGTCTCCGTCTAGGTGGAGAGCGATGATTGTGATGACGCCTGGGTGGACATCTGCGGCGCCTGGAGTTCATTGTCATTGGGGAAGGGGTGTTCCAGCAAGGATGGGGTTGCTCAGGCATGGCTGTCATTCGACTCTCTATCTGCCTGAGGGGCGCGTTGCAACATAGTCTGGGTGCGGTTGCTCAACAGGTTCAAGAGCTGGCGGATGGTCGCCGCATCCCTAGGTTGGACGAGGATCTGGATAGAGGCTGGCTGTTCTGTACCTTGCAGTGCTGGGTGGACTGTAATTGGTAGGTCACCTGCTGACTGGCCGGAGATTAGTGCGAGCCCGGAAGGGGTACCTACGAAGCCACTCCGACGCTCAAGTCAGTATTGAGAATAGATGAGTGATTTAGGTAGGAATCAGAATTTACCTTATTATGGCAATGTGAACTGGTATTTATAGGAATTCGTGTCCGTTGTGAGTCGTCAGATTGATAGAGTTGATCTGAGCAATCCAAGTATGATAACCACAATAGGGCTTGCATATGGATCAAAGTGATCGGGCCAATCCATGTCCAAATATTGAATGAGTCTCTTGGTCCAGTCCAGAACAAACGTTAACAAAGAGAATACATAATTCATGAAAGAATCATGAAAGATAAGACTCAAATTTTGAATTGAAATCTTTCACGCATTCACTCACTACCTTATTTGGTGTACGGTATACCGAACGTTGTTTTGTTTCTGAACAAACAGGACCAAGTCGAACATGACAAGCTTCTCCCAATTGATGGAGCTTGAGGTCCGTTGGAAGCCTTTTGTCAAATTCCATGCCGATTCAAGAGCGGCTTTAGAGAGGGTACTTACTGTTTTTGATTTTTGTTGTTCTTACTTTTTTCACATCTATTAGTCAACTTCATAGATTTACTGCATCCGTGATGAGGAAAGTTTAAAGTACAAGACTTGGCGATGCCTCTTCTTAGGCTTCAAAGGATAGCTTGACTTCTCTTAGAACCCCAACTATGGGATTCTTGCTTCTTTACTATATGTCTTTTCAAATTTTCATCTTTTATAGGACATGAAAACTGCTATATATTTTTCTGTGATGCAACTACTGTCTAAATTGCTAAAGGAAATAAGCTCCAAGAAGGTTAGACATGTTGTCGTATATTCAAATACAGATACTGTCGAATTTCACAGAGACAGCAGTAGCCAAAATTGTAAGCGCAGCAGTAGTCGAATAATGCAAAAGCTGCTGAAGTAGTCGAAGGTGCAAGGGCTGCAGTAGTCGAAATTTTGCTGTGGTCGAATTGCAGCAGCAGTCGAATTGCAGTTGTAGTAGAATTTACAATGACAGTTGTGTTCAAATCTGCAGAGACAGCTGCATAGATGGAGGCAGTCGAACCTGCAGCGACGGAGGCAGTCGAACCTGTAGAGACAGAAGCAATCGAACTTGCAGTGACAGAAGCAGTCGAACCTGCAGAGACAAAATAAATTGTAATCAAGCCGGTTTATTTTTGCAGTTACGAAATGGATTGGTTTAAATGAAAATAGTTGTTAAACGAAAATAACAGTTACAAAATAAAGGAAATTAAATTTCATTTTTCGACCAAAACTGGGAAGAACATCTGCAACCCATTTCGACCAAAACTGGGAAGGATATTCTGTGTCGAAATGTTTGTCTGTGTCAAAATATATTTGTTTGTGTCGAAAATATTTGTTTTGAGTCGAAAATATTTGTTTGTCGAAATTCACTTAGAATTTTTGAAATATCTCAAAATTTACAACAATCCCCCACATATTTCAAAAGTTTAGAAGTGAATAAAGAGAAAGAAATTTCCTGGGTTAACATCGTAGATGTAATGTATCGGAGCTGTATAGCAAGCTATGGAACCAGTCCTGGACAGATAAAACATAACATACAGTGAATTGGTTTAGCAAGCTATGGAACCCAAGACACATATTATATGTTAGAGGTTTCACTATCACATTACACCCCCACAATTCTTGCTGTTTCCGCGGTGGTGCGCTACTAGGCCCTGCGCGTGCTCGGTATTCATGAGTGCTCTAGAGACTTCGCCAGGATCTCCTGCAAGCGGCCTTACTTAACACTCATATAGGTGATTTCATCAAGTGTATGCTGCAAGTCATACACCACCCATAAGGGCTATGAAAATCATTAAAAGCTTTAAGCTTATCCTTTTAACCCTGCAGTCTAGCACTATCACAATATCACCATAGGAAGGGACAATTAATGAAATTAATTACTTGAATTAATTTCCAGTGCTAGCACTATCAAGAAGTAACTTGTTTTTACCACATTGAACCTTATTCATGGGATCTCCAATCACAAAGGTTGGGTTACCATCACTTCTTAATATCAGTTGGCTTTAGTCCCATTCCCCTCGGTGTATCACAAGCTCATTTCTTCCCTAGGGATTTTTCAGAAGATTGATAAAATTCACTTCTGATTTTACATAAATTAAGGATGTAATCCTTCTCATTTCTGTAGCTACTTTACACAACTATGGAAGACACTATTTCTTCCATAAAGGAATATTGACCAAGACGTCTCTTAGTCAATTAATTTCATATATCACAAAATCTTGAGTAACAAACTCATTCTCTAATATTATCAAGCTTTGAGTAATAACCTTAATTTCAATAAGGTAATTTATGCAGGTCTACTTAGAAAATCTCTAAGTGACAACCATAGTATAGCTCTACTTAGAAAATTTCTAAGTGACAACCATTCATTAATAAATCCACCTTTAGATTTATTTTCTTGTGAATCAAACATGGCTATCATCATAGTATCATTGAAATACAATGGGTATTCACTATATATAGTGACATAGCCCATGATGCCTCAATAGATAATTATCAAACATGGCTATCATCATAGTGTCATCGAAATACAATGGATACTGTATGTAGTGACATAGCCTATGATGCCTCAATAGATAATTATCAAACATGGCTATCATCATAGTGTCATCGAAATACAATGGATACTGTATATAGTGACATAGCCTATGATGCCTCAGTAGATAATGATCAATAAATGCTTTAGTAATTTCTAAGCTACATCACTTTCATAACATACTTATACATACAGGTCTGCTTAGTTGAATTTTAAGCGACAACATTTCCATAAACTATTTATGGATTTTCACAAGTATGTTATTGATGTCTCATATATTCAAATATCAGTAAATGGTCTCAAAAGTATGTATATTACATATATCTAAAAGAGATTCCTATAACTGATAATTATCCATGTCTTTTATTTAATCTAAAAGACTTGTTATAGTCTGCATTTGAACATGTCAAAAGGTGATTCTAAAATATTTCAATTTTAGCATTAACGGTTTGAACCTTTTCACACCTGCTACATGTCTCTAATGCATTTTCTCATGAAACTTAATAATATGGTTATCAGGCATAGCATAACAAGAGGACACTTGAAAATTCAATTTCACATGAAACACGAGTCCAATATCAACCCCCCACAATTCCTCACACAACATAACATTCCAAAAAATACTATATCACATATTAATAAAGTGAAAATATTACCTGTAAATTGAGGCTCTATATAAGACAATTCGCATTTTATTAAGTTCAAATCGTTAGCAGATTTGTGTGCATATGATTCCTTTAATAGGATCAACTTCAATTTCTCAGTTTCACATTATTGTACCAATATGACATAAAGGACAATATAGCAAATTGCGAATAGTTCACATTTCATAATACACACAACATGCTCAATAAATAGATATTGCAAAAACCTTCCAATAAAAATTGGTATACATTCTCTCATAATGTAATAGGTTTGTCTCTATTTTCTTTTGACTAATTGTCATAATCATAAAGGATACTCAATGATTTAATTTCAAAGTATCTATACTTCTAAAGAGTATCAAAATAAGATTTTGGTGAAAGAGTTACGCAACCATACTTCCTTATGGTCTGGCATCTCAAATTGCACTTAAAAAATTTATTCAATAGTATGTCTTTCACATCAAAGTTTAGAAGACAAAAGTTTTAATGTTAATAATCACATCATTGTTATATCCATTGACACATTAGCAACAAGAATTTTAACAAAGGAATATCAATTGTTAAATCCGACAAATGCATTTATGTTCAGCAAATAGGTGCAATATCAAATCACTCCTACTAATAGAAGGTATCTGTTTTGAACTCATCACGTCACAAAGGTACACAATATCTCCTATCAAATTTTAGCATTGTGAGGTCGAAGATTCTATCCTTATGGTATGCATATATAAGTTCCAATTCTGATAAACAGAACTCATTAAGCCATATAAGGAATTGTATAGCTCTCTAAATAAATTTTTCATGGCACACGATGAAGCTATTTCAATAAAAGGAAAAATTGACACACCAAAGTGGTATTGTCGAAAACTGATGCAAAGACAAATTCTGTCGAAACTGCTAAAACAGATGTAATCGAATATACAGATGCAGTCGAAGTGTGAGGACTGTGGCAGTCGAAAGTGTGAGGACTGTGGCAGTCGAAAGTGCCAGGTAAAGGTGTAGTCGAACTCTATATGTCATACAACCAAAATGCATAAGATGAATTCAAAGGCACTATCAGGTGCTTCAGTCCAGAGTGTTGAATAAGAAAATTCCGACTAGTAACCTATAAGTCACCAAAACCAAGACATTGTACTTGGTGGACAAGGACATCACAATAAAATTTATGCACTAGAGCCAATCAATTAAGGGTTAAATATGTTTTTAGTCCCTACAAAATCGGTTCCTTCTAAGTTTAGTCCCTACATTAACGAAATAGGCGTTTTGGTCCTCATCTTATTTTGCCGTTTTCAATTTTAGTCCCTCATGACTTTTAATAGCGCTTCAAAACTATTAATAGCGCTTTTTTGACCTTTTATAAGCGCTATTAAAAGTTTTGAAGTGCTATTAAAAGTCATGAGGGACTAAAATTGAAAACGAAAAAATAAGATGAGGACCAAAACGCCTATTTCGTTAATGTAGGGACTAAACTTAGAAGGAGCCGATTTTGTAGGGACTAAAAACATATTTTACTCATCAATTAATCAATCATTTCAATCAAAAATAAGAATCCTTTTAAGTAAGCATCAGTCGAACTCTTATGAACAAATGCAAATATTTAATTTCACAATTAATTTTCTTAGCTCCTAATGTAAAGTCATGGTGCAACTTTTGACCGTAAACCTAGCCAAACAAAAGTGCAAAGAAAGAACATGAAGAAAGATGAGAACCTGGCGTCGTTATCGACATTTGATACCTTAAGGATGAAGAATTCACCCCGTCATCATCATTCTTCTCGTTCATTCTCTTTGTAACTTTTCTCTTTAAAGTCTGGTGTCGTCATCGATGTTTGATACCTTAAGGACGAAGAATTCACCCCGTTATCATCATTCTTCTCGTTCATTCTCTTTGTAAATTTTTCTCTTTAAAGTCTGCTATAAAAATTGGCACAGATTTTGGGGAGCACAACAAAGTCAGAAAAATTAATGAAATGCTTAGAACAATATTTTGGGAATCATTTCATTTGAACCATGTACGATATAGCAATCATAATAAACTCAGATTTTGGAACAGAAGAAAGCAAACAATGATAAATGGGTAATATATGAATTCTAATATACTTTAGGATAAGAATGAAGCAATAATTCTGCAAGCAACAGTATTTATCTGTGGTGCCTTTCGAACAAAATTAAATAAATGGTTTTGTTCCACTCTACAACAGAATTGTACTTCGTTCCAAAAAATATTCGAAGTGAATTAGAAACCCTTTTAATTGATTGCAAGATATATTGAGTCTTTTCAGATGGAAATCACACACTGATGATAACAACAATATAACTAGATATTCAGAATATATTGTTTTAGTAGTGTCCAATCGACTCATATGACCAAGAACTTATCAAGAATTGCAAACAACACAACAAGCATAGTTAAGGAGACTTATCTTCCACGAAAGACCTTGCAGTCACGGTACTTCGGACAAAACTAGCAGAGATAAATTCTTCAGATTGTTGTCGTATATTCAAATACAGATACTGTCGAATTTCACAGAGACAGCAGTAGCCAAAATTGTAAGCGCAGCAGTAGTCGAATAATGCAAAAGCTGCTGAAGTAGTCGAAGGTGCAAGGGCTGCAGTAGTCAAAATTTTGCTGTGGTCGAATTGCAGCAGCAGTCGAATTGCAGTTGTTGTAGAATTTACAATGACAGTTGTGTTCAAATCTGCAGAGACAGCTGCATAGATGGAGGCAGTCGAACCTGCAGCGACGGAGGCAGTCGAACCTGTAGAGATAGAAGCAATCGAACTTGCAGTGACAGAAGCAGTCGAACCTGCAGAGACAGCTGTTGTCGAATTTATTGCTGCTGTCGAATTTGTCAAGAGGCAGAGATGCTGCGAACCAAACCTGCGAACAAAGAAGAGTTAGAAAATAACCGGAGGCATCTTTCGACTGCCCTGAAGAATTTATCCGCCTCTACAGCGCAAATTCCCCGAGGTACAACCGGCTCTTCTCAATCGCAGTAGTGAAAGAGGTATCCGAACTAGCAAGAGTAACATGATATGGAATCAGGATATGAACCCAGGAGAGTGATGTTTAGAAGGAGTGAAAAATGGCTCTATTGTATATGTCCTTCAAGGCCAATGGAGAACGCTTATATAGGCTTTCAGAGATAGCCGTTTGAAGCATAGGCTCCAGCCATTTAATAGCCAGTCCACAACCGTTATAAAATAAATTGTAATCAAGCCGGTTTATTTTTGCAGTTACGAAATGGATTGGTTTAAATGAAAATAGTTGTTAAACGAAAATAACAGTTACAAAATAAAGGAAATTAAATTTCATTTTTCGACCAAAACTGGGAAGAACATCTGCAACCCATTTCGACCAAAACTGGGAAGGATATTCTGTGTCGAAATGTTTGTCTGTGTCAAAATATATTTGTTTGTGTCGAAAATATTTGTTTTGAGTCGAAAATATTTGTTTGTCGAAATTCACTTAGAATTTTTGAAATATCACAAAATTTACAACAAGACAAACATGTCTAATACATGATTTATGTGTAAAACAACAACTTTATTTTTTGAAAAGAATAGATCGAATATTGTTTAGCCACGCATAAACTTATGCATATTATGAAAACATAATATCCCACTGATCAGTATTGTTTTTGTGCAATTGCACACCTTCTGATCTTGATCATATATATTGATTGGGAGTAATAAAACTTCATTAATTATCAATGGCATCCGTTACCTCACATTACTACGTACGTCATTGTTATTCACCGTTCCCTTCTGTAAAACAGATTTATCCAGCTAGAAATAAATACTTTTTATTAAAATAATAACTTGGAGGTAAATAATACCCTGACTTCCACTCTTTAATGGAAAGTGTTTTCTTAACATGGAAGGACCTGGAGTAATTGTTCCCAGGCCATATTCTTAAGGTTTAATGCATATTGAACCGGACTCTACTCTGAGCGATCGGTCCTCTTGTTGAAATGAGTCTATTTGTGCTGGTGCTGTCTTGGGGGCTTGGTGCCAGGTATTGGGGTCGTTCCTGTATGAAGGGTGGTCGCGCGCTGAGCTCCCTCGGGGTGTACCTGCGATGGCACTTCAACGCCCAAGTCAGTGGGGTGATTTAGTATAGTAATATTGGTCAAAAACGTACCTCTCATATGATGTCAGAGACTCTTTATATAGCACTTGGGGTACTGTGGGCGACCGTTGGATCTGCGAGAATTCCTCTCCGCCGTAGATCTTCCCATCGTGGGCATAGGGTTGCGCTGGTCGTTTTTGGGCCGCTCGTATAGGCCCAAACTTCTTAACGGGTTGCGACCCGATTCAAAACGTCATATGATGCTGATTACTTACTGGGTCGTCCGCGCCGGTCCAGTATTCATTATGGGCTGCGGCCCAATCCAGAACAGTTGCCCCCCAGGCCGAAGTCGTTCAGTAGGACGGGTTCAGACCTAAGAGTCACATCTCCTCTGGTGAGGCGGGCTGCCTCCATTTTGGTCGCCTGCGCTGAGACGACCTGACCGTGTGCCCGTTTCGGTTGAGCATGCTCGCCCCTTCTAGCGACGTGGTATTCTGACAATCATGATGTTCTGAAAAGACAAGCGTGACGCTTCGATGGGACTGCCATCACACTTCACGCTTCCCAAAAAAGGGGGCGCTTGATGATGACGGTTCAATTTTCGATGAAGATCATCAATTTAGAATGGGAAGGGACGTGCCCCTTCGCGTTTTGGCTCTCCCTCCCTATAAATATGGGGCACCCCTTATGCCAATTTGTTCACTTTCCGAATTTTCTGCTCTGAGGGCGACTTATTTCCTCCGGCGAGCGATCTATTTTCCGGCTACTCTGGCACGGTGTTTCCCGATTAGCGACTTCAAACTCAGGCGCGACCTAACTTCTGATCGCCTTATTCTGGTGATTCACAGTGCGAAGAAACTGTCTCCCGCTCCTGGTATGTAACTTTCTTTTTAGTAATTTAAATCGCCTTTCTTTTCTTATTCACACGGGTGAGGAGGGGGTGTCAAACCCGGGGTCAATCATGTCGCCCCTTTCCGTAGGTCATCTTCGATTGTCTGACTTTCAGGCTCCCTTCTTGCAGGTTTTCTCTCGTCATGGCGCGTACCAAGCTAACTGCCCAAGTAACCGGCAGCCCGCCAGTTTCTTCAACCGACCCATCCTCCAGTTCCCGGACGTCTACAGATAGGACGACTTCGGAGGGTGGATTTACTTCTACGCCCCCGGCTGAGGGATCGGATATCGCGGTGCCTGCTCGCCCCATATTCTTCCAAGAAGGGGAAAGTCAGGATCCACCATCCACGTCCTCGGCTCATTCGGAGCGGGTAATCCAGCCAGACGCGGGGAGATTTGAAGCCGATTGGAGAGACGTTCTAGGGGAGGATCGCTCTTGGATCTCGTCGGCCGTGCTAGGCCGGGTACCGTCACTGTTCAAACCTGGGGATGAGGTGTTATCGTATTTTGCCGGGCGGGTTGGCGCACCGGGCCAGGTGTGGGCGGTCGAAGGCCCTACTTCAACGGAAAACGTGGCTATGATCCCGGCCACCTTAAAATTCACCATGTATGCCACTGTCCTTCGCGACGTGAGGATTCGGCCGCCATTTACATGCTTTCAACGCAGTATTCTTCGTTATCTTGGGGTCGCACTCTCACAGCTGCACCCTAACTCGTGGGCCTTCATCAAGGTGTTTGAGCAGTTATTGAGAGTGATGGAGCGAGGGTGTAATCGGCAGACGTTTTTCAAGATTTTTGAGACAAGCAGGCGACCAGAGCCGGGCAGCAATCGGAATCGGTGGGAGCATTTGAGTCTTAAGGCTCAGTTGGACTACAAGATTTTCAAACCTTTTTCTGACTCGCTTAAACCCTGGAAGTCGTCTTTTCTATGGGTGGTCCCCGTTTGCGAAGCATCCCAGCGGATGGTGGGGACGACTGACCCCCGTGGGCGAGTAACAAGCATGAAATATCCTATATCGTGGACGTATGCTCATTTTCGCCGCATGCCCGCCACGTACAGAACCCGTTGCCAACTTGGTGAAGAAAATACTGAGACTCTGAGGCTGCTTGAGAACTTGGCCTCTTGGATGGAGGAGGGTTTAATCAAGTGTCACCAACTTGTGAAAACGACCGATGATAATGGTTTCAAGGTCGCTCTTGGTATGGGTAGTCGTACCCCCCCCTTCTTTTTTTTAACCGTGTTCTTACCTTCTTTGCAGGTGAAATGGCCGGTCTAGGTTTTGCTGAGTTGATGAAGCAAGCTAAGAAAGGAAGGAGGCCCCAGACCGGCCCGTCCACCCCTGCTCTTACTCTTTCCCCGGTTCCCGAGGGTACCGTGGTTGCTGAAGGTGGCGAGATTCGCACGCCTATTGCTGGTGCGAAGAGGGGACGGCCCCCTCCTACTGTCGATCTGACCCAGGATGACCCTGCTCATAAAAGGTCCAGAGCCCATAAAAGACCTCAGAAGGGTTCCGCCTCAGAGATCGATCTGGACGAGATAACCAATGAGGGCATCCTAAGCGGATTCCGTGAAGACCCCCTACTGTTTGCGGCCGAGGTGGTCGAGGCAGGGTCTCGTCTGGTTGCGAAGTTAAAACACGGAGAAATGGAGCGGACCAAAGGTAATATTCTCCTCGCCCAAAATTTATGGTTGGAGAGTGATAACTTAGACAAAACCGACAAGCTTAGCCGTGCTTATGTTTATATCTCAGAAGTTCGGGAGGAGTTGGAAGCCATCAAGAAGAAACTGCAAGACTCGGAGGCCGCCCTTCAGCCCACAGTCAGTGCCCTTGATGAAACGAGGAAGTCGCTCATCGTCGTAACCCAAGAGCGAGACGATGCCAAGGCCGCTTTAGCTGAAGCTGAGGGGAAGCTGCAGGTTGAGTTAGGGAAGGTTAATGATTTATCTGAACAGATGAGCAGGTTGAATCTGGAAGCCGTTGAAATGAGGTAGACCATTGAAGCCTTGAAGAAAGAGCGGGAAGAGGTCTCTGCTCAATATGACCAGCTCGTTCAATCCACTGTTTCAATTTGCCAGGGACGGTTTGATGAGGCTCTGGCTCAGGTGCGGTGCGTCTACCCGGACCTTGTGCTGGACCCAAGCGTTGTAAACTTTTCCCATTCTTGTGTGGATGGTCGGATCATTCAGCCCGCCGAAGAGGACGAGCAAGGAAATGTCGTAGTGGAGGAAGTGGTTGTTTTTGATCGTTCCCTTTAGAATTTTTGTAATATGTTCCAAGAATTTGACATTCGTGTTTGGGCTCTGGTTCTCCAACTGAGTTCTCCAATTTCAACCGGGATAAGTGCTTCCACCCCGTATACCAATTTGAATGGGGTTTCGCCCGTGGTGGATTGCGGGGTCGTCCGATAAGCCCATAGTACGAAGGGGAGTTCTTCTGTCCACTTGCCTTTGGATTCGTCCAGCCTTCTTTTCACCCCGCGCAGGATCACTCGGTTTACGGCCTCCGCTTGTCCGTTGGTCTGTGGGTGCTCGACCGATGTAAAGCGCTGCTTGATTCCCAGTTCCGACATGTACTCTTGGAAGTTTTTATCTGTGAACTGGGTGTCGTTGTCTGAGACCACGACCTCAGGGACTCCAAATCGAACTAGTATATTTTTCTTGAAGAACTTCAAGCAGTTTTTGGAGGTAATGGTCGCCAAGGGCTCGGCCTCCACCCACTTGGTGAAGTAGTCCACTGCCACGATTAAGTACTTAAGCTGTCCTGGGGTGACTGAGAACGGTCCCAGAAGGTCGATTCCCCACCACGCAAACGGCCATGGAGCGGTCATGGAGTTAAGTTCGACTGGAGGGGCGATGTGTACATCTGCGTGCTTTTGGCACTTATCACATTTTTTAACTAGCTCGTTTGCATCGCCCTCCATCGTCGGCCAATAGTATCCTGCTCGGACTGCCTTCTTGGCTAGTGCTCGTGCCCCTAGGTGATTCCCACATATCCCTTCGTGGATTTCCCTCAACACATAATCAGCCTCATCTGGTGTCAGACACTTTAGTAATGGTGTTGAGAGTCCTCGGCGAAACAGCTTGCCTTCAATTACCGAGTATGACGATGCCCGCCTACGCGTGAGAGCTGACTTCTTTGGGTCATCCTCCTCTTCCCCTAGCACGATGTACTTTAGGATGGGATCGATCCAAGTCTCGCCCTGACCGATCGTGCAGACATCTGTGATTGGGGCTATTTCTAGTCGGACGCTGGGTTGAGGGAGTATCTTCTGGATTACGCTCCTGTGGTTCCCAGGGGTCTTTGTACTCGCCAGTTTCGAAAGCACATCCGCCCTTCCATTTTCTGATCTGGGGATGTGTCGGACTTCTGTACTTTCGAACTGGTCGATCAGTTCTCGTACCTTAGCGATGTACCTCCGTAAAACTTCATCTTTGGCATCATATGCCTCTCCAATTTGGGACACCACTAACAGGGAGTCAGAACGGAGCTCGACCCGTTGTGCTTTGAATTCCCTAGCGAGCATGAGTCCTGCAATGCACGCTTCATATTCTGCTTGGTTATTTGACGTAGAAAAGGAAAATGTCAATGACACCTCCACGGTCGTTCCTTCTGGGCTTTCTAGAATCAAACCAGCCCCGCTCCCTTTACAGTTTGAGGAGCCGTCGACATACAGCGTCCAGGTTGGTTCAGGGCCTTCTTCCTGGATCGGGGTCATCTCGGCTATGAAGTCTGCCAGGATTTGTGCCTTTGTGGTTGTTCTTGTTTCATATTTCACGCCGAACTCTGAGAGTTCTACTGCCCACTTGATCATCCTTCCTGCTAAGTCGGGTCGATGCAGGATCTGTCGAACGGGCTGATCCGTTCTGAGGACGATTTGGTGAGCCACAAAATACGATCCGAGTCTTCGGGCGGCCACGATTAGTGCCAGGGCTAGCTTCTCGATTCTTTGGTACCTGAGTTCTGGTCCCTGGAGTGCTTTGCTCACAAAATATACGGGATTCTGTTTTTCCCCGTCTTCCCGTACCAATACGGCCGCTAGGGCTTCATCACTAATTGAGAGATACAGGTACAACGTTTCCCCGGGCTCTGGGGTGGTCAAGATTGGCGGTTGCAACAGAACCTTTTTCAGCTGATCTAGAGCTTGGTCGCATTCGGCCGACCATTCAAACTTCGCCTCCTTCTTGAGTAATTTGAAAAGTGGGAGAGACTTGCTGGCCGCTTTTGAAATGAATCGCGATAGTGCGGCTATCATTCCGTTCAGCTTCTGAATCTCTTTTTTACTTGTGGGCGACTTCATTTCTGTCACGGCCCTGCACTTATCTGGATTCGCCTCAATCCCCCGCTCTGTTAAATAGAACCCCAAAAACTTGCCCGCCTTGACTCCGAACGTGCACTTCTCAGGATTTAGCTTTAGCGAGTTTTTGCGGGCTTCCATAAATATCTCTCTTAGGTCGGCCACATGATCAATGTCTTGTTTGCTTTTAATAATCATGTCGTCTAAGTACACTTCCATTGTTCTGCTGATCTGTGATTGGAAAACCCTGCTCATCATTCTCTGGTAGGTTGCCCCGGCATTCTTCAATCCGAAAGGCATGACTAAGTAATAGTAGTTCCCCCTTTGCCGTCATGAAGGCCGTCTTCTCCTGGTCGGGCGGGTGCATTGAGACCTGGTTATAACCCGAGTAAGCGTCTAAAAATGAGAGTAATCTAAACCCGTTTGCGCTGTCAACTAACCGGCCTACGCTTGGAACTGGAAACGCGTCTTTAGGGCATGCCCGGTTAAGATCAGTATAGTCGACACACATGCGCCATTTCCCGTTGGCCTTTTTGACTAGAACCACGTTGGATAGCCATGTCGTGTATTTTATTTCTTTGATGAACCCGGCTTCCAGCAAATCATCGACTGCCTTACTGGCGGCTTGTCCTTTCTCGTCACCCTGCACTCTCCTTCTTTGGGCGACCCATTTCGCAGTGGGATTAACGGCCAGGTGGTGACAAGCTACCTCTGGTGGGACGCCTGGCATGTCCGCAGCACTCCACGCGAAGACATCAGCGTGTTCCTTCAAGCATTGGATTAACTGATCTCGTACCTCTGTGGGAAGGTCGCTTCCCACCGATACTGTCTTCTCTGGGTCGTTCCCTAGTTGTACTCGGACGAGTTCCCCATCCGGCTCTGGTCTTTTATTTCTTTTCTTGAGCTCTCGGGTTAGGTCATCATCTCCTTCTTCAGGCTCACTGTCCGGGTCGTAGCGGGCATCCAGACCAGCCACATTTACTTGACTCCCGCCTTTATTCACGACGTTCGTCTTTCTCGTCTCATGCTCTCCTTGTTCCTTCATGCTCATGAAGTGGCATCGTCGAGCGGCTTGCAGGTCCGCCGTGACGGTGACCACATCATTGCTGTCCGAGTAGAATTTCATCTTTAGATGGACGGTTGAGGTCACGGCCTCTAGCTTTCCCAAAGTGGGACGACCGATGATACATTGGTATACCGACCTGCATGGTAACACCAAAAAATTTACTTTCACAGTTCTGCATTTGGGTTTCTCCCCACCGTCGTCCCCGAAGGTTACCATAAGTTCCAGCATCCCAAGGGGTGTTGTGGATGATCCATTGAAACCTATCAGGTCAGATCCCCGATAGGCCGTCAGCTCGCCCCTAGGTATTCTCAAGACGTCGAGGAGGTCTTCAAAGATGATATCAGCCGAGCTCCCCTGGTCGACCAGGATTCTTCTGACCTCGACGTTGGCCATCACTGCGGTGACGATTAGTGGGACATACTTATTTGGCTTCCCATCAAGCAAATCATCGTCGCCGAATGCCAAAGGCGGCCTTTTTGAGGGGCGACCGGGCGTGGAGGTCGAGGCGACGTTCATTATTTCTTTCCAGCGCCTTTTCGACGACTTATTCGTTTCTCCTCCTTCCATAGGGCACCCTCCAGTGATCACCATCGCAACCGTGCGTCCCCGTGACCTCCTGTGGTCGTTTCTTTCCTCACTGTATTCATCCTCGTCTTCCTTCGAGCCTTTTTGAACTTCATTTACGACCGCCTTACCCTTTCGAGGAGACCGGTCTCTGTCTTCTCTTTCGGTTTATCTGTTGGCCCTTTCTTCACGTACTGGGTTAGTTTTCCCTTTCTAATCAGTTCTTCGATGTCGTCTTTCAGGGCCATGCAATTGTTGGTGTCATGCCCGTTACTTCTATGATAACGGTAGTACCTGCGTGATGGGCGCTGTCCTTCTTTTAGGACGAGTGGATCGGGCCTCTTTATGTCTTTAAACTCCGTGTTCGCGCACTCGGCCAAGATCTGGGAGTACGAAGTATTGAGTTTGGTCCGATCGGAGAATTTCTTATGCCTGAATTCCCGGGATGGTCCTTCTCTGTCTCCTCTATCCCTCCTGGAGTCCTGGATCCGGTTTGAGTGGAGATCCTTCGCCTGCCCTGCAACGGCTTGGGTTGCCATCGCTCTTTCCTCATAGTTCATAAACCTCTGTGATCGGCGTAGGAAAGTTTCGAGGTCTGGTGGCTCGTTCACACCAACTTCTATCTCAAATAAACTACCAGTTCGGAGGCCGTCCCGGAGGAACCACAGGCGCATATCGTCCTCCAGCCCTCAGACATTGGAGGCTTCTCTGTTGAAGCGCTCAACATACTCACGGAGGGGTTCATCCGGGCCTTGCCTAATCGCCTTTAAGATAGCATGTGATTTAGGCTTCACCCTTGACGCGGTGAAGCGGGCACTAAAAACCCGAGCCAGTTACTCCCAGGACGAGATACTGTTGGGCCTTACTTCGGTGAACCACTCCAGAGCGGGTCCCTCTAGGGTCAATGGAAAGATTTTGCATTTAACCGGCCCGTCCGCCCGCCTATACTTCATTACCAAGTCAAAATACCCGTAGGTGGGCGTCAGGGTCCTTTACTCCGTTGTACATCCTGAGATCAGAGGGCGGCTTCTCCAGTGCTCGCGGAATAGGTTACTCATCGATCTCACGGGTGAAGGGTCCAAGGCCGTCATTTCCCGTCCTCCTACGAGGTGGTCGGTCCTTGGGGTAGTGACCCCGATGACCACGTCGTAGAGGAGGCGAATCATATCTACGAGGCCGTGGAGGAGGCACATCCCAATAGGGACTAGAGAACCTGTCCTGCGATCGGCTTCTGGACCGAGTTAGTGACCCAGACGAGTCGTATGAAGATTCTTGGTCGGACTCTTCCTCGGGCCAGTATGTAGGGTCGGTCGAGGAGAGGGGGGTTCGAGGTCGTGGCTGAACCACTCCTCGCCTTCTTGGGGGCGATCGGTGGACTAATTGCCTCCTCGGGGGAGATCTATGTCTTCTAGAGGGATTGCCTCTCGGTCTCGATGATTCATCATCGCGGCGACGTTGTTCCGGCACGGTGTATGCTCTCCCAGACGCGGCTTGGTTGGCAATGTTTTCGATTCTAGTTCTCAGCAACTCGCGCAATTCTTGCAGTATCTCGTTTGGCAGCATGGCGCTCGTGTGGCCGGGAGGAGCCCCTTGTGCACTGGACGCAGTGTCGCCTACGTCAGCGGCGTCGCCCTCCGGTGTCTGCTGTCGCTGGGGAATTGCTTTCATGTTTCGTGGATGCGGGGCGCCGTGTGGTCTACCTCGCGGAGCCATGTCTATCAGGGTGGGGATGTTCGCACTCCCACTGTGGTCACCAATGAACCGGACTCTACTCTGAGCGATCGGTCCTCTTGTTGAAATGAGTCTATTTGTGCTGGTGCTGTCTTGGGGGCTTGGTACCTGCGATGGCACTCCAACGCCCAAGTCAGTGGGGTGATTTAGTATAGTAATATTGGTCAAAAACGTACCTCTCATATGATGTCAGAGACTCTTTATATAGCACTTGGGGTGCTGTGGGCGACCGTTGGATATGCGAGAATTCCTCTCCGCCGTAGATCTTCCCATCGTGGGCATAGGGTTGCGCTGGTCGTTTTTGGGTCCGCTCGTATAGGCCCAAACTTCTTAACGGGTTGCGACCCGATTCAAAACGTCATATGATGCTGATTACTTACTGGGCCGTCCGCGCCGGTCCATTATTCATTATGGGCTGCGGCCCAATCCAGAACACATATAAACACTACAAAAAAACATGGATTAGCGACGGATTTTAGCGACGGAAATGCACAAAATTAGCGACGAAAATGCACAAAATTAGCGACGAAAATGCACAAAATTATAGTGACGAAAATGCACAAAATTAGCGACGGATTGAAAACAAGGTATTTAGCGACGGAAATTGGCTAAATTAGCGACGGATTTAACATGGCGCGAAAATTGAAAAAAAATTGAATTAGCGAGGGAAATCCGTCGCTAAATTCGTCGCTAATCTTTGGAAAATTGTGCCACTGACCGTTGCAGTTGATTTGACACGTGACCAGAATTAGCGTGGGAAATCCGTCGCTAAATCCGTCGCTAATCGTTAATTTTTTTTATAAACCCGAATCCTTTCATTTCTTCCTCTTCCTCTTTCATTTCTTCCTCTTCTCCGTTTTTTCCTCTTCCTCTTTCATTTCTTCCTCTCCCTCTTTCATTTCTTCTTACCACAACCACCATCATCTTCTCCCTTCAACACCATACCACCACCACCACCACACCATCCTCTTTCATTTCATTTCCTTCTCCATTTTCCTCTTCCTCTTTCATTTCTTCCTCTTCCTCTTTCATTTCTTCTTACCACCACCATCATCGATCATCTTCTCCCTTCAACACCACACCACCACCACACCATTTTTTTCCCTTATCTCCCCAACCCCTAATCTCTCCCGCTCTCTATCTAAGAATAGCTTTTTTAAAAAAAAAAAGAGGTTAGCGACGGATTTTAGCGACGGAAATCCGTCGCTAACGTTGGTCAGTGTCAGTGTCAAATCAACTGCAACGGTCAGTGACACTGTTTTTAGCGATGGATTTTAGCGACGGATTTTTCGTCGCTAGTTTTAGCGACGGATTTTATTCCCTCGCTAGGCATTAGCGACAAGTGGTTTAGCGATGGAATTGGTCCGTCGCTAATTCCGTCGCTAACAGTCAGTAGCGAGGAAAAACAGGCATTAGCGAGGGAAAAATCCGTCGCTAATATGCTGTTTTTTTGTAGTGAAATATCTTGAATTTCTTGTGTTGTATAGACTATATTGTGGCTCGGGAAAAAGGAACTTATCATGTATTATACGTATATCTATTGAAAGCTCAAAACACGGTAATAGTTTCAACGAGATATGGTTCCATAAAAGAAAAAAGTTTGATATATACACACAAGTAGAATCAGAAAATTTCGATGATTTTTGCACGATTACAATTGTTGTGCTCTACAGATGCCATGGTAGGATGGGAATTCGCTGGCGACTGCACTCGGAGACACAAAGAAGATGCCTGAAACTGCGGGATGACCCATTGTTTCGAAAACCCCTAATTGCGGATTTGACCGCAATGACCGATAAAGGAATGCTCACTTAAATTTATTCTCTTAACAAATTCCATAAACATAATAATACTTATATAACCTGTTTAATAATTATAAGTTAATAATATATAAATCTATATAATTTGATTAGTATTTTTTTTTTAAAAGTTAATCCAAACTATATCTGTATAATAATATAATAATTGCACATGAAAAATCAATTAATTTATTGGTAGATTATGAAACAAAAAAATTGGTAGATTAAAACATTATATATATTAATATCTAATTTAATATAGTGTTTACCCACAACTAATCTGTATATTGTTTCATACCAAACCAACAACTCATTTGTATCATCGAAGCACCGTGTTTAGCCACAATTTCAAATAATATTAATTTAGACAGTGGATTTGCTATCCAGTATACACAACTTTTAATTTTTAACCAGCTGTTTGACAAAGGATTACCGAATTACATTTTATTTTATTTTTCTATTAAGTGAATCTGCCAATGTAAAATTGTTTTCTACGTAAAGTACAAATACATAATGCATAATACTTAATCCTAAACATTTACCATACATACCAATATCTATTTACGCAACATGTTAATAATATAATACTTTTAAATTAACTTAAGAAAAAATACGATGTATACTCGTGCAGCGCGCTGGTCATACATACTAGTGTGTGTGTGTGTGTGTGAGAGAGAGAGAGAGAGAGAGAGAGAGAGAGAGAGAGAGAGTGGGAAAGATAAGAGGAAAGATGAGGGAGAGAGAGAGAGTGAGTGAGTGAGTGAAAAGAGAATAGTGAGTTTTAAAAATGAAATAAAAAAATTAAAAGATGATGTGAGAGTGAGACCCACAAAATATAAAAGTGAGAGAGAAAAAGAAAAAAGTGAGATAAAATAATTGGAAATGACATATTTGTCTTTAAAATTGATCATGTGTCAAATTTTTAGAAATGGGTAATTTAGTATTTTTGGTAGTGGTCTATTTGATTATAGATATAGTAGATATAGTAGATAGTAGATTTTCTAATTATATTATAATATATAAAATCATTATAAATCACATAAAGAGAATTATAGTAAATTTTACATTTTTATACTTGTGCTGTTCGGTGTTCACCAAATAGTGTACTGGACTACATGTTGTCCAGTACTGTCCAGTCCAATATTATTCATTACCTGTTTGCGAATCAAACGGACCCTAAGAGTTTTGTTAAGAGTATTTGGTAAAATTATTTTTTATTAGAGAAAGTAAGGATTGACACGCTATTTTAAGTATAATTTTTTAAAATTATAATTAATGTGATAAGTTTGAATGTCAAGTAACTCAATTTTATTCGGCGAAGTAAACTGTACCGCTAGAATTAGACAACTTCTCCTGTGCTTTCAGCACGTGCGCATCATTCATGTTTACAGAGAGGGAAACAAAGTTGCGGACGAGCTCGCTTCTTTGGGTTGCAGCTATGATGAAGGCCTTATTAGTTTTGATATTTCCCCCCCAAATGTTAATTCCCTAGTTGTTGCTGATGTTGTTGGGGTCTCTACCCCCCGAATGATTCTCGTGTAGTTCTCTTTTCGGGCGTTTTGCCCCTTTAAATCTCAAAAAAAAAAGAAGTAAACTGTACCGCTGAAATTCCTTTGAAACAAAGTTTACAAATACTACCTCCGTCCCATTTTATAAATAGTTTAAAGTTTTGGCACAGTGTTGTGTGAAAACTTAGTGCAAGTATACACTGTCTTAACAAGTAATAAAGGGTAAATGAGATCGTTCCCACGAGGAATTTAGTTAAATACAAGAGTTTAACTTTTCTAACAAATTAGTGAATAAAGTAAATGACACACAAATTTTGGGTAACATAAACAGTAAGAGTAAATGGAAATGGTAATTAAAAATCAGTGATGAGAACAAGCTGAGATGCATTCACTTCAGTAACTTCATTAATATGCTATTAAGGGTATATTCAATGCCTGCAGCATTAGGTGCTGCAGCAATAAGACATTATTCTCTCGAATACTTTACACTAGGTTTTCCTTGCAAGAGTTTATCTCTAAACCCTAAAGAAGTACCTCCTAGGCTGCTTGAGCACCGACAGTGATCACCTTATGGGCTATACCTTCCTATCTCTAGGGTTAAGCATGGAACATCAAGATCTCTCATTAATGCCCACTACCCATATTACCTTGTGAGATTAATTTACAAACCATCTCTGAATTTATAAATGCTATTTAGAATAGACGGCCAATCCTACTCTAAAATGGAAATATTATCACGCACAAGGTAAAATGCACAACATTAAATATACTTCATAAATAGCATAAGAAATCTAGTTACTTCGGATCCAGCATCTCAACTATGAGAAATTAGCTCATATTGAGCTTACAAAACATGGGAAACAACTTAAACAAAAGAGTAGAAGTCATATTACAAATTCCAGGGGAAGAAATGATACTCTCAAGATGAAACAGTGAGGGAGCTCCAGTAGTAGTAATGGAAATCTTCTCCAGCTCTTCTAGTAAAATCCTCCAAGAGAAATGTAATTCCAAGTGATGCTGTCGCAATGGTCTCAGCAATGAAGCTTATGGGTAACAATGGTGAGCTAAGCACGCTATGAGGAGCTATCTCTATACTTCCCCGTGACGGCAGAGCATCCATATGAAGAAGGGGAAACGTCTTTATATAGTGCCTCCTTGCACGCAACCCTAGAATGAGGGCTCTTTAAGGAAATGCGTCCTAGGATCGAGGACAATCATGGGAATTCCTCAATAGGAAATATCTTTCCGTGCCATACAGCTCTGACACCTGTCCTTGCCTTAATTTCCGTGTTTTCCGCACTCCCCTTGAGCTTTCTCTCTCATCTTTCGCAAATCCACTATTGCGCACGCACCTGTTGCTGCAGCAATGACACTAAATACAATTAAATGCACTAAGGGCAACAGAATGCCCAAATTAAACCAAATCATTCCTGCACCATTATTTTTACCCTACACACATAATTACATCCTAATTGACACAACAAGTTTATTAAATTGCTAAAATTAAAGCTAAAAAGGCAAGTAATAACCATAAAAAAGGATGGTTATCACACCCCCAAACTTGAATCGTTGCTTGTCCTCAAGCAATGACACTTGACACAGGCAAGCACATCTGCTAATAAGCAATCACAGCAAATGAGTTAATTCAATCATGAAGCATCAAGAGGAATCAAATTGAGCATCAACTTTCAGACTATCACTCAGTTGCAACCCTTCTGAATACTGAGTTCCCTATCTTATTCCTGCTCAATAGTGTGTGTGTGACACTTAAGTTAGTTTAGAACATAGCAAGGTTCAAGATTTCACTTAGCTAAGACATAGAGAGGTTTTCTTTTGGAAATGCTAAAATAATTTTCAAAAAGGAGGGCAGACTAACAATTCATGCTCAGCAGGGGGGGATGAGCTTGATTAAGGGCTTTGATGTAGCAATCCAGAACTTTTAAGATAGTGCACTTATTCACTCCTAACATTATTATTGCTGCAGCATCAATTGCTGCAGCATTACTGACTCAGATTTGTACTTTGTTCAGACTTTGCTTTGATTTGGTACTGCAATGCTTTTTTTTTTCAGCAGGCAATTGCAGCACATTACATATTTACAGACTTTTGATGCTTTGCATCCTCATTCAGATTCAGATTTTTATGCCCTAAAACTATGTGCACATATCTCAGCATTGCTGCAGCAAGGGTTGCTGCAGCACTGCATTCCTTCAAGCTTTGCCTTAATATATCTCAGAGAACCCCCAAACTTAGTTTCTTATGCTGCCCTAAGTTTTTAGTAACAGTTTAGCAATTCCTAGGTCTACCAACACTAGCCTAGTTTCAGATCATCTTTAATTCACTAAGTTCCTACCTAAGTTCAAGTTTAAGTGTAGGAGCAGAAGTAAACTAGTTCACTCACTAAACAGGGGTGTAATCACTCATTTCTCACCATATCATCACTAAGTTTTTGCTCAACTCTACCTCTAAAATTTTAAAATTCATTTACTTTTATTTGCACTAACAGAGTACAGGCCAAGTGTGTAGCTCCCCCCCACTTAGGACTGGGCAGTGCCCTCACTGCAATTAAACTAAAGGGAGAGAGCTACAGGACAGCAAATAAAACACAACAGGAACAGACTAAACATAAGATGAGCTACAATAAAAACAGAAACAGGTTTATTTGAATAGCACATGCTAAAGCAGAAACAGAAATTAAAAGCATACTAAAACAATACTAAAATTGGAACATATGAGATTAGGGTGCAGGAGTTCCTGGTTTAGTTCTGGGGCTGGCACGCACTGGAGTACTCTTTCCTTGCTTCTTGGATGCAGGCCTGGAAGATTTAGCCTCAGATAGCTTCGGGACAATCGTGGTTTCTGTTGCTGCAGCAGTGGAATGCTGCAGGCACTGATCCTGTATCTGCAACAACAGGATCAGCATCAGAAACACTTGCCTTCTTCTGGGCAAGCACGAATTCCCTAGCCTCTTTGGCTTTCTTGGCAGCTTCAGCCTTCATCCTATCAGCAGATGCCTTTGCTATGGCCTCATTTGCTGCAGCAGTAGCTATTCCTTGCATGATTGCAGCAATCACGGAGTTATCTTCGCTCGCCATCTCCTCAGGTCTTGCTACCTCATTGATCTTAGCTTCCTCAGATACCCTCCCAGTCTTCCTTTTCTTTGTAATTCTCTTTGTCCTTTTCTGCTTAGGTGATACCAGCATTTCAGCACTTGTTGCAGCATCAGCAGTTGCTGCAGCATCAAGATTAGCAGTGACAGATGGCACATCAGGAGTGGTCTGGGTGACAGGTGTTTGTGGTGGAGGGGTAGGTGTTTTGGGTTGAGGTTGGGTTTCAGGAATGGGTGTTTTGGTTGGTGAGGGAATTGGGTCAGACTGTAGGGCTGGTGATGGTTGGCTTTGTTCAGTGGTGGATGTAGGTAGGGGGTCATCAAGTGGAGCATTGGGGTCTTCCTCAGGCTTAGACGAAACATCACTTCCATCAACAACTGCACTTTCTTGACCCTTCTCTTCTTCTTCCCCTTCAATTTCATCATGCTCCTCCTCCTCTTCAGACGTATCAGGGTCCTCCTCATCACTTTCCTTATTCAACTCCTCCATGATCTCCTTGTACTGGTCTTTCTCCTCTTCACTTAGTGATTCATCATCTGATTCTAGCATGTCCTCTTCTTCCACCGGCTCATTCTGTTTCTTCTTTCCTTTCTTTATTTCTTGCCTCTTCCTCTTCTTTTCAACTACCACTTCTGGTTCAGTTTCCACATTTACTTCTTTTTCCACAGCTTCTGGCTCCAGGCTGTCCTCCTCAAGCACCCATTCTGGGAATGTAGGTGCTTCCACAACAGGCAGTTCCTTCAAATTAGCAGCTAGTACAGCACCTATCCAATTCTGCTGTTTCTTCATGAATTCCCAAACAGCCCGCTGCTGCAGCATGAATTGCGGCAGCATAGTGGGATCACCAGATGCTGCAGCAACATTCTTCTCTCTTAACACTGTAGGAAATGCAGCCATGGGGAAACTTTTCTGCTCTCCCAGAACTTCAACACCGACATTTATACACAGGGAAGTTATCAGGCAAGGGAAAAACAAATAACCCGCAGTTTTACCTTTGCAAATCATGATTTCCCTACAAATCAACCTTCCAATATCAGCATTCTTTTTGTTCAGAATAGCATCCAACAGCATCATCCTTTCTTTCTCTAAGTTGGTGGCATGAGAGGTGGGCAAAAGGGACTGTTTGATGAAGTTGAACCAGACCTTTGCATCATGAGTCAAGTATTGCCTCTTGATCTTGAATTCATTAGCACTGCATGGCTCCCATGGTGTTCCGGGCATAGAAATTGTTCTTTTCACTCCTTCCATCTCTTTCTTTTTCCAATTAGCAACAACATTCCCGAAGGCAGGACTATGAAAATCTAACCCATAGCTTGCATTGATTGCTAGGGAGTCAAAATCCACAGCCACCCGCGCACCTTAGACACAAATCGTTGCTTTCCATCCTTAGGGGGTGGAATTCCTTCATAGAAATCACGAACTACAGAAGCGTAGAAGAACTTAGGATGCTGCACCAATTTTTCCCAGCCTAATGCGTTCACAATGGATGTGAACGCAACGGTAGCTCCTTTCAATTCGAGACCTCGTTCTGCCCAGAAATTCATGTTCTGGAACTTCTCAGATTCGCTCACATCCTGATTCTTGAGGCTTTTTCTTCGCATTTGGCTCGATTCACCACGGCCAGGGTTTGACTGGTGTTTGCCAGAGGATTTGGAAGCACTAGCCTTAGTTCTAGTCATGGTGTTTTCGGTGAGAGTAGGGAAGAATTTGTGAAGAGGTTCGGAGACGGTTACGATGGGGGCTTTGAGGGAAAAGAGGTGGTTTCGATGAGGAGAGTGAATGGGAGTGTGTGGTTATAAGTAATGGGATGGGACGGTTTTATTGGGGTATGTGGATGGTTAGGATTGAGCGATGGGACGGTTTGCTGACTTGATTTGACCACTCGCTGATGACTCATCAGATCTTGGTACCATAACTTCAATTATTTTATTACCGCATAACTGCTACTCACTGCTGCAGCATCATTGCTTTAAGCATTGCTGCAGCACTAATTGCTGCCACACCCTCAAACTTCAAATTTCCAGACCATTCACCTGCAAAATAAACACAAGACAACTACACACTGGTTTATTAGACTAAACTCTGGGCTGCCTCCCAGTAGCGCTTGGTTTAAGAGTCCTCAGCCTGACTTCCTTTCCAGATTAAAGGTTTTGTAGTTCAGTGGTGATTTTGCTTCTCACCACTGGTTCACCATAATATTTCTTTACCCTCTGACCATTCACTTTGAAATGATGCTTCCTCTCTTCGCAATACAAATCTACAGCACCATGGGGGTACACTTTCTCAATTTTGAAAGGTCCCGACCATCTTGACTTGAGTTTCCCAGGGAACAACTTGAGTCTTGAGTTAAATAGCAAAACTTGGTCACCCTCCTGAAGCTCCCTTTTCTGAATCCCCTTGTCATGCCAAGCCTTGGTTTTAGCCTTGTATAATTCAGAGTTCTCGTAAGCAAAATGCCTCATTTCCTCTAATTCATTCAGTTGCAATAGCCTAGCTTCCCCTGCCTTAGTATGATCAAAATTGAGCTTTTTTATGGCCCAGTGAGATTTATATTGGAGCTCTAAAGGCAGGTGGCAAGCTTTGCCATAAACCAATCTGTATGGAGACATTCCCAAAGGAGTTTTAAAAGCAGTTCTGTATGCCCACAGAGCATCATCTAAATGATTAGACCACTCCTTTCTTGTAGGTCCTACCATCTTTTCAAGTATTCTCTTGATTTCTCTATTGGATAACTCAGCTTGGCCACTGGTCTGGGGATGATATGCTGTAGCAATTCTGTGCTTGACCCCATACTTGGCTAGAAGAGTTTCAATCAATTTGTTGCAGAAGTGAGTTCCTTCATCACTGATTATGGCTCTTGGAGTACCAAACCTTGTGAAAATATTCTTTTGCAAAAACTTGCTAACAGACTTAGCATCATTGTTAGGTAGAGCCACTGCTTCAACCCACTTTGATACATAGTCCACAGCCACAAGGATGTAAACATTGCCAAATGAAGGGGGAAAAGGTCCCATAAAGTCCATGCCCCAAACATCAAAGAGTTCAATCTCTAGGATGTTGGTTAGAGGCATTTCTTGTTTATTGGAGATGTTCCCACTCCTTTGGCAATTATCACATTTTTTTACTAACTCATGGGCATCCTTGAAAATGGTAGGCCAATAGTAACCAGATTGCAGTACCTTTGCTGCTGTTCTCATACCTCCAAAGTGTCCTCCATATGCTGCAGCATGACATTGCTGCAGCACTTGCTGCTGTTCTTCTTCTGCTATACATCTTCTAAACAACTGATCAGGGCATCTCTTGTAGAGGAAGGGTTCATCCCAGTAATATTGCTTAACAATGTGAAAGAACCTCCTCCTTTGTTGGTGATTCATGTCACATGGTACCACCTTGCTCACCAAGAAGTTGACTATGTCAGCATACCATGGTGCTGCAACATCTGGTGCTGCAGCACTTACAGCCAATAAGTGCTCATCAGGAAAGTGCTCTTTGATTTCACCAAATGTACCTGCACTTTCATTTTCCAATCTAGACAAATGATCAGCAACTTGGTTCTCTACCCCCTTTTTATCTTTAATTTCAAGATCAAATTCTTGGAGGAGGAGAACCCATCTTATTAGCCTAGGTTTTGCATCTTTCTTAGTAATCAAATACTTAATGGCTGAGTGATCAGTGTAAACAATCACTTTGGTGCCAACTAAGTATGATCTAAATTTATCAAATGCGAAAACCACAGCCAACAATTCTTTTTCAGTAGTAGTGTAGTTTAATTGAGCATCTACAAGTGTTTTGCTAGCATAGTAAATTGAATGAAAGACTTTTCCATACCTTTGGCCAAGGACAGCACCTATGGCATAATCACTAGCATCACACATGAGCTCAAACGGCTTGCTCCAGTCTGGAGTCACAATAACAGGTGCAGTCACCAGGGCACTCTGCAATTTCTGGAATGCTGCAGCACAGGTCTCATCAAAGACAAATGGAGTGTCATGCTGCAGCAATTGACACAGAGGCTTAGAGATTTTGGAGAAGTCCTTGATGAATCTTCTATAAAACCCAGCATGCCCAAGGAAACTTCTGACACCTTACACATTGGTTGGAGGATGCATCTTTTCAATCACTTCCACCTTAGCTTTATCAACCTCAATACCTTTCTTAGAAATCTTGTGACCCAATACAATACCCTCTTGGACCATGAAATGGCATTTTTCCCAATTAAGCACCAAATTGGTCTCTTCACATCTCTCCAGAATCTTCTCTAAGTTATCAAGGCATAGTTGAAATGTTTCCCCAAAAACAGAGAAGTCATCCATAAACACTTCCATTGACTTCTCAATAAACTCAGAAGATTGACATCATACACCTTTGAAAAGTTGCTGGTGCATTGCATAGCCCAAATGGCATTCTCCTGAAAGCAAAAGTACCATAAGGGCAGGTGAAAGTAGTCTTTTGTTGATCTTCAGGTACTATGGCTATCTGATTGTAGCCAGAGTAGCCATCCAAAAAGCAATAAAACTCCTTCCCAGCCAGTCTATCCAACATTTGATCAATGAAGGGCAAGGGAAAATGATCCTTTCTTGTGGCTTTGTTGAGCTTCCTATAATCCATACAGATCCTCCAACCAGTTACAGTTTTTGTAGGAATAAGCTCATTCTTCTCATTGGCTACCACTGTGACCCCTCCTTTCTTAGGAACACACTGCACATGGCTCACCCATGCACTGTCAGAGATAGGATACACAATGCCAGCATCCAGCCACTTGATAATCTCTTTCTTCACAACTTCTTTCATAATGAGATTTAGCCTCCTCTGACCTTCAATGCTGTTTTTAGCACCTTCCTCAAGAATGATTCTGTGCATGCAGATGGTAGGGCTAATTCCCTTTATATCAGACATTTGCCACCCAATTGCTTTCTTATGCCTCTTTAGGGTAGTAATGAGATCATGCTCTTGATTCTTAGAGGGATCAGAAGCAATGATCACAGGCAATGTATCATTTTCCCCTTAATAGGCATATTTGAGATGCTGTGGCAATTCCTTCAGTTCAAGAGTAGGAGGCTTTTCTATAGAAGGCACATTCTTCTTGAGATCAGAATCTCCCAGTTCAAGAGACTCATATTGCTTAGTCCAAACCTCCTTGACAGTGACTTCTTCATTTAGCAGCCCTTCTTCCAGCAATTCATTTTTGTCCACACTTGCAAGGGCTTGCACCAGATGGTCACTCTGCTTGTTGAACTGCTTCTGAACTACAGAATCTAAAGATACCACAAAGGAGCACTCCTTAGTTCCCTTTTCAGGCAACTTCAGGGCATTCATGACATTAAACTTGATCTCTTGGTCATTAACCCTCATAGTTAACTCTCCCTTCTGCACATCAATTAGAGTCTTGCCAGTAGCCAAGAAGGGTCTTCCAAGTATGATAGGCACCTCCTTATCTGCATCATAATCTAAAATCACAAAGTCAGCAGGAAAAACAAATTTATCTACCTTTATCAGCACATCCTCAATGATTCCTTCAGGGTAGGCAATAGATCTATCTGCTAGTTGGAGTGTGACAGTTGTAGGCCTGGAAACTCCAATACCCAGCTGAGTAAAGACAGACTTAGGCATCAAATTGATGCTTGCACCTAAGTCACAAAGAGCTCTACCAGTATAAGTTTCACCAATAGAACAAGGGATAGTGAAACTGCCTGGATCCTTCAGCTTGCTTGGAAGCTTGCTTTGCATAATCATACTACATTCTTCTGTCATGGCCACTGTTTCAAATTCACCTAGCCTCCTCCTTTTAGTTAAGACATCCTTCATGAACTTTGCATAGTTGGGCATTTGTTGGAGAGCCTCAACCAGAGGGACATTAATGTGCAGTTGTTTCAACACCTCAAGAAACTTGCCAAATTGCTTGTCTTGCTGTGCCTTCTTCAATCTCTGAGGAAATGGTGGAGGTGGCACATCTTGATCAAGCACAGGTGGTGGCACTGGTATTGCATCAGATGCTGCAACATCAGTTGCTGTCGCATCTGACTTATTTTTTTTTTTCATTTTTTTCAACTTTTTCATTTTTTTCAGAATCTTTTTCTTTTCTTTTGTCACCACCACTTGTGTTAAGTGATGGCCCATTCAAATCCTTCCCACTTCTTAGAGATATAGCCTTGCATGTTTCTTTAGCCTTGGATGATGAAGCTTCAGTAGTAGATGGCAATGATCCACTAGGTCTTTGGGTTAGAGCAGAGGCTATTTGGCCTATTTGATTTTCAAGATTCTTAATTGCAGCTCCCTGTGTCTGATATTGAGTCTTTGTTTCATTCATGAAAGCCTTAAGCATGGCCTCCATAGAGTTATCAGTTGCAGGTGCAGCTTGTCTTGATTGAGCAGGAAATCCTGGTGGTACAGCAGGTGCTGGAGTAGCTGTTGCAGCAGGTGTTGCTGCAGCATTGTTGCTCCACCTAAAATTTGGATGATCTCTCCACCCAAGATTGTAGGTATTTGAATATGGATTATTACCCTTGTTGTACCCAACATAGTTGACTGAGATAGGATTCGCAGGGCACTCCTCATAAAGATGACCTCCTCCACAATAAACACAACTTGGGGAGGAACCGCATGGAGCTGGTTCAATTGCTGCTACAGTTGCTTCAGTTGCTGCAGCAGGTGTTGCTGCAGCACTAGGTGAACCCATGTTTTTGATCATATTAGATAGTGAAGCCACTTGAGCAGACAAGGCAGTGATCTCACTTACTTCATGTACACCAGCCACCTTCTTTTGAGCACTTATCCTAGCAGTAGGCCATTGATAGCTATTTGCAGCAATATCCTCAATCAGATTATAAGCATCATTGTAAGATCCTTTGAGTAGAACTCCTCCAGATGAAGCATCAAGCATGAGCCTTGTTTGGGGTTCCAATCCATTGTAGAAGGTTTCCATCTGAATGATGACAGGAATACCATGGTGTGGGCACTTCCTCAACAGATCCTTGTATCTTTTCTATGCTTCAAACAAAGTTTCAAATTCAGTTTGCTTAAAAGAGGTAATTTCATTTCTCATCCTGGCATTCTTTATTGGAGGAAAATATTTTGTCATAAATTTTTCTGCCATCTCATTCCAAGTAGTGATAGAGTTAGGCTCTAGTGAGTTAAACCAGGCCTTTGCTCTATCCTTCAAGGAATAAGGGAACAATTTCAGTTTGAAAGCATCATCTGAAACACCAGGGAGAATGAAATTACTGCAAACCTCAACAAATTGTTTCAAATGCAGATGTGGGTCTTCAAGGGGACCACCACCAAACTGCCCAATTGTTTGAAGCATTTGGAACATCATAGGCTTGAACTCAAAATGGGTTGTAGCAATTTCTGGCCTCACTATGCCTGTTTGCATAGTTTGAGGGTCAAAAATTGCATAATCCCTCATGGGTCTGTCCCTGTCATTAGCCATTCCTATGACATTCATATCAATAATCTGTCTTCTGTACCCTCCATCACCATCACCTTGAATTGTGTGTGGTGGTGAAGGTGGTGGACTGATATCACCATCAACAGTAGGAGTAGGACTAGCCATAGCAGCAGCTCGCCCTAATTCAATAAGTCCTGGAGTGCTGTGAACTCTTCTCAGATTTCTAAAATGTCTTTCTATCTCTGGGTGCAACTGGAATTCTGGAGTGTTGCGTCTATGTCTGTGCATATGCTGCAGCAACAGATGTAGCAGCAACTAACGCTGGAGTAACAGAAACAACACAAACCGAATTAGTAACAAAAGGCACTAAGTTGCTAACTAATTAAACAATTAATTTAACTAAAGTTCCCCGGCAACGGCGCCAAAAACTTGTTGTGTGAAAACTTAGTGCAAGTATACACTGTCTTAACAAGTAATAAAGGGTAAATGAGATCGTTCCCACGAGGAATTTAGTTAAATACAAGAGTTTAACTTTGCTAACAAATTAGTGAATAAAGTAAATGACACACAAATTTTGGGTAACATAAACAGTAAGAGTAAATGGAAATGGTAATTAAAAATCAGTGATGAGAACAAGCTGAGATGCATTCACTTCAGTAACTTCATTAATATGCTATTAAGGGTATATTCAATGCTGCAGCATTAGGTGCTGCAGCAATAAGACATTATTCTCTCGAATACTTTACACTAGGTTTTCCTTGCAAGAGTTTATCTCTAAACCCTAAAGAAGTACCTCCTAGGCTGCTTGAGCACCGATAGTGATCACCTTATAGGCTATACCTTCCTATCTCTAGGGTTAAGCATGGAACATCAAGATCTCTCATTAATGCCCACTACCCATATTACCTTGTGAGATTAATTTACAAACCATCTCTGAATTTATAAATGCTATTTAGAATAGACGGCCAATCCTACTCTAAAATGGAAATATTATCACGCACAAGGTAAAATGCACAACATTAAATATACTTCATAAATAGCATAAGAAATCTAGTTACTTCGGATCCAGCATCTCAACTATGAGAAATTAGCTCATATTGAGCTTACAAAACATGGGAAACAACTTAAACAAAAGAGTAGAAGTCATATTACAAATTCCAAGGGAAGAAATGATACTCTCAAGATGAAACAGTGAGGGAGCTCCAGTAGTAGTAATGGAAATCTGCTCCAGCTCTTCTAGTAAAATCCTCCAAGAGAAATGTAATTCCAAGTGATGATGTCGCAATGGTCTCAGCAATGAAGCTTATGGGTAACAATGGTGAGCTAAGCACGCTATGAGGAGCTATCTCTATACTTCCCCGTGACGGCAGAGCATCCATATGAAGAAGGGGAAACGTCTTTATATAGTGCCTCCTTGCACGCAACCCTAGAATGAGGGCTCTTTAAGGAAATGCGTCCTAGGATCGAGGACAATCATGGGAATTCCTCAATAGGAAATATCTTTCCGTGCCATACAGCTCTGACACCTGTCCTTGCCTTAATTTCCGTGTTTTCCGCACTCCCCTTGAGCTTTCTCTCTCATCTTTCGCAAATCCACTATTGCGCACGCACCTGTTGCTGCAGCACTGACACTAAATACAATTAAATGCACTAAGGGCATCAGAATGCCCAAATTAAACCAAATCATTCCTCCACCATTATTTTTACCCTACACACATAATTACATCCTAATTGACACAACAAGTTTATTAAATTGCTAAAATTAAAGCTAAAAAGGCAAGTAATAACCATCAAAAAGGATGCTTATCACACAGCTATGAAGAAAAATATTTATTAGTCTAGATTTTATAAAAAGTGTTGTCTAATTTACCATTTAACATTTTATCTCTTTACATAGATAAATGTGAATCATTTATTAAATATAAAAAGTTGTCATAATTAAGAGGGGCGTGGATGGAAAAGAATATTAAATGCTTATTTGAAAATCTAAAACAACAATCAATTTTAGACAAATTTATTTTGCTAAAACTACTTATGAAATGGAACGGAGGTAGTAAGTATTTTGAAAAAAAATATTTTTTTTTTGGTGTGTGGAAAAAAAATTATGTAGTAGTGAAAAGAAAAAGTTTAATATTTTTTTTGACAGGATAAAAAGTGAAATATTTAAAAAAAAACTCAAATATTAATTTTCTAAATAATACATTATAAATTATTGGGGAGTATTTAAGAATTTTGTAATAATATCTTTACTCCCTTTCAAGTTTTTGGGCATTTCAGTTTTTGCAAACCCCAGGAGGAGGTATACTTGGAAGCCGGTCTTGGATTCTATGCGTTCAAAACTTTCTTCTTGGAGGGGCCGTCATCTTTCCATGGGGGTAAAGTCACACTCATAAATTCCGTACTTTCAAGTCCTCCTCTCTATTTTTTCTCTTTTTACAAAGCTCCAAAATCGGTTATTAAAGAGTGCATTAAGATTTAGAGGGATTTTCTGTGGGGATCTATCGAGGAAGGTAGGAAGATTTGTTGGGTGACTTGGGATGTCATTTGTAGGCCCAAAAAAGAGGGTGGTTTAGGGGTAAAGAATCTAGAACTGTTCAATATTTCCCTCCTTGCGAAGTGGAAATGGCGTTGCATTAATGATACTAGTGCCATATGGTGGGATTTACTTTCATACAGATACAGGGATGTTCTTTCTAAGCAAAAAAGTAGGGATGAAAGATGTTGGCGTCAAAAGGACTCATTGTGGTGGAGGGATTTGATGATCTTGGGGGATGATTTGGACTTGGACCAAAATTTCTTTGAACAAGCTCTTAGTTATTCTTTAGGGAATGGGACTTCCATCAGGTTTTGGTATTATAAGTTGTTAGGAAATTCTCCTTTTATGGATGTGTTCCCGGATCTTTTCCTCTGCTCCTTACATCCTAAAGCAACAGTGGCCAATATAGGTTATTGGGAGGAAGACCAATGGCAGTGGTATTTTTCTTGGTCCAGACAGCTTTCTCCGTCAGAAGAAGCTGATCTGCATTTACTAACAACTATTCTCCATGAGGTGAAGTTGGCAGCAAATGTCCATGATAAATGGGTATGGAGTATCATTAATACTAAAACTTTTTCAGTAAGCTCTTGCTATACTTTTATAATATCTTTGTTGCCCGGTACACATATATCAGGTAAGATCCTTGTATTATTGAGTTCAATTTGGAAATCTGTTGTGCCATCAAAAGTGGCTTTTTTCTGTTGGCGTTTGTTTTTAGGCAGGTTGCCAACAAGAGATAATCTTGTTAAGAGGTTGGTGGTGGTTGATAATATGCTTTGCCAGTTTTGTAATATTCATGAGGAATCTATTCACCATATTTTCTATCATTGTGATTTCTCCAAAGCTATTTGGCAGCATCTTGTTACGTGGTTGGGGCTGGATCAGGTTGAAGGATTGGAAGGGATAAATCATTTTAGGTTCTTTGGCAGCTTTGTCAAAGGCAACAACAGTGACAAGTATGCTTATTTGATTTGGATGGCAGCTATGTTGATTATTTGGAGGGAAAGAAATACTGTAGTCTTTGGTGGGGATTTGACTGACACACTACTTATAGTAAACAAAATCAAACATATTTCTTGGGGGTGGTTTCTTGGAAAAATGTGGTTCTTCATGTTCCTCCGTCTCTGATTGGTGGAGCTCCCCGTTGCTTTGTTTTTAGTTTTCATTTTCTTTTTGGCAGGAGTGTCTTTTTAATGGTGTTGTTTGGTGTTTTTTTTGTCTTTGTTGGTGTGTTGTCTGGGCGCCGTAAGTTTGTTGTTATGTTGTGATATTGTTTGGTGCATTGGTATTTGTAGGTGTGCTATTTTGGTGTTGTCAGTCTGCTGTCATGCTACTGTTGTTTGGTCTTTGTAGACGTGTTGTCTTGGCGTTGTCAGGTTGCTGTTATGTTGTGTTTGTTGTACGGAGCATGGGTCTTTGTAGGAGTGTTGTCTTCGTGCTATAAATAAGCCATATCTTCCATTGACATCCAGAAAAGTTTATATTGCAACTAGTCGCATTTAGGTCAGAAGAGCTTATGGGCATCTTTGCGGGAGCATCATTTCCTTTGGAGTAAAATTGTCAAACTGGGGGCCGTTGGTCTACACAACCATTTTTGGGCCGATAGTGTTGGCTTTATTTTAATTTTTAGTGTTCAGTTTTCAGCTTCTTTCTATTGTTGGTATCATGGTTTAAGTGATTGGTCCTAAACCAGATTGTATCTTTTAGGATTAAACTGTGTCGGTGTACCTCCCTTTCTAAATGGGAGCTATTAGCGTTGTACCTCAGGATTGATGGTGTATTTGTTTCGGTCTAGTTCTTCTAGCATACGATTCTTTTGTTCCCTTTGCAACCCTTCATAGAAGGTGGGTAGAGTCCGCACATATGACGCTGGAACTAGATTTACCTCAATAAAATTCTTTTTCTTATCAAAAAAAAAAAGAAAAGAATGTCTCGCTATTATTTTTTTTTGACCAAAAAGGTCTCACTATTATATTTACTCTCTATTTCAACGCTATTTTAAGGAAGGTTTTTATTCACATTCGCCTTCTAATAGAGAAGTTTTTTTTCCGTCTAGAGTGACAAACATTACTTTTAATCTCATACATATAAAGTGGAGGTCTCATATTTGAACTTTGATAATCACAAAAGATGTCTAGCCAAACAACGTCAATTTTGCATATTGTGTTAAGTCTTACGGACAATAAAAAATTCTTTGCTAACAATAGCCCCCTTTTTTTTTACAATAGATAGGGGCTAAGCCCGAACAAAATAACGACAACTAGGAAACAACAAAACGAGGAGTAGACACTCCAAGAGAATCAACGAGCAACAGGTGTTCCATAGAAATGGGACACTACTCATAATACAACAATTAAATCTGAGCACAAATAGTCAACACACTTATTTGCCTCCCAAAATATGCTAATGAGCCGGACCTCCCAAGCAAGCTGTAGCAGCTTCCTGATCACACACATCAGACTCCTGTCATCCACACCACGACCACCCTTACCATTAATGGGATGTGGGCTACTGCTATTGCATCAAGTTGCACTATCACAACCCCCCAATTGCTAGCTCTACACATCTTTAACCCTTCAAGAACACTGCAAAGCTCCGCAACAAAAGCAATGCACCTTGAAAAGAAACACATAACACACTCATTTTTTTAACTTAAAAGCAAAAACATAAAATATGGTCAGAATAATTATAAAACTATATGAATTACAATTTATAATGTAGGGTAACATTATATTCTTTGTATAAATAAACTTAGACGAATTTCAATTACAATAAATATTTCTATTTATTAAGAAATGAAGTTTCACAACTTTAGAATATTTTTTCTTTTAACATTTTTGATCGTCACCAAATACATTCTATCAGTAGTAAAATTATATTAACAGCATGTAATATTTTCCCGTTGTATCTCAAATACAAAATATAAAATAATTTTTTTAACAATTTGTACTGTTCCACCATAAAAAATTAATAGTAATGAAAGTATAGCAACAACATGATGTTTGCCCGTTGAAACTAAAAAAATAAAAATAAAAACTAATTTTTTCTGACAATATCTAGTACTTTCACGGCTCAAGAAAAATGTCCATTTATAAGAAATAAAGACATTCATGAAAACAAATATATAAATGATTATATTGACAACATGTTACATTTCCCCATAAGAAATAAAAAATAATGAAATTGTATCAACAATATGTAATGTTTGTTGGACTTGGTTCAACAATGTTTAACCGTTAAAACTAAAAAACAAGATAAAATAATATTTATAAATAGATATAGTCAAAGATTAGGTTTTGATTAAATAGATCGTAGCTAGATTAAAAAAAATGAAATGTGAAGAGAGAGAATAAAGGTGCGAGAGATAGAATGAAAATTGAGAAAGATAAAAGTGAGAGAGAGGTAAAGAAGTGAGTTTTAAATGTTTAAGAGACGATCAGAGAAAATGTGACCCACAAAAATAAAAAATGAGATAGAATAACTATGGAATTCCAAAATTCCCCTCAAAAAACAAAAAATTAAATGGGTAGTTTGGTAATTTGATTAGTTGTTTATTTTCTTAAACAGAATTTTAGATATGGGTAGTTTGGTATTTTTGATAGTGGTTGAGGTGATAAAATAGATATTTGATAGTTGAAAAAATAGATAGTTAATGATTAGTATTTTGATTAAATAGATAGATCAAAAAAATGAAACGTGGAGAGGAGAGAGAGAGAGAGAGAGAGAGAGAGAGAGAGAGAGAGAGAGAGAGAGAGAGAGAGAGAGAGAGAGAGAGAGAGAGAGAGAGAGAGAGAGAGAGAGAGTAGAGGTGGGAGAGATAGAGAGAAAATTGAGAAAGATAAGAGTGAGATACAAGTAAAAAAGTAAGTTTTAAATGTGAGATAAAAAAATTTAGGCTAAATTATAGTTTTAGTCCCCCTATTTTCAAAAATTCAGACATTTGGTCCCCTTATTTTAAAACTCAGACATTTTGTCCCCCTATTTTAAAAAACTCAGAACATTTAGTCCAAATGGGGGTTTTTCTTTTTTTTTTTTTGCTGAATTGGCCCTCAAACAAATTTTTTTGCTGATGTGGCTATCATTAAATGACGTGGCAGCTGACTCAGCTTGCACACATCATTTAATGAAGCCACATCAGCATTGCCACATCAGATTTATTATTTATAATAACTAAATAATTAATAAACTATAAACTATATTTATAATAACTAAATAATTAGTCAACAACAGGAACCACTGCCAACCCCCTCCCCTTCGCAACCACCGTAGCCAACCCCCCTCCCACGCCGCACCACCGTAGCCAACCCCTCTCCCACGCCGCACCACCGTAGCCAACCCCCTCTCCCACGCCGCAACCACCGTAGCCAACCACGAAACGAACCCAGAAAAAGATCTCACCACCACCAAAATCGTCACCTCCCCCACGTCTTCTTCTTCCTCTTCTTCGATTGAACAAACCCAGATTGAAATCAAAACAAACCCAGATTGAACACAAAACCCAAATCGAACCCAGATCGAGCCTAAATCGAACTCAAATCGAACCCAGATCAAACCTAAATCGTTTCGTTCTTCTCCCTTTTTCTGAATTCGTTTCGTTTCTTCTTCTCCCTTTTCTGGGTTCGTGGTTGCGGAGGGTGTGACTGGGTAGTTTTGGAGAGAGGGACGTGGTGGTTGCGAAGGGGAGGGGGTTGGCTATGGTGGTGCGGTTTAAATGAAGATGATGGTTGCGATGGATAAGAGGGAGAAGACGGACGCGGTGGTTGCGAACGGGAGGGGGGTTGGCTACAAAGGTGGGGTGGTTGCGATGGAGAAGAGGGAGAAGAGGGACGTGGTGGTTGCGAAGGGGAGGGGGGTTGGCTACGACGGTGGGGTGGTTGCGATGGAGAAGAGGGAGAAGAGGGACGCGATGGTTGCGAAGGGGAGGGGGTTGGCTACGACGGTGGGGTGGTTGCGATGGAGAAAAGGGAGAAGAGGGACGCGGTGGTTGCGAAGGGGAGGGGGTTGGCTACGACGGTGGGGTGGTTGCGATGGAGAAGAGGGAGATGAATCTGGGTTTGAATGAAGATGATGGTTTCTGATTTTAGTAATAATAATAATAAATAATATAGTTATTTAATTATTTTAATAATTATAAGTAATAAATTTGATGTGGCTTGCTGATGTGGCTTCATTAAATGATGTATGCAAGCTGAGTCAGCTGCCACGTCATTTAATGAGAGCCACGTCAGCAATTTTTTTTGTTTGAGGGCCAATTCAGCAAAAAAAAAGAAAAACCCCCATTTGGACTAAATGTTCTGAGTTTTTTAAAATAGGGGGACTAAATGTCTGAGTTTTAAAATAGGGGGACCAAATGTCTGAATTTTTGAAAATAGGGGGACTAAAACTATAATTTAGCCAAAAATTTAAAAGATAATGGGAGAAAGTGGGACCCACAAAAAAAGTGAGATAGAATAATTATAAATTTTCAAAAAAACTCTAAAAAAAGTAAAAACTTAAATGGGCAACTTGGTAATTTCACCAACCATTTATTTTCTTTTTCTTATATAGCTGGTTGATTGACTAGTTTTTAATTTAGGACCATTGCTGGCTACCCACAGGAGTGTCCCGACGCTTTCAACGAAGGATTAATCTCCGCTCGCTACTTGTGGCAAGGATTTCGCTGGCCAATACGCCTTTTTAAGGTGGGCGGTCATCGAACCCGAGAGCAAACCTGATCGAACCCCACTATGTAGCTCAGGGTAGCCCGACCACTGGGCTAGACGTGTTGGTTGGTTGATTGACTAGTTGATATGTGACTAGTTGATATGTAACTAGTTGATTGATACTCAATAAGTATATGATTATAGCGCAACTTTTTTCTAAATAAATATATGATGGTAATAAATATTATTACCAAACTAAACTCAAATTTGTCGGTAAGGCCCAACTCAACTAGCAAAGTCGACATTGTTACGTTGGACATTTTTCGTAGGGTTCAAATTTGGAATCTCCACTATGTTTGTGTGTGAGTTTACGGGGGGGTCTACTTGTCCTCTATTTTTTTGAGATTTCTACTTGTCCTCTCTTTGCAGAAAAAAAAAACTAAACGCAAAATTTATGAGAATAACAAACTGATTCATTTATAAGAAAGTGACTGATATTGAATTATAGATAAACTCTGGGCCAGCTGTGCTGCCCCTCGAGGCACATACAATGAGCGAAGGATTAGTGACTGCTGTCTGTGCGGTGGATACCCGAGTTTACCCAAAAAGAAAGTGACTGATATTGAATTATAGATAAACACAAATAACAACTTAGGTTTTCATTATATACACTGTCGCATTAATATATATATATATATATATATATATATATATATATATATATATATATATGTATATATATATATATATATATATATATATATATATATATATATATATATGCTAATTAAAAATTGCGGAAGTGGTGCCCATTTTCCCTTAGTCTCGCACACACAATATGACAATTCATCATTTAACTAGGTTTTTGGTGTATTACTTTTCTAGACCATTATACACTTGAATTAAATAACTTTTAATTTTTGAATCAACTAACTTTTTTAATAAAAGATTGCTTTTTGGTCCTGAGTTCGATCCCTGGCCGGTGCGTTTGGAAAAACATTTGTTGGGAGAGGTCAACCCCTTAAATGGATCTCAGCTACCTCGAAGAATTAGTCTCCACAATCGCCGTGGAGGATACATTGGTTTACCAAAAATATGTTAATTAATTCTAATTATCAATTTGAATTTGTAAATTCAAATTAGAAACTCAAATTATCAATTTATTCAAAGATTAGAGCAAATTTTGAATATTTGTAAATTCAAATTTAAAAATAACCATGGCGGCTAATGGCTACAACTTGGAAGAAGAAACTTATTCCAATTAAGTTTCAAAAAAAAAAATTAGTTAGAATTCAAAATTTAAAAAACAGATATTGTACAAATAGCAATTCGTACGTACCGTCGACTAAACAAAATTAGGGCAGACATACAAGTACATCTATGGTAGGGCAAACATAATATATGTCATGAGTGTGAATTTAGTTTGGTAAATCTGCTCTATTTTGAATTTTTCAATCAGTTGTGTATGTGACACATGTATGGTTCATTAGTTATTGTTGTTTTTTAATTTACAAAATAATCTCCTGTTAATAGATACAAAAACATAACAATATGTAATGTTCAGTACTTCCCAGAGGCGGACCCACGTACTAATGAGGGGGTTTAGTTGAATCCCCTCGAAAAAAAAATTCTACTAATTACCACCCTATATAAATATTTTTTTGACACACCTGAATATTTTAAATTGCACCAATAGTCCAAATTTTGCACCAATTTGCACCAAAGACCCAAATTCCACTTACCCAAACACAACACACTTTCAGACTCTCTCTCTCTCTCTCTCTCTCACACTCTCTCTCTGGCGCTCTCTCACTTCTCTCTGGCGCTCTCTCACGCAGCAGCTCTCTCACGCAGCAGCTCTCTCACACTCTCTTCTCAGTCTGGCACTCTCTCACTCTGGCTCAATGGCTCTCTTCTTCAATTCTTCTTCTTCTCTCTTCTCAGTCTCGAACTCTCTTCTCAGTCGCGAACGTGAAGATTTCTTCTCCAGTTCTTCTTCTTCCCTCTTCCAGTGAACTCGCGAAAACAGGTTAGATTTCTTCTTCTCTGAACTGAACTGAAGTGAACTAGTGAAGTGATTGTTTGATACTTTGATTGAAAACCTTAATTGTTTAATTTCTGATTTGGGGAAAATTGAAAATCCTAATTGTTTAGTTTCTGATTTGGGGATATTTGGTAACCCTAATTGTTTGATTTTTGATTTGGGGAAATTTGGTAACTCTAATTATTTAATTTCTGATTTGGGAAAATTTGGAATCCCCATTGTTTTGGTGATTAGTATTAGTCCCCAATTAGTATTAGCTTAATTCTACATTGTATTAATAGTGTGTTTGAAGAATGTCATCAAATGGATAAACTTTTAGTAAAGAGACCAAGGTCATCAATTGATGAATGTGGATAAAGCTCACAACAACAACAACGAGAGCCACGTGTTGAAGTTAATTTAGATGAGTTGCCATCGGATCCTAGATTGCGAAGAAAAATTGCGACATATCATCCTAACGATCAAGATAAGATACGGAGAGCGTATTTACAAAAAGGTCCGTGTCAACCTAAGAATCACAACTTTCCACAAATAAGTATTGGAGGCGTAAAGAGAAGATTTTCTCCGGCATGGTTCACTGAATTTGGAAATTGGATAGAGTACAACATTGAAAAAGATGCTGCATATTGTTTGTGTTGTTATCTCTTTAGGCCCGATTATGGAAAGCAAGGGAGTGGTGATACATTTGTCACCGAGGGATTCAACAGTTGGAACAAGAAATATAAGATCGAGTCTCATGTTGGAGCTCCTAATAGTGCTCATAACATTGCTTTCAGGAAATGTCAAGACTTGATGAACCAAAATCAACATATTGACACTGCGATGTCTAGGCATTCTGACAAAGCTCGTGACATATACCGAACACGTTTAAAGGCAACAATTGATTGTGTTTGTTGGCTCTTAAAGCAAGGATTAGCTTTTCGTGGTCATGCTGAGTCAACGACTTCTACCAATCAAGGTAACTTCCTTGAGCTTTTTAAATTTCTTTCCATGCACAATGGTTTGATAAAGAGTGTTGTTTTGGATAATGCTTTCTGAAAGCCATCAATTAACTGCTCCAAAAATACAAAAAGATATTGCTCATGCTGCTGCATTAGAAACTACTCATGCTATTATTGCTGATATTGGAGATGAATTCTTTGCTATTCTTGTTGATGAAGCTCGTGACGTATCAACTAAAGAACAAATGGCACTTGCTCTGCGTTATAATAATAAAACTGGCAGTATTGTTGAGCATTTTCTAGGTATAGTTCATGTTAAGGATACCACTGCTTCATCATTGAAATTTGCAATTGATGAACTATTTTCTAAGCATGGACTTAGTATGTCAAGAATCCATGGACAAGGTTATGATGGTGCTAGCAACATGAGCGGAGAATTTAATGGCCAAAAAAGTTTGATATTAAGGGAGAATCCATGTGCATATTCTGTCCATTGTTTTTCTCATCAATTACAGCTTACTTTAGTTGCTATTGCTCAAGACCATGATGAAGTTTCCTTATTTTTTAATTTAGTAGTCTCCAAGTTAATGAATGTTGTTGGGGGATCTTGCAAGTGAATTGACATGCTTCATGAAAAAAATTGGAACGTGTTAGAGAGGCATTATGCATAGGAGAAATTTCTAGTGGGCAGGGTCTTAATCAAGAAACTAGTCGTAAGAGACATGCCGATACTCGTTGGAGTTCTCATTATACCACTTTGATTAATATAGTATTGATGTACTCTGCTATTATTGATGTTCTTAAGATTATGAAAGTAGACGGTAGCCCTCGACAGTCAAAAGGCAATGCATCTGGTCTTCTATTTATGTTACAAAGTTTTGATTTTGTATTCTACCTGTATTTGATGAGAGATGTATTGGCTATTTCAAATGAATTGTCACAAGTGTTGAACCAAGGTCAAACACTCTTTGTTTTGTATGATAACAAATTACAATCTGTCTACTAATGGTTACAGTTGAACAAAAGTATAGGACATGAATCAAAGAGCAGGATCTCTTAAAGTGTAGCGGCTTGGAGGAGAAGCTACTCTAGAGTTCAAGAACTATTTGTTAATCTGCTTTTGATAGGACACCATGTAAGATCCTATCACTTGAGTTCTATAACTTTTAGTAGTTGAGAGATGATTTTTTAAAATATAACCGGTGTTTTTAAAAGCATAAAATCGATTATGCACTTGATTTTTAAGGAGAAAGGAAGCAAGAAATCAATTATGACTTATGTTTTTAAAAAAACATGTTTTTGGAAGAAAACAATCGATTCATGACTTCTTGTTTTAAAGCAAACAATGACTTGGTGTTTTTTAAAGCAAAGAATCGATTTTATCATGTTTATTAAAGTACAAAATCGATTATATACTTAAGTTATTAAGTATAAAATCGATTATGAGCTTCATCTTGGAAGCAAACAATCGATTCATGGCCTTAGTTATTTAAAGCACAAAATCGATTTTGATCCTATTTTATTTATGCAAAGAATCGATTTTCAATCTTAGTTTTAGAAGCAAACAATCGATCATTCACTTATGAAGTTGTTCTCTTTTTGAAGCAAAGAATCGATTGTCACTCTAAGTGTTTTTAATCAAAGAATCGATTCTCCATTGATGAAAAAGTGCTACAACGGTCATATTTTTGAGTAAATAATCGATTGTCATACACATTGTTTTTAAGCAATCAATCGATTTACTAATCATCTATTTTACGTGAAAAATTGCCTCAACGGTCATATTTCTACACACCCTATAAATAGGCACTTAGGGTTTTTCACGAATATAGAGAACACAACGCAAAAATTCACAAATCAGAAAAAGAGAAAAAAGAAAAAGGGAACTTTCACCGTCAAATTAGTTCTTCAAGTTCTTCATCGTAAAATCCAAATCACTCATCTCTCTCAACTACTATACTGTTATATTGCTCGAGTGATTGGATCATAGTTTCTCTGTTGTATTCATCTACTACTTGGTTGTTGTGATATCCTGAGAAGTGTTCTTGGGTCGTTCAATCGGGGAGACTGGATTGGTAGCAAAATCCTTATCGGGGAGCTTGGGTTCTCAATTTGGGAAAATTGAGAGTGGTGTGGTAGCTATAGGGAAGTTGCTTGCTTGTAAAACGTTGAAGAAGTTCTTCTCATATAGTGGTTATTCGCAAGTCCAAAGGTTACAAAGCCGGAGGCCGAGGATGTAGAGCTTTTATCCCGAACCTCGTAAAAATCACGGTGTATCTCTTTCCCTTATCTTTACTTTGTTTTTGTTTATATTTGTTTATCGTTATATTTGATTTCATTGCGCTGCGTTCAATATCACAATCTGTTTATCGTTAAATTTGATAATAGTGTGGTTAGCGTAAAATATCACTGTAACTGGTTCTGTCATAGGTATACCTTGCTTAGGTACTGCATATAGTTTAAATCCAATTTTCCGCATTTGACTTAAACGTGCATCGTTAATTTTTCAAAACAAAAAAGAATTCAATTTTAGCGTATAACCTTATTCACCCCCCTCTAAGGTTATCAAGATCACTAAACCTGGTGTTGCTGTTGACGGAGATACTACTAAATCTCAAGCTACTGGTAAAGCTGAGGAAGTTCCTATTGAAGATATATATGCCATTGACTTGAGTGAGCTGAGAAAATCTGAGTTAGAAAAAATATCTCTGAATTCCAAAGCAATGAATATTCTTCACCTATCTTTATGGGAAGAAGAGTATGGAAGGGTAAAAGGTTGTCAGACAGCTAAAGAAATTTGGGGCTGTTTGGAAGCGACTCATGTTGGTACAAGTCAAGTGAAGGATACAAAATTAGAATTCTCACTTCTGAGTATGAAGCTTTCAAAATAAAGGAAGGTGAATCTGTTGCTGCTATGCACCAAAGATTAAATTTAATAGTGAATAACTTGAGAGCTCTTGGGAAGAAATATTCAACAAAAGATTTGAATGGGAAGATTCTTGCATCCTTGACTAGTGAATTCTTTCGTAAGACTTGTGCTATCACTGAAGCCAAAGATATTGGCACTTTACCTCAAGAAGACTTGATTGGGTCGCTTCTTGCATTTGAGGTGGTGTTGGCCGCTAAGAAGGCTCAAGAAAAAGAAGTGGTCAAAGAAAGAAAGTCTCTTGCTGCTAAAACTCCTAAAGTGTCAAGGAAAGAGGTTGAGTCTGATGAAGAATCTGATGAAGAAGACATGGCTATGTTTGCCAAGAAAGTCAAAAAATTCATGAGATTCAACAAGCTTGAGAAGTGTGACTATTCAAGGAAATCCGGGTACAACAAAGGAGATAGTTATGAGAGAAGAGATGATCAACCAAAATGTTTTGAATGCAACAAACCTAGTCATCTTAAAGTGAATTGTCCAAAGCTAGAATCCAAGTACCCACAGAAGAAAGCCATGAAGGCTACATGGAACAATCTTGACACTGATAGTGAAACAGATGAAGAAGAGAAGACTGCCAATGCTGTTTGTCTTATGGCAAATGACACCCCTAAGGTAATCCTTGCTAAGTACCATAGTCTTTCTGATTCACTTGAGCATGATGACTTATTTGATGATGTGTGTAGTAGTCAAGATTTGAGTGAGGCTTTTGAAGCTCTTTATAATGAACATGAAACTCTTTTGATTAAATCTAAGGATTTGAAAAAGAGCAACAAAAGCATGCTCACTCAAATCGAGACTCTTGAGAAGGAGGTAGCTAAGTTGAAGAATGAGCTACATAAAACTAAACCTTTCAACCTTGAGCTTCTTGAGCTTAAACAAAATTTTGAAAAAGTCAAGGTTGAAAATGAAAATTTGAAAGAATCCTTAAAAAAATTTGAGGTTGGTGAAAAGACCTTGACGAAGTTACTTCACTCCCAACATGAATATGTTGATAGGAGAGGTATTGGGTATAAAGGTAATTCCACCTCCTCTGTTTTGAAAAAGAAAGTGATTTTTGTAGCTGCCACTTCAAGTAAGACACCTACTGTTTTCTCATGCACTTATTGTCAAAAAGGGAACCATAACTCTCATAGATGCCCTATTCGTAGGTTGTGTGAGCTTGGTACCCTTATACCTGCTTGTAAGAAACCAAGGTGGATTGTGAAACAAACCCCTTGATGACTAACCCCCAAGGACCCAACAAAATTTGGGTACCTCGTACTAGCTGTTAATGTTCCTTTTACAGGTTGGTCAGTCATCCAAGAAGAAAATGTGTGGATGGTTGATAGTGGATGCTCAAGGCATATGACTGGTGATGCTTCACTATTCTTGAAGTTGAGCAACAAAGCTAGTGGATCTGTAAAGTTTGCCAACAATGAATCTGCTCAAGTAATAGGTAAAGGTTGTGTGGGTAAGGAAAACACAATCAAAATTAAAAATGCTTTACTAGTTGATGGTGTGAAATTTAACTTGCTAAGTGTTAGCCAATTATGTGATAGTGATTTTGATGTGCATTTTTCTGTTGATAAATGTGTTATTACTCATAGAACTTCTAAACTTTATATTACTGGCTTTCGAGAAAATAATGTATATTATGTTGATTTTGATAATGTGAGTAATGATATTGTATGCATGCCTTCCTTGATTGATGATGTGGATCTGTGGCATAGACGTCTAGGACATGCTAGTATAGAACATTTATCTAAGTTGAGTAAGAATGAGCATGTTAGAGGTCTACCCAAGTTGAAATATGAAAATGGTCAATTGTGTGATGCATGTCAGCTAGGTAAGTTGTATAGATTTTCTTTCAATCCAAACCCGGTTATTTCCACTAACAATGTGCTTGAATTGCTCCATCTTGATTTATTTGGTGAAATTGATGTTGTAAGTCTAGGAGGATCCAAGTATGTCTTCGTGATTGTAGATGATTATTCTAGGTATACTTGGGTCATTCTACTTGCAAAAAAAAGTGATGCTTTTAATGAGTTTACTAAGTTGTGCAGAAAGTTACAGAATGAGAAAATCTTAGCCATCAAGGAAATTAGAAGTGATCATGGAGGAGAGTACGAAAATTCATCATTCAAGACTTGGTGTGAAAAGTATGGTGTTCATCATAACTTTTCAGCTCCAATGACTCCTCAACAAAATGGTGTGGTGGAAAGGAAGAATAGAACCCTACAAGAGATGAGCAGAACAATGTTGAACGAGCACAACTTACCCAAATATTTTTGGGGTCATGCAGTTGATACAGCATGTCACGTGCTCAACCGGGTATACCTGAGGCCATCTCTTAACAAGACGCCATACGAGTTGTGGAATGGTAGAGCTCCAAATATTTCATATTTCAAGGTTTTTGGAAGTAAGTGCTTCATTCTCAACACAAAAGATAAGTTGGGTAAGTTTGATGCAAAATCAACTTAAGGTATTTTTATGGGTTATTCAAGTCATAGTAGAGCATATATAGTTTACAATAAAATTGATAAATGTATGCAAGAATCAATACATGTTTCTTTTGATGAGACTAACCCTTTTGCTAAGAAAGTTGATTATGAGGATGAAGTGGTTGAAGTGATCAAAAACAGAATACCTGAATCAAACAGTGAAAGTGTGGAAGAAGTCGAGGTGAAAGTGGAACCTCAAGAAGAAGCTGAAGTGGAACAAGAGCCCCAAGACATCGATGACCATCTCCATGGAAGAACACGTGATGATTTGCCCAAAACTTGGAAATCAGTTCGAGATCATCCCATGGAGCAAATTATTGGAAGTCCATCAAAGGGGGTAACAACTCATTCTTCTCTTAATCATTTATGCTTTCATAGTGCTTTTGTCTCTCAAATAGTTCTTAATAATATTAAGGAAGCTTTAAATGATCCAAAATGGGTTGTGTCGATGCAAAAGGAACTTGAACAATTTGAACGGAACAAAGTTTGGCATTTAGTTGAAAAACTTGTTGTCAAAACCGTTATTGGTACTAAATGGGTTTTTCGCAACAAACTTGATGAAAATGGTGTTATTTTATTAAATAAAAGCCGTTTAGTTGTTCAAGGTTTAAACCAAATCGAAAGGGTGGATTTTGAAGAAACTTTTGCTCTGGTGGCTAGGTTGGAGTCCATTCGTATAATATTGGCATTTGCTAGTTACATAGACTTCAAACTACACCAAATGGATGTCAAGAGTACCTTCCTAAATGGTTTTTTAGAAGAAGACGTATATGTAAAACAACCCTCTGGTTTTGAAGATTTAAAAAACCCAAATCATGTTTTCAAACTTGACAAAGCACTTTATGGATTAAAACAAGCTCCTAGAGCTTGGTATGAGAGACTAAGCAAATATTTAATTGCAAATGGTTTCAAAAAGGGTAAGATTAATTCTACCTTGTTCCTTAAAACCAAGGGCAAACATATCATTGTAGTTCAAATTTATGTTGATGATATTATTTTTGGGTCTATTAATGATGATCTGTGCAAGGAGTTTTCTGAAATGATGACTAGCGAGTTTAAGATGAGCATGATGGGGGAGCTGAATTTCTTTTTGGGACTTCAAGTAAAGCAAATGAAAGAAGTAATCTTCATACGTCAAAACAAGTTCTCAAAGGAGCTACTAAAGAAGTATGATATGAGTGATGCAAAGGAATTTGGTACACCCATGGCGACTGCAACAAAGTTGGATAAGGACGAGCAAGGTAAACCAGTCAATGAAACGATGTATCGAGGTATGATCGATAGTCTCTTGTATTTAACTGCTTCTCGACCTGATATTATGTTTGTTGTATGCTTATGTGCTCGATTTCAAGCATGTCCCAAAGAATCACATTTAAAAGCTGTAAAACGGATTCTTAGATATGTTAAGGGGACCATAGATTTTGGATTGTGGTACCCGAAATCGAGTCAATTTTCTTTGGTCGGTTTCTGTGATGCTGATTTTGCTGGATGTACATTAGATAGGAAGAGTACTAGTGGAACCTGTCATTTCTTAGGGCCTTGTTTAACTTCCTAGTCTAGTAAAAAATAGAATAGTGTTGTTCTGTCCACCGCTGAAGCCGAATATGTGGCGGTTGGAAATTGCGTTGCACAAGTACTGTGGATGAGACAGACTTTAGAGGATTTTGGTTTGTTATATGAAAATGTGCCAGTTCTATGTGATAACACTAGTGCCATTAACATTGCTAAGAACCCCATCCAACACTCTAGAACCAAGCATATAGACATAAGACACCATTTCATTAGAGACCATGTTTCTAGAAGGAGCATAGCATTACACTTTGTAGGCACCAATGACCAACTAGCGGATATCTTCACGAAACCCCTAGCCGAAGCTCAATTTTGTAAAATCCGGAGAGAGCTCGGTATGCTTGATTTTGCCAGTTTATAATGTGATTATGTGTCTTGTGTGTTTTCCCTCCTTTTTGATGAAAACAAAGGGGGAGAAATACTTGCTGCTATTTACGGCTATTGCTATGTTACTGGTTTAGTTTATTATTTTTATGCTTATGCTTAGGGAGAGCTTTTTCTATTGTTTCTTGTTTATCGCCTCCCTATGCATAAGGTAATTTGTTATCATCAAAAAGGGGGAGTTTGTTGAACCAAGGTCAAACACTCTTTGTTTTGTATGATAACAAATTACAATCTGTCTACTAATTGTTACAGTTGAACAAAAGTACAGGACATGAATCAAAGAGCAGAATCTCTTAAAGTGTAGCGGCTTGGAGGAGAAGCAACTCTAGAGTTCAAGAACTATTTGTTAATTTGCTTTTGATAGGACACCATGTAAGATCCTATCACTTCAGTTCTATAACTTTTAGTAGTTGAGAGATGATTTTTTAAAAATATAACTGGTGTTTTTAAAAGCATAAAATCGATTATGCACTTGATTTTTAAGGAGAAAGGAAGCAAGAAATCGATTATGACATGTTTTTAAAAGAACATGTTTTTGGAAGAAAACAATCGATTCTTGACTTCTTGTTTTAAGGCAAACAATCAATTTATGACTTGGTGTTTTTTAAAGCAAAGAATCAATTTTTATCTTGTTTATTAAAGTACAAAATCGATTATATACTTTATTTATTAAGTATAAAATCGATTATGAGCTTCATCTTGGAAGCAAACAATCGATTCATGGCCTTAGTTATTTAAAGCACAAAATCGATTTTGATCCTATTTTATTTAAGCAAAGAATCGATTTTTAATCTTAGTTTTTGAAGCAAACAATCGATCATTAACTTATGAAGTTGTTCTCTTTTTGAAGCAAAGAATCGATTGTCACTCTAAGTGTTTTTAAGCAAACAATCGATTCTTCACTTATTAAAAAGTGCTACAACGGTCATATTTTTGAGTAAATAATCGATTGTCATACACATTGTTTTTAAGCAATTAATCGATTTACTATTCATCTATTTTATGTGAAAAATTGCCTCAACGGTCATATTTCTACAAACCCTATAAATAGGCACTTAGGGTTTTTCACGAATACAGAGAACACAACGCAAAAATTCACAAATCAGAAAAAGGGAAAAAAAAGGGAACTTTCACCGTCAAATTATTTCTTCAAGTTCTTCATCGTAAAATCCAAATCACTCATCTCTCTCAACTACTATACTGTTATATTGCTCGAGTGATTGGGTCATAGTTTCTATGTTGTATTCATCTACTACTTGGTTGTTGTGAAATCCTGGGAAGTGTTCTTGAGTCGTTCAATCGAGGAGATTGGATTGGTAGCGACATCCTTAGCGGGGAGCTTCGGTTCTCAATTTGGGAAAATTGAGAGTGGTGTGGTAGCTATAGGGAAGTTACTTGCTTGTAAAACGTTGAAGAAGTTCTTCTCATATAGTGGTTATTCGCAAGTCCAAAGGTTGCAAAGCCGGAGGCCGAGAACGTAGGGCTTTTATCCCGAACCTCGTAAAAATCACGGTGTATCTCTTTCCCTTCTCTTTACTTTGTTTTTGTTTATATTTGTTTATCGTTATATTTGATTTCTTTGCGCTGCGTTCAATATCACAATCTGTTTATCGTTAAATTTGATAACAGTGTGGTTAGCGTAAAATATCACTGTAACTGGTTCTGTCATAGGTATAGCTTGCTTAGGTACTGCATATAGTTTAAATCCTATTTTCCGCATTTGACTTAAACGTGCATCGTTAATTTTTGAAAACAAAAAAGAATTCAATTTTAGCGTATAACCTTATTCACCCCCTCTAAGGTTATCATATAGTCCAACAACAAGCATTACAAAGGAAAGATCAAGACATTCTGAATGCTATGAACTTGGTTAACATCACAAAGGATAGGTTTGAAAGGCTCAGAAATGATGGATGGGACTCTTTATTGCAAGAAGTAATTTCATTTTGCAATAAGAATTCTATTACTATTCCTGCTATGGAAGATGTGTTTGTTAAGGGGCAATCAGTACGTAATCCAAGAGGTATTACAGCAGAGCATCATTATCGTGTTGAGTTATTTTATACTGCGATAAACATGCAGCTTCAGGAACTTAATGACCGTTTTGGTGAGATTAATGCTCAATTGCTCCTTTGTTTGGCTTCTTTGGATCATCTAAATTGTTCTCTGCTTTTGATAAGGCAAAGTTGTTGAAATTTGCAAGTTTTTATCCAGATGAGTTCTCTCCATTTAAGTTAGCGGTGCTTAATGATCAACTAGACTGTTACATCATCGATATGCGAAGGAATGTTGAATTTGCTTCTTTGAAAGGGCTCCAACAACTTTCGGAGACGTTGGTTGAAAATGGATGACATAATGTGTATCCACAGGTTTATCTTATTTTGAAGCCGGCACTAGTTTTGCCTATTGCAACAGCTAGCAACTGTAGAAAGAGCTTTCTCTGCTATGAATATTGTGAAGAATAGGTTGCGTAACTGGATGGGTGATACATGGATGAACGACTGTCGAGTGACATACATTGAGAGTGATACATTGAGAGTGATGTATTCAATAAAATTGACTCTAAGCTTATTATTCAACGATTTCAGAATATGAAATCACGTAGAGGACAATTATGAAATGTATAATTTATTTATTTAAATATATTATAGTTGTTTTTAATTATATTTTTAGCAAATTGTGTATTTAAAAAATTTGACCCCCCGACCCCGGGGTCCTGGGTCCGCCACTGGTACTTCCTCATAATAAAACTATTAATATATATTTTTTAGTCTACTTAGATGAAATGACAAATAAACATCATGCACACACACTACCACTGCTACCCAGGAGCCAACTAGGGATGGCAATGGGAACCCTATGGGCAGGGTACTATAGTGCACGTACCCGAGCCTGCGCATGTATGGGCAGGGTACTATAGTGGTCGTCCCTATACCCTTTGGGCACCAAGTGCCCATGGGCACGCCCATTACTCCACTTAACACCAAAAAATAACAAAAAAACATAAAAAACATTACAATTCAATTTAAAAAGCCATTATTTTTTCTTATCTATTAATTAAAATATTACACATGATAGCATTTAGCGAATTAAAAACATCCAAAATATTAGTAGTTTGAATTTATTTTTTTTAAAATTGGATATACATAAATTTGTAATAATAGTATAACTATATATATATATATATATATATATATATATATATATATAGTTATAAACATCCAAAATGTTAATTAAGTAGTTAGATTAGTGTTTTATGAAAAAAAATCATTTCATTTTTTTTAAAATTATATTGGTAAATTTGTAATATTTTAGGTGCGGGCCCGGAGCAGGCTGGGCACTGTAGTGCTCGTACCCGAGCCTGCGCCCATGTGTGCGGGTAATTACCCGCCCATTTGCGAGTAATTTTTGCGGGTGCCCTATGGGCGTGAGCTCAATTCTCATCCCAATATCTCACGTCCTCATGTCGTTGAAATTGCCATGGCAACCAACAGTGATGGACGTGTTAGCACAAAAGAAAAAGTGATAAGATGGAAACGTTAGCGTAAAAAAATAAAATATAAATACACATTATCTTCTATTTGAAAACAATTTTTTAAGAATAATTTAATGATATTCTATATTGTCAAAAGATAATCATTACGCATAACATATTATTATTATTATTATTATTATTATTATTATTATTATTATTATTATCAAATTAAGAATATAGTAATGTTTAGAAAAATTAGTTAAGAAGTCTAAACACTATCTTCTATCTGAAAACAATTATCTATATATATATATATATATATATATATATATATATATATATATATATATATCATAACTATACACATTCAAGAATGTGTACAGATAAGCAGTACACCTCACCATTCAAAATTCCACATCAGCAAACGAAAAAAGCCACGCAATTGTCTAAAAAAATACGTGGCGTCCACATCAGCGATTTTTCTGATCTTAACATCTATAAATCGAAGTTGAAGCTGAGTCACAATCTAGACGGCCATGAAGCCACAAAATTGCGGCTCCACTGATTGAGGAGAAATAACCGAAGTCAATACACATCAAATATAATCTCAACGGCTAAGAACGATTGTTAAGTCTTCTGATTAATCTCGACGGTCCAGAATCAATAAAATTGCGGCTATATATATATATATAAGGAAAAAACGGAAGTAAATGACAGTAATAACGAGGGATTGAATAGGAATCAACATTCAAATCAAGATTGAATCAAAATGCTAATATTGTGGAAACTTCCTTATTTCTTGCGAAAAACGATTTCAGCAACTCATATGCTTTTTTTCCTGAGTTTTGATAGGTGCGAAAATGAAATTCAATGGCTCCCTCATCTTCCTCTCTTCTTCATTTCCATTTTTCTTTTGTTTATGATAAACCATAGCACCTATATATTTTGATAAACCATAGCACCTATATATTTTGATTTAGGTGCATATTCATGGTATTGTTCATTTCCTTATTTTGTTCAGGTGCTTCTTTAAAGCTCTTTGTAAGCAATATGGAAATCATTCTCTCAGCCAATGCACGGGGAAACACGGGTATGCAACGAACACCAATTTTAGATCCATCCTTAAGGTTAAATTGTTTTAATGTGTATTATATGATCATAGTGATCCAAAATTTGCAAGTTCAAAAGCTACATAGATATCTGCTCAAAATGGTATACATATATAGATTTCAAAAAAAAGATAATCAATTGATATTGTCCTTATGATAAGTCATTTCTCATATGCATATATATATATATATATATATATATATATATATATATATATATATATATATATATATATATATAGTTTTCAAGGTGTACTTCAACGTACAAATAGATTACTTTCAATGCAGTACTCTCTTTATAATATGTGCAAATAGATTAATCTTGCATTCAAGGAGTTCAAATGGTGCAAATAATAAACGTTAAAAAATGCTTGATGCGCTCAAATGCTTAGATTTGTACATGACACCACATGTGTAGAATTAGTCTTGCATTTAAATGCTTGACACCACAGAGTTTGTTTCGTAGCCGACTATCAATATTCGTTGATCTTTTTATAAACAATAACAATAAACTTTGTAAATTTTTGGTAGAATTCTGAAGACCTTGGAACCGATGGATATGGGATGTTGAGTTGCAAAGGGAATTGCCGGAACGCATGCAATGAACACAAATTTGGTACCCAACCTCGAGAGTTAAATTGTTTTAATGTATATGATCAAGATGCTCCAATGTTTTTTTAGAAAACGCTATAGAATAACATGCATCTGTGTCTAATTTAAAGAATTTCTAATTTCCAACATTTTATGAAAAGATTTTCTAATTTCACCATTGTGCTATGTAACTGCAGCCACCAAGGCTAGAGGCGCCGATCTTAGAGTTCATTTCAAGGTACTTGCTTATGTTACTTTTTGGTCATTTATCGTTGTGATTAACTTTGGCATGAGATTGCTATGTTTTAGAATTGAATTGGATTTTCGTATGCATTTGTTAAACAAAAATGTTTCACGGCTTTATACTTAAAGTAGGTGTCTGTGTGTACCAACCGCCGGTAATCTTTCTTTAATTTTATATAAATATAATAGTCGAAATTATAGCAATAACAGATACAAATTGGATAACAATGTCTATTTTAATAGTTATTTGAAAATTTAAACTTTAGCATATTTAAATGCCATAAGACAGTATATACATGCATCTAAGTTAGTAAAATTACGAACTCATACATAAAAAACGTATTGTTAGTTAAGTTGTTCGGGATAAGGAGAGTCACTTCTCAGGCGATAATTCCTACCTGTGTGTGGGGATCTCGACGGGGACTGCCCTACAGTGGCCTGTGAGTGAGTAATTTTTTCACGTGGAGACGGAGACGAGAGAGATAATTCCCCCATTGTCAACTTGGGGACGGGGATGGGAAGGGGGACCATTTCGCTGTCCGAGTACATTATAAGTGTTTTTTAATTAAAAATATTAATAAAAAATAAAATGTGCTAACTGTTATCTTTTATTCTTAATTTTAGTTTTTTGCAATTCAAAAAATAAAATGACTAAATTTTATATTAAACTATTAACCTATGATTTTTTTGTTTAGCAATTATATTTTTTTTCCAATTTATTTGATTTTAATTTACATCCGTAGTAAATTTCTGATGATTTTACGAGGTCCCCACGGGGACTATGGGGACGGGGACAGGGAGAAAAACTCTATGTGGAGGAGATCGGGGGAGCACTCCCCCGACCCCGCCCACCTCATTTTCGTCCCTAATCACCTTTACAAATTTACGCATGTGTGTTCTCATGTTATATGTCCAGCTTGACAAAAGTACAGGTTGAACTTCTCATTAGCGACAGAAATTCGGCCAGCATCACCAGACGTGGTTCCTTATCCCCCATTTTGTTTCACTACACCATCGGAATGCTTCGAACCATGATTTGACTCCGACTATTTAGTAGGTAATGTGATATTTGTATTGCATATCTGTAATCTTTATGTTCAGTTCGATATTTAACTGTTCATATTAGCTCAAAATTATATTGGCAATTGTCTTGGCAGATATCGTTGGCATACTGAATGGAGTTGGTGCTCCGTGTGATTATTAGAAAAATAGCACCAAATCTACGTTGCTATCGATCGACTTATATATCAGGAGTGTGAATGCAATACATGTACGTTTTATAGAAATTTAACAGTTGTATTTAATTAAATTTCCACCATCATCAAATAAGACTTATCTTTTTACTAATCAAAAACATCGACGATACATATACATAATATTTTAACAAAATAATACTTACAAATTAAATTAAAAAGAGATGTATACTCGTGCAGCGCACGGGTCATACTTACTAGTATATATATATATATATATATATATATATATATATATATATATATATATATATAAAGTAATTTAATGATTTTGTATATTGTCCAAAATTATCTTTTACTATATATAATTCACCAATTAATAATTCATAAATTGAACTTAAAACTAAAAATTGAAATTAAAAGCAAAAGTGAAGGTAAGGAAATTTAATTTAAAATCAAATTTAGAAAAGTAAATAAAAAAAAATCCATTTTTTAGTTTTCCTTTTTTAAAAGAATAGAAAGCGTATTTAAAAAAGTATATGGTATTCACAATATTAAGCATTAAGCATAAATAATATTTTAAAAAATAATAATATTTTTTTGATATAACATATAATCTAAATAAACATTAGAAGACTTGCTAAAGACTTGAGATTTAGTGCTTTATAAAAAAAAATTACTCTACTATATGAATTGCAACTTTTCAGTCTCTTTTATTAAATACAATTTGCTTGAAAAATATAAATTTTCTTAGACATTCTGATAAATATTAAAATTTCATAAAAACTTAATATTAGTTACAATTTGAAAAAAGTACTAGAAATACAACAGGATTACAGTAAAAAATTAAAAGTTATTATTAAATATAGTATATAGTAATAATGTTTACAATTTTGTCATTTTTATGTTATTATAATGAGTTAACAAAGATTTATTGACATTTTTTATGATTCAGAACTAATCATTTTAGGTGTTAAGATTTTCTCAAGTACTTGTTGTGTAGAGTAGAAGAGAGCGACACATACAATAAAATAATAAATGCAATAAATATTATTATCTTTTTGTATGTGTCACACTCTCTCCAACTTTACACAACAAGTATTTTAGAGTATCCTAACTCTCATTTTAATACATTTCTTTGAATTTATTTACTTTTTCCATGAAACAACCAACTATTTTACTTTCCGTTTGAAGAAAAGTGCAGATGTAATAAAACTATATTTAATTATTGTTTGGACTTATTACCATAGACAAAGTTACATGCTTATGTACTTTAGTTTGATTTTATTTACACCCATGTTGTGTTGAAATATTACAAGAAAAAATGTGGATTCAGATGTGGATTCCATCCATTAGTCACATCGATTCTCCACTACGAATAAACACGAGGAAATCACAAAATAATATTCTCGGAAGAGAGAAAAAAAAATATACTGAAGTTTGGCAGGGAAATATATTGGTGTATATGATAACATTATTCTTTATTATGTTGTAAAATTATCCGATTGGGTACTTATTCCTCCAACCCTTATTCTTAGAGTGTTTCTAAGGTGATGGAGTAAATTAAATTCTTCATCGGTGAATTATTAAATTGACCGTAAAATATTGTGTAAAATTCTATGAGTAGTTAAGATTGAACCAACGAGTACTAACCGTTAATGAATTTTTATACTACATGTCTATATCCCACAATCATATTTAATAATTCCCGAATGAAAGATTTTATTTGCTTCCTCACGCCAGAAGCACCCCTATTCCTATTCCTATCCAAATAAAAGTGCATTTATTATTTTTCCCTTTTATGCCCCACTCAGAGTTTGCCTACTTAAGGTGGCAACCTCCTTTCACCGGTTCATACCCTCATTCATCACACAACACAACATAAGCAATTGTTTATTTCTTTGTTTTTCCTCTTTGTGCTCTCTCTCACTACTCATAAGGTGAGTTTCTTTCACCGACTTTAATTGAACCGTTTCTGTTACAACATTGCACCGTGTTTCATTCCCTTCACACATGATATATTCATTCTAGTATCCTTTTTTTAAGGCTTTTAATTAATCAGTAACAAACATTTGTATCCCCTTGTTTTTTTTGTTGCTGCCAGAAAGGAGTTAATAAAAGGTTTGGAGAAAAAGAAATAGTTGTTATCATATATAATCATGTCTTCTTCGGAGGAGAAGAGGAAGTTGCAGAAGAGCTACTTTGATGTTCTGGGATTGTGTTGCTCTTCGGAGATACCGTTGATTGAGAACATCCTTAAACCTCTGCAAGGAATCAAAGAGGTTTCTGTCATCGTACCATCACGAACTGTCATCGTTGTCCATGACACTCTTCTCATTTCACAACTCCAGATTGGTAATTCTTTCTTTCTTTCTTCTCATCTCTTTAATTTCGTCTTTTCGTGAAATACTATGATGCTTGTCATCCTAAAACTCTGTGTTTATCACATGGGGATCAGTGTCGAATTAATGCAAATAATATTTTATTTTTTTTGGTTGCTTGAATTCCAATATTGGGTTGTTATTGCTCGGACCACATTGGTGCTACTAAGGGAAAAAGGTGCCATTATCTAACATAAAATTAAATTGGGAGAGAAGTATTTTATTCCCTTGTCTATTTTTTTTTAACAAATATTCCCTTGTCTATTTTGAAAATAATTACTAGTATTTTATTACTTATAATTTATTTGAAAAAAATTAATAAACTACGAAATGTCCCTTGGGTTTTAATAAATTACTAAATGTTCCTTGTGATGTAAAATTTTGGTATATAAAAAGGTTTGCTTGCTTGTGCTTATTTTCTAACGCGCTTCCATGAAATATGAACACCATAATAATCTTTTTCCCACAACTTCCTTTTTGCTTTAAAAGTAACGTGTTGGTGTCATACATGTATTACCAAAAAAAGGTGGTGAGTTTGGCTTAAAGGCCTCTATTATTGTAAATGAAAAGGAAGGTGGAGTTTAAAATGAGTGTGGTCTATCTTTAGGTATTGTTATTAATGGTTTACACATTGGCTACTTTCCCGTTAGACTTTGGAAAGGAAATGCTCCTTTTATCTTACTTTATCAATATGTGACAGAAAAATAAAGATTGTTGGATGAAGGTGAAATTATACGAACCATCCTCATCTTCTATTGTAAATGCCTCAACAAATGCATGTGGCAGTTATTTTTACCTTTTCCAAGTAGTTATATAATAAAAAAAGGATAATGCTCATTATAGCGAAAATTTTCTGCGAATAGGCCTGCGAAGCCTTTTGATTGGCCGGTCAACACCCATGACTTGCTTGTTGGGTGATGCAACCCAATTTTTTATTATCAAAACAACACGAAACAAGCAAGTTACCCACGTCATTCGTTAAATTATGCGAGCGACTCCCTTCGCTATATATAGCAGTACTCAATAAAAAATTAAATATTTACTATGAATATTGTTGAGTATATTATTATAAAATAAAAACAAAAACTTTTGGGACCCCGGTAAACATATGACTTCTAGAGTGAGGGACCCACTAAGTCTCATCCCAATGTATCAATCAAATTGGCCGTAACAAAAAAATTGGGACTTGACGTGTTGATTGGCTCTTTTGCACACAACTTTTTTTACTGTGTTTTCTGTCGCTGTTATTCTCAAATTATTATTACACTATCATATAATCATATAATATGCATAAAATTGAAATTATGTAACGAAATATAGCTATCACTAGAGTAGTAATGTAGATGTATTCGTAAAGCCTAGCTCAAGTGGCAAATGCCGAAATTGTTAGGCTGAATATCATGTCCTGGATTTGAACCAGGGACCTCACAGTTGTGTGTGTGAGTTTCTAATGACAATTGTCACTTCGTCAAAAAAAAAAAAGAGTAGTGTGACATCGGTTGTTACACATAGTAGGCCATAGCTACTGGAAAATAGAACATCCCACTTGATTTTTCGTGCACTATATATGAATAAGTTATCTTCAGCTTTATACAAGGGGGCATTTGATTTTTGTTGGAAAAGAAACTATAGCATACAAAGGAGCATTTGATTTTTGTATGTCAAAAAAAAGTTGATTTTTTCTTATAGGCAAATGTTAGTAGTTAGTAATTAGTTAAACGGTGGAGTAACGTTTGTTTCCAGGATTTGAATTTGAATTGTTGTGTTGTGGTGACAGTTAAGGCATTGAATCAAGCGAGATTAGAAGCGAATATCAGAGTATATGGAGACGAAAAACACCGAAAAAGATGGCCAAGTCCATATTCAATTGCTTCGGGTTTACTACTTGTGCTTTCATTTCTGAAATATGTGTACCCTCTTTTCAAGTATTTGGCTCTTGGAGCAGTTGCTGCAGGTGTCCTTCCGATCATCTTAAAAGCTTTTGTTTCCATTCGGAATCTTAGAATTGATGTCAACATTCTTGTCATCATAGCAGGTAATTTCGATTTAATCGCTTTCTTAATTACTTTTTTATTTTTCTTTGCCACTTCACTTTGATTTCAATTAGCAAGGAAAACGCTAAATGTTACAAATTTTACAAGAAAGAAAAGAATGATATGTAGCGGTATATAACACTTCTAAATTCTGTTGTTATCCGTTGTTGATCGGTCAAATACCTTATTTTTATGCATTCTTCTTAACAAATAGCAATGCTCAATTAGCAATCATAAATTGAGAAATAGGGACAATTTGATTTGGCATGGTAATTTTAAAATACGGTTAGAAAAGTGGTGGTTGACATGGTAAAACTATGATTTTGAAAACGAGACTGAATTTCGGTGGGTTAATAAAATTGGTTTTCTTCGGAATTGGTGGAAACTGGCCAAAAACCGGTGGATTGTACCGGTCTCTTTAAAAATTTTAAATTATTTTTAAATTAAAAAAAATAGTCAAATAAAAGGATAATGTCAAAGTTATAAATAGCTAAGATAGTTTTTATTATTTATCCTTTTAATTAGCTTTTTGTCGCATGAAATATACATAATAAATATTTTATCTTATATATAATCTAATTATTACCGTTACCGATTCGACTACGGCTCAAATCACGTTTGAACTTGTAAAAAAAAAATCACGGTTGAACTATTAAACATTAAACCAGTACCATCAACAATTGTCTATGATTGTCAAAAATAAATAAATTGTCTATGTACATTTTTTTTTGAGTAATTGGCTATGTACATTTTGCTTACATAGACTGTGTGTGATCCTTTAATCTCTTTTTTTTGGTACAATGTGATCCTTTAATCTCTTATAAATTAATAGAGATAAAAAATGAGTGAATTATCAATTTGGTTATTGAAATTATAGGTGTAGTTAATTTAATTTCTTTTTTTTTGACCCAAGTTAATTTAATTTCTAAAATTAATAATATTTTAAAATAGTTCCTAAACTTAAAAATAATTAATCATACCGGTCCCTTTGTATTGGTTAAATTAGCCCCTAAAATTTGTAGCCACAAACTAATTGGTAAAAAGAATTAATTTCCGGAATTATTTTAAAATTTTATTAATCGTAAATACTAAGTTGACATGTTCACAGACTAAATTAGTTGGCAATTCACTTCATAAAAAATCTGCATAATTTTGTGACTTTTACAAGGGGAGAAAGGGCTTTGTTTTATTTTTCTTTCTTTAGCATTCAATGGGAGAATATTCAATAAAAAATTGTGAAAGGGTATTACACTTCCAAATTGTATATTAAGTTGGAGTACTGCTCAATTCTCGTTTAAATTTTTTTCTTGATATGAAAGTAAAAAATTTCCAATGAGAATGAACTATATCACATTTTCGATCATATATTTCTCTGTAAAAAAACGAAAGTGTGGAGTATTTTCTTTAAATAAAGATTTATCTTTTTGACGTATTTCAGGATGTTTTCAGACAAGTTGAAAAAACATTTTTATATGATAAAAGTATTTCATACTTTTAAAATAAGTGTTTATTATTTTTTCAACTATTGTTATAATTTTATCTTAATTTTTTTGAAATCATTTTAATTAAAAGGTAGTTTTTATACATACAACTAGAGCAAAGGGGCATGAAGAGACCCATATATTCAACAAATTTGCTCGATTGTTGTGTGTAGTTATAAATAAAACTCCACAAACGATCCCTAAAAATTGGTTAAAAAACTCTACAAAAAAGAATTTTGCCTTGTCCCAGAAGGAAATAAATAATTTTTGCCGCTTGCTATAAAACCGGTACTCTATCCAATATATATATATATATATATATATATATATATATATATATATATATATATATTCTTTTTGCACCAAAAAATTTAAAATTTAATGAGTCCATTTGAAAACGACAAATTTGACCTACTATATCTTAGCTTAGCTAGTAAGTAGTAACTAGTAGTAGTGTAGTAATGTTAACACATACAAGATAACATCTTCTTGAGAAAGGCATGAAAAGTGAGCACCAGACGCAATCAAACAAGTTAACTAGGTCAGACTAGATGCCACCGGAAAAGCTTTATAGGCCTACTAAGTCGGTCTACTAAGTAAATATAAATAATATATCTTTTACTACTATTATTATATTAAATATTAATTTTTTTTTAAACCAACACGTCTAACCCAGTGGTCGGGCTACCCTGAGCTACGTAGTGGGGGTCGATCCGGTTTGCTCCCGGGTTCGATTCCCGCCCACGTTAAAAAGGCGTGTTGGCCTGCGAAATCCTTGCCGCAAGTAGCTAGCGGAGATTAGTCATTCGTTGAAAGCGTTGGGACACTCCGTGGGTAGCCAGCAATAATCCTAAATAAAAAAAAATATTAAATTTTTAACTTTGTGTTAAATCATAAATTTGCTTACATTTTTTGTTAACTTAAACATATCGACCTACATTAGTTTTTGACATATTTAAAACTATTATTCAAAAATAGAATTTAAATATGATGTGATAACTTGATCAAAAAAAGTATGATGTGATATAAAGAAAATTCTCTAAATGATTTTGTTAAATCTCGAATTAGAACTTAATATTATTGACTTATTAGATTGTTAGTCTATTTAAAAAAGTTGTAGGCTTTCGTAAAAATTGGTGAAATATGATTTTGAACAAGCCTAACATTTTTTGACGTAGGTCAAACTTAGGTCCTGCAAAGCCCAGCTCAACCCAACCGATTCCCACACGTAGCCAACTTGTCCTTCTTCCCCTTAAATAGACTATCATGTTTAATCTTTAATATTATATAGATTTTTTTTTGACCGGATTTAATATTATATAGATAATTAAGTCTTCATTGGATTGATAAATATTCTTTAATGTAATAACTCATTAGATCTATAAAGCTTTTTAATAGCCTACATTTTTAACTATATACTAATTCCGTTTGGTAAAAAAAAACTGTATACTAATTACTCATATGTGATGTGATGTGCAGTTTCACTGACTGTATTTTTCTTTTATAACAGTTATTGGGACAATTGCTATGAACGATTATTTGGAAGCAGGCACCATTGTTTTCCTCTTTTCAATTGCCGAATGGCTTGAGTCACGGGCAAGCCACAAGGTCTTTTTATTCATTACTAGTATAATTTATGCTTAACACTGGCTCAAGTATTATTCTTTAATTAATCATGAAATTAATGTATCCAAATAGTATAGTAAAGCCTTAATCAAAAGAAAACTAATTTAAGAAATATTCATCAAAATCACACATTTAGGTGAGTTTCATATTTTATTTTACTATGTAGTACGTAAATTTCAGCTCATAAGCAGGGTACTCTGTTTCAATTCTGACAGTGATTGTTATAAATATGCAGGCAAATGCAGTAATGTCATCATTAATGAATATTTCACCTCAAAAGGCAGTGATAGCTGAAACAGGAGAGGTTGTGGATGCTGATGAGGTGAAAGTAAACACAATCCTAGCTGTTAAAGCAGGGGAGGTGATACCCATTGATGGAGTTGTTTTAGATGGTAACTGTGAAGTTGACCAGAAAACATTGACTGGTGAATCATTCCCTGTAGCCAAACAAAAAGATTCTATCGTTTGGGCTGGCACAATCAATTTAAATGGTAATTTTAATGTCATTGGTATGGTACAACAGATGATATATAAACTCTGGAGCACCGACAATTCAGATTGAAGACTTGTCTGACACCAACATAGATATTGACACTTCAATTACTTCTATATTCCAAATTATTGTCGATGTCTATGTGTCTGTGTCGTGTCTATATCGGTGGTATATAAAGGAAATTATGTTTTTGTTTTGTTTTGTTTTTCCTAGACTCATATTGGGGAACTTATAATGTTTATTTGATTGGTTCAAAGGTTATATTAGTGTGAAGACTACTGCACTAGCTGAAGACTGTGTGGTGGCTAAAATGGCAAAGCTTGTGGAAGAAGCTCAAAACAGTAAAACTAGCACTCAGAGATTGATAGACAAGTTTTCTAAGTTTTATACCCCTGGTTAGTCCAAATTTTTGACTTAATGTTTTTTATCTGCCATTTTCTGTCCATGCTTTCTTATCTGCATTCAATTTCACTGGCCTTATTATTTTACTTTTATGGTGGCAATATTTTCAGCTGTTGTAGTGATATCAAGTCTTGTAGCAGTGATTCCATTTGTGTTAAAAGTACATAACGAGAAATACTGGCTTCACTTTGCATTGGTTGTTTTAGTAAGTGCATGCCCTTGTGCACTCATCCTTTCAACTCCAGTAGCAACTTTTTGTGCTTACACCAAAGCAGCCACTTCTGGTCTTCTCATCAAAGGGGGTCATTATCTTGAAACACTAGCAAAAATTAAGATTATGGCTTTTGACAAAACTGGTACCATTACAAAGGGTGAATTTGTTGTGACAAAATTTCAATCTCTTTCAGATGATATTGATTTGAACACATTGATTTACTGGTAAGGATATCCCTCTTACATCCCTTAGTTTTATTTCAAATGTATATTTAATTTTAATTTATAAGTAAAAGAAAACACATTATTTCAGCTCTTGTCGCTTCGATTCGTCTATTAAAAAAACACATTATTATTGAATGAAATTAACAAAGACAACTTTTCAGGGTGTCAAGTGTTGAGAGCAAGGCAAGCCATCCATTGGCAGCAGCAATTGTTGATTATGGAAGGTCTCTTTCCATTGAACCAAATCCAGAAAAGGTGACAGAATTTGAAAATTTTCCTGGAGAAGGAATATGTGGAAAAATTGAGGAGAGAGTTCTTTACATTGGAAACAAAAAAATCGCCACAAGAGCGGGGTCTGAAACAGGTAAAATTTCTCAAGAAATGTCACAGTATAAATTTTTTTTTTAGTAAAATGCTCATTGTGATGGTTTTTTGTTGTAGTTATGACCTTAGAAGATGAAGTGCACAGAGGAAAGACCACTGGCTACATATATTCTGGACAAACCGCAGTTGGAATTTTCTCTCTATCGGATGCTTGTCGATCGGGAGCTCAGGAGGCAATAAGGGAGCTGAAGTTGTTGGGAATCAAATCTGCTATGCTCACTGGAGATTGTCAATCAGCTGCAATGCAAGCACAGGAACAGCTAGCTCATGCACTGGAATTAGTCCATGCAGAACTTCTGCCAGAGGACAAGGTAAAAATCGTATCGGAATTTAAGAAGGAAGGACCAACAGGTATGATTGGAGATGGTTTAAATGACGCGCCTGCATTAGCTACAGCTGATATAGGAATCTCAATGGGAATTTCGGGTTCTGCACTAGCAAGTGAGACAGGCAATATAATTCTTATGTCAAATGATCTTAGGAAGATACCAAAAGCCATTAAACTTGCAAGAAAATCTCGAAGGAAAGTGATAGAAAATATCATATTGTCGGTCATTACTAAGGTCGCTATTCTTGGTTTAGCTATTGCTGGTCATCCAATTGTTTGGGCAGCAGTTCTTGCTGATGTTGGAACATGTCTGTTGGTCATTTTAAACAGCATGTTACTTCTGCGAAGTGGACACAGTCATGGAGGAAAATGTTGTGGATCTTCCACTCAACAACATAACCACAAGAATGGATGTGGAGATCACCATCACCATCATCATCATCAACATCAACATCATGACCATAAGTGTGCCTCAGACAAGGCTCAGCCCCAGAAGTGTGCCTCCAAGTCATGTTCCTCAAAGTGTTCACCCTCCCCTTCAAATACAACACTTCCACAAAATATCCACCAAAATGGATGTGATGGCACTAATGGCAGTTCCTCTCATCACGATCACGATCACGATCACCATCAACATCAGTATCAACACGAACATCAACAAAAACATCATAGCCACAGGCATTGTGGTTCAGACAAGGCTCAGCCTCAGAAGTGTGAAGCCAAGTCATGTTCCTCAAAGAGTCCACCCTGCCCTTCAAATACAAGTTTAAGTGGAAGTGTTAGTCAGGAGAGTCATGATCAATGCAAGGGAAGTAATGAATTCCATGAATCAGATCACTGTCATCATGGAAGATGTGACAAGAGTCAAGACGGAGTTCAGAAGCATGATGAAAATCTCAGTCTTTGTGGTAAAAAAGAAAGCCAACAATTTACGGAACATTGCCACTTGAACCACTGTGATGAAAATCTGAAAGACCATGGATTCATTTACAACATTGAGCATAAAAAACCAGGTTGTTGTGATTCTGATTTGAAGAAGCAAGGGGAAGGTGAAATATCCATTGACATCATGAATGAGCATGTTGTGTGTGGCTGTGAGGGTTTAAATGAGAAAGAAGTTAGTGAATGTTGTGAAAATGAGGGCTCTTCAAAAGAAACCACTGACACCTGTATTGTGAAAGCTTGTATTAGTTTGGACAAGAGAGAAGTTGGTGGATGTTGCAAGAGCTACATGAAAGAATGCTGTGGCAAGCATGGACACTCAGGTGCTGGTTTTGTAGGAGGTTTATCAGAAATTATTACAGAATAGGTGTTTCTGACATGACTGCAGCTTAAGTAACAGATATCAGCAAGCTTGGTTTTGCTAGCAGACTTTCGTGATAATCTATGAAATAATAACAAGAATCAAAACCTGTAAATCAATAACTGTAAAGTTTTAAAAGTTAATTGATGTGAACACAAGATGGTGAATGCGACCTCTATTTTACCAAGCAGGTCTCCTGGAGCTTGTCAAGGTAGACAGACAGCCAGACAGACACAGTGATCAGCACTGTGGGATGAATTCAAGCAAAATAGTAAACATTTCTCTAGTAGGGAATTGGGCTTCATAAAGGAGCAGGGGAACAACTCCTTTCAGCAGTAGTTGTTTGGGTAGAAGTCCTAAGGTTTTTTCTTTCCTTTTTGATTATTATTATTATGTATGAACATGTGTTTCTTTATACTACTCTTCGTAGTACACATTATTGACGTTAACAAGTAGACACTTCTCTATAATATCATCTCAATTGTATTCTGCTCCTTTTACTTAAAGTTTGCTATCGTTTTATCCTATAATGCAATCTTCTTCTTTATTGGTTGATAAATTACTTTTTAATTAACACCTATTATTTGGTATTTCATACTTGAAAACTGAAATTTCGATGAGCTGAAAAACGATAAAAAAATGCAAAACCGCAGTATATGCATCCTGAGTGTGAGATTTCATAATGAGTGATTCCCGAAAGCATAGAATCCTGATGGTGCTTAATATCCAGGGGTTCTTTGTCTGTCCACGTGATTTACTATAAGTGCTCATATTATATCTAGCGGATCAAAATGAAATCAGCAATTTAAAATGTGTAACAATTTTAGAGTTACAAATGTGATCCCTTCTGAATAAACAAACGTCATATGTGATGTCTTGTAATAATAATAATAATAATAATAATAATAATAATAATAATAATAATAATAATAATAATAATAATAATAATTATTATTATTATTATTATTATTATTATTATTATCTAATTTATATTTATCTATTTATACAAACAAACATCCTATGAAATTTAAGGGTATAAACAAACATTCTATTTACCAATTTGGTTCTCTTATTAACAAGACACATATATAATTTAAGGGTAAAAATGTCATTACCCTCTCTTTCTTTTTCTTCTTACATTCTCTTTTTTCCTTTTTTTATCTTTCTTTTTACCTTCTCTTTCCTCCTTTTCATTTTTCTCTTACACTCTCTTTCTTCCTTTTTTCTTTTTACTTTACTTTTACTTTTCCTATAAACAATTATTTTCTTTCTTTTATCATTACACTTTAGTTTTTTTAACAAAATTTCTAAATTATACAAACACTATTCTACTAAAATTACCTATAAAAATGTAAACGAGTCACACTAAAAAAAGACTATCACCTTTTTGGAAAAAGTTATCACCTTAAAATTTTAATATTTCTCTCCAAAATCTGTTTACACTCTTATTGATAATCTACTATCACCTCTTTTTGCTAATCTACTATCTATCTTTTACTATCTATTATAATCTACTAATCAACTAAAATAATCAATTGAAACTACGAGATAACTGCAATGATATATAAAACACACGGGATAACTGCATTGATATATAAAAAACACAGGATTACTATTTGTCATTGATAATTAAAATTTTTGAAGACTACTATAAACCTACTATCTAAAAACAAGAAGATTTAATGACTATTTAAACTACTGATTAATATTTAAAACAAATATTTCTTATTGATAATCTACTATCTCTCTTTTACTATCTACTATAATTTAATAATCAACTAAAATAATCAATTGAAACTATGAGATAATTGCACTGATATATAAATAAACACGGGACAACTGCACTGATATATAAAAAAACACGAGATTAATATTTGTCATTGACAATTAAAATTTTTGAAGACTCTAAAAAACAAGAAGAATTAATGACTATTTAAACTACTAATTAATATTTAAAACAAATATTTCTTATTGATAATCTACTATCTAACTTTTACTGTCTACTATAATCTACTAATCAACTAAAATAATCAATTGAAACTACGAGATAACTGCACTGATATATAAAAAACACGGGATAACTGCAGTGATATATAAAAAAAACACGGGATTAATATTTGCCATTGATAATTATAATTTTTTAAGACTACTATAAACCTACTATCTAAAAAAACAAGAAGACTTAATGACTATTTTTACTGATTAATATTTAAAACACACGTGACAAATATTTGTCACTAATACCTAAAAAAGGACAAATAATTGTCACTAATATATAAAAAACACGGAATAAATATTTCTTATTGATAATCTACTACCTATCTTTTTCTATCTACTATAATCTACCAATCAACTCGAATAATCAATTAAAACTATGAGATAACTCCACTGATACATAAAAAAACACGGGATAATTGTACTGATATCTAAAAAAACGGGGATAACTGCAATAATATATATAAAAAAACGGGATAGCTGGATTGATATATAAAAAAACACGGGATAACAACACTGATATATAAAAAAACACGGGATAAATGCACAGATTGTTTTTAAATGATACTTTTACATTTTTAGATTTTAATATTTAGGCTTAATTACAGTTTTGATCCCCCTATTATGACCAACTCACGATTTTGGTCCCCAAAAGTTTTAATTTGACGATTTTGATCCCCCTATTTTCCCAATTTGTAAAATCAAGGTCCCCCTCTTAATTTGGTCAAAATTAAAACTGACTTTGACTTTCAATCCTACGTGGCAGTCCACGTAGACTGCCACGTAGGCAGCACTGTTCATCTCCCTCTCTCTCACAGCCCTCTCCTCTCTCACAGCCCCCTCCCCTCCCCCCCACCGTGACCCCCCTCGTTTTCCCCTTCCCCTTCGCACTTCCCCTCCCCCTCACCATCACCACCCACAGCCACCACCCACCTCTGCGACCTCCGTGAACCCCTCCCCCTCCTCTGCGATCTGGATCTGAACGGCGAGAGAGAAAGGAGAGAGAGCGAGCGACGAGAGAGGGAGAGCGACGAGAGAGAGCGAACCAGAGAGGGGGGAGAGATGCGAAGGGGAAGGGGAAAACGAGGGGGGAGGTGCGAAGAGAGAGAGAATGGCGAGGGGGGGAGGTGCGAAGAGAGAGAGAAAACGGCGAGGGGGGGGAGATGCGAAGAGGAGGGAAGGTGAGGGGGGAGGGGAGGTACGAAGGGGAAAGGGAAAACGAGGGGGGTCACGGTGGGGGGAGGGGAGGGGGTGTGAGAGAGAGGAGAGGGCTGTGAGAGAGAGGGAGATGAACAGTGCTGCCTACGTGGCAGTCTACGTGGACTGCCACGTATGATTGAAAGTCAAAGTCAGTTTTAATTTTGACCAAATTAAGAGGGGGACCTTGATTTTACAAATTGTGAAAATAGGGGGATCAAAATCGTCAAATTAAAACTTTGGGGACCAAAATCGTGAGTTGGTCATAATAGGGGGACCAAAACTATAATTAAGCCTAATATTTATCTAATTTTTATTTGAAAATTATTTTTTATTTATTTTAAATTTGTTTTTATTTTCACGGAGTAATGTTCAAAATACTTAAATACTGTCTAAGTTCATTCATAAAAAAAACATGACTGGACTGCACGTATGCACGGTTATCACAACGGTTATAATAAAAACGGAAGTAAGTGGGTACACCGTACATGACAATGACACCACATAATGGTTGGTAGGGCAACCCAATACTCGGTCATTACTAGGAAAGTGCTTAGAAAAATTGTAAATTTCAATATTCCATCTATCACTAAGCCTGCCCAAGACGGTCTTTAGAAAATATATAGTATTGAAAAGATTCAAAGCAGGAACAGACAAAGACCACAATAATTTATATTTTTTTCGGAATTCAGAAACAGGAAATTTCCAATGATGTTGTCAAGAAATAACCATAGTTTACTTTTTATAATATTATATCACAGAACCTTCGTAACATCTCTAAACCCACTTGTCATGCACCTTCCTTCACCTTTCAAAGCTGACCAATTTGGCTCCTTCACTGTTCCAACTTCTGAATTATATAAACAACCCTTCAGCTACTCCCTCAAACCATAATAACTTTCCTCATCTTCATAGGCTAAACAACAACCTAACAATCTGAACCCCGCACAAGGGATAACATAATTCTACCTCCTCATATATATTTGAGTATAAGCCATGGTTGACCTTTTCCTATACTTTACATTTTTCAACAGAATCCAGAAGCTCTTCTCAAGTTTCCGGTTTTTCCTTCTGTGCAAACTTCACTCTGGAAGCTCAGAGATAAGGGAAGATGAGCAGATTTCAGAATCTGAGTTTGGCCACCAAGAGAATGAGTCGGATAACAACAGCAAAAGTGGGATGATCATTGAGAGGGAGGAAATCACAATGATGATTGAAAAACTGGGGCTATTTTGCAGTTCAGAAAGTGAGGAACTTGGGGAAAAATATGGTTCCAAGGAGATTTCTGAACTGTTTGAGGACCAGGAGCCAAGCTTGGAGGAGGTGAAACAGGCTTTTGATGTTTTTGATGAGAACAAAGATGGATTTATTGATGCAGGGGAGCTGCAGAGAGTTCTCTTTGTTTTGGGATTGAGAGAAGCATCAGAATTTCAGAACTGCCACAAGATGATAAGCAACTATGATGAAAATCAAGATGGAAGAATTGATTTCATTGAATTTGTAAAGATTATGGAAAGCCGCTTCTGCTGATTTGTTTTTTCCTTGTTTAACGATTTATATAGTCTAACATGAGTTTATTTCATATATTCTTTTCTTAGAGCCATTGCTTCTTGCTTCTTCGTAATGGTATAGTAGTAGTAATAATAATAATAATAATAATAATAATAATAATAATAATAATAATAATAATAATAATAAATACTTCATTTGTCCAAAATATAAAAAACAAACCTCTAAATACCAAAGAATTACATTGAAATCAACTATTCTCATTTAATAAGATTAAAAACTAACTTCTCTCCAAAAATACCATTTTTATTAAATGATGGTCTACAATTGGAGGAAGGGTAAGGGTTTGGAAACTTATGTCGCCCTATAAAATTTAGTATGCAAAAAAAGATGGATAGCACAACTTACCTGCCAAATGGAATTTTCTAACCCTATGGTAATTCAGTGTTCAATTTTGCCACTGATGTTGCATGTTCCGAGAGAGTAAATTCATGTGAGTTTTCTGAAAATTTTTAAAAACTTTAACAGACGTGACCTGAAACAAACAATTTACCAAAAGTATTAAATAAGACCCGTCTCTACCAAAAAAAACACAATAATGGAAACTTGGATAACTACCATAATACACTACAAAAAAGCGGCAAATTTATTTAGTCACAGTTAGTGCAACCGTGAAAACAAGAGGGGTTGATAAATATTAGCTACAGTCAAAATTATCGTTAGCCATAGGAAAATTAACCGTTGTAACATTCACTTAGCCACGGTTGTTTTTACCTTAACTACGGTTAAAGCGTGGCTAAATGCTCCGTCAAAACTTTCAACACTCATGCATTAGCCACGGTTATAACTGTGGTCAAAACTTGCAGGAATTTCAGTCAACACTTACTCACGAATTAACCGTGGCTAACACAATGTTTTTTTAATAAAAAAACCTTCCTTCTAAATCAAAGCTGGATTTGGTAATTTGTCAACTACATTGCCTTTCCATTGTCCATACATAATAAAGAAATAAACAATCTAAATATATCAAAATGATAAAGTAACAATTACAACAAATTCATTACAAAAACATTTGCCATAGTAACATGATCAAATTTCCAACATCTTCTACCAGGATCTTCAATGCTTGACTTATCATAGTAATTTCAATCTGCAAGAGCAAAACCATTTGATCATAGAAACAATCTAGTCAAAATTGTGCAACAACAAATGCATTCATTACGGATCATGTTGTGTCTATATTCCAGGTTCATGTCTTACCTTGGCAATTGATTCGTCTCTTTCTCGAAGGTTCTTCAGAATCAATGTCTTATGGATGTTCATGACTTGCACTGCATGAATTGATGCTATCAAAGAGTCAGCCATCTGCATAGCACCAGGAAAGAAAAATTTACAAAACATAACTAACCGATGAACCATACATCAGTGCTTATAATGTTAACTACTGATCAGTGCATTTTAATGCACTCTTTATAGCTTTGCACTTGGTATTTTTGATTGTGTTCTGTGTCTAATATTTAAGTCTTAGCGCGTTTCTAGATTTTGGGTCTTATTTGAGCAATATAGTAATTTCACGATTAATTCTTGTTTTATTGCATATTGACCCCTATCTACTCTGAAGGTCATAACTTTGTCTGTGGTTATCCGATTGAGGTGTGCGAGCATGCGTTGGAAAGCTAAGGAACAGAGCTACAATTCTTCTGTTGAGCTCGAAACCCAGTTCTGAAGTATTGAAGGTGAAAACTGCGAATTACCGAAGCAGTACTGTGTAAAACGGGTTTTGGACCGAATATTAATTTGCTAACGGGCTTTTATCCAATAGCCCATTTAGTGATTAGGTATTTCGTTTTAGTCTTATAGATTTGGCTGGTCAGCAGCCGTTTTATCTACCTTACGCATTATCATATACTTTATAAAACTTTTGTGCTCTAGCCTCCATGGAAGCCTAAATTCCTAAGTTGATTCATCGGTGAAAGGCTCTCGTCTGCGGATTTTGAGGTTCGGTGTCTAATGTTAATTCGTTTATTTCGTTTTTAGTTTTCAGTTCTTTCTTCTCTATCAATTCCACATTTGAATTCTTTGTTTGCAAATTTTCGTCTTTGTGTGATGCTTAATTACCCAGATTACGCTTATTTGCAATACGCGAATCGTTTATATATGACGCTTGTTTATATGTGAATCTGTTTTTCGCAACTCTTAACTATTCGGGTTATTTAATCGCTTGTTTTATTTAATTCGAGTAGGAATTGATAGAGGATTGATTGAATTCAGTTATGATATTGATTGTGTTTAGTGGCGCTTGTTCACCATCATGATTGATTGAACACGTTGTTTTGACGCTTGCTTTAAAACGGTGCGAATTCGTTTAAACTAATTGACGCTTGCTTGATTAGTTTATTATCAATCAAGAACTGAAACCTTGAACGAGTCTTGCACGAATATTTGGAACCAATGATAAATCCGAGACGCGTAGCCGGAAACCGGTGAATCGATTGTCACTTTAAGATTGTTAAACACCTCAAACACAAATCGTTTTCTTCATAAACAAACCCCCCTATTTTATTGTTAATTTTGTTCCTGATTCTGGAAATCTTAGTATTAGAGATCCTTGTGAGACGACCAAGGTTTCTCACCTTGTACTACATTCTTAATCCTTTTCAAATATTTTGACCCGCGTACGACCGCTGATCAACTACTAACATGTGTCATGTTGGGCAGAAGATGATAAAAAACTTTCTTATTTTAACATGTAAATACTAAAAAAAACATAGCTTAAGTGCACACCTTGAGACAAAATCAAGCGATGACTTGGCTTTAGCTAATCCTCAGCCCAAAAACAAACCAAAAATTAGGAAGTGTCTCACTTTCACAACCAGTCTATATGTACAAACAGAATAAATTAAAAAGGAAAAAGCAACAATATAGCAATGAGTGAAAACTTAGCTTCGTTGAAACAAGCCTGCTGTATATTCTCTGCAACCAAACATATGCTTAATATTTAGTTAATATCCCTTTCCAGAGATTGCAAAACATTGTAGAGGGATGTTCAAGTGGGATCACAATAGGAAGGTGACCATTCATAGACATGGCTCACCATGCTTACAAGTGTTGGCCCCAAGGTTTGCACTTACAATGAATCAGGGGAAGTGCAGTGTCATATACAAAAGCACCCAATTATAGGAAATGTACTAGCTAGTCACACAGCAGTCAAATATTTTCCAACAATTCAGAATTCATCAAAGCAAGTCAATAAACAAATTAACTTAAGCATGGATTCACATGACATGATATGACAAGGTCGATTGAAATTTTTATCCAAACATTCAGATAAAACCACCAAGGCAATAAAACAATTCCAAAAATAATGCAACCTTTGCAAACACCATTTCATCCAAACAATTTTTGAATGGCTAAAAAGATAAAGATATTATTGTACAAAATGGATTGAATTTCAAGACATACCCACCCTTCACCCAACCATAGAAAATATCAGCCACACCATTAAGGGTATCAAATGAATCAGTAACAGATAGAGGGAATCCAAAGTTCTGATATATTAGAACAAAATATTTCAAAACAATAAGCAAACTTGTATATAAAATCAGACAAATGATAAGAAACATACCCAGGGTGGATAAGAACCCTCAGAATCATTTCCTCTACGCTTATCGAGACGGTTATATCACCACGTTTTCACCTTGCAGTTTTCCAAATGTGGGGCACTAGGCAATTTGGAGCCTCGACCACTCAGTCCCCTCAATTGCAGGTTTAGTTAACACACAATCCCAAGCTGAGTAAAGCAAAGACGTTCGTTGATCCTGATCTCTCTGTCTGCTGCTCTTCGAATCTGTTAATCTCTCTATTTCCTTAGGTTCAAAAGTGCAGTCTGTTTACCATTAGAATGCAATTGTTATCGGTATGTGTAAATTTAATTTAATTTAATTATAATCCAAGTTTTAGCCAATACACTAGTTACCAGTTCAATGAGCTTCATCATATATGTAGTTTCAGGTAATTATATGTAGTTTCAGGTACAATCCTAAAGCAAGCATTAGAATAATCATTATATGTAGTTTCAGGTAAACTCCTAAAAATTCATACTCATCATCAAGTTTACTTTACAAATAGGATAAACTTGCTAAAAGTTTCATATGAATTAGAGGATTCTTTGCAATAAATTTAGGAAAAAGGCGAAGGAGTTCATTATAACAAAAGAAGAAAATTGTCAAGAGGAAACAGTTATACATAAACTTGTGTTTATCTTCATAAACTAGTTATAAAGTGCCATGGTTGCTCATGTTCTATTCTACGTGACACTTGAGACTTGAGAGATATAAAATAAAAAGCAAAGATAAGGAAATTGACTTACTGATGTTGCTACCGAGATCAGAGTTCCGTGATAAATTAAGCATTGAGATGTTTGAGAATGAAAAGTGACCAAAGGAGTGAGAGAAGCAAGAATGAAAGATAGAAGACAGACTCCATAGAGAAATTCCAGCACACAAATTTGACATGGAAAGGAGGAACACATTTGCATGGCTCTCTAGGAAACCAAAAAGCAATAAAATAAAGAACTTAATTTCAGTAAACTGAAACATATCGAATAAAGAATACAGAGGAATCTAGCTATAAGAAGAGCATCTCAGTAATCATTCCCCATAAGTTTCTTCGCTAACAATCAAAGTGCAAGGATAGTGCAAGGATAACGAATTAGAATTGCTCATCACTGATACTCTTGAGACAGCATTGATTTTCTTAATCAAAATGAGTTATTGAATAAATGAATAGTAATTTCAAAGATCATCTTTAGCAGCAGCAATAATCACCACAAAACAAAATAAAAATAAAAAATCAAATACAAAATAACAAAAAATCTTCAAGCTCACAGTTTTACAACAGCATTGGTTCCAGACATAAAATGAAACAAACTAAAAATCCATTCAACAAGGAGAGATCCGTTTTGAAGAAAACAATAGGTTCAAACGTTTTCCCCCAAATTTTCACTTCTTCAATTATATAATAATCCTTTAATGTTATTTAGAAATAATCTGAACAACTTTGTGGAGAGAGAGAGTAGAGTAGCAGAGGGAGGGGTGCTGAGAAGAATAATGAATGGATATGAAAAGTCACCCTCATTGCACCTTCTTCATCGTTTATAATTTCATTTCAACAACCACAATCCACAATGTGTGTGTGTGAGAGAGAGAGAGAGAGAGAGAGATGCGTAGTACCACGCATTTCTTTTGCTTCGTGTCTGAAACTAGGCGGCATTGCTAGGGTTTTGAGATTTTGACTTAGGATGCGTCTGATGCTCCCGAATTTATAGCCAAATTCCCAATAACAAAATAGAGAAGGAACCTGGCAAGCATGTCCATTCCATTTCATATTATTTTCGAAATTGAAATTGAAGAAATGAAATTGTGAAATTGAGAAACAAACCTTGAAGTCTTCGATGTCAAGAATGAGAGGGAACACGAGCACTCACCAGTCACCACACTACAGTGTGCAAGCGTGCGGCGAAGATGTCGAGATGAGGCTTGCCAGCAGCGAAGATGAGAAGCTGCGGGGGAAGATTTGGAAGATGAGGGTTGCAGGAAAAGAAAGGAGCGAATGAAAAACGGAGGGAGAGGGGGGAAAATAAGAGTTCTCCCGGTTGATTTACCACGGGGAAGACGTGGCCAACATATTGTGTTAGCTACGGGTAAATTAACCGCGACAATACCGACGTGGCTAATGAGCGCATTTTTGGTAGTGATATGATCTTAGCTTCTCTAAAGAAAGGCATGTTGAGATCAAAAAACTTGCCCAAAATTCTATGGTGAGGACGGTAACTTTCAGATTTTTCCAGGATTTGCACGTGTTCTCGTCCCTAGCAAATGTTAAGTCTACTACCTGAAAATTACATATTTCGAGCAAATCCTCAAATTATCTAATTCTAAAAAGACAACTAAGAGTTAGTTAGCCTGATAACAGAGTCAAATGAGCATTCCCTCAATCTTTGAAGAAAAGAAAAGAAAAAACCCATTGTTTGAAGAAATGCAAAGGAATATGCGTTCTGACCTGCCAACCATTTAAGAGCAGTATCCTTTTTCCAGTCCAACAACCTTGAAAGGTACAAGTATTCTATTTGATAAAATGATGTATTTTTAGGTCAAGTTAAATTGATTTCAGACCAGAGCAAGATTCTTGTTGAATGGACATTCTCAAACTACTTGATATCCTTAAGCTGCAGCACATGCTAATGTGGTGTAAAACCTACAATATCCACTTCTGAAAATGCTACCAGTGGTCTGCACAAGTACAAGACCCACCTCGAAAATGATGGAAACGGTTAGCATCTCTAACAACTATCAGCCTGTTTGTGACCTTTGATATTAGTTTTACAGCAGTGTGGCAATCATCACACATTCGAAGGTTCTTTATTACGCGGATGGGTACTGGAGAAGGTATTTTCATGAGACCATATGCTATGGCCAGCTTCTCACTGTGATAATTAAGATAACCTTCCTTCTGTTCATCTTCCACATCATGCAGCACAGCAGCAATATTTGGCACATATCCCAGTGGCTTAATCATTGCCAACAACAGTTGGACTTTCTTATAAATTTGAATAGACTCTGGATGACTGCTGTCCTCTGAAAGAAAGACATGGATAATATTTTTTATCTCCAGCCAACTTACTCCAGGTTCCTTCTTAATATTTCTTTCCCTCATCATTTTCCGAACCTTCACAACTCCATTCCACTGACTTTCCTTGGCATACATATTCGATAGCAATGTGTATGTCCCCACATCATGAGGGTCCATTTGTATGATAGATTCTGCAATTCGTCTACCCAAGCTATAATTTCGATGAACATGGCATGCCTGAAGCAAAGTTCGCCAGGCAACGACATCCCACTTCACCTGTGTAGTCTTCATGAAGTTCTCAGCTTCTTCAAGCAAACCAGCCCTGCACAAAAGTGCAACCGCACAGGTGTAGTGCTCCAGTCCTGGCTCAATCTTATAATTTTTCATTAGCTGATTCAAATAGTAAAACCCTTCTTGTACAAGAGTCAAATGAGCACAAGCAGATAGAACCCCGACAAAGGTCACATAGTTTGGACATTCTCCAGCAGACACCATGTCTTGGAACACTAGTAAAGCTTGTTTACCAAGTCCATGATGTGAATACCCACATATCATAGCATTCCAGGTGATAATATCACGATTTGTCATATCAACAAACACATCGTATGAAGAATCAATGTTGCCACTCTTGGAATACATATTTATCAAAGAATTCCTGACAATGATGTGATTCTTAAAACCTAACTTCTCAACCCGAGCATGTAATAGATCACCATGTCTCAGCGCTGCTATACCTGCACAAGCATTAAGCAAAACAGCAAAAGTGTACTCATTGGGAAGAGTGTCTTCTCTATCCATACATGTAAACAGATTCAAACTCTCCTCAAAATATCCATTCTGCAGGTAAGCAGTCATGAGGGCTGTCCATACAACCACATTCCTATCTTGTAAGCCATCAAAAACTTTCCTTGCATTCAAAACTCGGCCACATTTTCCATACATATCTATCAGCATGCTACCCACAAATACATCAAACATCAAACCCACTCTCAACAACCGTGCATGAAGTCGCAAACCCAATTGCAAATCTCTAATCTGAGCACAAAGGCCCATGACACTGACATATGTAACACTATCCCAAGCCACACATTTATCCATCATCCTCCCCAAAACTTGCACAGCCTCTCCCCAACTCCCAGATTCCAAAGCTGCATTCAAGACAGAGTTGTAAGAAAATATTTCACTGTCATTGTCATTATCACCAGGCATCGCATCCAAAACCTTGAATGCTGACCCAAAATGAAAGCACCTTGAATACATGTGAACAAGGGCACTCTTCACATAAGGATGACACACAAACCCAAACTTGAACAAATACCCATGACACTGCATCCCCTCAAGGAGTCTCCCACTACGAGAACAAGCAGAAAAAACGGTGGTAAACACATACTCATTGGGGGGTACACCATTTGGCAGTGCAACCAAGTTTCTGAAGAGCAAAAGGACTTGCAAGTGGTCCCCACGGTGTAAATACCCAGCCATTAAAGCATTCCAAGAAACAACATTTCTTAGGGGCATTTTATCAAACAGTATTCGGGAAAGGTGGAGTTGGTCACATTTGACATAGAAATGGATGAGAGAGTTGAGTAGAGTGATGTCAGAGTGGTTGTGAATGACCAACTGGGCATGGATGGATTTTCCATGGTGTAGCCACTTGGCATCAGCAGAGAGTTTCAAGAGATTAACAACGGAGGCCACTTTCAACATCATAGATTGATCAAAAGCTAAAATTTGTCTCTATCACTCTCGCCCTCTCTTTCGCCTGAAAAACGCGTGACTCCTGCCTCAGTAAGATGAAGACTGAAGAGACGTGTTGCATTGAGAAGAAGAAAGATGCAAGGAAAACTTGAACACAATTGACGAAAATACACGTTGGAAAAAAGCGCCAAGCACCCTAACGAAGTGCAAAGCAAACCCAGCAAAAGGTGACGTCAGTGTTTTGTCGAAATAAATTGAGAGATTTTCTGAGTCTGAGGATTGAAATAACAGCACTGCTATATCCGCGTACCCTAATTCCTTTGCCGGTAGTAAGCGGTTTCTTGATTCTTGCTCTGTTTTGCTTCACTACAGGGGAAGCTCACTTCCACTCAATCGTGAAAGACTCCCTTCACAAATTGCAATGAGAGAAGGTTTCACCCCTCTTTGAAGCATTTCATCAAACACCTTAATTGCATCACTTAAGCAACATAAATCCTCGTAATTAAAAACTTAAATCTAATCCAAAGAAAAGAGCAACGAGAATTAGGCTCTGCTAGGGTTTTGCCAAAAAAGACAAGTTTTGTTCTTGGTGGCTGCGATGAGCGCACAACCGGTGGTTGGCGACCGGGACATCTCTCGAGAGGAGGAGGACCTCCAGGAGCGCAGTACAAAGAAGGTGAAAGGTGGGGAGCACACGTTTGCAACAACCTCCACGGGTCTGGTGAGCTATGCTGATATTAGCGATCTACCCATGGAGAACGTTCAAGGAAAGCGATCATACAAGGAGACGGTTATGGGGCTCCATGCCGGGGAAAATGAGGATGACGATACAGGGGATGAGGAAGGAGGACACATGGGGGAGGCTCAGGATGATGGAGAGTATACTATGGGGTGTATGGACTTGCAAATCGTAGAAAAAACTCATGGTGGCTATGAGTGCCCAGAGATAGTTATTCCACCAAGAGCTGAGGTGCGATTGTGCAGGCCATGGAAACAAGGCTTGATTGTTAAATTTCTTGGCAGACGGATTGGATTCAAGGCTCTAGAAAATCGACTAAACCAGATGTGGGTTCGAAAAGGTGTCATGAACATTATTGATCTTGGAGGTGAATTTTTCTTGGTTTGCCTCTCGAGTCCAGACGACCATGACAAGGCCTTGACAAATGGTCCATGGTTGATTTATGATCATTACCTCACTGTGAGGGAGTGGAAACCGAACTTCTGGCCAGACGAGGAAGGGATTAACAGAGTTAATGTGTGGGTGCGGCTTCCGGAGCTTCCGATTGAGTATTATGATCCAGATTTCCTAGTCTTCTTAGGTAATCGGATTGGCAAAACGGTCAAAGTAGACAAGACAACGGAGCAATTGACTAGGGGGAAGTATGCAAGGCTTTGTGTGGAGATTGATTTAGACAAGCCACTTTTGGCTATGTTTGAACTCAAGAACCACTTTTACAAGATCGAATACGAAGGGCTACACATGTTGTGTATGGTGTGTGGGAGATTTGGCCACCATAAAGACCAGTGTCCGGACAAGGTTACAGAGGATGGGGGAGCTAACAATGGAGAGGAGGGGCGCGCAACAGACAATGTTGAGCCTAGAGGTGAAGTCGTGAAAGAGGATGGGCCATGGCAGGTAGTTCAGAAGCAGAAATGGCCAAGGCGTGGGAAAGATAGGGGCGGAGGGCCGACGGTGCCGTCGACGGGTAGGGTTTTACCTGCGACCATTAATGATACAACGATTAATTCGGGATCACGATTTGGAATTCTTGGAGATAATGCGGAAAACGTGGGGAATAATAATGAGGAGGTGCATGGAGAGGGCGTGGATCATGCAAGAATTAATGAGGAGAGGCCCCCATTTACGTATGTGACTAGGAAAAATAGGGGGAAATCCAATCAAGCAATTAATGAGACAAATGTGGAAATTCATGACCAATTAAAGTCAAATCTTGTGGTCCCACATGCGCAGAGAGAGATATCTTCAAGGAATAATGAGGATATGGGTAGGCAAGCTAATAATTTGATGTCAGTGGGGCCCGGTCAAAGGCCAAATGGCGACACTAGTAACACAGGTGTTGTCGGAGTGTTGGGTCAGCACTTGGATGGCCGAAGACAAAGTAAAGTGGGCTCAGAATTAATGCTAACAAGGCCCATTGATCACATGGAGATTGGGCTCCAACACCCCCCTCGCCCACCAGATACACAGAACGACGATATTCACACCCCCCCTTTTCCTAATGCTCGCAGCAACAATGAGGAGCGTGGTGATTTCGAAGAATACATGGATGCACAAGAGATGGGCAGCTCAGTAGGTACTGAAGATTATGATGAGGATATGGTTATGGAGACCCCTGGTCTTCATGTTGCTTAGCGTGTTTGATTGCTCCTTTTAATATTTTGTTTATGGATTTAAACAAAATTTAAATTTGGAATTGCCGTGGGGCGGCTAGTCCGGACCTTTTTCGGAACTGTAAGCAGTTTGTGGATGTGCATTGCCCAGAGGTGTTTGCTATCATTGAGACTCGGTGTAATCCCTTGCGTACTCAAAATACTTTTTGCCGGCTTGGGTACGATGGGTTCAGTTTCTCTGAAAATAGGGGCTATGCGAGGGGTATTGCGGTTGGTTGGAAGACTGATTTAGTGCTGATGGTTGAAGATAGAAATGACTTTCAGTTTCTGCATTTTAATGTCGTTATGCATGACCATAGGAGTTAGTTCTTTTCTATTGTGTATGCTAGTCCGGTTGAAGAGATGCGCGCAGAATTGTGGGGGATGTTAGCTACAATGGCAAATACTATGCAAGGCAACTGGATGTTAGCTGGAGATTTTAATGATATTTGTGATAGTAATGAAAAGAAAGGGGGTGCTCCGCTCAATGTGAGGAAGTGCCAGCTTTTTCAAAATCGAATCCAGCAGTGTGGTTTAATGGATTTGGGTTCAATTGGCTCTAAATTTACTTGGAAGGGCCAAACATATGGTACTTATGACTGGATGTTTGCTCGGCTGGATAGGGGTATGTGCAACGCCTCGTGGAGATTAGCCTTTCCAAATGCTTTTGTTAAAGTTCTTACTAGAGTGGACTTCTCGGATCATCATCCGATTCTTATTAATTTGCATGGGAGTGATGGAGGTAGGGAGACTAGGTCGTTTCGATCGGTTTGAAAGTGCGTGGGTGACGCATTCAGATTTTGCAAGAATGATGAAAGAGGCTTGGCATCCTAATGGGGGCTGGAGGACAAGTTGGTTAGTATGAAGGATCATCTTAGAGGGTGGAGTCATAATGTTTTTGGTTCGGTTAAGAAGAAGAAAAGACAATTGTTAGCTCGGCTTGATGGTATCCAAAGACAGACTAGCCTTGGTAACATGAATTGTTTTCTCTCTAATCTTGAAAAGGAGCTTCAAACCGAATTACATAATGTTCTGTATCAAGAAGAGCTTATGTGGTTCCAAAGGAGTAGAACGCAATGGTTACATGACGGGGATCGTAATACTCGTTATTATCAGCTCAAAGCGGTTAACCGAAAAAAGAGAAATCGAATCCTTATGCTTAGAAATAGTGAGAGGCGGTGGATGGAGAATGAGGCTGAGATCAAAGATCGTGCAACAAATTTTTTTATGGAGTTGTTTACTGACAATGAAGCCACAAATTCCTTTCCTACGATAAGGTACCAATTTAAGGCGCTGGATGATGGGGTCGTGTGTAAGCTAGATGCTATGGTGACGGATGACGAGATTACTCAGGCTGTCGTGAGTATGAAGCCTTGGAAGGCCCCTGGTCCGGATGGCTTCCAAGCTGGGTTCTATCAAACAAATTGGGAGCTAATTCGGAAGGATTGTTGCGACTTTGTGAAGAAAGCGTGGAGCTGCCCAACAAGTGTGGCTGTAGTAAATGATACTGATATTTGTCTCATCCCGAAGATTGCTAGGCCGGAGTTTATTAATCAGTTCAGGCCAATATCCCTTTGTAATGTGACTTATAAAATCATTACAAAGGTTATTGTCAATAGGCTGAAACCTATCATGCCGAGTATTATTTCCCCTTACCAGTCTGACTTTATTCCCACTCGAAGCATTCATGAGAATATTGTTGTTGCCCAAGAGCTTCTTCACTCGATGGGGAAGATGCGAGGGAAGAATGGTTTTTTTGCTATTAAAGTGGACCTTGCCAAAGCATATGATAAGGTACGTTGGTCCTTTATTAATTTGGTTTTGAGTGAGTTAGGAATGCCTCCTAGTTTACACAATCTTATTATGGAGTGTGTCTCTACGGTAAATACCAATGTGTTATGGAATGGTAGAAGATCTGAGAGCTTAACTCCACAACGGGGTATTCAGCAAGGTGATCCTATGTCCCCTTATCTCTTTGTTATGTGTATGGACAAGCTCACTCATTTGATAGAGGAGGAGGTTGAAGCTAGTCGGTGGGTGCCAATTCAAGCGGGGCAGAGTGGGCCTCAGGTCTCTCATTTAACGTTTGCGGATGATTTGCTCTTATTTGGTAAAGCGACAGATGCAACTATGACTAGCGTTTTAAATGCGCTCAACAAGTTTTGTGGGATGTCTGGTCAAATGGTGAGTCAGGAGAAAACTAGCTTATTTTTTTCTAAGAATGTTGATGTGGTGGCTTGTAGAAGGTTGGAGCGCATGTCTGGATTTAATACTACACAAGCTATGGGGAAGTATCTGGGTATTCCGTTATTGGGGCGGGCCCCTATGAGGCAGGATTTTCATTACTTAATTGAGAAGGTGAATCACAAGCTCTCCGGGTGGAAAGCAACTCATTTATCCTTTGTTGGGCGTGTAACTCTTGCTCGGTCTGTTATTCAGGCTATTCCTACTTATACTATGATGACAAATCCCATACCAAAGGTGTGCTTAAGAGAGATTGAAAAAATTCAAAGAAGCTTTATTTGGGGGGATAGCAATGAAGGGCGTCGTTTACATATGATCAAGTGGGATACTCTCACTCTCCCTAAGGTCAATGGTGGTCTAGGGATGAGACGTTTAACTGATATGAATAAATCTTGCATCATGAAGTTAGCTTGGAACCTCAAGGCCGAAAGGAATAAGTTGTGGAGCCAAGTGCTAATAGGGAAGTATGGGAGAAATAATTGGGTGCAGAGTGAGGTGCAGTGCAAAGTAACTGATTCTTATTTGTGGAGGACCATCGCTGATTGTTTGGAGGATATCAAGAATGAAGGGGCCTGGTCTATTGGAGACGCACTGCCGTTAGCTTCTGGTTCGATAAGTGGCTTGATAGTAATCAACCATTGTGTGAGTTGGTGACTGAGGTTCCTGCTTCCATGCATGACTAGAGGGTGGTGGATTTGGTTGATGAGCATAATAACTGGAAGTTGGATGTGCTTCATCATATTTTACCAGGTCGAATGTATAACAAGCTGTTATCCATGCCAGCGCCTGCTCCTTCTATGGGGTCGGATTTGCTCTTTTGGCCGAAAGAGAGAGCTGGTAACTTTACCGTTTCTTGTGCGTACGTTTACCTCCAGAATGCTACGAGTTTGGGCAATGAGGTCAATTGGAAAACTATTTGGAAGCTTGATGTTCCGGAGAGAGTTAGAAGCTTTGCGTGGCAGATAATGCATGGTAAACTTCCAACAAGAGTGTATTGTAGTAGGTGGAGTGGGGATACTCCGGGTTGTTATCATTGTGTTGGGGTGGATGAGACTATTATCCATGTTTTGCGGGACTGTCCTCTTACTATAGTTGTTTGGAAGTTGTTGGTGCCGTAAGATATGAGATCCAATTTCTTGGGGTATGATTTTGAGGCCTGTGTCCGGTTTAACGTAGGGGTAATGGATGGCTCGGGATGGAGGAATGTGTGGGCAACAACTTGTTTCTTCCTGTGGGGGTGGTGTAATAGAACAATGCATGATCCTAGCTTCTCTAGACCGGCCTTTCCTGCAACGGTGGTTCAGAGATATGTTCACGAGTATCAGGTGGGGAAGAATCAACTAAATCCTGCTCAGTGGGGAGTTAAGGAGACGGTTTTAGTGTCTTGGAAGTCTGTGGTTGATGGCTGGGTCACTGTTAACACAGATGGTGCGTCAAAGACGGGTGGTGGTATTAGCGGTTGTGGGGGGTTTGTGCGAGATCATCATGGTAGGTGGCTTGGGGGTTTCACGCGGTTCATAGGCGAGACTCATGCCTATATTGCGGAGCTTTGGGGGGCCTTAGAAGGGTTGCTGTTGGCTTGGACCAAAGGATACAGGCACGTTGAGCTTCAATTGGATTCTAAGGTGGTGGTTTCTCAATTGACTGGCAATGGTTCCAGGACAATGATGGGTAGGGGCTGGTACATCGCCTCCAGCAGATGTTGCAGCGTCAATGGCAAGTCAAGATCATGGATATTTATCGGGAGGCCAACATGGTGGCCGATGGTCTGGCATTTATTGCGTGTGAAGGTGGGGAAGGCATGCACTTTTGGGAGCACCCTCCGGAGCGCATTTTACAATTTTTGCATGATGATTGTATTGGAGTTTCTACTCCTAAATTAGTTTCCGTGTGACTCGTGGTTTTCGTTTCGGGCCTTTGAGCCCCTATTATATTACAAAAAAAAAACTTAAATCTACACTATGTCAATTACGGCAGTTTTTGTTTTACCCCCCCCATTAGACCCATACCCCCATTTTACCATAAATCCCCAAAATACCCCTATTTTTTCGTTAACAAAAATATTTTTTGTAAATGCAAAAAAATTACGCGAAATAATTAAATGTAACGAAACTCGCTAAACTAATAAACAATAATAATACAGTATCAGTACAGTATCAATACAGTAAAAATACAAAAAATAATACAACTAAATATCCAAAAGCTGTAAAGCAGCCAACAAACTATCATAGACATCCCCAGGAATGCCGTCGACTGCCAAAAACTATCATAGACATCCTGGACATGCCTAGCTGCTCTCTCCATCCTGGACTCTAAGGGAAGTGGACCAACATCCTCTAGAGGCGAAGGCGGAGCTGGAGGTGAAGGCGGAGCCGGAGTCAGGTGGGGAATGGACACCTGCAAGTACCATGGGAGGTACTCGTCATCACAAGCACCCTGGACGGGTGTCCGTCGACCGCTGTCCCTGAAAGCCCGTGCTGGGGACTGATAGAACATCAGCTGTTGTACTATGAACTCCGTAGATGGACGTGGGACCGAAATAGGTGGATCAGGAATCTGCTAGACATATCCAAACTGCCAACGGACCCTGTCTGGCATATAAGGCACAACCACATCCCCCCCACAGCAGGCAACCTCTAAATAATGAAATGTTGTGAAACCGGAGGTACTGTCTGTGGTCGTCCCAGGGGCTCCATATGACCTGCTCCCTCTGCAAGTCATCCAGCAGCTGCCGAAACTCCGGAAGCTTGATACTATCGCACTTTTTGTTCACCCACCTGCTGCAACGTGGAAGTTCACTGGCACCGAAGTCTTTCCGCACCACGATGGTGGGGAAATACTCATATATCCAGCACTAAAATAATAAAAAAAATAAATAAGTAATTATATAAATAAAAACAATTAATTCATTATTTATGTGCAGCAGAGAAGTGTATCCGCTAATCTGCGACGTCTCCCAGTAACAAGCATCATTCAGCTACTCGTAGAGAATAGCTAGAGCAGCTGGACCCCAAGCCCACTGGCTACACAGGTCAAAGTCAGAAATAAGAGTCACCCACTTGACAGGGACAGATGTGTGACTCTTGTCGGCAAAAATGGTGCTGCCCAACAAGTGTAGCAGATAGCACTGTGCCGCCTGATCAAGATGGCCGCACTCCATGTTCTGTGTGTATGTGGCCATCAAGAAAGAAAATCGGAATGTCGGTCCCCTGTGACACTCTGCCCAGCAGGCTGTGTGGTCTATGCCCAACAGGTCAACTCCAGCCCGAATAGCATGGGCAGTGTCAAAATGTGGCCGATGCGCCAACGGTGTGCCGGTGAGCGGCAAGTGGAGCAACGCGGACACGTCTTCCAAGAATGCCACCTCTCCACAAAAGCTGATATGAGCTCGTGGTTGATGTTGCCGAGAGGTGTGATGTCTAGCTCAAACATATGGGCCTGCTGCAACCATCCTGCTATATGTGGGTGGTGCTGCTGAGGTCTCATCTTCAATATCTTCCCCCATGAGAAACAATTTTAATCTTACCCCGGTCCTGTAAAAAAATAAAAGCAATTAATAAATTATTAAAAGTAATTAATTGTTAAAAAATAAACAAATTATTAAAAGTATTACCTGTCCCGTCTGTAGTAGTATGTGGACGCAGTGGACATGCAACCAGTGTAATAAAGCCTGCTCAGCAGCCTCATCATCATGCTGAGCAACCCTAGCCTCAGCCTGGTCATCTACATGCATGGCGTCTGGCTCAGCAGGCTCGTGATAATAATGCTCCCGCTCCTGCTCTCGCTCTCGGACACGCCTCTGACGCTCAGACGCGTGTCCGGCCTGTCTAGTCCTCAATCTGAACCTGCTCCTACTGCGAGAAGGACTCTGCTCATCTCCTCGTCCTGCTCTTGAATGCTCGCCTCGCTCTATGTTTCCTGTTCTGGTTGCCACTGAAAAAGCAAAAAAAAAAATTAATTAAAACAAAATTTCAAAAAAAAAACATTCCGGAAATACCATTTTTTGAGGAAATAATTTAAAACCTTATTACATGATCTAGTGTTTTTTTTAGATAGGCAAAGTGTAGTGGTTAGTGAGTTAGGTGTTAGTAGTTAGAGGGGTGGGGGGTATGGGGATCGAGCCCCAATTCTCCTGCATAAACTCCATCGGGTGTCTCATTGGCCATTAGGCCAACCTACTGGGGACACATGATCTAGTGTTAGAAATAGATGTGATCACACATCATCCAGCATCTCCCTTATTAGATCACCCAATTTTTTTTTGACGCGGAGTTACATTACCCAATTTGATAGGCGAGAAAGATGTCCGAAATTTTAAAATTTAAGAGACCAAAATTGTGAATTTTGAAAAAGTGAACTAAATCCAACATTGGGCATGCAGTAGTGTTAAATCTCTTGAGGAAAAGAGCTTTGCCGTGTCATTGTGGTCTTACTCGGCTCGAGAAATTAGTCTCTGCAGTTGCGCACACAGAATACCCGGTTTATAAAAAAAAATCTTTTGCAAAAAAAAAAAGAGAATTAACTAAATTCGTGAATGGGGAAAATAAGAGACCAAAAAATTTAATTAAATCTTAAAAATTAGAACCATTCATGTATGCAACATTTGTTGCTTTCTGGTTCCCGCACAACTGCTATATAAGGTAACAACACTCTAACTTGACCATCAAGTACTAGAATGGGACTTGGAAGGTGATCGAGTTTCGACCGGGCCATTCGTGTGGGACCAAATCAAATATAAGTAATTAATATTTCTCTCAGAGCTTCCGGTGTTCATATATAAACCAAATCGGCTACGGCTTACATTACTAAGCCAATTACTTAGTAATTCTTACTAAATTGTTAATAGCCATTGGATTGACAAAATTTCAATCCAATTCAATTCAATGGCTAGTTTTTAGTAGGGGTAATTGTGTCCTATCCAGTTTTTCTGGTTTTAATTAAATTAAATTAATATAATAAATGTTCCCTTTTTTTTAGGGATATTAAAACAAAAACATTTATTAAGCCTTGATTTTCTCTTCCAATTATCTTCTCTCTCACATTGTCACAATTTTATGTTTTACGTTATATTCATCTTTTATTTTTCGTTTTATTCTTCTTCTTCTTCTTCTTCTTCTTCTTCTTCTTCTTCTTCTTCTTCTTCTTCATGTTACATATATATTTCTTTATTTTTCACGCAACTCAAGACTAAAATACGCACTCACGCCAAAAAAATAGACGCCCACGGGTGTTTAAAAAACGGACTCCGTTTGATCCACGCCATTGAAGCACGCCATTGATCATGTCTCGTTATGATGTTGATGAACATGAGACTAAAATCAGTTTTTCATCGTTTAGGACCAACTACCCAATCTTGATATATTCTGTGGTTTCTACTAACCAAAGTCATATTTTTATTTGGTTAGATCGTACTAACCGAAGTTATCTTATTCTCTGGCTACAATAGTGGCCACTAACCATTGATATGCATATGTGTGGTTGGTGACATCTAACCACATTTATGCATAACTATGGTTAGTGGCCACTAACAATTGCTATGCACATCTGTGGTTAGTGACATCTAACCATTGGCATCTAACCACATTTATGCATATATGTGGTTAGTGCCCACTAACCATTGCTATGCATATTTGTGGTTAGATATCACTAACCACAAATGTGAATAACTGTGGTTAGATGCCAATGGTACTTAGTTGTCACTAACCACATATGTGCATTGCAATGGTTAGTGGCCACTAACCATTGGCATCTAACCACATTTATGCATATCTGTGGTTAGTGGCCACTAACCATTGCGATACACATTTGTGGTTAGTGACATCCAACCATTGTGTTAGAAATCAGTGGTTAATGAACGAACTTTTTTCGTGTGAAAAAAAACACTCAGAAAATGGACTGTTTTGGAGAAGAACAAACTCACGGCGACGGCGAAATTACAGACTCACGGCGACGACGAAGTTACAGAGATGGACCGTTTTGGAGAAGAACAGAGAAGAACTCATATAATATACAAGCATTAATATACAGTCCATTTTCTGAGTGTTTTTTTTCACGGCGACGGCGAAATTAAAAGAGAAGTTTTGAGCAAGTGTTTTAATATACAAGCATTAACTTTGTAAACTGGCGATCAGATTTACGATAGCATTAATAACCACAAACCTTCAATACTTTGGTTAGTGGTTTCATAACCTCACTATCACACAACATTGGATATATCCTACTCTACTCCAAAATATGTCCTTCCTAATTCTCTCAAAATAAAACAACGCGACTTCCATTAGTTTTTCATTCTTCCACCATGCTCTACTTCAAACACATGAAATATTCAATCACACATGAACACATTCTAATGGATGTCAATCACTGGTTTTTATTTTAGTAGCCAAACTTCTCAGAAGTTTGGCTACTAAAATATGAGAAGTTTGGCTACTAAAATAAAAACCAGTGAAATACTTTACATTGGTTATTATTGTACTAACCAAGTTATTGAAAAGTTCGGTGATTTTTGTACTAACCAGAGGGCAACTGTACTAAGGTTATTATTGTACTAACCAACTGTACTAAGGTTATTATTGTACTAACCAGAGGGCAACAGTACTAGGGTTAGAATTACTCACCCACATGACCCATCTTTATCCTATCAGGAAATTCAATTATTATTCGACAGTTCAGTAATATCTACCTTATAAATCTTTGACTTTATGTTATTGACTTTACTTTCATAAAAATACAAACAGAAGCCTCATCAAAATGCTTGAATATGTTCTAATTATAAAATAAAGAAGTAGGTGAAGACTCAGCAAAAGGCAATTTTCCAAATTTTATAAATCTGATCTATAACCTCACTATGACACAACATTTGATATAGCCAGACAAAAATAACCAGTGAAATACTTGAAATTGGTTATTATTTTAGTGACCAAGTTATTGGAAAGTTTGGTGATTGTAACAATAACCAGATAATAACTGTAATAGGTTCCAGTGTGAGTCTTTATAATAACTGCAACAATAACCTTCATCAGATTTACTCATTATATGTTCATTGGTTCCACTGTGAGTGTTAAAAATTGTAGCAACAGAGATTTACAATAACCAGAGAACAGACTCACGACGACCTTCATCGGCGAAGTCACAGAGTTGACAAGAGCGACAGACTCACGACGACGGCGACGGCGACGGATGGAACCAGAGCGAGAATGAAGTGTTTCCGAATCAGTATTCTGCGATCTTTGCGTTTCTAAAACGGAGATGGCGACGGCGACGGATGGAACGAAAGATGAAACAAACAGAGATGGAAGCGGCTAACCAAGATCCAGTTTTCTGCGAAGTTTTCGTTTCTAAAACAAACAGAGATGGAAGCGGCTAACCAAGATATCATGATATTTGGATTTCTACATCTTTTCATTGATTTGTGCCTAATTTTCGTTCCTTGATTTGTGCCTGATTTACTTTTCTGAAACTGTCCCGATTTTTCCTCATTCATTTAATTACTCTAATTCTGATTTTTTTTGGTCAATTATTATTATTATATGAATTTACTTAACTAGCCCTTTAGTAATAGTTACTAAACTACTAGCTTAGTACCCTAAGTCATACTCAACCAAATCATATGATATGATATTGTGTAGGACTGTAGGTGACCTCACCTAAGTTTGAAAAAAATATGTTTACGTGGACCGTGTAAATTTTATAAGACTAATTGAGCTATCTACATATCCGGCCAATATCATTATTATATTGGCGTAAATATATGTTTGACTCCTGCAAATATGACCATAATCTATTTAGGCTTTTGTAATTTTTTTTAAATGACCCTTACAAATGTTAAGCGTTTACAGTTAAGCCCCTCTGTTAATCTAACGGAGATGACATCAGTATGACATCATCAATGATTAACAGAGAAAGATTAACAGAGAAAGATTATCGTTTTTGAATCGTGTCAATCTCTCTGTTAATTATTCCATTTTTTTGGAACAGTCCAAAGCAGAAGAGCATCATTTCAATCTTTCTCTGTTAATCATTGATGATGTCATCTCCGTTAGCCACGTCAATTTTTTTGAATGGAAAGTTAACAAATGGGCTTAACTGAAAGCGCTTAATATTTACAAGAGCCATTTTAATTTTTTTTACAAGGGCCTAAATGAATTATAGCCATATTTGTAAGTGACATATATTTAAGCCTATTATATTGTTAAGCATATTATAATGTTATTGCTTGGTTCTGAGAATTTTACGAAGCTCTCAGGTTTGAAAACTAGACAGCACTACCTAGTACTAATTTCTTCATATATATATATATATATATATATATATATATATATATATATATATATATATATATATATATATATATATAAAGTTGTAGTGTTGTTTAAGTTGACTTGATGCTGTTTTTTTCACTGGACTTGATCGTATATAGTAAGTTCATATATAAATACCAAAAGGTTTGAAAGCGAAATTTAAATTTTTCAATGATAACTCCCTCCCTCTCTTTTCTTCAGGACAATAAACCCTTTTCTCAATTTTCTAGATATGCATAAGCTACCTCTTGATGATGACGATATCAATGCGCCAGCTTATGTTAGATCATTTTTTGGATTGAATCTAACCTATCCATGAAGAAATCATATAAATATTGATCTTACGTTAAAATTTTATATTACTTTTAATTTCTAAACATGTATACTAACAAAATTTAACATGTAATATATATATATATATATATATATATATATATATATATATATATATATAAATTGTGATTTTAGTAATATTTGTGAATATTTATAACGAAAAACTATATTTTTTATCACATGAAATTTTCAACATAAGCCGCAGTTGTTTTTTAACAGAAAAATTATTGATAAATAATCCAACTCATTACATCAAAAGAAGAGGGATAGAAACATTGGAATTGTTAGATAAATAGTCGATCTGTCTGATATATATGCAAAGGAGTAAGCTTTATTAAAAGTAATTTTAAATTAACTTTCATTTGTATAAATTGATTTGTAAAAGTGGATTATATGATTTATATTTTAGATTCAGGCTTCTCATACTAAAATTATCTTCTTCAACACCATGCATGCATGTAAGCGGTTTGGACATTTGGTAATGACCAAGATAGTTCGATGAATAGAGCTTCTAGTTTCCTTGGCTGCTAGAAGACAAAATTTGCAAATGGGCCACTCTTTTACCATTGTTTAATTCCTCTTTAATTTCCACCAGTTTAGGATTTGTTTTTAGTAGGTGTGAAACATATTGTAGGTGACGTAATTTGCATTCACATGCTAACTAATATGTTAATTATATATTATATATATAGGGAACTTTCTAACTGCTTAATTAGTATCTTCACCATAATCTCTTCTCTTTCCTCTCATCAAATAATTAGAGAAAATCTTAAACCCTAATTAAGAGAGCTAGATAGATTGAGAAAGATGGTTAGAACCCCTTGCATCAACAAAAATGGACTGAGGAAAGGAACATGGACACCAGAGGAAGACAAGAGGTTGATTGATTTCGTTACAAATTATGGTCACCGAAATTGGCGCCAACTACCAAAGTTTGCAGGTGATTCATTGAATATCTATTTGTACTTCCCAAATAACTGTGAAGAAATTTAGTATATATATAATATATGTTGGTCTTTGTTGATGTTGTGCTATATATATCAGGTCTTGCTAGGTGTGGAAAGAGCTGCAGATTGAGGTGGAAGAATTATTTAAGGCCAGACATAATAAGAGGAAACTACACTCCAGAAGAAGAAGATATCATCGTCAATTTGCTCGCAGTGCTAGGAAATAGGTACTTGTTTTATATATCTTAATGATTAACCATCATTAAATTACTCTCTAATTATTTTCATTTTAATGATCACTACCTCACTATATAGGTGGTCTATGATTGCCTCTCACTTACCTGGAAGATCAGACAACGAGATAAAAAATCATTGGAACGCTCATCTTAAGAAGCGCTTTCAACATAATTCATTAACAAATGAAAAGGCTGAAGCTTCCAACTCAAACCATGACTCCCCAGTTGAAGCCAAGATAGGAATTGATATGGTGGAAATTGCTAACAATGTTTCTGCAGCTCCATGTGAGACCCCTGATCATGCTTCTCCATTGACTGATATTTTCTGCGGTTTACCAATTAGTGACAGCGATGAGAATTTGATTCTGGATGACTTTGATGATTTTAGGGACACAAAAACATATTATTGGACAGAACTCAATTTACCTGACATTTCCTACATCCCAAATGAATTACTGGAACCTTTCGTCAGTGAGCCTGAATCTTCCTATCCAGTTTACGATGTACAAATTTGGGGTTGGGGTTTCTCTGAATAACACTAGCTAGGAATATATATATATATATATATATATATATATATATATATATATATATATATATATATATATATATATATATATATATATATATATATAGTGGCGAAGCCAGGATTTTTCTAGAGCCTGGGCAAGAAAATTTCCCGCCAATTTACATATGACATAATATATAAATAATCATAAAGTGTGCTAAATAGGAGAGATGAAATCTAACCTGTCAATAGAGTGCTAAATAAAATTAGGAGGTAAATGCCCTTTCCGAGACTTCTTTCGGGTGAATGTTCGCATAATATCAACATCTTGAAGTGACTTGAATATCTCCCGCTCGGTGTAACATATCATCAAGTCATTGAACCACTCATCGTTGATCTTGTTGCGTAATTTAGACTTGATAATCTTCATTGCTGAAAAAGCTCTTTCAACGGATGCTGTCGACACCGGCAACAGCAAAGCCAACTCAATGAGTTTGTAGACCAATGGAAATACCAAATGTTTCTGAGTTTGAACCATCTTCATAGCCAAACTTTCAATATCTTCACAAGAAGTAAAGGAAGCATGCATTTTCATGTGATGTACATAATTGTCAAGTTGCTCTCTTATTGTTCCACGATCATCATCAGAAAAGTCAGCATGATAAATATCAGCAAGACGAGCAAGTTTATCAATATCAAACCTTGAAATGCATGAGTTGTGCTTACTATCATGCTTACCAATATGATCTTTAAAGCCTTTAGATGCATGCTTCCAATCTTTAAATCCGTCTTTGTTGAAGACTTGGAAACCTAATGACCAATAGTCACAGAATGCAAAACCCTTATAATGTATTTGTCTTTTTAGAATTTTATGAACCCTTGCAACTGAACCCTTTTGCTGAATGTATGTTCATTCCCTTGTTGTTGTTGAAATGGTTGAAATGCTTTATTATATTTATTGCATGATGGCTTATGATGTAAACATTGATTGTATATGTAAAGAATTGAATTGACGTTCAAAAGAAAAAGAATTGAATTCGAATGAAATGTATTTAATTTTGTATAATTTAATTTTTTTTTATTATTTTTTTAATATTTCCGACGGATTTCCGACGGATTTGCGACGAAAATGTGTCAGCGTTTGCGACGACTTTGCCACGGATATTTGCGACGGGTTTCCGACGACTTTGCGACGGACAAATTTGCGACGAAAAACTCCGTCGGAAAAAAATTTGTGACGAGCGATTTTGCGACGACTTTTTGTCCGTCGGAAAGTTCGTCGGAAACGTCAATTTCCGACGAAAATCGCTGCATTTGCGACGGAAATTGCCGTCGGAAATCGTCGATTTTCTTGTAGTGATACCCAAAGTGCCCGGCCCTCCCGGGCGACTTAAAGAGAAAGCAATAGAAACAATAAGCTGCATCCTTGGACTCACTGTATTCAATCCATGTATAACTCTTATACCATGAACTACAAAATGCTCTTGAATACTTCCCAAATTGAGTACGAGGGAAATTTGTCAAATTTGGTTGCGTTGGACCCTTCAATATATGCGCCCTCCTCACTTGGTCTTGAATCTCCGGAGCATACTCATCAATTTGTTTCCTACATCCTGGATCACGCACAATGTCATTTGGATTAAACTCATTGGCCGCATTAGGGGGCGTTTCTTCTACTTCGGCTTCCGGTTGCACAACATTCGCATTCTCAATAGAACTTCTAGGTACCAAAAACCTCCTCATCTAACAAATTTTATGATCCAAAAAAAGAAACTATGTAATCACAACATATATTATAAGATTATAATCACAATTCACAACATATATTATAGAACTTCCGGTTGCACAACAAATAATCACCCAAGTAAACCTTTCAACATATATTATAAGATTATAATCAACTAAAAGACACCATTTTAACAAGGCAAGACTTCTAATGGAATTGATATAACAACAGCCTGATACATGCTTGTGCCGTGATTCAAAAAGAAACCTCACTAATTCATCAAAATTCAATTTGGAAATCAATTCCACAATTCATCAAAATTCATAAACATGCAACAATTTAACGAAACCTCACTAATTCGCTTCCTAATCACCCAATTTGCTTCAACCCTCAAAACCCCCAATTTGGAACCCTAACTCACCAATTCGCTTCCAATGGCAAATCGAACTTCCATACTCGCTCAATCTAGCTTGGGCTCGCTCCTAATCCTCTAGGAAACATCATGCAACCAAAGATCTCATCTCACCTCACTCTCTAAACTCATAAATTCGAAACTTCAAAGAAAGAGGAAAAAAGGAATAAGCTTACCTAGCTATGGAGGATGAAAAATGGAAGGGAAGGTGAGGTTGATGACTTGAAACCTAGAGTGTGGTTGATGAAGCTTCTCTTCTTCTTCTTTCTTCTTTCCTCTTTCTTTTCCTCTCTCTTTTCCTCTTCTTCTCTCGACCTCTCACTTTCTCTTCTCACTTTCTATTCTTTTCTTTTTCCTTTTTTAACAATATTTAAGTGAGGTTGTGGGGGAAATTACCTCTATGCCCTCACTCAATCCCTACTCTTTTACATTGGGCTGGACCATTCTTTTTTTATTTCACACCCACTGTTTTACTATTTTTGCCCCTGGTTATGACTAAAAATCAGCTATTGGGTTGGGGGCTTTACAAACAAAGTAGAAGTTGAGCCCGGGCGCGTGCCCGGGCTGGCTGGGCCTTGAAATCGCCACTGTATATATATATATATATATATATATATATATATATATATATATATATATATATATATATATATATATATATATATATATATACACACACACACATGTACATATATAAGCTTACTTTGTGGTTTTGTAGTCTTCAATTTGACACAACTTTTTTGTTCTGAATTGTGTTAATTAGGCTCACGATTGTTTCTCTATGTCAAAACTTATTTGATTTTAAGTACTTGTCATTTTTCTTGAGGATGCATGAAAGAAAAGCAAGTTAACAAATGGGTATTACAAGTCCAGGAAACGGTTTGTTAACTTGCTTTTCACCAAGTCTGTATTGAACAATGCGGTCTATCAAAAATATTAATAAAGTTGGTATGCTAAAGCTTGGGTGGAGCTTCATTTCCGCCAAATTACAATGGGCTCTTCTTTGAAGGCTAGAGTCTATAAAAATAATAAGTGAGGCGGTTATCATGTCTCTTCCTCCATTTGGCTTGGGTTTAAACCTTATATTTATGATATTATTGAGCATTTAACTTGGAAGCTTGGGAATAGTGTAAGGATAAATTTTGAACAATAATACTAATTTCAAAAATACTAATTTCAAAAACGAAAAATGAAAACAAAAATCCCTAAAATACTAATTTCAAAATCCCTAACATTTTAAAAATCCCTAACATCTCAAAAATACTAATTTCAAAATTTATGCATAAATAAAATATATAAAAATGAAAAACATGTCCTACTAACCTTTTTTTTAGATAAGCAAATGCATTAAGGGGCGCGCACACGGGGTGCACCAATCCCTTACACCTAGGGGCCTCATTAAAACCTCTGAGGGCCAAAACCCAATGGGAAAAAGAGCCGACTACATTGTTCAATACAAAACGGTCGTTCGATAACAAAACGAAATTACAAAGAAAGTAGACATCCCATAGGACAATTATACCAATCCGACCACCCCTCCCCACAAGCTCTCCCTTGCCTATCCTTGAACCAAGCCCAAGCGCAATCCTTTATACCCGAAATCAATCCCGGAATTGTAGCAACCTCCCCTTTAAAAATTACCTTATTTCTTGTCAACCAAATATTCCAAATTACCGCCAGCCATATAAGATGTTTAACTCGCTTTTGTTTCTCCCCTTTAATCAGCTTCCCAAATGCCATAAAATGAGCCTGAATACCCTCCTCTTCCACAAAAGGAACGCCCAGCCAACCACATACATGCTGCCATATCGTTTTTGCGACTCTGCAATTTAGAAAAATATGTTTAACCGTCTCATCTTCGTTTAAGCATAGCACACAACATTTATCAGCATCGTCCCTCAACACTCCTCTACGAATCAGCGCATCTCTCGTAGCTATTTTGTTGATCAACACACGCCAAGCAAAGATAAGCGTATTGGAAGGAGCATTGTTCTTCCATAAATCCAGCCACATAGCACGCTGCAAATCAGCAACAACCACCCCTCCACCTGCAAAAAAATCACACAACCACGCATAACAATGCTACACCGTAAAGCCTTTGGCAGCGTCAAGTAACCAGGACCAGCGGTCATCTGCTGTCGCGTCTGGTGTAATCGAAAGCAGCATTTGCTGCAGATACTCAAAATTCTGCTCCTCATTTGGTAGCAATTCCGTGACCACGAGCCCATCTCTTCGATCACGGCATCCTTGATGTTACAGGAGCTGTAAATTGTTGGAAATAACTCAGAAAAACTATCCCTCCCAAGTCACCTATCATTCCAAAATTGCACCATATTTCCTCTTCCCAATTTAATTTTAACTATATCATCAAACCATCCGTCAACCAAATTTGTACCGTCCCCCAATAGGCATAAATCCCTCCACCAAATAGAAGTTTTCCCCATTCTCTCCCAAATTCTTGTGCACTAGGCCACCTACCTTTCAACCCATATCGCGCAACCAAAATGTCTTTTCATAGAGAGTTTCCTTCTTCCACCAATATCCTCCATCTCCATTTTATTAGAAGAGCAAGATTAAATGCTTCTAGATTTTTAATACCGAGCCCGCCTTTTTCTTTTGGTGTACAAATGGTATCCCCACTCACCCACACCATATTTTTATTCTCTCCATTACCTCCCCACAAGAATCTTCTTTGAAGCTTTACAATATCTTCGATCACCCTTTTTGGAGCTTTGTAAAATGAAAAAAGATAAAGCGGAAGTGAAGCTAAAACTGAATTTATAAGTGTTAGCCGCCCACCAATGGATAATTGTCTACTTTTCCAACTATTGAGTCTTGGTTTAATAGAATCAATGACCGGTTGCCAAGTGCTAAACAACCTCGGATTTGCTCCAACCGGCACACCAAGAAACTTGAAGGAAGTTGACCCCACTCTACACGAAAGGAATTGAGAAATCCCCTCCAATATCCTCTCCTCCATCTTTATGCCAACCACATTACTCTTCGCAAAATTTACTTTCAATCCCGACACTAGTTCGAATGTTCTGAGGATTGCTTTCAAGCACCACACACTTTTTTCTCCTTCATCACAAAAAAATATGGTATCATCCGCAAATTGTAGCAACTCAACCGCGAGAGTATCGTTTACTTTAAACCCGTTTAAATTGTTGGACTCTACCCCTTCCTCACGAGACTAGCTAAGCCTTCACCTGCAATTAGGAATAAGAATGGAGCTAATGGATCACCCTGTTTTAGCCCTTTTTGCGCCACAAATTCATCTGTTGGGCTGTCGTTGACTAGGACCGAAATGGAATTAGATGAATAACATGCACGCATCCAACACCTCCATCTCTTACTAAAACCCAACCTCCTCAACATATAATCCAAATACGACCAACTCAGGGAGTCATAGGCCTTTTCAAAATCCGTTTTCAGGACCACACACTTTCGTTTTTTCCTCTTTGCCATGTCCATAATTTCATTTACAACGACCACCCTATCTAGAATATTTCTCCCGACTATGAATGCATTTTGCCCATTTGAAATCACACCCTTGATCACCTTTTTTAATCTCCCCGCAAGAACCTTGGCAAGCATCTTATACATTGATCCAATGAGAGAGATCGGTCTATACTCCCCTAGCCCTTGCGGGTTACTAGCTAGTCTTGGGAATAAGCGCAAGGAAGGACGCACTTATCGCCTTAGGAAGTTTCGCTAGCCTACTAACCTTAAACAGTGAAACCATGGCAAAAGGAGGGTGGTGCGGTGGCCAAATGATGGTGGTGGTGGTCTAAAGCACCGGTTCGAAGTTAGGTGCAAAGAGGAGAACAATGGCGCGGTGGATGGTGGTGGCGCGGTGGGAGAGAAGAAGAGAGAAGAGGAGGGAACAATGGAAATTGGTGGACGGTGGTGGCGTGGTGGATGGTGGCGCGGTGGGACAGTGGGAGAGAAGAAGAGAGAAGAGGCGAGAAAGTGAGAGAAGAGAGAAGAAGAGGAAATTTGAGAGTGGTTCGGATATAAAAAAAAGTTAAAATTAGCGAGGGAAAATCCGTTGCTAATCATTTCACGAGTTCCAAGGAACTGCAACGGTCAGATGTAACTTGGCGAGGGAAATCTGTCGCTAATCACCTCGAATTTCATGCTTTTTTTTCAAAATTTCGCTCTCAATTAGTGAGGGTCAACAAAATCCGTCGCTAATCACCTAGAATTCCGTCACTAACTGCTTGTCCATCGCTAAATCCATTGTTTGTCGTTAAATCCGTCGCTACCAAGTGTATTACCGACGAAACCACCATCTGTCGCTATAAGTCCGTCACTAATGAGTCTTTTTTTTTGTAGTGGAATTATATATATATATATTCTACTTCAGGTGACTTGACTTTTAAGGATTCTTTTATCTTTCAAAACCCTGCAGGGCAAGTGGTGCCTTGGACCAAGACAGTTTGGAAGAATTTTATCCCACCTTCTAAATCCTTTATTTTCTAGAGGATCCTCCATAATAAGATGCCAACAGATGATCAACTTTGGTATAGAGGATGCACTGTTATTTCTATGTGTAGCTTATGTGGTAATGCTTTAGAGACTTCTCAACATCTCTTCATGGCCTGCCCTTTTGCCCAGAATATTTGGAGTTGACTTAGAGGCATCCTGAGTATCCATAATGATAAATCTTCTTTTCAGAAAATTTTAGCCTTGACTTCTCATGGATGGAACCCTCAGTTGTGTGAAATTGTGTCTGCTGCTATTGTTATAATATTTTTTGGGTTATTTGGTACTGTATGAATCAAGCTTGATTCGATAATCATGTGATCCCCTTACACTCGACTATCAACTTAATCCTTTCCAACGTGGTCTTAGCAGGAAATGCTTCTAAATCTTCAATATCCTCCTCTGTTGCAGAGTTTATGATTATAAAGGCCTTCAATGTCATTGGTAATTACAAAAACTCTCCAAATATCAAAGAGGTTATTGGGATTCCCACTGCTCCCTACATGATAAAATACAATATAGATGGTGCTGCGAAAGGTTGTCCTGGACCAGCTACATGTGGTGCTATTTTTAGAGACAGAAGTGTTGCTATTTTTGGTTGTTTTTCGGCCTCTATCGACAGTAGTTATGTGCTACATGCTGAAATTATGGGAGCTATGTTTGCTATAGAAATTGCTTTGGATAAAGGTTGGAAAATAGATGGAATAAGCTTTTAAAAAAATATCATTTGTAGTAGGCTATAGATACAACCGACTCTAAATGTGGGCGAGATGACAATTTAACAATTAAGTTGAAGATTACGAGTTTCTGTGCAACATCCGGAGTTGGTTGTTTCTATAACTAACTTCAAATGTGCTGTGAAACTAACATTTAGAGTGGTTTTTTCTATAACCAATTAACTCCAAACGTTAGTGTCAGAACACATTTGGAGTCGGTCATAAAAACAACCAACTCCAAATCCCTTTTTAATCATCAAAAGTACAGTTTTCTTTGTGTTTTCACGACATTTGTCTCCTCATGCTCTAGTCTCTCTTATCTCTTGCGCAGTCCATTTGTTCTCACCTCACGGTTGCTTGATCCATTGTCAGTCTCACCTCCCATCATTCTCGTCTCTCCCTCATTGGTCTCTAGTAAGTGTTTATGTCAAATGTGAGAACAACTTGTTGGTGGGAATAATGCTGCAACTAAGAAGAACAATCAAACATAGAAAATCATTAGTAAAATTAATTGTGAATAACATGTAAAATAAATAACAACGAGAAAGTGAGTTTATCGTTGCACAAGACTCCAATGCGTGTATAACACTAAGCTTTAGGTTCGATTCGCCCCCACCAATCACTCTAGATTGGATGCAATAGGATGAACAGCGAATCCTCTTCAGGATACAATGGAGTTCCTTGACATGGTTTGCACACCCACACCAAGCGTATCGATTTATGGTAGTTTACGGAATAAAGTTTCCTCAATTACTCTCGTGCACTAGAGAAAAGAAGAAATGACTTAGATATTAATTTTGGCAGAATTTTGGATCATGTAAACATGAAATTCGTGTTCTATTCTCTCTGCCCAAAAGTGTCTCTATTTATAGAGAAACTCATGCCAATTGGTGTAGGGAAACAACTCTTGAAAAAGGTCTTTGCAATGTTCAATCGGAACCATTAAATTCGATCCGCGTTGTTTCAATGACACAATGTTACTATTGGCCAAGTGGTTAGCGCTTGCGCCTCTTCATTATAGAAACAAAAAGAATAGGATGCAAGAATCGAACCCGAGCCACACAAGCAAAAGTACCACAACACAACCATTGTACCAAACGCATATACATGTCACTGTGATGCCATTAATGTTATCTAACCATTGCAATTTTCCAAATATATTTTGGAAATTTCTCCAACATCAAATACTCGCAATGGTTGTTTATTTCATTTATAAATATTATTATTACCATGTAATATCAATTGATGATAATCTTCCCTTTTTGGTTGTGGTGACTATAACATAGTGTTTCCAGCACCAGAGGCATCTACCCACATCAAAATCTCATATCCATGCATATAACTACTTTTGAAGGGACATCATTTCTCCAAAGCTTATTTAGAGCCTCCATCAGGTTCGAGTCCAACACAACCTATTACAACCTAGGAGTCCATCTTCTTCTATCTTTTTCTCCCTACAGAGAGATAGATGCCTTTGTTGGCTTTTTAAGCAAAAACTCTAAAAACTCTAACAACTATTTTTCAAAACAGAAAATAGCCGTTGGAAGTTACAAGGTCCCTGTTTACAGTTTTTTTGTACAAGCTGTGAAAGTTAGTTACTAACTAACTACTAGTTTGTTAAACTGTTTAACAAACTGAGATTGTTAGCTACAACAAACTCTATCTAACAGCTATGTTGACCAGAGAAAGCTATAAATACATATGTACAAACATAGAGAATCACAAGAGTGATACAATCAATAAAATTTTACATTGCATTCAGTTTTCATAATTTCTTCTCTGCGCCCTTTCTTCTTTTTTCTTTGTAGTTGCTGAGTTCTCTAACTCCATCAACAAGTGGTTGATGATCTTGCAAAGCATAAAATACAGAGTTAGTGTGTTTTATTTGTGAGAAGTGTGAGTGAAAGAAAAGAGTAACAGAAGAGAAAAAAGAAAGAAATATACCTGTGTAAGTTTCTGTGTATTCAAAGTGTTGAAGCTCAGAGTGATCAACAAACAGCAATTCAGAGTGCATGCAAACAGAAATCCAGCAAAGGGTTAAAGGTTGTATGCGAAGAAACAGAATCATAACTGAAATAGAGAAATAGAGAGAAAGAAGGTGAGGTTATACCTTCTGGTGCTCGTGAATCTCTGAAATCTTCACAGGTGGTGAAGATCTATACACACTCAGTGCTTGAAGGGTACTCACAGCAAACAATCAACACAAACAGTTAGGGTTTGTGTTGAAAAATCAAAGACAGATTCAAAATAAGAAGAAAACAGCAAATAGAAGGTTGTATTACCTTCGTTGATCTATTCGTTGAAAAACCCAGCACCAAGAACGCTGAAAGAGAAACAGGAACAGATTAGGGTTCAAAACAAATCAAAACGAAACAGAAGGAAGAAGGCTGTGTGTGAGTTATACCTTCGCGTGTAGGTCTGTGTGTGAATCGTTTATCGTTTTGGTGAGTATTCGCACATACAACAAGGAACAACACAGATTCAGCGTTTAAGAAGAGAAAGAAATTAAAAAAATCAAAGGTGAAGAGAAGGAGCTTTCGTATCTTACCAGTGTCTGAGTAGAGGAGAAGGAAGATTTAACGCATTTGCAGCTTCAATCTTCCAAAATCAGCATCTGGAACGAAACCCTAGCAGAGGGTTATAATAGACGAAGTGGTGAAGAACGACGGAATATCAAGAAACGCATGAGAAGTTCTTGAAACAGTAGCTGATTATTTAGGGTTTGCACTTAAATACTCTGGGCAATAAGTCGGGTCCGTGTTGACCCGTAGAAGGATCCGATCAGTTCCGCAAAACCCATCTCAGTATTTTTGTTTAAACAGGCAAGGCAAGTGAAGGTTGGTCTGGGCCAGAAATTTGACCTTCTGATATTTGCACCCCAGCTTTGTTTTCATACACCCCTGTAGAGTAAAAACAAGAAAGTTGGTCAAATTACAACATGGTATCAATGAGCTAGTTACAATCCAGGGAAAACAGGAAAATTTCTAACTCTATCTCTTTATTTTAGATTTCTTTAAGGTTCTTGTTAAGTGTCAAGAAAAAATTTCTATAAAATAGCAAGTGGCTGTGTGTGAATTTTTTCTTTAAAGTTTCTTTAAATCTTTCCTACTTTTAAAGCCTGCACAGTGTGAAACTGTGCAGCAGCAGTGACTAATTGGTTTTGTGTTTAAAAGGTTTCAGTTTGTAAGATGACAAGTACAGGTTTAAACATACAAGTCCCTAAATTGGATGGGAAAAACTATGACAGATGGTGCATTCAGATGAAGGCAGTTCTTGGTTGTCATGGGGTTTCGAGGATTGTCAAAAATGGCTTTGAGCCATTGGCTGAAAATCCTACTCCTGCCCAAATTGACATCTTTAATGAAAATGAGCAAAAGGACTTCAAAGCTATGTATCTCATTCATCAAGGATGTGATGAAACCAACTTTGATAGGATAAGGAACCTAGAGACTTCTAAGGCTGCCTGGGATGCCTTAGAACAGTACTACACAGGGGCTGCTCCTATTGAAGAAGAGAAGTTACAGGCTCTAAGAGCTCAATATGAAACACTAAGGATGAAGGAAGGGGAGTGTATTTCTGACTTCTTTATAAGGTTAAAGAAGATCACTAATACTGGGGAAACTCTTACAGAAAATGTGATCTGTAAGAAAGTCCTAAGGTCATTGACTAAGAAGTTTGGATGGGTAGTCAACAGTATTGAAGACACAACCTTACCAGATGACTTTAAAGTGGAGGAGCTTCAAGCAAAGCTTGAAGCAAAGGAACTAAGAATCAATCTGCTAGAAGGTGAAGAAGAAGATGACCAAGCATTATTCACCAAAGCTAAGGGTAAGAAAGGAGCCACAGGCAGCAGCCAATCAGGTAAGCCTAATTGGTCTAAAGGTAAGGCAGGTAAATCTAACCCTAAATCTGATTTCAATAAGGGAAATAGCAATGCATCTAAAGGCAAAGATAAGTCTAAAGTGCAATTCTACAGATGCGATAAGTATGGGCACTATGCTACTGAGTGCCCTACTAGAAAGGGCTCTAAGTCCAAAGAAATTGAAAGTGAAACCAATGTGGCTAGAGAAGATTCTGATTCAGAATTTGATCCTGTAGCTTTTAGCATGATTATTGATGAACTAGTGGAGATAGAAACTATGGAAGTTTCTGAGATCACTGGTGAATTAGAAGAAACAGAAACTAAGGAAGTTTCTGTGGCTAAAATTGAACCAGAAATAGAAACTAAGGTAGTTTTTGTGTGTTCTAAAGCTGAAACAGAAACTAGGGTAGTTTCTGTGAACTCTGAAACTGTGATTTCAGAAATTGTGATTTCTAAATGTGTAAATTTAGAACTTGTGAGTTCTGTGACTGAACCTAAGACAGAAACTAAGGAAGTTTCTGTGGCTACTAAAATGGAAAGACCTATGGGAACTGGCACTATTTGTGTGCTAGGAAAATAGCCTTTGGAAAGGCTGAAATTTGAATTGAATGACAGATTGTATGCCGCATAATCATCTATGTGTAGACCATTTAATGTGTTGATATTATGTGGTAGTAGTTATGTTCTAACTTGTGTAGATGAATATTCAAAACTATGGGTCTATCTAATCAAAACCAAAGGGGAAGCTTTGGTGTGTTTTAAACTGTTTAAGGAAATGGCTGAGAGACAAGGAAGCTGTCCTAAGGAGAGAAGCAGCCTTAAAGACCCTATGAAGAGGAAACTTGACATTGAAGAATCTGCTACACCAGATTCAGAACCATTGGACTATGGCTCAGCAGAAAGGCAAGTGGCTGACTGGTTTACAAAAATTCTTAAGGGGAAGGTATTAGTTAAGCTTAAAAGGAGAGATAGGATTGGTTGCCTTCTAACTAAGAAAGCAACCTCTAAAGCTACTGCATGGGGACTTGTCCCAGGTTGTTCATGTTCTACTGCTAGTCCAGGGGCATGTCCTGATGATTTATACTCTCTCTAAGCCTAAATCCCTCTAGGCTTAAGGAAGGGTTATAGTTTTTAGGGTTTAGCTTAAGGAAGGGTGTTGGCTTTTTAAGCAAAAACTCTAAAAATTCTAACAGCTATTTTTCAAAACAGAAAATAGCCATTGGAAGTTACAAGGTCCCTGTTTACAGTTTTTTTGTACAAGCTGTGAAAGTTAGTTACTAACTAACTACTAGTTTGTTAAACTGTTTAACAAACTGAGTTTGTTAGCTACAACAAACTCTATCTAACAGCTATGTTGACCAGAGAAAGCTATAAATACATATGTACATACATAGAGAATCACAATAGTGATACAATCAATAAAATTTTACATTGCATTCAGTTTTCATAATTTCTTCTCTGCGTCCTTTTTTTTCTTTGTAGTTGCTGAGTTCTCTAAAACCATCAACAAGTGGTTGATGATCTTGCAAAGAATAAAATACAGAGTTAGTGTGTTTTATTTGTGAGAAGTGTGAGTGAAAGAAAAGAGTAACAGAAGAGAAAAAAGAAAGAAATATACCTGTGTAAGTTTCTGTGTATTCAAAGTGCTGAAGCTCACAGTGATCAACAAACAGCAATTCAGAGTGCATGCAAACAGAAATCCAGCAAAGGGTTAAAGGTTGTATGCGAAGAAACAGAATCATAACTGAAAAAGAGAAATAGAGAGAAAGAAGGTGAGGTTATACCTTCTGGTGCTCGTGAATCTCTGAAATCTTCACAGGTGGTGAAGATCTATACACAGTCAGTGCTTGAAGGGTACTCGCAGCAAACAATCAACACAAACAGTTAGGGTTTGTGTTGAAAAATCAAAGACAGATTCAAAATAAGAAGAAAACAGCAAATAGAAGGTTGTATTACCTTCGTTGATCTGTTCGTTGAAAAACCCAGCACCAAGAACGTTGAAAGAGAAACAGGAACAGATTAGGGTTCAAAACAAATCAAAACGAAACAGAAGGAAGAAGGCTGTGTGTGAGTTATACCTTCGCGTGTAGGTCTGTGTGTGAATCGTTTATCGTTTTGGTGAGTATTCGCACATACAACAAGGAACAACACAGATTCAGCGTTTAAGAAGAGAAAGAAATTAAAAAAATCAAAGGTGAAGAGAAGGAGCTTTCGTATCTTACCAGTGTCTGAGTAGAGGAGAAGGAAGATTTAACGCATTTGCAGCTTCAATCTTCCAAAATCAGCATCTGGAACGAAACCCTAGCAGAGGGTTATAATAGACGAAGTGGTGAAGAACGGCGGAATATCAAGAAACGCATGAGAAGTTCTTGAAACAGTAGCTGATTATTTAGGGTTTGCGCTTAAATACTCTGGGCAAGAAGTCGGGTCCGTGTTGACCCGTAGAACGATCCGATCAGTTCCGCAAAACCCATCTCAGTATTTTTGTTTGAACAGGCAAGGCAAGTGAAGGTTGGGCTGGGCCAGAAATTGGACCTTCTGATATTTGCACCCCAGCTTTGTTTTCATACACCCCTACAGAGTAAAAACAAGAAAATTGGTCAAATTACAACAGCCTTAACCAGTAATTTTTCCAAAAGTGCGAACAAAAGTTTCATTTCATCCAATTCTTCCTCCCATTGCCATACCCACTTCTAGTGTTCGTTGACCCCGGCCTCCATATTTATGTCTTTCAAAACATAAATATCCCACCTTTCCTAGAGCACACGTTTGATTGAAACCAACATATCCACCAAATATAATCATTTTTAGCAAAAATGAATTCATTTCTACACATGATTTTCTTTGCAAAAAGGCATACACGAATGCAGGTGATGAGTAATTTTTGCCATATAGCATATCGCTCATATAGACACCTCCATCTCTATTTGCTTAATAGAGCGATGTTGAAGCACACTTTCACCCAACACTCAACAACTAATAAAAAATCTAACATACTGATGGACCTAAAGATAAAATTAGGATGAACTTTTTTTAATTAGTTTAATTTTACTTATAAAAATTCTCAGTTGTTCATAATTTGTTTCCTATTTGAAGATTTAAATCATATTTAACTAGTTAGATACATGTGCATTCGTATAGGTTACTTTGTTTTCACACATTTTTTGAAGTTATAAAAATTTATATTGTGACACACATAATTAATTTTTTAGTTCTCTAAAAATACAGAGAAATATTATGCGGTCAAAATAAATATGTCAAATGCAATAAAATTCTACTAACAATAATGCTTCTCCACCTTGACTTAAAATAAATTTTTCATTTATAAAAATTAAATATGTTGATAAATAAAAATATAACAAATTATATCCTGTAATTATAAAAAAAAATAAATAAAGACATTATTTAAGAAGAAATATAAAAAATAACTCTACCGACAATAGTCATATTTTCTGGACATTTATCGAGAAAATTTTTAAAAAATAAGTATACAAAAAATTATGTTGACTCAAAAGAAAAATATTTATTTATGGAAAACAAAGACACTTATATAAAAGCAAAATATAAAAAACAAATATATTAACGACTTATAATATTTTCGTTTTAAGATATTTTAAAGACAATGAAATTGTAGTGAACAGATAATACTTCCTCAAAGGGACTCAGAGACTAATTATCTATTTGTGCAACACAAAAACATTATAATTAAAGACTAAATAGAAAAAATAATTATTGCCACAACTTGTAATGTTTCTACATCAGTAGTTAAAAGTAATATGAAATTTACACAAAGAACATGAAATGTTTACCCAACAGAAATCAAAAGCAAAATTAATATACATTTGTAAGGGCAAAATATATAAAACGATTATTCCGACAATCAGGAATATTTTCTTGGGGGACTCAAAACAATATAATTATTAATAAAAAACAAATTATTTATTTAATTATAAAAAGTAAAGATATCTATAAATGCCAAATAGAAATATAATTATGCTAATAATATGTAATTGTACGTTTCCCACCGGTCGAGACTCAAAAGAAAAATAACCATTTATAAAAAGTAAAAACATATTCCTGAAGTACGTATACTATAAAAATAATTATATCGACAACAATAACATTTTCCTGTTGGGACCCAAAAGAAAAATTCGAGAAATTTTTGCATTTTTTCTTGAGGTGTACCCGATATTGGGAGATCTTTTGACATAGTTTTAACTCTATTTTGGCACTGGTTTCAGGCCTTACAAATTGATTATTGGTTCAGGGACCAATTTACAAATTGCCAATTAATATTACGTCAGTGTTCTTATCGATTTCTTTATAGGTAGGAAGTCGATCAAACACAAGCAAGATAGACAATAATAGTCGTGAATGAGAAATGATCAGTATAGAGATTAAGAGAAATGGTTCTGGATCAATATGTGAGTCGATCCCAAAACTGTGAGATCCTTTCATTAGCCTCTGGAGGTGATATTTATAGTACAATGAGTGATTATTACTAATTATTACACATTATGGCCATTGCGGTCGTTACAAGACAACAAGGAGGAAGACCAGGAATATGCCATAAATACTTTGACTGCCAGCCGAGCGGTTAGGGAAAGGATCTCTACGGCCAGCCGGTCGATCCACTGGGCGCGATCCTTCTCTTTCGACCGGGCAATGTTTGGCCGAGCTCGTGTGTTCACCGGCCGGTCCGGTTGGGAACAGTCAGCATTGGCTAATTATAATGTAACAAGAGGACCTATTACAACTTTAGTTTGGGACCTATTAAAAAAATTTAAATAGTTCAGGTACCTATTAAAAATTCTCCAATTAGTTTAGGGACCTATAGAGTAATTAAACATGTTATCTTATCATTAAGAGACCGTTGAAGGGAGAGTGTTAAAAAGAGCCTTGTCATCACTCATACTAATTTATATCGGTTCATATAATTGATTAACTAAAAAGAGCCTTGTCATCACGCAATGCTGCTGGTTCTTGGATTGTTGGCTTTGCTCGCACTTTGGGTTTGGCTACACTACAAAAAATAGGGTATTAAACTGCTGTTTTTCTCTCACTAATAGTAATTAGCGACGGATTTAGCGACGAACCGGTTCTCTCGCTAAAAACCTTGACGCTAATGAATTTAGCGACGGATTTTGGCACCTTTAGCGACGGATTTAGTGAGGGAAATCCGTCGCTAAAAGTGGCCCAGTCTTCAATAATCTGCAACGATCAGAGTGGCACATTTCCCCAAGATTAGCGAGGGAAATCCGTCGCTAATCGGATTTAGTGAGGGAAATCCGCCGCTAATCGGATTTAGTGAGGAAAATCCGTCGCTTAAAGTGGCCCAGTCTTCAATAATCTGCAACGGTCAGAGTGGCACATTTCCCCATGATTAGTGAGGGAAATTCGTCGCTAATTAGCGACGGACATCCGTCGCTAATTAGAGACGGACATCCGTCGCTAATTCAAAACGAAAATTTCGAATTTCCCGCCTTGTCAAATCCGTCGCTAAAGGTGCCAAAATCCGTCGCTAAAGACCTTGTAAACAACCAAAGTCTTTTCCGTCGCTAAAGCTGCCAAAATCCGTCGCTAATGATGTTTTTAGCGACGAACCATGAATCCGTCGCTAATAGGTGTTTTTTTTTTGTAGTGCTAATGTTCATGTGGCTGAATTGTGGAGTGTTTTTGTGAGATTGCAGCTGGCTTACGACAGGGGCTTTAGGTGTGTTGACCTCAATCTAGACTCCGATTCTGTTGTCAAGGGGATTTCTGGGACTTGTACTGGTAGTTCTGAAGGACGTAGTCTCGTTTGTCGTATTTGACAGTTGCTGGCTTTGGATTGGACGGTTACTATCAAACATGTCTATAGGGAAGCTAATAGGGTGGCTGATGATGTTGCTAATTTGGGATGTAGCTTGATGGAGAACAATCCTGATGTGCTATTCGAGACTCCTCCTGATAGTGTTAGGCAGTATGTTGCTGATGATGTTATTGGAGTTTCTACTCGTTTAATTTCAGTGTAATCGCTTTTGGGCTCATCGCCCCCTTTTTATATCAAAAAAAAATTAAGACAGCATAAAATGATTAAAGCTAAAAAAAAAACTACCCCACTTGCAATAAGTCAAAAACGACACGAATATGCACAAAGGTATTAGTAATCTCCACCCTAATTAAGGTTGAAACGACAGGGTTTTTTTTTGTGAGAGTTGAAATGACAGGGGTTTATATTACATCCACTATACAACTGATGGATGAATAAAAAAAATAACAAAATGTTTACAACAAAAGAAAAATATCCAAGAATCTAACTAGATAAAAGAGAAAGGTTAAAAAAATATTGCATAACTAAATAAACATTGCATGATATATGCATAACATGAAAAATATAAAACTTGTTCTATATATAAGAAAAAAAATAAGTATTCGCTTTTTCCATTTAACGTGACTTTCTTCCTTACATTTGCCTAAAAAAAGGTATTTGCAAGTTGCAACTATTTAACCAGTTCCTTAGCATCCTTTTTCAGCACCTACTTTGTCCCTCCGAGGCTCCGATCTCCCAGTATTCATTAAATTCAATTCAGGTTGAAATATGTAGATAACGCCATTTCAATGCAACATGCATGCCAGGCCCATAATCATAGATTCGAACAAAGCGATACCCAAAAGAATGTGCTTCCTGTCCTTTGAAAGTCTTAACTGTTTTTCTCAAGTCCCATGGTTTTGAATTATCAGTGTTTCAAGCGAAAGAACATTAAAGAAGTCTAATGAGAAAAAAATAATCTGAAAGAGTGATGTGAAAAAGTCATCCATTGCCTTTAAAAAAAAAAGAAGAAAGTCAAATGACAGCAAAGAATCTACGGCTTGACTATAATAGCTATATTGATCAAGAATATTGCTCATATGATATATATCTATATATATAACATTCGAGAATAATCTCTCATAAATGTTATTCCAAGTGTCATCTCATCGATTGCTTAGCATTAATGATGTTATTTTAATTTTTAATTAATTTAATGTAATAAATATAAAGGATCCTACAATAAGTATGCAATTTAAATTAGGAAAGTTATTAACATAAACATTAAATAGGAACCCAGAGCGTGGGGTTCAGCAGTTGGGGCTGAATCTCCCTTAATCAAGGGTCGGGGGTTCGATTCCCGCCTTGGGTACGGAGCAGTGTTAAAAACTCTGGGCCAGCTGTCCTGCCCCTCGAGGCACCTTCAATGAGCGAGAGATTAGTCACTGCTGTCCGTGCGGTGGATACTCAGGTTTACCAAAAAAAACATTAAATAGGAAATTTATGTACTTCCTTAATCCTAATCTCAATAATTGTATTTGATATTCCCATTTCATGAGTATTATTATTGTTCATAAAAATATTTAATTTTACAATTATCATTCTTTCTCATCGTTTAAAATGTGAGTGGTTCTCCTTAATATATACTTGGTGGCCAATAAGTAATTTGAATTATTTCAAACTACAATGACATCTCTAGTTGTTTAGAAGCATTTTCCTCATAATTTTGAATTGAATGTGATGATGATATCTTGGATTATTTGTCATTTCTCTTAGTCATACCGAGTTATTTATTTCTGGTTGCAAGAATTATTTGTCTTTGCAAAAATATTGTTGCAAAAATATTGAATGTGATGATGATATCTTGGATTATTTTCCATTAAGCTAACAGATGCCACACTGGCAGTTAACTGCTGATGTGGCATCTTAATTGTCCAATATGACGTGTCATTCATTTAATGATGTGGCAAACAGGGACCAAATTGAAACTAAAAAAAACATAAGGGACCAAATTGACAAAAAACATCCCATCTCCATCTTCATCTTCCCTCGTAGAGCAGTTAACTGCTAGCGTGGCATCTGTTAACTTAATTGACGGAAAATACCAAAAAATGACCAAAATGACACACACAAAAACGATGAGAGGCCAAAACGGGGAAAAAAGATAAATGACCAAAATGAAACCAAAACCAAAGATAAAGGACCAAAAGTGGAATTTAGCCTTTTTTTTAAAATAAGTGACTTTCATTATATTACACAAACACAAAACCACTACTCATTTTCTTAAAAATCTCTAAAAATTAATCTCTAAATTATTTAACAATAAAATCGCTAATTTTTTAATCCATAACAAACGGGCCCTTTAGAGAATAGTTTTTAGAGATTTTTAAAAAAGTATAAGCTGTTTTATGTTTGTGTAGCATAATGAAGATCACTTTTTTTAAAATAAAAAAAAATCATTCTTTCAAAAATAATTTTTATGAGAAGCTACTCAAAACAGACTCTCATTTAAAGTAATTTTTAGATTATTTTTAGATTCTCATTTTTTAAAAAGCAATAACGAACGGATAGCAAAGTTTTAAAAGAAATTATTTTATTAAAAAAGGTGATTATCTTTATAAAAAAGCTATAACAAAACGGGCTCTATATCTAAAAGAGTTAGTGGTAGAAATCAAATATAAAATTTATTAATATATACTGATTATAAAAAAGTGATTATCTTTAGAAAAAAAATGCTATCAACGCTTTTTTTGTGTCTTCGCGTTAGTCATTATCTATTGGTTATTGGCTATTGCCTATTATTTACATTTGGAAGCCCATTTTCTATATGCTAATTGCATGCTCTGTTTTTTTCTTCGTATATATAGGCCCTCATTGTGTAACTGAACCATTCTTTTCTTTTATCCTACAATGGGTGATGAACCAGATTGCAATTTGTCAAACAAGAATGGAAGCACTAAGAACCGTTAAGCTAGCTAGCTAGAGTGAGTTGGCTTAGGAAATGGAGCTTTCGTTCCAGGTTTGCTTTTGCATTTTTTCAGCGATCCGTTTTTCTCTAGATTATTGTTCTATCGGTGAGTGACTCTCACTCCACTGGGGTTTTTGTTCAAGGCTCTTTTGATCCTTTTCAAGTCATGTAATTCCTCGTGTTTGATTTCACTCTTTCAAATTATTCTTTTTATATTTATTTTTTGAAGGGGTGAATTTGTGTTATGTGTCTAAGATAATTAGAAAGCCTTTGGGATTGACTTTGGATTGGCTTTGAATTTCGAATAATGGGTTTCCCAATATATGGTCTATCTTCTCTTTAGTCATTCAGTTTTGGTCCATATCATATTGTACAGGTTGTTCCCTTTTAATCCTTTCAAATTCTACATTTCTTCCAGTATTTTTATATAAATTTTTATGTTTCTTTTCTAAAATAATTATTACATTCTTTCCTCCATTCAAATTGTTCGGTCGATAGGAAATACCTCATGTGATTATATGTACAATATATTTGTGGAAGGATTTGCAGAGTGAGTGTTAAAGAGAGTGTACAAAGTCCCTCACTGTTGGTTGCCTTGACAATTTCAGCCACATGGAGACGTCGGCTCCCGGATTCGAACTCGGGTGTGTCCTGTCGTAGTGTGTGTGGTGTTTATTTGTCAATTTATCTAAGTAGACCAAAAAATAAGAGTGTATAAAAAAAGTGTTGCTAGCATTTCTCATCAAGTCTTTATGCAACTTTTTATTTAACTATTGAGGTTATATTTATTTCAATAACCTTTTTAGAAATTTTATGATTTTAATTGAGTTGTTAAGGAGTAGCGGACATTTTTATAATTTTTCAAGTATTTTAGTTATAAAAGATGCAATGTGTCAAATTAAAATTGCATTATTCAGCCATTGTTTGTTTTTTTTGCCATATCTCTTGATTTTGTTCAGCAAACTATAGTGTTAATTTTAGTTAACACATTAACAATACTAATATCTTATACTAATCAAATAGTAATTAAAGTATTGCTCATTCCACAATTACGAAAACAATATATATTTATAAATGGACAGATACACGAAATAATGAAAATTCAATATTATGTTGAATGTGATTTAAATATGTCCATTTTAAATTGAAAAAATAAAATATGCACGAGGATTTTCACGTACAAGGAGAAATTGACACCTCTAAATATAACTACACCAGACATAAATAAATCTTATTGTTTGAAACATTAATATCTAAACATAAATTAACAAATAAAATATGATTTTTTTAAACAATTTTCAATAAGATAAATATACTCGTGCATAGCACGGGCCTAACACTCTAGTTATACACTAAAGAAAGAAATACCAATGCATGTTCTTGATTTCTTTTATCACGGTAGTCCTGAGAACAATTTATTTGAAGTGATGGATAAAAGGAAAAAGTATATATGACAAGTTTTATTTTTAATTATTTATTTTAGAGACTATTATAAATTGTTAAGATTAGGAATTAAATAAAATTTATTATCTAAATCTATTTATTTGATTTATCCAAATTTCAACACCATTTATCCAAATCTTATATATAAATCTTGTGGAGTCTTGAGCTCCATTTGGCGCCAAGACTCCCACCCCCTCCCCCTACCCCCTACCCTCTATTTGTTTTTATATCCCCCCTCCCCTTCTCCTCATTTTGAGTCTTGGGCTCCCCTCACTAGTGCAGAAAAGACATTTAGCATCGGTTATTTGCCGATGCTAAACGTGAACATTTAGCATCGGTTAAATAACTGATGTTAAATGTCACATTTATCATCGAGTGTTTAAATAGCCGATGCTAAATGTCTATTTCATCACTGTTTTTGATGTCTGAAAAATGACATTTAGCATCGGTTGTTTAAACACCCGATGCTAAATGTCTTTTTAAAAAAAATTAATTTGCACTATTAGTAGATATCAATTGACCAATTTATAAAATTCTGAATTCCTGATATACAAAATTATTTCCAAAGAGAAACTCATAAAAAATTAATAAAAATACTTCAAATTCTATTGAAATTTAATGTCATACAATACAAGTCATTAATCTTATAAGTTCTACAAATTTCTTACACAATGGATCTACCATCCATTAAAAAGGCCACTAGTGGAAAAAAGACATTTAGCGTCGGTTAAATTGGACATTTAGCGTCGGTTATCGCCCGTCGCTAAATCGCCCGATGCTAAATGTCATACATTTAGCATTGGTTATTTAACCGACACTAAATGTCACATTTAGCGTCGGGTGTTCAGATAACCGATGCTAAATGTCCATTTCATCACTGTTTTTGCTGTCTGAAAATGACATCTAGCATCGGTTATTTGAAACAACTGATGCTAAATGTCCTGAAAGTGACATTTAGCATCAGTTATTTGAAACAACCGATGCTAAATGTTATTTATTGATACATTTAACATCGATTGTTTGAGCAAAAGAAAGGTGATCAATTATTGAAGGGTCCCAAAAATCACATGCATCATGAATGAAAGAAGTAGAAAAAGAAAGTTGGATTCTAACCATGAAATAGAAGCTTATATTTACCAAGTAAAGATCAAGGTAGTCAAGTTGTAGTTCTTGAAGGGTATTGTTGATTGCAGGTCTAACCCTTTCAGGAGTCAAGTCAGTGGACCTAGAAAGCCATAAAATTTCACAAAAATATCATGAGAGGTTTACTCAAATATTGTTGAATAAGAACAGAATTTATTTAATCTAATATTATGACTTAAAAGGTCAGCATTACCATATGATATATCTATTATTAATTATTAAGTTAGATTACCATATTATTAATTCCTTTCCACTCCTGCTTGGATGGCAGATTGAAGTGCATGTCCAACCTTTAGGACAAGTAAGAAGGAGATTGAGAGAGAAGGTGGTTTGAATCAAGAAAAATACATATAGAAAAAAAATGTCATTCATTAGATTCATTGACAGAACAGAAAACATGTATGTACCTCTTCTTGAACTCCATACTGAGCAGCAGTGTCAATGTGTCTGTAACCAGCCTGCAACCAAATGCCATTCATTATTTTCATTGTCTATAAGAAGCCAAGCTCCAGTAAAGTAACAGAGAAAATTTACCTTCATTAATTAGTTTGCCACTTGCCACCATTTGCTCCAGTTTTGTTGACAGTAACTTTCCGAGGTTTGGTGGGGACTGGTATTGATCCTATTGGTGGCTTGACAAATACACAACACATTGTGATTTGACAAATAAGAGTTATGTCAACTATACTCACCACCCAATGGTGGCTCTCACCAATATAAGTCTCTCCACTGTTTGGATATACAATCACTGCTTTACTTGTTAGATGTAGTAAAAGTCTTTCACAAGTTATTCAAAATAGCAAAGTTAAATAACTTAGTAGCAAAGTTAAATAACCCAGGATAAGCTAATAGCAAAGTTAATTTTGATGATAACATAAAAGTAACAATGCTACAAAAATAAGACAAAACGGTAGCAATCAACCACTATTCTTTAGCTTAGTAGCATTATCAAAGCCTGAGTGATCTTTAACCTTCTTCTTCTTCTTCTTCTTCTTCTTCTTCTTCTTCTTCTTCTTCTTCTTCTTCTTCTTCTTCTTCTTCTTCTTCTTCTTCTTCTTCTTCTTCTTCTTCTTCTTCTTCTTCTTCTTCTTCTTCTTCTTCTTCTTCTTCTTCTTCTTCTTCTTCTTCTTCTTCTTCTTCTTCTTCTTCTTCTTCTTCTTCTTCTTCTTCTTCTTCTTCTTCTTCTTCTTCTTCTTCTTCTTCTTCTTCTTCTTCTTCTTAATAGCAAAGTTAATTTTGATGATAACATAAAAGTAACAATGCTACAAAAATAAGACAAAACGGCAGCAATCAACCACTATTTATCAAAGCCTGAGTGATCTTTAACCTTCTCCTTCTTCTTCTTCTCCTTCTTCTTCTTCTCCTTCTTCTTCTTCTCCTTCTTCTTCTTCTCCTTCTTCTTCTTCTCCTTCTTCTTCTTCTCCTTCTTCTTCTTCTCCTTCTTCTTCTTCTTCTTCTTATGATGTTGATGCTGAGAAGATTGTTGTTTGCTTTCTTTCTGATCTTTTGGGTTTGTTTTCCTCTTCTTATGATGCTGAGAAGATTGTGGTGCAGTTTTGGTCTTTTAGCAGGAAAAGATGGAGGATCATCAAGAACTTTAACAGAACAATCACTCTCCTCAACCTTATCTTCTTCTTCAACTGCAGTAGTAGTATTACTACAACATTTGGAACCTATGGCAATGCCTAAAATTGCAACATCAAAAAAACCGTTGCCTTAGCCAACAATAGCAACGGTTTTTTGAACCCGTTGCTGGTTCCTTTTTTTAATTTTTTTAATGGCAACAGCTGAAAACAGTTGCCATAAGGTCTACGGCAACAGTTTTTTGTTTAAGTTTTAGACAACGGTTGATAAACGTTGTCATAGGGACAATTATTAAAAAATAAAAAATTGGGCGCTAAATTGGGCGTTACCAATGACAACGGTTTTAGGTTTCCGTTGTCTTTGGTCACAAAAACCGTTGCCTTTAGTTTAGGCAACGCCCGAAACAACAACGGTTTCAAAACCGTTGCCAAAGGTTTTGGCAACGGTTTTTTGGCTTTCGGGTTCGGTTTTCGACCGTTGCCATAGAGTCTAAATGATGTAGTGAGTGTCTCTAGTTTCTTTGTACATGATTTCTAAGCCATTTTTAGCCAATACAATGACATTGAAGCAAGAGTTTCCTTCATATTGAAATACCACAAACTGCAACTTACTCAAAGACACGTATTCTGCAAAGTCTTTCCAACCAATATTGCAAAGCCAAATATCACCATCGTCTTTCTTCCATTCAACTTTCCATTCAGTTTTGTTTGGTAGCCTTAGAGTAACTGGATTTGACATTCGTTCCCAATACCTCTTCATAAAACTTGATGCCACTTTCTGTCACACAAACACATACATTATTCAATAATAATAATAATAATATCATCAATAAATATAGAAAGAAAAACTGTATGCATTCAATGAATTAATAGAGAGAAAATCGTTACCAGCTCCCCATCACGAAGGGTTATTTCAAGAATAATCTTGAAGAAGCGGACATTGTAACTCTGACTCTTCCTTCAGAATGCAAATAATAAAAAAAAATAAAAAACAACAAAATCGTAAATGTGAATAGCAAGCGAGAGACTTTTAGAATGAAAATAGACGAGAATACTGTAGATATCTTGTGTTGCAGGCTAGTTTTGATGATGAAGTGGTTAAGAGGTTTTGATGATGAAAAAGACAAAAGCTAAAGTTGATAATAAGAAAAAGACAAGGCCAAAGTTGATAGCCAAAGTTGATGAGAGTGACCAAAGGCAAAAGGTGATGAAAGTGACAAAGCGTCAAAATCAATCCAAGACAAACAAGCCAAGAATTGAAGATTCAAGTTTAAGGGTAGTCCTTAAATATAAGGGTAGTCCTTAGGGTTTGGGTGAGTCTTAGGAAAAAGTGTAAGCTCTTCCGAAGGTCAGCTCGTCTCTCAAAGTCCCATGATTTTCAAAATGCATGCATGCACACGTAAACACAAGAAGCATTTTTGAAAAGCATAAAATCGATTTTCAGGTCAATACAAAAGCTAAAGAATCGATTCATACTATCTTCACTAAGTATGCAAATCGATTCCTAAGTATTTCTAAAAAGGAAGAATCGATTCATACTATTTTATACTAAGCATGAAAATCGATTCTCAAGTGTCTTTAAAAGGAAAGAATCGATTCATATTATCTTTACCAAAGTGCATAATCGATTCACAAGTATTTTTCAAAAAGGAAAGAATCGATTCACACTATCTTTCACTTAGCAAAAGAATCGATTCCTACATGTCTCAGGAAAGCCAAGAATCGATTCATACAAATTACATTGAGTATAAGAATCGATTCCTAGCCCTCCTGGATCTCAAGAATCGATTGCCAGCTTTTTTTTAAAGCAAGCCAAAATCGATTTCTAATTAAAAGAAGAATCGATTCCTAGATCCAATGTTTTCAACAAAGAATCGATTCCTACATTATTTTCAACGTAAACTTGATTTTTCCAAAGCCTATAAATAGAGGCCTCATAGCCTCCATTTCTCAACCAACCCATTTCACGATCTATAACTTCTGAAAAACTCTTTATATTTTATTTGTGTTCTTCTCGCACCGCTGGTCCGTCAAGAGCTGATCTTTCGCTAAGAGTTAGTTGGGGTTGTATTCTTCAAGTTGTAATATCTGCCTACACTAGAGGTATTTCTGCATTTACAATTGTTTATTATTTAATTGTTGTGTTTTGTTCTAGGGAGTGGGGTATCTCTCTAGGGTAGCTGCATGTACTAGGAAGTGGGGTATCTTTCTAGGGCAGTTGATTGTAACAGGGGTGGGGTATCTCTTGTTATTGTTATATTAGATCTGAGGGCTCTCTATAGGTGGGGTATCCTAGGAGGAGAGTGCCTGAGTCTGTAAAGGTTTTCCAAGGCACCTGTAAGCCTTGTTGTGTTAGTGGAAAATCTCACAAGGGTGTGAGGACTGGACGTAGGTCACTAGGAGGTGACCGAACCAGGATAAATCTCTGCATGCTTTACTGCTTTCCTGCTTTACTGCTTTATATTCTAATTCCTTCGCTTCCACTTAACCTGCGCGAAAACTGATCTAAGTCATTGAAAAGGGGAAAAACGTTTTCGAAAGATCTGAAAAGTTTTAAATCTCAATTCACCCCCCTCTTGAGACTGAAGCCACTTGGTAACAAGTGGTATCAGAGCTAGACTCTTGTATAAAGGGCCTAGCAGCTTCAAGAGAAATGGCTTCAGGTTGGTCTACGCAAGAGGGTGCATCTCTTTTCCGTCCTCCGGGATTCAACGGAGAAGACTATGCATATTGGAAAGAAAGAATGAGAATTTTTATTGAAGGGGTAGACGTAGATGTTTGGGATGCTGTGGAAAAAGGACCTTTCGTTCCCACACACATAGTAGATGGTATTCTTACAATTAAAAGTAGAAATGAATGGTCTGATGATGAGAAAAGAAAAGTGCAACTTAATTTTTGTGCTAAAAATATTATTACTTCTGCTTTGAGTGCTGATGAATTTTTTCGAGTTTCAAACTGTAAAACTGCCCAAGAAACGTGGGATAATCTTCAAGTTACTTATGAGGGTACAAGTGAAGTGAAAAGGGCAAGAACAAATACTCTTACCAGAGAATACGAATTGTTCAGAATGAATACAGGTGAAACAATATCAGAGATGCAGAAAAGGTTCACTCATATAGTGAACAAATTGGGTTCATTAGGAAAATCATTTCCTCCCGAAGACTTGATCAACAAAGTGCTAAGATGCCTAAACAGAGAATGGCAACCAAAGGTGACTGCAATAACTGAGTCAAGAAATTTGACTAGCATGACTCTCGCCACCCTGTTTGGGAAATTACTAGAGCACGAGTTAGAGCTCACTCGTCTAGCAGAGCATGAAGGAAAAGACAAGAAGAACAAAAACTTAGCTCTCAAAGCTTCCAGTTCAAGCTCATCCGACGATAGTGATGATTCGGAAGATGAAGATGAAGACGAGGAGAAAATGGAACTAATGGTTAGTAAATTCAAAAAGTTCATGAGAAGGGAAAGATCTCTCAAAAAGAATTCTCCAACCAAAAGAGGCTCAAGCAAAGAAAACTTCTCAAGTCCTCCAACTTGCTACGAATGTGGTAAATCCGGACACCTGACGATGAAGTGCCTGAACTTAGAAAGAAAATTGTCAAAATTCAAGAAAAAGGGGTCCAAAGGAAACAATGGTAGAAAAGCCTACATAGCTTGGGAAGACAATGACATGAACTCATCAGATAATTCAGAAAATGAAAAAGCTCAAGTTGCTCTCATGGCTGACCACGACAGCGAAAGTGAAACTGAGGTATATTCTAACTCTGAATCTTTACAAGATGCCTATGATGAATTATATGAAGCATTTACTGAATTGCATGATAAATCCTTAAAACTAGCTAAAGCATTAGATAAATCTAAGAAAGTTATCACGCATCTTGAAAATGCTGTTACTGCTTTAACTAAAGAAAAGTCAGAGCTTAGAAAAGAAAATGATAGCCTTGCATGCTTTAAAGAAAATTATACTTGTGATAAATGTGTTGAATCTGAAAAGAAAATTCATGAACTGGAATGGACTGTTGGGAAATTGTCTAGTTTACAAAATGTGCATCATAGATTCCCTAGAAACAAACCCATAGAAAGGCATGTTCATTATAAACCAAAATTTTCCACTAGACCTTATATTACATGTTATTATTGTGGTAAACCTGGACATACAGCTTCTGTTTGCAGGGCAAGAGGTAAACAAAATATGAAAAAGGTGTGGGTTCCCAAAGGAACCATACCAAACACTAACCCACAAGGACCCAAAGAGATTTGGGTACCTAGAACCTTGTTTTAGATCATTGCAGGCATGCTTCAAGGTATGGGGGCAGATTGATACCTTGACAACAAATACTCAAAGCGCATGACCGGAAACGCAATAAAGTTCTTAACACTCACCCCCGGAAAAAGCCGTCATGTGACTTGTGATAAATAGAGGAAGAATCACCGGTAAAGGTCAGATTGGTTAAAATTTTATTCACCTCTATTTTGAAAATGTGCTTAAGAATAGTTTATTAAGTCAAATATGTGACTAGTGAAACAGAGACTAATTTCATGCATCATTAAGAACAATATCTATAAGGCATGATTAGAATAACAGGAATCAACAAAAGTATTCTGGTTCACCCTCTAGGACTGATCATATAGAAATTATACATCACCTTCTTAGAGGTTATGGTTAGAAAGGCAATAGTGTGATTGAGTTAGTTGAATCGTCAAAATCAGCTAGTTGATATTTTCACAAATCCATTGCAAAAGAAAACCTGGTTCTTCACTTATTCAAATGAGGTTTCAATTAAATGTTTTTCAAAGTGATTTTTTTTAAGAAATGTGAATTTAAGTGAAATTGTGACTTGTGAATTTCTGCAGTTAAAGTGCTATTTTTTTTCCTGAAATCCATATTTACAATCAACTGCTAGCACTGGTATTTTTTTCGAAAAATACATGCTCACAATCGTTGTTTACCTAAAATAATTTTTTCTCCCATATTCTGGCCGCCATCACAAACTCTTCAAACTAAGCAGCATGAAATACATAAAGCCTAAAACAACTGTTTCACAAATTTTTGAGACTCATGATTATCTTTTACCTGTTTTGATGAAATACTCTCTTCATGGTTTCAAATATGATTTTCTATTGGTTTTGATGACCCCTTATAAAAATGCAATGGTTCTTTTACCTTGTCAAATAGCCGTGACATTCGGTTCGCAAACTCTATCTTACGTTGACCCTCTTTGATCATGACAAAAAGGGGGAGAGAAATATAGGGTTGCATAAAGCATATAGAATGAGCATATAGATCTATCATAGCATTGTCACTATGCATATAGTCAACAAAACAGGGGGAGCATCATGATAGGGGGAGCATCATATATATGCATTATCTGTTTGAACTAACCTCCCACCTTGAGATGAGTAAATGTTTTGTCATCATCAAAAAGGGGGAGAATGTAGATATCTTGTGTTGCAGGCTAGTTTTGATGATGAAGTGGTGAAGAGGTTTTGATGATGAAAAAGACAAAAGCTAAAGTTGATAATAAGAAAAAGACAAGGCCAAAGTTGATAGCCAAAGTTGATGAGAGTGACCAAAGGCAAAAGGTGATGAAAGTGACAAAGCGTCAAAATCAATCCAAGACAAACAAGCCAAGAATTGAAGATTCAAGTTTAAGGGTAGTCCTTAAATATAAGGGTAGTCCTTAGGGTTTGGGTGTGTCTTAGGAAAAAGTGTAAGCTCTTCCGAAGGTCAGCTCGTCTCTCAAAGTCCCATGATTTTCAAAATGCATGCATGCACACGTAAACACAAGAAGCATTTTTGAAAAGCATAAAATCGATTTTCAGGTCAATACAAAAGCTAAAGAATCGATTCATACTAGCTTCACTAAGTATGCAAATCGATTCCTAAGTATTTCTAAAAAGGAAGAATCGATTCATACTATTTTATACTAAGCATGAAAATCGATTCTCAAGTGTCTTTAAAAGGAAAGAATCGATTCATATTATCTTTACCAAAGTGCATAATCGATTCACAAGTATTTTTCAAAAAGGAAAGAATCGATTCACACTATCTTTCACTTAGCAAAAGAATCGATTCCTACATGTCTCAGGAAAGCCAAGAATCGATTCATACAAATTACATTGAGTATAAGAATCGATTCCTAGCCCTCCTAGATCTCAAGAATCGATTGCCAGCTTTTTTTTAAAGCAAGCCAAAATCGATTTATAATTAAAAGAAGAATCGATTCCTAGATCCAATGTTTTCAACAAAGAATCGATTCCTACATTATTTTCAACGTAAACTTGATTTTTCCAAAGCCTATAAATAGAGGCCTCATAGCCTCCATTTCTCAACCAACCCATTTTGTAACGCCCTAAAATAATTTAATTTATTAATTAAATTAAGTTATTGGAGGGATGCAATATTTATTTAAGTGGGATAATTTATATATAATTGTTTTATGGTAGGAGGCGAAAAGAATTAAAAAGAGTGGTGCGAAAAATGGGCCCAAGCCACTTAAGTGACCTAAGCCCATTCCAATTATCTCAAAAACCTAGAAACTAAATTCATTCCACCAAAGAAAGAAATCAGCGCATCTGAGAGAGAAAGGGAGAGGTGAGGCGCGACTCCAAGCTTAGAGGAGGAGAGGAACTTGTCTTCATCTTGGCTTAGGTAAGCTTCCTTGAGTCCTTTCCCTTCCATTTATTTTTCCTCTTCCATGTGGTAGTCTAAAACCCTTCCTTTCCATGTTTCGATTTTGCCCCATAAATTTGGTGATGGATGCGAATTGGCTTAAAAGAGGAGGAAGGGGGCTGCTGCGAATTTTTGGTGACCGTGGCTCGTCGGGTTGCGGAGTTTTGCACGTGACGCATATATCGTGGTTTCGGGCATATAAAATTCGAGGTAAGGGTGAGCGATTTTCAAATTAATATAATTGGGTATATGGAGGGTTTGTGGGTTGTGTTAGTGGTTGAGTTAGAAACTTATAGGTGAGGAGGAATGATGAGTGGAAATATTAGGATGATATGCGAATTGCCCTATGAAGTGAGGAGATGAATTGTTGATGTGAGTCAAATAAATGTATTGCTGTTTTTGTTAATTATTTAGGTGCTGTTGCAGAATTTGGTTGTAGGTGCTGTTTGCCATTTAGAGGCATTGTTGTTGCTGTATTTTTTGGTGCTGTTGCTGTCAATGTATAATTGCTGTTGCTGTATATTTTTGTGCTGTTTGCTGTCATTAAATAATGCTGTTGCTGTATATTCTTGTGCTGTTTGCTGTCATTTAAATAATGTTGTTGCTGTATATTTTGATGCTGTTTGCTGTCATTTAAATAATGCTGTTGCTGTATTTTAATTTTGCTGTTTTCACAATAAAATGTTGCTGTTTTTACAAGTTAAAATACTGCTGTGTTGCAAATTAAAATTTCTGTCCTTGCTGCTGTTTCAGCCTTAAGAACGCTACTGTTTTTGCGAAAATTATGGCCACTGTTTCAGTTTTAATTTGATGTAAAAATTCTGCTGTTTTTGCGAAAATAATGGCTACTGTTTCAGTTCCGATTTGATGAAAGATTGCTACTGTTTTTGCGCATAATTACCACTGTTTTTCAGCTTCAATTTGATGTCAATATGCCACTGTTTTTGCGCATAATTACCACTGTTTTTTTCAGTTTCGAGTTGATGTAAAAATTCCTACTGTTTTGCGCAATGATGGCCACTATTTTCAGTTTTTATTTAGTGTCAAGAATGTGAGTTTTCTTCCACCTAGAAAATGAGATGTTTTTCCCGAACTCAATTGTGACGTTTCCTAAGATGTAAAGTGAAATGTTATTCCATAATTTTAAAGATGTTGTTACATTATTTTTGAATGTGATTGTTTATGAAGAGTGGTGATATTAATATGATGATGATGATGAATACACTCTATGAGTGTCTTATGGTGGTGATGACGAGTACTCCGGGTGAGTAAAATTTTGGTGATTGCACATGTGTACATAGTGTCTCATAGCATGTGCATCTTATGACGAATAGGCTTCGGCCTCTTAGTGACGGTGTGCCCATAGTGGCTTATTTATGACGAGAAAACAGTGACGGTGTGCCCATAGTGGCTTATTATGACGAATATGGTACCATCATGCATATGCCCAGGTGTGGGTTGCATCTTCATACGCATTCATTTTTATGACAGGTGACGTGAATTGTGAATTTGTTTGGTGTTGTGTGTAACGACGATGAAGTTGATATTAGTGACGATGTTGTGTGATGGTTTGCTCATATTACTCTGCTGTATGCTTAATTATATTTTGTTGAAAATTCTCACCCCTTCTGCTTGGAATGTTGCTCTATTGTGGCAACGCTGCAGGTGACTCTGATTGAAGGACATGCTGCCTTCCTTTTAGCTGTTGAGACGTTCGAGTCGCTCTCTGATATTGTAACACCTAGGGGGCGGGTTAAAGTTGACGACTTATTTAATTAACTGTTTTAATAATTTTATTGATGTGTGAGACGTGTTTGAGCGAATTTTTTTGGTGAGCTATTATTTCCGCTGTGATGAGATTTAATTTTGAAGTTCGATTTTTTGAGACGAATGCGTTTTTGTTTACACGAATGTCAACGGCATATTCGATGAGTTTCATCAATGAAGATGTGACATTCCTTTCTACTAATTAAATTATTATTTTTGAAAACGAAAGTACTCTGATAATGACGTACAAATTAAAGGGGTAGAAACAGGGTGTTACATTAGTGGTATCAGAGCAATGGTTGGTCCGTCCGGCCAAGTCGTCGAGTCGTTGTGTCAGATAGTGACCAACTGTTGTCTTTCAGTGCTGACCATTGTTTATGTTGCAGGTACGCCAAAAGTTTCCATTGGTAAGTGAACTAGTGGGGGAGATGTCCCTACTAGTGTAGTGTGCCGTATTGTGTTTTCGGTGTGTGAATTGTGTTTGTTTGTTGTGGTCCTTATTGTTAACCTCCTTGCTGCGTGTTTCTAAATGATATACTCTGTTGTTTAAATGCTCACATGTGTTTTGGTTGGTATTGAGCTCGGTGTACCTTGCATCATGTTCCAATGAATTACTGTTTGTTGTAAAATGTTAGATTGACATGTACTCAGATGCTCTTGTAATTGCTGTTGTTGTTAAATGTTAAAATTGACTTTTACTTGCATATGTACTCGCATGCTCGTGTATTTGTATAGTATGATATTAAATGCGCACCATCCTGATGTTTGTTGTCCCTTGAGTGTAAACCGACTTAATGCATTTTAAAAGATAATTACCTTTGTTTGCCTGACCTTGTTATGTGTATCTGCTGTGCATATATGCTACTGGTAGTTTACCTTGTTGCCTGTTACTCGCATGTGTTGATTCGTCCAAACTGTTTTTTTTTTATTGGTCGACGCTAAACCTCTACGAAAACTCTGCAATGTGTTTAGATGTTTGCAAACTGAATGTGTTGTCAAATTATTTTATGGACTATTTTAAGTTATTGATGCACTAATAACTGCCATGGTGTTTTAATCATTACAAGTGAAAACGTTTTCATTCAAGTACTATAATTTTGCCCTCAATTCCTTTTTGAAAAATTGCAACCTGATGTAAATATTTTAGCTGAGAACTACCACCTCATTGAGTCACTATTTTAACTTGCCTAATTTCCTCAAAGTGTAACCTTGCATGCTCGAGTTTTATAACAAAACTTTTGGTTGATTCTTCTTGATTTGTCCATGTGGTTTTGAAAATCTAAAAGTGTAAAGTAATTTCTGAAATTGTTTTGAACCTCCATTAAACATTTTTACGGTTGGATACCGAGATTAGTAGTGAAAATTATTTTATAAACACTAATCGTGTGTAAAGCTTTTACTGTAGTATGCTAATTATTAAAGTTGATGTTTAATTGATTGATTGATGTGTATTGTTGTGTTTGTAAAAAGTTGAGATGTAGTGCGTAACACTGTTTTGGTTTTCGTGAAACTGGGACTGTTCGGCCAGTCCAAAAATTTCGTGTTTAATTGATCGTGAAAATAGATTTCACGCCGGTCGTTTTGGTACCGGTTTCGTTCAATTTGGATTTGCGTAGCTCTAGTTATAGGCTCCACAAGTGAGGTTAGTAATCTGGGAGCATTCTGGACATAGGTTCTGTATTTTTTTTTTAAAACTGGAAACCTTTCGTTTGTCCAAAAATTATGGAACATATTTTGTTAGGGAATAGACTTAATTCTGGTAATTTTGGCTTTGGTTTGGTCGCATTTGGAGTAGTATAACTCCATTTATGGGTCTCGCAAGTTAGGGTAAAATTCTGGGGACCGTCTGGTCATAGGGTCAATGTTTTGATTGTGGTGTTTTCAAATGAACTCCTTTTCGAATGAATCCAATTTCTTTGAAAACTAGACAAAATGATTTACTGTTTAGGCTGAAGTTTCGTGTTATTTGAGTTTGTTTTGGGCATTGTAGAAGAGTCACAACTTTGGACACAGTCGCTGCCCCATTTTCTGGACCAGCTGCCTTGTTTGTGAAAACTGTGCTATTCGACTCATCATTTTGAAATTCTAAAAATATAGCCAGAAACTAGACTTCGTAAGTTTTCCGTAGAGGGGTTGTTTTCAAAATTCCGATGTCGTTTGATAGGGTAAATAAATTGTTGAAGTTTACGTGCGGGTGCTGGAATTTCATGCGTTGCCTAGTTTGTGCTGTCACTGTAACGGAAAAATGTTTTCGCAATATCTTTTGACCCAGGAGTCCGAATTGAGCAAACTAAAATGTTTCGGAAAGCTTATTCAGAGGCCTAACTGAATATTCTAATTTCAAGGCAAAATTGACTGTTTCTGGTGTCTTTGGTTTTTTTAAATGTGTCGGTTGTTTTTAAATGGTTAAGTGTTGCCTGCCGGTCCGTGGTTGTTAGTAGTTGGGCGCCCGTGTGGCTGCCCCGGTGGCTTAGTGCCCCATTGTTGTTGTTGTTGTGTTGCCGGTGGCTTAGTGCCCCATTGTTGTTGTTGTTGTGTTGCCGGAGGCTTAGTGACCCACGTTGAATTGTGGTGTTGTCGGTGCCTTAGCACCTGTTGTCGGATATGGGATAGTTGGTCCCGGAGTTTTGTCTCCACATTGTTTGTACGTTGTCGATTTGGGCGTCGGCCCTGTCGTGACTGTTGTTGTTGTTGTGTATGGTTGCTGTTGTGCAGGTTGGTCATTATTGTGATGCTTATTGACTGTTGGGTCAATAGTTGATTCTCGGGATGATAATTCCCGTTGTGAGTAGTACCGTTGTTTTGTTATTGCTTTGTGGTTGCTCGTTAATGATGATGACGTGGTTGATTGTATTGATATTAATTGTGTTGATGTTTATGTGTTGTCTTGGGTACCGCCGAATGGCCCAAGCTAGGTTGTTTTGTTGAAGGTACCGCCGAATGGCCCGAAAATGCTTTAGCGAATTGTGTGTTGTAGGCCTATGGCCGATGTTGTGGTTTTGTTGTTGTTGATGTCGCCTGAGTGGCAAAGATAATTTTGATGTTGCCTATTATGTGGCTTGTTTTTGCAATTATTATGCACTCCGTGAACTTCGTGGTGACGCTGTGACGAGTGATATTTTTTCGTTATCCTTAAGGGTAGATGAGTGAGGTAGAATGCAAGTCGGTTTATCAGAGTAGCGCAGCAGGTTTAGTCGCTAAGCGTTGAGGCGACGTTATTTGGGTAGTGTGAGGGTGTTCGCGTCGGTAGAAAATTTCGAGGACGAAATTCTCTAAGTGGGGGAGAGTTGTAACGCCCTAAAATAATTTAATTTATTAATTAAATTAAGTTATTGGAGGGATGCAATATTTATTTAAGTGGGATAATTTATATATAATTGTTTTATGGTAGGAGGCGAAAAGAATTAAAAAGAGTGGTGCGAAAAATGGGCCCAAGCCACTTAAGTGACCCAAGCCCATTCCAATTATCTCAAAAACCTAGAAACTAAATTCATTCCACCAAAGAAAGAAATCAGCGCATCTGAGAGAGAAAGGGAGAGGTGAGGCGCGACTCCAAGCTTAGAGGAGGAGAGGAACTTGTCTTCATCTTGGCTTAGGTAAGCTTCCTTGAGTCCTTTCCCTTCCATTTATTTTTCCTCTTCCATGTGGTAGTCTAAAACCCTTCCTTTCCATGTTTCGATTTTGCCCCATAAATTTGGTGATGGATGCGAATTGGCTTAAAAGAGGAGGAAGGGGGCTGCTGCGAATTTTTGGTGACCGTGGCTCGTCGGGTTGCGGAGTTTTGCACGTGACGCATATATCGTGGTTTCGGGCATATAAAATTCGAGGTAAGGGTGAGCGATTTTCAAATTAATATAATTGGGTATATGGAGGGTTTGTGGGTTGTGTTAGTGGTTGAGTTAGAAACTTATAGGTGAGGAGGAATGATGAGTGGAAATATTAGGATGATATGCGAATTGCCCTATGAAGTGAGGAGATGAATTGTTGATGTGAGTCAAATAAATGTATTGCTGTTTTTGTTAATTATTTAGGTGCTGTTGCAGAATTTGGTTGTAGGTGCTGTTTGCCATTTAGAGGCATTGTTGTTGCTGTATTTTTTGGTGCTGTTGCTGTCAATGTATAATTGCTGTTGCTGTATATTTTTGTGCTGTTTGCTGTCATTAAATAATGCTGTTGCTGTATATTCTTGTGCTGTTTGCTGTCATTTAAATAATGTTGTTGCTGTATATTTTGATGCTGTTTGCTGTCATTTAAATAATGCTGTTGCTGTATTTTAATTTTGCTGTTTTCACAATAAAATGTTGCTGTTTTTACAAGTTAAAATACTGCTGTGTTGCAAATTAAAATTTCTGTCCTTGCTGCTGTTTCAGCCTTAAGAACGCTACTGTTTTTGCGAAAATTATGGCCACTGTTTCAGTTTTAATTTGATGTAAAAATTCTGCTGTTTTTGCGAAAATAATGGCTACTGTTTCAGTTCCGATTTGATGAAAGATTGCTACTGTTTTTGCGCATAATTACCACTGTTTTTCAGCTTCAATTTGATGTCAATATGCCACTGTTTTTGCGCATAATTACCACTGTTTTTTTCAGTTTCGAGTTGATGTAAAAATTCCTACTGTTTTGCGCAATGATGGCCACTATTTTCAGTTTTTATTTAGTGTCAAGAATGTGAGTTTTCTTCCACCTAGAAAATGAGATGTTTTTCCCGAATTCAATTGTGACGTTTCCTAAGATGTAAAGTGAAATGTTATTCCATAATTTTAAAGATGTTGTTACATTATTTTTGAATGTGATTGTTTATGAAGAGTGGTGATATTAATATGATGATGATGATGAATACACTCTATGAGTGTCTTATGGTGGTGATGACGAGTACTCCGGGTGAGTAAAATTTTGGTGATTGCACATGTGTACATAGTGTCTCATAGCATGTGCATCTTATGACGAATAGGCTTCGGCCTCTTAGTGACGGTGTGCCCATAGTGGCTTATTTATGACGAGAAAACAGTGACGGTGTGCCCATAGTGGCTTATTATGACGAATATGGTACCATCATGCATATGCCCAGGTGTGGATTGCATCTTCATACGCATTCATTTTTATGACAGGTGACGTGAATTGTGAATTTGTTTGGTGTTGTGTGTAACGACGATGAAGTTGATATTAGTGACGATGTTGTGTGATGGTTTGCTCATATTACTCTGCTGTATGCTTAATTATATTTTGTTGAAAATTCTCACCCCTTCTGCTTGGAATGTTGCTCTATTGTGGCAACGCTGCAGGTGACTCTGATTGAAGGACATGCTGCCTTCCTTTTAGCTGTTGAGACGTTCGAGTCGCTCTCTGATATTGTAACACCTAGGGGGCGGGTTAAAGTTGACGACTTATTTAATTAACTGTTTTAATAATTTTATTGATGTGTGAGACGTGTTTGAGCGAATTTTTTTGGTGAGCTATTATTTCCGCTGTGATGAGATTTAATTTTGAAGTTCGATTTTTTGAGACGAATGCGTTTTTGTTTACACGAATGTCAACGGCGTATTCGATGAGTTTCATCAATGAAGATGTGACATTCCTTTCTACTAATTAAATTATTATTTTTGAAAACGAAAGTACTCTGATAATGACGTACAAATTAAAGGGGTAGAAACGGGGTGTTACACATTTCACAATCTATAACTTCTGAAAAACTCTTTATATTTTATTTGTGTTCTTCTCGCACCGCTGGTCCGTCAAGAGCTGATCTTTCGCTAAGAGTTAGTTGGGGTTGTATTCTTCAAGTTGTAATATCTGCCTACACTAAAGGTATTTCTGCATTTACAATTGTTTATTATTTAATTGTTGTGTTTTGTTCTAGGGAGTGGGGTATCTCTCTAGGGTAGCTGCATGTACTAGGAAGTGGGGTATCTTTCTAGGGCAGTTGATTGTAACAGGGGTGGGGTATCTCTTGTTATTGTTATATTAGATCTGAGGGCTCTCTATAGGTGGGGTATCCTAGGAGGAGAGTGCCTGAGTCTGTAAAGGTTTTCCAAGGCACCTGTAAGCCTTGTTGTGTTAGTAGAAAATCTCACAAGGGTGTGAGGACTGGACGTAGGTCACTAGGAGGTGACCGAACCAGGATAAATCTCTGCGTGCTTTACTGCTTTCCTGCTTTACTGCTTTATATTCTAATTCCTTCGCTTCCACTTAACCTGCGCGAAAATTGATCTAAGTCATTGAAAAGGGGAAAAACGTTTTCGAAAGATCTGAAAAGTTTTAAATCTCAATTCACCCCCCTCTTGAGACTGAAGCCACTTGGTAACAAATACGTCGTCTTTGAAGCTTACCGTGTCCTCTAACAGCGAGCAGCGGCAACGATGAGGAAAGAACAGAGACGACGATTTGATTTGTGAGGCTAGGGTTTCTCTTCAGGGTTCTTTGCGTTTTTGATTTGTGAGGCTAAGGTTTCGTATTTGGGAGTGCGAGAGGAAGAGGGTTTCGTAACATTGTGAGGAAGAGTTGAGAGTTAAACCAACGATGATGGAGAGATTTGAGAAAGATATCTGAGAACGAGAGTTGAGATCTGAGAATGAGAGTTGAGAGTTAAACCAACGACGATGGAGAGAGTTGAGAAAGAGATCTGAGAACGATGGAGAGAGTTCAGAGACGAGAGTGAGAGACGAGAGCTGAGAGTTGAGAGTGAGAGAGTAGCCAGATACAGAGACGAGAGCGAGAGACGAGAGTGAGAACGTGAGCGAGAGAACGATGGAAAAAGTTGGAAAAAAATAAAACTAGACATTTAGCATCGGGTGTTTTAATACCCGATGCAATTTGTGTTTACATTGAGACATATAACATCGGCTACTAAGATGACCGATGTTAAATGTCTAACAGAAAATTTAAGTTGTTGGTTTAATTGCAAAATTGCCACCGGTTCAACATTTAACATCGGCTGTTCAAACAATAGTTGTTAAATGGTGCTGTTTAATGTCCTTTTTCCACTAGTCCCTATGCCTCTTGAGCTCCATTTTTTTCTTTATCTCTTTTTTTTAATATTTAAGAGTAAACTAAAATTTAGGGAAAAAAAATAGGATCTATAAATACGTGTAGTTTATTTCTCGATAGTTGGATTGGTGACAAATAAAAATTAAATTCGTGATAAATTATGTATAGTGTGATGTTAGCCAGTGTGTTTTGAGCTACTTTAGAGTCTGAAAAGAAATTTAGTTGTTCATATACGCAAAGTTTGTTGAAAGGAAATAGCAATGCAAAACAGTGTATTTTGGGGTACTTAAGTAGTCAGAAAAAAATTAACTGTTCAAATAGGCATAGTTTGTTCCTCAATAACCGCCGTTTGGTGAAGAAAAAATTTCATAATATATTTATGTAAACTACGATGCTAAGTAGTGTGGTTTTTGATGCTTTAGTGATCGCAATAGTATGTTTTTTGATGGTTTAGTGTTCACAAAAAATTCAAGTATTCAAATATGCAAAATTTGTGCCTCAAAAACCAGTTTGGTGAAAGAAAAAAAAATTTCGTGACAAAATACATAAAGTGTGATGCTAAGCATTGCGTTTTGAGCTACTTTAGTGTTTGAAAAAAAATTAACCGTTCAAATACTCAAAGTTTATTCCTCAGTATCAATTTTCTTTTAACTATTCGAATACACAGAGTTTGTTCCTCAGTGATCGGTTTGGTGAAAAAAAATCATTTCAAAACAAAATGTGTAAAGTACGATGCTAAGTAGTGTTTTTTGATGATGATGATGATGATACCACGCCACCTTCACCACCACCACCACCACCACCACCACACCATGCACCACCACTCTCACTCCTCTCTCTCTCTTTGGAAAGCTTGATGATGATGATGATAATAATAATAATAATAAATATAAAAAAAGCAGATTTAAAAGAACGGGTTTAAAACAGTCAGACTTAGCGAGGGAATTTGAATCCCTCGCTAATTAGCGAGGGAATTAGCGACGAAATATTCCCTCGCTAATTAGCGAGGGATTCAAATTCCCTCGCTAATCCCGTTAGCGAGAAGCAATTTAGCGAGGGACAGATTCCGTCGCTAATTCCCTCGCAAACATGCATTAGCGACGGATTTGGGACCATTTGCGAGGGAAAAATCCCTCGCTAATGATCAGTTTTTTTGTAGAGTTATACTTAGGTGTCAACTTTAGTCCAGTCCAATGTCCTAATGTTCTGGTTGGGTTGTACTCACTAAATAGAGGCCTAGAAGTATATCGTTGTGGCCCACCCCAATTGTCCCATGGGCTCGGCTGGACTCGGTTTTTTTATACTTTTTTAATACTTTTTGTAGTTTTTTAATACTTTTTTTATACTTTTTTAATACTTTCATTTTAAACTGGGCTACAAAAAAAACATCTCAATCGGCAATTTGACTGACCCAACATAACCTATTTTGGAATTTTGACTCAAAAAACTAAACCGAATCGAACGACTCAGTTTGACAGCTCTACTTATACCAAGGTGGAGTAGTACTCTCCTCATGTTCTACAAATTTGCCGCTAAGAAAAATGTAAACAACCGTGGATGTTGCAATTTTGCTGTGACCTGTGGGATATACATTTGTTGTTATCCGACAGGATTAACATGGGCAGAAACCAAGTAACCAAGTAACAACTAGTTATTTTGCAAGCAACCCTTTAGATTTGTTGTAGATGATTCATGAATGAGGTAAGTTGAGAAACCTGTTTATAAAAAATAATAAAGAGATATAACGTGGATGAGCATAAAAAGTTGCGCGTGGCTCTTTCCTTATCTGGAAGTCTGTTCATGAAATATTATCCTTTTATGGAAAGAAAGTCGGTTAGTCAGAGAAAGGGACCGACTCGAATCGAATATATTTGAGCGTAGCAACTACGATCGAGGTCTGTGTCTGGTCACTAGTCTTTCCCTCCTCCTATAAAAGCAGACCACCCAACCCAACATTATTACTTCACTACAACTCCAACACATATATGGAGATAATTAGCTTCTTCATAATAATCTATATATGTCCTCTCAACTCATCACATGAAGAGGCAGAAAGTGGAGTGCAGCCAAGGATGACTTGCCGGTATCTATAGTTCATTTCATCTATACTATATATAGTTCCATCACCAATATATATATATATATATATATATATATATATATATATATATATATATATATATTGTCCCTTCCCTTCTTCTAGCTTAGCTAGTACCCTGTCGGCAAGTTGTTCTTGGCTACATTTTGCTTTCTTCTTCTCCTGTGATGCTCTGAGGACTCATCTTGAGGACACGTGCGCATATAATCTCAACATATTTAAGTAAGCTTATGTGATAATCATCTCGATATCATATGATCAATACACTAATTTCATCAAATCTTCATTAATCAATCTATATGTGCAAGTTGATTTGACTCGGTCTAATTTACTTTTTGTACTTCTGATATTGAGGTATATGAAATATTGAATTTCAAGGTCAAAAGCTTGGAAAGGAAAAAGGATACGAAAAAGACTATTAATTAATATGAAGAGTGACATTATAATTGATTTTTGAATCTTTTTATTATTCTTAATTAGGCATTAGGTATTAAAATCTACGGCAGAAGTGATTTCCCTTTATCACAAAAGAAAAAGAACAATTTTATCCGGAGTAATGTAATTCAGTAAAAAATCAATTAACCAAAATTTTTAAGGCATTAACCAATCTACTTTTTTTTACAGTTTTCTAGGCCATGGTATTGTAACGTGATTTTTGGCTATTTTTAACAAGAAAATTTTGGCTGAATAACATTACTCTTTTATCTATGCAGCTTTTCACTACAAAAATATTTTAGGTTGAGGAATTGTCTCTTCAATCTATCCAAAAGTACTTGATGAGAAGACAGCTTATCAAATCCATTTTGAGAATGCCACTACAAGAAAATCGACGATTTCCGACGACAAAATCCATCGGAAACGCACTGATTTTCGTCGGAAATTGACGTTTCCGACGAACTTTCCCACGGACAAAAAGTCGTCGCAAAATCGCTCGTCGGAAATCGTTTCCGACGGATTTTTTTCGTCGCAAATGTTTCCGTCGCAAAGTCGTCGGAAATCCGTCGGAAATATCCGTGGCAAAGTCGTCGCAAACGCTGACACATTTTCGTCGCAAATCCGTCGGAAATTTTTAAAAAAAATTAAAAAAAAATTAAATTACATCCAAAATACTGTTTATTAGTTATACCCTATACATACTAGCCTAATTTCAAGTATTCTATTTCAAGCCCAATTTAATCAAAACTAGAAACTAAAACTTTGCAATTTAGTAATATCCACTCTAAAAAATCAGATATTACAAGGACATTCAGCAATGGATCAAATATCACAGGGTTATACTTTCAAGCATTCTACTTTATTTAATATACACCTTCAAATCCATCTGAGACAGGCACATATAGAAACGTGTTGCAACATGGTTACAAGTATTACAAGTAGCACAATCATTCGGCAAGACAAACAATGATTATAGCAGTGTCTAAGATGAAGCCGTGTCACGATTGTGTCTCAGAGAGTCTTCAAGCCTGGCATGTTTTCTTCCACATTCCAAGATAGTTTTATCAGCTGTAATGAAATATGCTGCAATGGTTGATGTTCACCAACCAGGGACCAGTGTTAATATGCATTCAAATAGCCGTCGGAAGAGGCTCTATTTTAATTGGGTTTTTACGTTTGCGACGGACTTTTAGCGTTTTCCGACGAAAATAGCCGTCGGAAATTAGCGACGAAAAATGATTTGGTCGGAAACGTAAGCGGGAATTTTAGAGAGAGAGAGTTTTACCTTCTATTATAGTCCTATCCAATTTAAGAGATTAGTATATGCAATTGTACATATATTCGGTTAATTAGTCTACACCAAAAAAAATCTAAGACATGAGAAAGAACTTTCCTGCCGAAGGTAATTAATTTTAGGTTCAAGAACTAGTAATTAGAAACTTTAATCTACACTATGTCAATTACATGTTATCTTCCTCTAAAAAGGATTACAAGTTATCTAACTCCAAGAGCGCTTGGATGACATGGTTTTGGGTCTCTTTTAGCTAAATCAAGGTCTTGGGTTCGAATCTAGACTTGGAAATTAAATCTCTTGAAGAAGAGCTTTTCCGTCCATTCGATTTGCTTCTACACAGCTTGAGGGATTAGTTTTTACAGAATATACTCAGTTCACACCAAAAAGAAAGACTACAAGTTATCTCATACACTATTTTGTTTAGTTTTTGTTACTGTATTATTGGTGGGCAGTATATATATATCAGCTTTGTGAATGACTAGTACTCTACGAAAAACCTAGTTGTGTATGCATGATTTTGCCGGAGCGTGTGATTCTGCGTTTAATTGTTAGGACCAACCTTTGTTGGTCTCTGCTTGGTTTAACTGTTAAACATTTTACAATTTTTGGTTTAGTTGAATACGTTAAATTAAAAAGATAATATTTATTAGATATTTATTTTGAATAAATTAAATTAATTTTTATATTTTGTTTTATAAATTTTCTTACATTTAGTAAATAAAATACACATGTGAAAATTTGGGAAAAATGTTTTCATTTAAATATTAAATAATATTTAAAAATGAATAGTTAAATACAAAAGTGGTGGTCATTTTTTGTTAAAATGAGCAAAAAATTAAAGATTGTTTTGAATATTATCATTGGCAGATGTTCATTCTTCTCCCTTCATCCCTTTACTCCCTAGTGGCCTTTTATTAGTGACCACTCACCCTATAAATAGGGTTCACCCTTTATGTATAGATACACACTTGTGAAAGAGAAATATACAAAAGACTCCCAAATTCTCTCATTCTCTTGTTCTTTGGTTGCTAAAATTTTGATTATTCTATAACACGTTATCAGCACGAAGTTTTACCAACTTAAGGTAATATCGGTTCTTTCTTCTTACCTCGCTTAATTCCATGATACTACTTGTTGTATAGTATGTGATGTCTTTTCCTTATAAATGATAATGTCAAGACAATCGTATACTAATTCTAAAATAATAAATCCATGTGATAGTTGGATAGTGTGTAAATAACTTTAAATTGTCTTCTGAATTTTGATAGTCCAATTCTTTTCTGATTTTTGATTGTTCAATTCTTTTGATACGTTCAATTATTTTCTAATTCTTAATCACCGAGTAAACTGAGATCCATCAAGAAAGAACCTTAAATTGTTAATAATGAACACAAAACAAGCATGCCATTATTACTGACTTTTGATTCAGATAGTATATGATCATCACATGGTTTTCCATTCAAAAATAATGGCCCATCAACTATTTTTTTTGGCCAAGGTCCGTCAACTATTAACAGATACGAAAGTCACATTTTTTTTTATATTCGGTGATAATCATTTACGGCTTCAAATTGATATATGCGAATAAGCCCGACACTTTGTGAATGTGATGATCTAGTTATAATAGTCTAATTAATAAGACATGTATTCTAGTAGGGCTGAAATATGTTTATGGACGATTACATGTTATTCTAGTAGTCTATTCTTTTTCGGCTAAAGTACTCCCGGGGTCCCTTATCTTTATTTAAAGTAACGAATTAGTCATTTATGTTTTTTTTGTCCCAAATAAGTCCTTTATATTTCAAATTTTTGACACATAAATCCTTTTCCGTTAACAGTGCTGATTTATGTGTCAAAAAAAAGGATTTATGTGTTAAAAATTTGAAACATAAAGGACTGATTTGGGACAGAAAAGGATTTATGTGTCAAAAATTTAAAACATAAAAGACTGATTTGGGACAAAAAAAAGATAAAGGACCAAATCGTTACTTTAAATAAAGATAAGGGACCCCGGGAGCACTTTAGCCATTCTTTTTCTCTCCAGTTTGTCAGATTTTATGCTTGACACATGTAGGAAAAGATGATCTCTGATTTTCCTTCTTATTTTTCATCTCCCCAAATTTATTGTTTGTAATATTAAATTTAAGCTTGTTGCATGTTTATCTTCATGATTAGCTACTTTGACCATCCGGCTTCATCCACATTATCTTTGTATTTTTATTCTTGCCATCATTTAATTCAATTTTGTGTTTATTTTTTTTAATAATTGACGTATTGTCTATCTATATGTACCATTAACCAATTTTTCTTCACAATCTCTATTTTATCTAACTTGCTTAAATTTCTATTTTCATGATAGTTTTAAATATGTGGTTTAAATACGTTTTTACCCCCTGCAAATAGGGGGTGTTTTTGCTTTTACCCCCTGCAAATTTTTTTTTTAAAAAACCCCTTGCAAATATCAACAATTTGGCGTTAGCCCTTCTGTTAGGATGTCTGTTAACACTCTGTCTACGTGTCAGTCAAGTATCTATGTGGCATTTTTAATTGCCAAATGGCTTGCCACGTGTTAAATTATCAATTAAAAAAAATTGAAAGTAAAAGAAAGAAGAAACAGAGGAAGAATGGAAAGCTTTCTGAGTAGAGCGTAGAGAGTGAGAGTGAGAGTGAGAGTGAGAATGCAGTAACACACTGAGAAGAAGAAGATGAAGGGTTTTGCGAGAGAAGAAGACGAAGGGTTTTGCGAGAGAAGAAGACGAAGACGAAGCAACAACGAAGACGATGTGAAACGAAGCTCAAAAGTAAGTTTTTCTTTCTTTTACTTGGTTCGTTGATGTGTTTTAGTTTAGGGTTTGTGAAATCATTTGATGATGGGTTTGTGAAGCTCAGTAGTAAGTTTTTCTGTGTATCAGTTTGAAATGCAAAAAGAGAGTGTTTATTGCACTCTATTGGTCTAAACACCTTTTGATGCGTGTGTTTTTGTTGATTCTGTTGATGTTTGTTGTGATTGTGTTAATAAAATAGGTTATGTTGATTCTCATGCATGTGTTTTTACTACTGTTGCTGTGATTGTCTTGTTTTTGACTCCTCTTGCTGTGATTATTTTGATGCGTGTTGTTTTACTTCTCATGCATGTTTGTTGGGACCACAGCTGTGATTGTGTTGTTTTTGACCCCTGTTCCTGTGTTGTGTATTTAAATGAGGGGCCTTTGTGCTTTATTTGACTGAGCAGTTTTCATTGATAATTGAGGGACCTTTTTAAAAAAAATATATATTTGAGGGAGCTTTTTTAAAGTTTAAAATGTTTGGTTTTTTGTAGGCATGAGTTTCAGCATCATTATTCACCATGGGGGTAAATTTGAAGTTGGGGAAAACACTGGCTACAATGGTGGGGATATTGCTGTTGCCAACATCAATGATGTTGACAAATGGAGTTTCTTTGAAGCTGTTGACATTGTTAGAGACTTAGGATACAAAGAAGAGGTTCTCCTATGGTGGATGTCTGATTCACCAGACTACATAGGTGGTTATAAGTCACTTAAGGTAGACAGAGATGCACTCCAATGTTCTGATTTTGCAACCAAGCATAACTGTGACATACATATGTATGTTGAATCACTGGTTGGGGAGAAGATTGATGGAGATTCCAGTGGCAAGGGTTTAGAGGAGGAGACTGAAGGAGCTACTGAAGCTGAATCTGAAGATGATGCTACAGGGATTCATTTTGATGACAGTGAAGAAGAAAGGGCAAATGCTGTTGATGATGGATTTGAACCTGAGGTACCTGCTGCTGCTGAAGAAAATGTTTCTGTCAAGAAAAGAAGAACCAAGATGTGGTCTACTCGTAAGATGATGTCTCCTACAAAAAGAGCTGCAGCAGGAATAACCTTATCTACATCAAGTGATGAAGAGGAACAAGTGATGGAGGACACATATGAGAGTGAGGAGTTATTCAGCACATGTTCAGAAGCTGAGGAAGATGATATTGGGCAAATGGGTATGAGGTACCCTGTTTTCAAGAAAGAAGAATTAAATAGGGATTATAAATTCAAGCTTGGTTTGGAGTTTAACTCTATTGCTCAATTTAAAGAGGCAATTTTGGAACATGCTGTATTAAATGGCAGGGAGTTAAAGTATTTAAAAAATGAAAAAAATAGGGCAAGGCTTGTGTGTAAAAGTGAATGTGGGTATCTGGCTTATTGTAGTCAAGTGGGTACCAGTCACACGTATAGGTTAAAAACATACAAGGGTAAGCACACGTGTGGGAGGGTTTTTAATAATAGAAATGTCAACTCCAAGTGGGTAAGTAGACTTGTGGCTGAAAAGCTTCAATCAACAAACAAGGTTAAAATATCCGAAGTCATGTTGGAGATTAGAAGGAAGTATGCTACTGGTGTGACTGTCAATAGGGATTGGAAGGGAATCAAGATTGCAAGAGATCTTGTTGAAGGTGATGCAGATAAGCAATACTCTCAGCTTTGGAATTATGCTGGAGAGCTTGTTCGGGCTCACCAAGGTAACACTTGCAAAATCAATGTTGATAGAATTCCACCCAGTTTGCAAGCCAGATTCGGGCTCACCAAGGTAACACAAAGAGAGGATTCAAGACTGCATGTAGGCCCTTTATTGGGGTTGATGGATGTCATTTGAAGACAAAATATGGGGGACAGCTCTTAATAGCTATTGGAAGAGACCCAAATGACCAAGAGTCAGGAAGCTGGCACTGCACATAGTTCAAATGCTGCTGCTGATTATGGAGGTGATTTAACCCAAGAGTCAGGAAGAGTAAGAACATCTCCAAGACTAACCAAGACTAGAGTGAAGAAGTTGTTTCAAAATTAGGAGATTTAGTAATTTCTCTTGTAATGTAATTTCTATTGTAATGTAATGACAGTATTTTGTTTCAAATGCTGCTGTTTGAAGTATTTTGGTATCACGCGTATTGTAATGAGTAATGACAGTATTTTTGTATTTTAATGACAGTATTTTGTAAACTTGATTCTGGTTCAATTCTGGTTCAAAAATGGATGTTAAATTCTGGTTCAATTCTGGTTCAAAAATGACAGTATTTTGTAAACTTGACAGTATCCTTATAGATGACAGTATGAGTAAACAAACTAAATGACAGTATGCAAATTGTGGTCCTTAATTGTGGTTCTGATTCTGCAATTCTGAATCAATGACAGTATGAGTAAACAAACTAAATGACAGTATGACAGTATGAATCAATTAAAAAGCAAACAAACTTCCATTAATAACTTGATTCAAATTACAAACACTAATGATCAATAGAAAACTTAACCAACAACAAATCCTAGAACACTAATTTCCATTTCCATTAACCCAAACAACATAAACAGCAAACACAACCCATGATACAATCAAGACAAATTGAACCCCTTGAAACCTAGATGTAAGATCCTTAACCCTTTCCCTCTCATTTGCTAATTTTGTCTTCAGCTTTTCTTTCTCTTTGGTGCTTGCTTCAATTAACTTCTCAGCATAATGACAAGCTTTGCAGCTTTGAATTTCATGGGAGCTTGCTTCCGTTGAAGGAGAATCCATGAGAGTTGTAAAACGTGCTTCACTTAGTTCATCATCCCACACAAATAATTTGCAGCTGTCTTTTAACTTCTACAATGCAAAATACACAGTTACAGTTTTACAGTGAGAGGAACAACAATGAATATTACAATTAGTTAACAACATACCCAGTGGAGGCACTTCCAATAGGGGCGTCCTGGGTTTTGTGTAGATCCAGAAATGTAAAACTTCATCGTATTCCCACATGGACAAACTGGAAATCGTCTTCTGGGTATGTGTGCATTTGATGAAGAACCTTCACTGTGCGTATTCATGGAGAAAAGAAGAGAAGAGATGAAGAGAAACGAAGGGAAGAAGAGAAACGAAGGGAAGAAGAGAAACGAAGGGAAGAAGAAGAAGTAACTTGGGTGTGCTTGAGAAAGAAATGGTTCACAGCAACGAAGGGAAGAAGAGAAAGGAATGGGAAGAAGAAGAAGATGACTCTAGGGTTTTTTAACACGTGGCAAGCCATTTGGCAATTAAAAATGCCACATAGATACTTGACTGACACGTAGACAGAGTGTTAACAGACATCCTAACAGAAGGGCTAACGCCAAATTGTTGATATTTGCAAGGGATTTTTTAAAAAAAAAAATTTTGCAGGGGGTAAAAGCAAAACACCCCCTATTTGCAGGGGGTAAAAACGTATTTAAACCTAAATATGTCGAACCTTACAAAACTTGATTTTGAAGCTCTTGACATTTCGAGAAAGAATCACTTGTCATGGGCTCTAGATGCTGAAATTCATTTGAATGCCGAAGGGCATGGAGATACTAATAAAGAAGGAAATAAAGCATCTAATCAACAAAAGGCAAAAGCCATGATTTTTCTTCGCCACCATCTCCATGAGGACCTTAAAAATGAATACCTTACGGTTAAAGACCCACATGTCCTTTGGAACAGTTTAAAGGAAAGATGAGCACCAAAAATCTTTTATCCCCCCAACAGCTCGTTATGATTGGATGCATTTGCGATTACAAGATTTTAAAAGTGTAACTGCATATAATTCTGCAGTATGTAGAATCACTTCCCAATTACAATTATGTGGAGAAAAAGTGACTGATGAAGATATGTTAGAAAAAACATTCTCCACTTTTCATGCATCCAATGTGCTCCTGCAGCAGCAATATCGGGAAAAAGTTTTTCAGAAATATTCTGACTTGATTTCTTGCCTTCTTGTGGCCGAGCAAAATAATGAACTTTTGATGAAAAATCATGAAGCTCGTCCCACTGGCATCGCTCCATTCCCAGAAGTGAATGTAGCAACACACGATCACTATGGACAATCTCGTGGTCGCGGTCGTGGTCGTGGTCATGGTCGTGGTCGTGTCTGTGGTCGTGGTCATGGCTATGGTCGTGGTCACGGTCTTGATCATAGTCATAGTGGAAATTACAAGAACACGGCTCTTCACCAGAAGTGGAAAAGTGTTGCAAAGAATGAAAAAAGTGAGCAGGGTAGCAAAAGTAATGAAAATATTTGCTATCGTTATGGAGGCAGAGGTCATTGGAGTCGTACTTGTCGTACACCAAAACATCTTGTTGATCTCTATCAACAATCAATTAAAAATAAAGATAAAAAGATTGAGAGTCATTTTACTTATGAAGATGATGGTAATACAGATGCTACCCATTTGGATGTTGCTGATTTGTTTGCCGACCCTGATGGAAACATTAATCACCTTATTGTGGATGGAAGTATAGTCAAGAAGTAGATTTTCCTAAATATTCCAATAATAATAAAGTTTGAGAGTGTCTTTGAATTTCCTATTATAATAAAATGTTTTGAATATCCTATGCCAATAATAATAAAGCCTTATATTTAAGTGTGTTTTCAACTTCTATAGATTATGTTCAAATAATTCAATCATAAAATTGTTATTCTTTCTCATGCTTCTCTCTTATCATATTCTTTTCTTCTTTGGATAGAATGAGTATTGACACTAGCATCAATAATGGAGATACGTGTCTTGTCGATAGCGGAACTACCCATACAATTTTAAAAGATGCAAAATATTTCTCTTATTTAGTGAAGCGAGAAACCAATGTTAGTACTATATCTAGCTCTTCAAAGATAATTGAAGGCTCTGGAAGAGCTAATATACTGTTATCCCGGGAAACAAATTTACAGGTTGAGAATGCATTATATTCCCCCAAGTCTAATAGAAATTTATTAAGTTTCAAAGATATCCGTTTAAATGGATATCATATTGAAACAAGAGATGAAGGAGATATTGAATATCTCTATATAACAAGACATACTTTGGAAAAAATAAGTGTAGTGGAAAAGCCGCCCGTCTTTTCCTCTGGTTTGTGCTACACTTATATCAGTGCAATTGAAGCACACGTTGTTGTAAACGAGAAATTTACAAATCACAAAAAATTTTGTTGTTTGGCATGACCGGCTGGGCCATCCCGGATTCATAATGATGCGAAAAATAATTGAAAAAAATTCATGTGGTCACCAATTGAAGAACCAGGAGATTTTTCAATCCAATAAGTTCTCATGCACTTCTTGTTCACAAGGGAAGTTGGTAATCAGACCATCACCAACAAAAAATAGAAGTGAATCTCTCAACTTTTTAGAACGAATACATGGTGATATTTGTGGGCCAATACACCCACCATGTGGACCATTTAGATATTTTATGGTTTTAATTATGCATCAACCAAATGGTCACATGTTTGCCTGTTGTCAACTCGCAACCAAGCATTTGCGAGATTGCTAGCCCAACTAATTCGAATAAGAGCTCACTTCCCTGATTATCCTGTCAAGAAAATACGTCTTGACAATGCTGCTGAGTTTTCATCTCAAGCATTTAATAAATATTGTGCCTCCATTGGAATTGACATTGAACATTCTATACCACATGTCCACACACACTTGCAGAATCATTTATTAAACGTACAAAGTTAATTGCAAGACCATTTCTCATGACATGCAATTTTGCATGCTGCAACATTGATTCGCATCAGGCCAACAAGTTATCACGACTCTTCCCCTTTACAGTTAGTTTTTGGTCAAGAACCTAATATTTCCCATCTTAGAACTTTTGGATGTGCGGTCTACGTTCCAATTTCTCCACCACAACGCACTAAGATGGGTCCTCAAAGAAGGTTGGGAATATATGTTGGATATGAATCTCCATCTATTATAAAATATCTTGAACCAACAACAGGAGATTTATTTACAGCTCGATTTGCTGATTGTCATTTTGATGAATCAAATTTTCCAGCATTAGGGGGAGAGAATAAGCAGTTGGAAAGAGAGATCAGTTGGAATGTATTGTCATTGTCCCATCTTGATCCTCGAACTAAACAATGTGAACTTGAAGTTCAAGAGATAATTCATTTGCAAAGCTTAGCAAATCAATTACCAAATGCATTCACTGATCCAAAAGGTGTGACAAAATCATATATACCGGCTGCTAATGCTCCAATAAAAATAGATGTCCCTGTTGGGCAATCTAATATTGCAAATGAGTCTCAACCTCGATTGAAGCGTGGTAGACCAGTCGGTTCCAAAGATAAAAATCATCGAACAAGAAAACGAGCTAAAAAGAAAGATGGTCCAGAGGAGGATATAAAAACTCTCAAAGAGTCTACAGACATAATTGACATTCCAATCCTAGAAGAGATTGATCAGGTACCTGAAAGTCATGAAAATAAAGAGATCTCAATAAATTATGTCACTAATGGAATACAATGGAACCGACAGGATGTCAACGTTGATGATGCCTTTTCATATCATATAGCGCTAAATGTGATAAATGGTAATGAGGATCATGAACCAAAATCCATTAAAGATTGTAGACAAAGTGAGAATTGGCCAAAATGGAAAGATGCAATTGAAGCAGAATTAAACTCGCTTTACAAGCGAAAAGTTTTTGGACCTGTAGTCCGAACACCTGAAGGTGTGAAACCGGTTGGATACAAATGGGTCTTTGTGCGAAAACGAAATGAGAATGGTGAAATTGCAAGATACAAAGCTCGACTTGTTGCTCAAGGGTTTTCACAAAGACCTGACATTGATTTTGATGAAACATATTCACCTGTTATAGATGCAAGTACTTTTCGGTACTTAATTAGCCTTCCAGCATATGAAGGGCTAATTTGCACATGATGGATGTTGTCATAGCCTATTTATATGGCTCACTTGATAGTGACATTTACATGAAGCTCCCTGAAGGATTTAACTTGCCTGAGGCACATAGTCCGGGATCTCGAGAGGACTACTCCATCAAATTGAATAAGTCTCTCTACGGGCTAAAACAATCTGAATGCATGTGGTATAATCGCCTCGGTGAATATTTGCTAAAGGAGGGATATACAAATGACCCTATTTGTCCAAGTATTTTTATAAAAAGATCTGGAAAAGAATTTGCTATAATTGCTGTATATGTTGATGACATAAATATTATTGGAACTCCTGAAGAGATTCCAAAAGCTATAGATTGCTTAAAGAAAGAATTTGAGAAGAAGGATTTGGGAAAGACAAAGTTTTGTCTAGGATTACAAATTGAGCATTTGAAAAATGGAATTTTTGTACATCAAGAGGCTTATATAGCAAAAGCTTTAAAACGTTTATACATGGACAAATCTCATCCGCTGTCTACTCCCATGGTTGTTAGATCACTGGATGTGGAAAAAATCCCTTTAGACCTCGAGAAGAGGGTGAAGAACCACTTGGTCCTGAAGTACCATATCTCAGTGCAATTGGAGCACTGATGTACCTTGCAAATTATACACGTCCTGATATATCATTTTCTGTCAATCTATTAGCAAGATATAGTTCTTCACCCACACGAAGACATTGGAAAGGAGTCAAGCATATACTTCGTTGACTTAAAGGTATAATGAACATGGGGTTGTTTTTTTCCAAAGTACCCAAATTAGAATTAACAGGTTATGCAAATGCAAGTTATTTGTCAGATCCTCATAATGGCAGATCACAAACAGGTTACTTGTTTACTTGTGGTGGTATAGCGATTTCATGGAGATCTGTGAAACAGACCATCACGAAACGTCATCAAATCATGCAGAACTTTTAACACTACATGAAGCAAGTCGGGAATGCGTTTGGTTAAGGTCTCTGATTCAACACATACAAGAAACTTGTGGTTTGTCTTCCAGAAGAATAGATGCAACAACAATCTATGAAGATAATACAACATGCATTGCTCAATTGAAAGAAGGTTACATTAAAGGAGATCGAACAAAGCATATTTCACCAAAGTTCTTTTTCACTCACGATCTTCAAAAGAATGGTGATACAAGCATTCAACAAATCCGTTCATGTGATAATCTTGCAGACAATTTCACAAAAAAACTCCCAGGCAAAACTTTTGAACAACTGGTACAAAAGATTGGTCTTCGTCGTCTCAAAGATGATTGTCTGATTGAGGGGGAGAAATAAGTAAATTTTGTAATCGTCACAAAAGGATAATGTACTCTTTTTCCTTCCCTAGATTCTTTTCTCATTGGGTTTTTTCTAGTAAGGTTTTAATGAGGCATATCCTAGGTGGACATCCAAGGGGGAGTGTTATGACTATTATCATTGGTGGATGTCCATTCTTCTCCCTTCATCCCTTTACTCCCTTGTAGTGGCCTTTTATTAGTGACCACCTACTTTCCAATTCTCACCCTATAAATAGGGTTCACCCTTATGTATAGATACACAGTGAAAGAGAAATGCAAAGACTCCCAAATTCTCTCATTCTCTTGTTCTTTGGTTGCTAGAGTTTTGATTATTCTATAACAAAGATGTATTTAATTCAACTTTCAGTAATCAAATTTAAATTAAATTATTACTGTTCGATTTTTTTTTATATTCCAAAAATTGTTTACCAAGTGGGTGTGGCACAAGTGGTAAGTTGTTTGGGCCCCTTAAGCATTTGGTCAGGGGTTCGATCCTTGGCCGGTGTGTATGGAGAGACATCACTTGGGAGAGGTCAGCCCTTAAATGAACTCCAGTGCCTCAAGGGATTAGTTTCCACAGTCGTCGTGGAGGCACTACAAAAAAACGCAGGATAAGCGACGGATTTTAGCGACGGAAACCAAATCCGTCGTAAAATTTAACTTAGTGAGGGATTTAGCGACACCTAATTCCGTCGCTAAATTGGCACGCTTTGTTTTAAAATAATAAATCAAATCTGTCGCTAAAAATCCGTCACTAAAAAATGACGTGACCGTTGGCAGTTCTTGGAATACGTGAAAGAATCAAATCCGTCGCTAAATTTGAATTTCGTCCCTAAAAATCCATCGCTACCCTTATTTTTTTCATTACCACCGTAAACCCTCCTCACTTCTCTCTTCATTCCTCTTTTCTCTTCTCTCACTCATTTTTCTCTCTTCTCTCCTTCAACCTCCAACAACCTCCTTCACCACCATCTCTTCGCCACCATTGAGCCACGCCACCACCATAATCTTCTCCATTTTCTCTCACTCACCAACGAAACCGTCTCATTTTCTCTCACTAACAAACCGGTCTCCCTCTCTCTCCTCATTGGACAAAATAGTGTTTCGAAGGTTTATTATTTTTCTCATGGGGCTCAGTTTTTTCGATTGCAGGTATAGAGACTGGTGGAAATAAGTTACAGTTTCTGATAGAGGAATTCTTTTGGTTTTGGATTGGAAGGGCAAGTTTCTGTGAACCCTAAATCTATTTATCTTTTTATTTGCTTTCCATTTATGATTTAGGGGCCTGATTCATTTTAGTTGTTATTGAACAGAAAAAAATCTGATGTCTGATGTCTGCTGCTAAGTGGTTAACAACACATTGAATTTTCCAGGATTTTACTTCATGTTGCTGTTGGTTCACTGAATCTGCAATTTTCTCTTCTTTTTCCTTTCTTTTTGCTTCGTGAGGTAACTGTTGTGGCATAAAAAAACAGGTTTTTTTTAAAAAAAATTAAATTAAATCCGTCGCTAACTTTTGAAAAATCCATCGCTAATTTTTTAAAAAAATAAATTAAATCCGTCGCTAACTTTTGACATATCCTTCGCTAATTTTTTTTTAAAAAAAATAAATCCGTCGCTAACTTTTGAAAATCCGTCGCTAAATATTAGCGAGGCTCTTTTTAGCGACGGATTTTGTCCGTCGCTAATTCCCTCGCTAAGTCACATTAGCGACGGATTTTGGACCATTAGCGACGGAAAAATCCGTCGCCTATCCTGCTTTTTTTTGTAGTGAGGATACCCGGGTTTACCCAATAAATATTCCAAAAATTGTAATTTTTTAACTGCAAACAATGATAAGACATAAATAATAAATCGAATTTTGGATATTTTGTCCGTCCCTTACTCCAAGTATTTTCAAGTAGCATTAACAATTTTTAAATCAAACGGAGTACGATTGAATTTGTCCATTCCAGTCCCCTGGTTTATAGCAAATCAAACGTACTCACTTTGATGATATAAACAAAGGAAAGTTTATTGGAACTTGTGCTTTTCCTTCCCCAAATTTCTTTCCTCACACTTTCACCTCAAACAAACACAATGTAGGTGTCAAGCTTTTTATTATGAAAATCCAACTTAATTAAGAAAAAAAATCCAATTGCTTTTTCTTGAGCAAGATGGGGAATTGGGTGGGGGAAGGGTTCAAATTGCATAATGATTTTGCATTTCATTCTGATGAAAAACTATTTTCTCTTAGTGGTATGTTTACATATAACAGGGTGCTAACAACGTTAACATACAAAGCTTACTAAAAAATTAGAACTGCAAGGACTCTTTTAAACCATATTAGATTATAAGACCAATTTCATCGCTAACATTACGAAATCCACCGCTAATGGTATTTTGCGACAGAATTAGCGAAAGACCAATTCCCTCACTAGTGGTCGCTAACACGTAGCGACAGAATTTGGACATCTGACATAAGTTAGTGACGGCCAAATCCGTCGCAAATTCCGTCACTAATTAGCATGGGACTACAAATTCCGTCGCTAACTGGAAATGACACGTGTTCGTATTAGTGAAGGCAATATCCGTCGCTAATTAGCTATTGTTTTGAATTTTTTTTAACCTACTTTTTTATATTTATTTTTATATTATAAATAAATCTTAAAAAGTAAAAGAAATAAAACAAATTAAAATAAATATTTCGAAAATAATTGAATAAAATTCAAATCAAACTAGTCTGAAATGTTATAACATAATACTGAAATGTCAAACTAATACAAAAAGTCCTAATAGGGGGCATCATCAGAATCATCAGGGTCTGTCCTAGAGGACCTAGACTCAGCTAGCCGCATGCTCCTATAATACCTAAACATCCTTGTCTGTCGACAATATATGCATCTTCGCTATCTCATCCTGCAGATTCATGATCGTCTGATCCCGAGTCTGCACATGCTGCCTAAGCTTTGTAACCCTAGCAGTGGTCTGTGAAGGAGGAGGAGGTCGACTGCTAGAAGTTCTGCTGGTGTTCACGACCCCACATTGAATAAATGGGGCAAAGGTCCCCGGACCATACAGGCGACCCTTATTATTTCCGCCTACCACCTTATGGAAGTTGCGGTTCGCCAGAGCATACATCTCAGGGGTAAGTGGATCAGGTGAGTCAGGGTTCCAGCTCCCCTAAGTCATCATCTCATTATATTCCTCCTGTTTTGCATAACCAAAAAACATAGAATAATTAGCGCTCCATTTTAACAAAACAACACTAAATAATATAAATCAAGTTGTATATTTACCTGAGTCTTCCTCGAGCGCTAATCAACATAATCTTTGGTACCCTTCCTCACATGTGTGGCTCTATGCAGCTCAGGAATAGAGAGATCACGCCTGGCCTTATTAGCCTCTAAAAATGAAACACACATCTTCAATGATTGTTAACTAATTGCCCAAACTAAACTAAAATAACACACAAATTTTTAAAATAATTTACCGATCTGGCAGCATGCTGAGCCTGGTTGATGGAGCCGTAACAGTGAAGCGAGCCACCCTTTTCTGAAGCGAGCAACATTTTCAGAGATCCGTTTGTAATTATCTGAAGCCCAATGTGCTTTGATTTGATTCCAAATAGACGCACCTATCCACTTCAGCTTCTGATCTTTAGTCCGCAATTTAAAGACCATATCCGACAAACGGCAGGCTATTCTATAAAGAAAATTTTTCCTAACGTTCTCATCATCCTCTAGCCTCCACACCAATCTCGTCTGTATTAAGCAAAATCAAATATGTATTAGTAATTATATTAAACATTAAACAATAAATTAAAGTTAACATCATCCTCTTTCCCCTGTATTTCAGCGTAAACGCTTTTGTGTGTTCCATGTAGTGGGGACATGCCATATTTCTGTGAGTCCCCTTGCCAGGGAAGTCGTTAATAGTCCACATCAATGTCGAACTCATCATATAATTCTTCTTCCGTGCTGCATCATATGTCAAAACACCCCCCAATCTATTGAGATCATCAGTCAGAGGTTCCATATAGATATCAATATCAGCATATGGATTGGATGGACCGGGTATCAGACAAGTCAAAAATATATACAGTTTAGTCATGCGCGTCTCAAGAGGAAGATTGTAAAGGGGAATAATAACTGGCCAAGGGCGTCGCTAATGCTTGGATATATGGAGTAAATCCATTAGAACACAAGCCAAGCCGAACATTTTGTGGGTTTGAGGCAAAATCTAAATGCACTCTATCATAGTGTTTCCACGCTTCATCGTCAGATGGGTGGTGTAAAATGTCTGAGGTACGCCTATTCTCATAAATAATGCCACGTCATTTTCTCTGCAATTTCAGTCCATGCAAACATTCTCTACAACCTTGGACTATTGGCAAATAGAACATCTACTTTATAGGGATGAATCTATAATTACGTTTCTCCGCTTTACGAACATGATGCATTGGCTTTCCACAGAATCTACATTCCTGTAGCGCACCATCGTTTTTACTGTTGTCGTAAAACAACATGTGCTCATCCACACAACAATCAATCTTCTTATATTCTAGTCACAACTTCGAAACTAACATCTTAGCCTCATAGTAACTTTTCGGCAAATTATCCTTTGTAGGTGTCGCTTCCAAAATCATTTCAGTCACATAATCTAAACTCAACTCAGAAATATTACTCATGGACTTGAGAGCTAAAAGCTTCACAAACATAGATAATTTTGTCTGTGGCGAGCCTTCAAACAACGGTTTGTTTGACTCTCTTAACAAATTTATAAAATCTTTGTGCTTCTTCATTTGGAAATTCATCATGATTGTCATACTGAGGCTCATCAAATGGCACATTTACCTGGAGAGCATTACAAATCATGCTTTCCATCGACTCAAATTTGTTCATCTACACGTATTTAAAAAAATGTGTTAGATTCTCATAACATTCCCAATAACCTATCAAGTTAGTGGCATCAATATGATTTCAATGGAGATGATTTCGAGCCGAATATGGGTGTCAAGGACAACACAAAACCCTTTTCCATCCAAGTAATGAAAGAAGTTATTTCTAACTCCCAACCCTACCGTTGTTAGTATCGTCTCGAAATTATCTCAATGAAAATGATTTCGAGCAAAATATGGGGGGTGAGGGACATCACTTCATCCTTTTCCATCAACGACACACAATAACAACATCCAATATAAGTCGTCTTACCTCGGATTCATCAAAACAACAATTTAACACAATTTTAAGTAACATCCCTAACAAAAATTTAACACAATTTCAATTAACAACAACATCAATCCTACACAATTTCAAATTCACAATCCTAAACACTAACAACAATATTTCTATTCCACATTTCAAATTTCTATCAATTCAAATTCACAATCCTAGACACTAACAACAACATTTTTAAAAAAAAAAGCTTTCTAACAAAAACAAATTTATTCTACAATAATCAAATTTCAAACTCACATTTCAAATTTCAGTCATAAACCATAATAACAACGAAACTAAAAAATACCTAAAAACAACAAAAAAAATCAAAACAAACCTTTAGGGAGAGAGAGAGAGAGAGAGAGAGAGAGAGAGAGAGAGAGAGAGAGAGGAGTGAGGGTGGAAGCTAAATTCATGATGGTCGTGGTGGAGGTGAAATGGGAAGAGGGTTTGTTTAGAGAGAGGTGGGGATACTGTTAAAGAAAGAGAAGAGTGAAAGCTATGTGATGGTGGTGGTGGTGGTGGTGAAGAGTGAGGAAGAAGAGATTCGGTTAGAGAGAAAGAAGAAAAGGAAAGAGAAATGGGAGGGTGTGTTTCGGATTTGAGAAGTTATATTAAAGTTAGTGACGGAATTTAAGGCATTAGCGACGGAGTTTAATATCTACATTATTAGCGACAGATTTTTAGCATTTAGCAACTGATTTTAAGATCCACTTTATTAGCGACGGCCTGTCCGTCGCAATTTCCCTCGGTACTCAATTCAAAATCCCTCTCCTCAATTCCGTCGCTACCATATTTTTACTGGCGACCTTCATTTGCATCGCTAGTTTTCGATATTAATTGGTTTTTTTTGAAGTGAATTATCCTTTTTGTGATATATTTCAGGGACCAAACTCTCTTTTTCCTCTAAGTTTTAAACTACTTTAGTCATATGACTAATGATACAAACCTTTATTTGTGGTACCTTTTTTTTAGGTAAATTCTAATATACCCAAAAATAAAATTGGGTATCAGTAGTGTCTAAAATAAAAAGCTAAAAATAACTATTTGAAATAGCTATTATTTTAAAAATAAAAAGTGATGTGTCATCAATTAAGTGGTTATTAAGAGTATCAATACTCAACCAAATTTCAAAGTACCAAAATGTTCACTTTTTTATTGCATGGAACCACGACACTAAAACCACTTTTCTAAGAATATATGGCATCCATGCACTATCACCGTTTCGTGGTGCAATCAAGGTTGAAGCTTTCCGTCACACCTAGAGGTGTCAATTTGGCCCTAAGCCCAGTCTCATTGGCCCCCAATAAAGCCCCATAAAATTGAGGCCATCACTTTTCCCCAATGTTTTAAAACTCGGACCGGTGACCGACTTGGTGAAGGTACTGGGTCAAGGGTCGGACCGAGGGGTGGATAGTTGAACCGCATGACCAAAACCCGGTCCTGATTAAAAAATTCCAAATTTTCAGGACCTATAAATTTTATACTTGTAAAACTTAATTTACTAAAATTACACACCATGACTAAAATATAACAATATAGATTTTTAAGAAAATATTTATACATATATGGTTACTACTATGCATTGATATATAACAAAAAGAATATGCATTAAATAAAAAAGGGTAAATTATAGTTTTGATTCCCCTATTTTCAAAAATTCAGACATTTGGTCCCCCTATTTTAAAACGCAGACATTTGGTCCCCCTATTTTAAAAAATCAAAGACATTTAGTCCCAAGAAGAATTTTCAGTTTTTGATGGCTAATAATCAAAGACATTTGGTCCCTCAATTTTAAAAAATCAAAGACATTTGGTTCCCCAATTTTAAAAAATCAAAGACATTTGGTCCCTCTTCGGACTAAAGGTATTTGATTTTTTAAAATTTGGGGACCAAATGTCTGAGTTTTAAAATAGGGGGACCAAATGTCTGAATTTGAAAATAGGGGGACCAAAACTATAATTTAGCCAATAAAAAACAGATCACCAATCGGTATGGTATAGAGGTCATACTCTTTCTAGAAACAAAAAAATCATGTATATTATTATTTTTAAGATATAACCCAACATCCAAACAGGTCTAGCGGTAAGTCATTAGCATTGGCATGCTGTTGTTGTGGGCCACTAGTGCAGAAAAGACATTTAGCATCGGTTGTTTTGGACATTTAGCATTGGTTATCCGACGATGCTAAATCCCCCGATGCTAAAAGTGGGACATTTAGCATCGGTTATTTGAAACAACCGATGCTAAATGTATAAAAAAAAGGCTGAAAATGACATTTAGCACCAAAGCTAAATGTATCAAAAAAGGCTGAAAATGACATTTAGCATTGGTTATTTGAAACAACCGATGCTAAATGTCTTTTTTCTTGATACATTTAGCATCGGTTATTTGAAACAACCGATGCTAAATGTATCAAAAAAGGCTAAAAATGACATTTAGCATCGGATATTTGAAACAACCGATGTTAAATGTCATTTTTTTGATACATTTAGCATCGGTTATTTGAAACAACCAATGCTAAATGTCATTTTCTTGATAAAAAAATGATATTTAGCATCGCTTGTTTGAAACAAACGAAGCTAAATGTCTAGTTTCTTTTCTTATTTTGTTCATTTTCTGCCCACACAAAACACCCAAAACAACCAGAATTTACAAATTGGAACTAGTTTATCTAAAAAAAATATTTCTAAAAGGCAAATTAAACATTCATTAGTATCAACTTAATAACATGTGTACACTCAAACTAATAAACATGCACAACATACTCCGAAGCAGTATATAAGTTCTTTTTGATGATCTCCTACTACTCTCCAAATAGTATGAATGCTGGTGAGAACAAAGAAAAGCAACCTCTAGCAAAGAAAATTATAGTCAATCCTATCAAAGTGCTCTTCCCAAAAACCTGCACCAAAAGTTTAAAAGTGAGATATGTCACTAAGACTAAGGACATATCTATTATAGAAAAAGGTAGAAAAAATCAGCATGTTATCAAATGAAATAAGACAAACTTAATAACAGATATATGGTAAGAAATAATAATACTCCCATGAAGAAAAATTATGAAAGAAATGTAACACTAAATCAGCACTCATCAAATTCAAGCATCTAAAATCATCACAACAACCAAAATTCATAATCAGCTGAAATATTTATAAGTGAAATATTTATAACTTGAAAAGTTCTTTAGCTTAGCCTTATTATCAGCAGAATCAGTACTGACCTCAGAGAAGTTTCTTCTTGTACTAACCTCAGACAACTTCATGGCTGGCTGTTCCCCACAACTAGTAATGATCAGATTAAAAAGGTTTACTGGATCCTGCAGTAAATATTAAATGCTATTTCAATCTGCTAATTTCAATCAAAATGCAATTATCCAAGTAAAATTAAGAATTAAGAATATAAAGGCAATTGACAATTTTAGTACATAAGACAATTGACAATTGACAATTTTAGTAGAGTTAGTAAAAGTAAAAAACACAACCGAATTCGACAAGACCTTTTAGTTTTCATTTGAAACATTCAGCTTACCATTATTCATCATTTCAAAAGCTAGTGCCAGAAGATAATACCAGGAACAAAAGGTTAAATGGTCGTGCTGATCCACTAAGATAGTGCAATAGTTCTACCCCATACATGATGCATTTCTACACGCACAATACAGATCCATGGGATGTTCCTTAACCACTTGTTTCCATTAGTTCTAAACACAATACAACTACAAAAGTGTAATAGTAGGCATAAAGACACATCAACTAACAATCAAAAGGACAAAGGGATTGACAGAAAAGCCATCTCAGATGCAAGTAAACATGTAGCCAACTCAGTGGTTCAAGGTCTACATATTCTCTCTCCCTCTTCAAATTTAGTTAGTCAGAAACTAGACCTATGACCATTCAAAAAAAACTGAAAACACTGCCGAAAAGTAAACTGTTGCTTTTAGTATGATTTTTGAAAATTCTCGCTTGCCTAAACCTAGTATGAATAAGGTTACTACTAAACAGAAAAGTGATGACTGTGTTGTCTTAGTTGTAACCACAAAAATGGTAAAACTATTACTGAAATCTGGTATCTAGACTCTGCTTGTTCAAATCACATGACTGGAAACAAGCAATGGCTTATTAATTTTGATCCTACTGTTAGAATTTCTATTAAATGTGCTAATGGAAGATCTATAATTTCTAAAGGGAAAGGAGATATAGAACTAACTAGGCTGGATGGGGAAAAAGTAATAATCCATGATGTGTTATTTGTACCAGAGATTAGTTGTAATCTTTTAAGTCTAGGGCAGCTTGTTGAGAAGGGTTTCTCAGTGCTTATGAAGAATGTAAGTTAAAGCTTTTTGACACAAGTGACAAACTAGTTTTAACTACCCTCCTAGCAAGTAATAGGACTTTTAAAACAAGCATAAGCAAAACTGAGGCTGTGTGTCTAAGTACCACTACTGACTGTGAAAGTAGTTTGTGGCACAAGAGGTTTAGTCACCTTCACTATAAAGCACTAGGTAATCTAAGCACTAACAAACTAGTTAAGGGACTACCTAGCATAAATGAGACTAAAGAGGCTTGTACTACTTGTTTAATAAGTAAACAACCTAGGAAGAGGTTTAAAAATCAAATGGAGCATAAATCTAAAGATCTATTACATGTGGTATATTCTGATTTATGTGGACCTATGGACACACCATCCATTGGTGGAAACAGGTACTTTGTTATCTTTGTAGATGAATACTCAAGAAAAATCCGGGTATATCTACTAAAGGTAAAAAGTGACACTTTCAATATTTTCAAAAGGTTTAAAGCTTTAGTGGAGACTCAAAGTGGAAAAAAATTGAAAGTGCTAAGGACTGATGGTGGGGGTGAGTATACCTCAAAAGAGTTTGAGGAATACTGCACCTCCAGTGGTATTATACATGAAGTTACCTCACCCTATACTCCCCAACATAATGGGATTGCTGAAAGAAGAAACAGAACTATTCTGGAAATGGCCAGAAGTGTGGTAAAAGCTAAAGGGCTACCTAAAAGGCTATGGGCAGAGGCAGTTACAACTGCAGTCTATATCCTTAACAGATGTCCTACCAAAGGGTTGGAAGCTAAAGTGCCAGAGTGTGTGTGGAGTGGTGATATACCTTCTGTGTCTCACTTGATGGTATTTGGCTCTATTGCCTATAGCCATATACCTGATAGTAAGAGAATTAAACTTGAGGACAAAAGTAGACCTCTAATTCTTGTGGGATATCATCCTAGAGGAGCTTACAGGCTACTAGACCCTAACACTAACAAGACTGAAGAGTCTAGGGATGTGGTTGTGCTTGAAGACAAGCAATGGGACTGGACTAGGGCTGAACAGAGTGGTTCAGTGGACTCCACTACCATTGAGGAAGTCTTCAACATTGAAGCAAATCCTAGCAGTGAAAGTATTGATGATGAGGAACCTGTTCTACCTACTGCTGAACCTACTTTACCTAATGAGGACCAAAATCCACATGAAGAGGTGAATGGGGAGGCTGAACAGGAACTTAACCAAGCTGTACAGTTTCCTCCTAGGACTCAAAGAGTGAGAATACCACCTAGGAGGCTACTGGACTGTGATGTTGTAATGGATAATCAAGTGAATGATGATGGTGACTTGGTATGGTTATGCTAGCTGATGTTGAGCCACTTGATTATGTGGAAGCCCTAAAAACTAAGGAATGGAAAAGGGCTATGTTGGAGGAACTTGCCTCCATTGAGAAAAATGGAACCTGGACTTTAACACATTTGCCTAAAGGAAAAAAGGCAATCAGTGTTAAATGGGTTTTTAAACTTAAATTGGACCCTAATGGCAAGGTGGTCAAACACAAGGCTAGGCTTGTTGCTAGGGGTTTCCAACAGAAACAGGGAATAGACTTTGAAGAAGTCTTCTCCCCTGTTGCTAGGCATGAAACCATAAGAATGGTGACTGCCTTAGCTTGTTACAATAATTGGGACTTGCATCACCTAGATGTTAAGTCTGCTTTCCTAAATGGTCCTCTAGAGGAGACTGTCTACATCTCACAACCCCTTGGTTTTGAGAAAAAAGGAAAGGAAGACCAAGTGTGCCTCCTACACAAGGCACTATTTGGTCTGAAACAGGCTCCTAGAGCCTGGAATAAAAGGATTGATACCTTCTTTGTGAATCTAGGGTTCACTAAGTGTATCAATGAATATGGAGTCTATTCAAAAGGATCTATGGACACTGACTTAGTTCTAATTTGTTTATATGTAGATGATTTACTGCTCACAGGAAACAATATGGAGCAAATCAACAAGTTTAAGGAGACTATGAAGCTTGAGTTCGAAATGACAGATTTGGGAGTGCTGTCATACTTTTTGGGACTTGAATTTCTGAGAATACCTGAAGGACTAATACTGCACCAGAGGAAATATGCTAAGGAAATCTTATCAAGGTTTGCTATGGCTGACTGCAACTATGCTTTAAATCCTGCTGAAGGAATCTTAAGCAAAAAGGAAGGGGAAAAAGGATCTACAGTTGACCCTACATACTATAGGCAAGTTATTGGAAGCCTAAGGTATCTGTGCCACACTAGGCCTGATATCCTTTTTGCTACAGGAATGCTAAGTAGGTTCATGAATGAACCATTGCAGCTTCACCTGAATGCTGCAAAAAGGGTCCTAAGGTATATTAAAGGAACCCTTAGCTATGGTATTTTCTTCCCTAAGAGAAAAGGAACAGAAAAGTCATTCTCTACTCTAGTTGCTTATTCTGATTCTGACTGGTGTGGGGGATCAGCTTGATAGAAGAAGTACATCCGGTTATTTATTCAAGTTTCTGGGTGCCCCTATCTGCTGGAGTTCTAAAAAGCAACAAATAGTTGCTCTATCTAGCTGTGAAGCAGAATATGTATCTGCTTGTAGTGCTGCAACACAGGCAGCATGGTTAGAAGCCCTATTGAAGGAACTTCAAGTCAACCTAGAAGATGCTACTACTCTATGGATTGATAATAAGTCCACTATTTGTCTTGCTAAAAATCCAATGGGACATAGCAGGACAAAACATATAGAAACTAGGTTTCATTACCTTAGAGAACAAGTCTCTAAAGGGAAGCTAAAGGTAGAATACTGCTCTACAAAGGAACAACTGGCTGACATGTTTACAAAACCACTAAAGGGAGAAGTGTTCACAAGACTAAGGAGGGAAATTGGCTTAGTTGCATTCAACTAAATGCAGCTAAGTCCTAAAGGCTTTCCTAGGGGCCTGTCCTAGGAGTTTTTCTAAGATCTGCTAATACCAGGGGCATGTCCTGGATTTTTATTTTACTCTCCTAGCCTTTTTAGGTCTATGTTTTAGCCCTATGTATTTTAAGGTTTTGTATTAAAGGAGGGTATTGGTTTTAGTAATAAAAACCTGAAAATACCCTTAGGAGTGTGTAAACAGTTAGACACAAGTCAACAAACTGTTTACCAGCCGATTCTCTAACTAACAAGTTGTTATGGAGTTAGAAAGTTAGTTACAACTTGTAACCAACTTAACAACCTCATACCCAACCTATTAGTGCCTATATAAGGTCTTATGACCTTTACAATTTGTACACAGCATATAGAATACATAATATACAATCAATAAAAGTTTTTTTTCTTTACATTTTCAGTGCATAATTCCTCTGTTTGTTGCTCTTCTTCTCTCTGTTTACTTCTTTGTGTTCTTGGTGAGTGTTCTTCAAAAGTGTTGAAGTTTCCTTGCAATCAAAAGAGAAAAACACAAGTATTAGTAATCTGATTTTGTGACTAAATCAAAAAGAAAAGAAGAACAAAAGTGAAAGGAAGTTATACCAGTTTCTGTCAGGCTGAGTGTAAGCTTGAGAGGTGTGATTGTTCATCAAGAACAATCACAAGGTAACCTGTAAAGAGAAAAAAATCAGTGTTAGGGTGCTGAAACATCAAAACAGTAGCACATCAAATTCACTGAGAGAGTGAACATATACCTTATGCGTGTATTGCTGCGTCCAGTTGCTGAGTTTCAGATTCACCACGTGTTCAAGTGTTCAACAACAAAGGAACAACACAGAAATTAGGGTTTTGGTTGTATCAAGCGAAAGAGGAAAGATATCAAAGACCAGTTTGAAGTTTTACCTTCACAATGGTGACCGGTGGAAAACCCAAGGAGGTGGAGGCCATCGGAGCAGAAACGTGAAACAAGGTCCCTGTGAGAAGTGGTCAGATCGTGAAACGGAGGGAGGGGTTTTGATCACGGAGCTGCGATCTTTCCATTGCTGGTGTCAGTTTGTGGATCGGAGGTCAGCTGCTAGGTTTCCCAAGAAACCCTAGCAGAGCTCTGTTGGAGTGAGAGGGAAACTGTTTCTGAAACAAAGAAAAGTGAAGAAGAAGCTGCCTGAGTGAGAGAACAAGGCGTGGCTGTTTCCCTCTAACCGGGTTGAAAAATTGGGTTCAGCAAAGCTTTCTGTGTGGGTTGGGCCAAGTGGGCCGTGTCTTTTATTTCCTGCACCCCTGAAATTGTTTCAATAACACCCATTAGTAATAAATTGAAAAAATTGCAAAAATTAACAAAAATTACCTCCTCTATAGTTAGCCCTTCGAGATTACTTTCGATGTGTTCTTTCGCTATTGTGCTCCTATGATCACCATAGACTTTATGATCTAGCTTGCTTGCTGGAGGGAACTCCTGCAGTTACTTAGAGTGATTATGAGGCAAAATTTGATTTAACCAAATCATTAGTAACTAACTAAAAACACTTAGACTTACTTGGAGACTACGAATTATGACGGGGTTTATACCAGCAAACATCTCCCTAGCAAATTCTTCATCAATTCTCCATGCTGATTTGCCAGCTGTTCCAAAATTCATAAAATTAAGAAGATTACTAATAATCAATGCCAGTTTTCAGTGCATAGGCAAGAAAATCCGCCATTTTCACGTGACCAAATCTTTCATCTCTAGGAACATAGATGTCTAGGCTCATTGCAATATTCAGCTTAGTCTCAGAATTAGGATCTGCCAAGATAACAACATAAATTAAAAACTCCAGTTAAACACAATAGAGCAGTTTAAGCTACAAGCTAATTATTGTGCTTCTTAAGCTCAAAAGAACTGAAACTTATTTTCCAAGATATTGAAACACAGACTTGAATGAATAACAACAAAACAACAAATAGAAGAATCCTTACCTGATTTTGTTTGTGGTCTACCAGTTCTACCCCTACGGGGGTAAGGGTATTCGATAGACCCTCCAAGAAGAGGACGAGCATGTTGCGAACCCTTATCCGGATTTCCCAAATCATTGTAGTATGCATAATCATAGACTCTATCCCACTCTTGTAGCTGGCCCTTCCCATCTCCTCTTAAAATCTCCAATTCTTCTTCTCTGTACCTAAGTAGTGGCATTGGTGTTTCACTTGGCAGGCATGTCTGCAATTAATGAAAAACATGTTAACACATGTAAGTATGTAACATGTATCATACATTGCACAAGTTCCTTCCTTCAAGTCTAAATATGAACTACAACAATTACTGATTAATTTGTAAGAATAACTAATAAAAAATGTGATTAAAACAATGATTGTAGTTATACCTTGTTGGAGAAGAAAACGCGATCTTTTGCATATTTATCAGCAGGGTAAACCCCAGAATTGCAAACAAAGTGGATAAGACCATCATGACCAGAACCATCTTCAAGTGTGAGGCTTTTGAGATAGAATTCACTGTGAAGATTATTCCTTATTAGAAAGGCTCCCGGTGTTCCTATCTCTTCATCCCAATCAAATGTAACACTGAATGCTGATTCTCCCACTGTCAAAGGTGCGAATGTGGTAATCCAATCTTCTAGATAAGCTTCCTTCCCAAGTTTTCCCTTCAAACCATTCCCTACAAATATTAACACCTAAAGTTTGTTATTTCTTATCATTTCATTCATTCACAATTCTAATGCCATAGTTGAAATTAATTCACATTAAATAAATGTAATATTCATTTAACATACAAGATTATAGACTCTTACTGTTTTGTATTATTATACAAGATTATAATAATAGACTCTTACCTTTTTCAGTACGCCACCAGTAACATTTTTATTTCTATTTTGTTAGAGTATGTGATTAACCTAAAATCCTAAAACAGAATCCTAAAAAACCTAAAATCCTAAAAACCCTAAAAATCCTAAAATCACTAAAGAAAACTAAAATCTGAAATCCCAAATACCATTAAAATCTCAATCCACTATGAACATCAAACCAAAAATAGTATGAGCATCAAACCAAAAACAAAACTAAAACACAGAAGTACAACATCTAGTAGCAATAAAACACTTCATACCTAGATGAGGGGTTTAGGGTTTGGTTAAATTTCAGCAAACAGTTGTGTTTCAACTCAAAGCAAAACCTATGCACACCAAAACAAAAACAAAATCACATGAACATTAGTTTTAGTGCAAATATATTGAAGAAAAATATGAGAGTAAGAGTTGCTCAAATCGAAATACCTGGTGTGTAGATATTTCGTTGTCAGTGTTCGATCATTCTGTTGTTCCGTTTAGGGCTTTCTCGATTTGAAGATGAGGGGTTTAGGTTTTGGTAACAAAAGAGAGTAGCGAAGAAGAGAAGAACAGAGAGTAGCGAAGAAGAGAGAAGAACAGTGAGAGTTAAAAAATCTGTTGGGTCTGATTATAAAACGAAAATGAAATCGAAAATGAGATTTAAACCTAGAGATTGAAGCTGGGTCTGAGAAGAAAACGTACCCAGTTCGTGAAACCGTGAAGCTTGTAGTTCTTCCCGTGAACGGCGATGGCGAGGAAGCGACAGTGAGGGCGAGGAAGCGACGACGAGGGCGAGGAAGCGGCGGCGACAGTGATGAGGTTGACGGCAATAGTGACGAGAGTGAGAGAATGAGAGTTCAGAGAGTGAGAGAATGAGAATTGTGAGAGGAGAACGCGTAACTTTTAGGAATAAAATGGGACCTTTAGCATCGGTTGTTTATACAACCGATGCTAAATGTGTTAGACCTACACATTTAGCATCGGTTGTATAAACAACCGATGCTAAATGTCAGACACAGGTACTTTTAACATCGATTGTTTAAACAACTGATGCTAAATGTAGGCGCGAAAATTGAAAACTTCCATTAAATTGCAAAATTGTCACCGCGTCTACATTTAGCATCAGCTGTTTAAACAACTGATGCTAAATGGTGCCTTCTAAAGTCAATTTTGCACTAGTTTGAATCCCATATTAACAATTTTGGCATGCAATAAAATTGAAATTAACAAATCCGTGGTGGCTGCATTCCGGTTCGGTTTGTCCGCGGGTCACCGATTTTTCTACCAAATCGACCGGGCCATTCCGGTTTCCACCAGGCTAGGTGCATGTCCGATCCAACTCTTGGCCCAGACCGTCCAGTATGCCGGTTCCCGGTCTGAGCCGGGTTTTAAAACACTGCTTTTCCCACAACCCTCCCTACTCACCCCACACCCCCTAACTCCAAATATTCCAAAACTACCCTTAATGAGAGGACGTGTCTACGTGCGATTCGATTGAGGCCAACCGAATATATTCGGCTAGGCCCAACCGAACGTGTATTTTTTGGAGACACGCCCCTTTTTTACCTCTTTTACACTATTCGGTTGACCTCAACCGATGAGGTCAACCGAATAGTGTAAAAGAGGTAAAAAAGGGGTGTGTCTCAAAAAAATACACCTTCGGTTGCCCATAACCGAATTATTTCAGTTGCCTGTAACCGAATCGGCAAAAAATGCGCGTTTCATTAATGGCCATTGGTCATTTCGCAGGGTTAGGGGGTGTGGGGTGAGTACGGAGGGATGTGGGAAAAGCATGGGCCAAAATTCAAGCCCTCTATTATGGGCCTTTTTTTAGCCCCAGCCCACACTTTTAAATTTTTTAGTGGGTTAGGGCCAAGGCCTTGTAGGCTGGCCTCCAAATTTTATTCTCATTCTTTTTCCACTATTTACACCTCCACTTTCATTCTTTCATCCCATTCCTCTTCTCCCTCCCTCTTACCACCACCTTCTTCTCCCTCTTACCACAACCACCACCACCACCATCTCCCACTCACCACCACCACCACCTCCACCTTCTTTTCCCTCTCAGCACCACTACCTCCTTATCCCTCTAACCACCACCTCCTTATCCCTCTCGCCACCACCACCCCACCTCTTTTCCCCCTATTTATACCTCTACTTTCATTCTTTCACCCTCTTCCTCTTCTCCTTCACTCCCACCACCATCACCATCTTGTACTCACCACCACCACCACCATCTTCCACTCACCACCACCACCACCACCACCTCCTTTTCCCTCACACCACCACACTCAACCACCATCACCTCTTTTTCCTCTCACCACCACCACTACCACCTATTTTCCCACTATTTACACCTCTACTTTCATTCTTTCACCCTCTTCCTCTTCTCCTTCACTCTCACCACAACCTCCATTTCCCTTTCCCCACAACCACCACCACCATCACTATCTTTCACTCACCACCACCTCTCTCTGACAAGTTAATATTCTATGAGTTTTATAAAAATGTATTGAAGTGTTGTGTGTCATGATCACACAAAATGAAAAAATGAATACAACGTGTATTTCTTGATAATTACAAAAGATTCATCTAGCGTCATCATCTAGTAAGCACTCATTAATACATGTCATATGCACGAAGCTTGTTACAAATAGATTCAACTCGAGATCCTCTAAGGGACTTAGTAAATAGGTTGAGATCCTCTCTAATGGATGTCCATTACCTAAGTTTTGAGTGTATAAAATATATAAATGTCTAATACATATCTTATATTTTATGAATGTATGTATTTATACACCAAAAGTTTAGAGCCAACAAAATCAATTGTGATTTCTCCCGAACAAACTTATCTCTCATAAAATGACAGTCGATCTCTGTGTGCTTAGTTCTCTCGAAAGATAGGATTTGAATCAAAAGTAGCGCCGATTGGTTGTCACATATGAGTTTCATTGCCTTCATATCTCCCAAATGGAGAGAAAATATCTTCATAATGAAGACCGGAGATTTGTGAGTATCATTTTGCCATGAGGAGAGCTTTCAAACGGTCAATCTTTTCGCCACCCATGGACAACCCTTGTGGTTTTTTCATTGGGTAAGAGTAACAGATCCCAACTACAATTAGAATGCAAATCATCCATCTCAGCCATCATTGCTTATCACCAGGCAGGACCAGACACAGCTTCACAAGTAGTTTTGGGAATAGCCACAGAATCCAAGGAAGAAACAAAGGCAAAGTATGATGGAGATAGTTTTTTATAATCTAAGAGACAAGCATAAATAGGATTGGGATTCCGAGAAGATTACGCACTGAAATGGGTAGTTCTGGTGTAGGATTCGGAGCCTGGGAGGCTAGCGGATCATGGATGAGACTTAAGATAACGGTGACAAGAAAGGAAGGGTCTCAAAAAAGCTTACATCTGCAGTCATAATGTACCGATCAAGATCATGGGAATAACATCAATATCCTTTTTGATGATGAAAGTAGTCGAGGAAAAGACGCTTGAGGGAATTGGTAACAAGTTTATCTTTCTCTAGAATAAGATCCTGAACAAAACATGTGCATCCTAAGACTCGGCGTGGAAGAGAGTAAAGTGTTGTTGAGGGAACAAAATGGAATGCGGTACCTGGTTGTCAAGAATAGAGGAAGGCATGTGATTGATTAAGTAACATGATGTTAATCGATTTTTTAATTTCAGTGAATCAATGGAACATGTTTTAAGAGAAATTTAACAATTGTGTTGACAAACAATTTTGATAATGAATTTTTTTTTCACCCTGAAACTGGGTCCTAGATCTGCAACTTAACCTTAACATGAGTGTTAGGAGTAAATCAATGCAGTTAGAAGAGGATCCTATTCTCTTTTGATAAGACCATTAATCAAAGAAACTAATGTTGTGCAACCCCTATGCATCAGTATTAGTCTCTTTGTCTGCATTATAATTCATGCATCATTCTATTGCAAACATTATGGTATCATACTCCTCCAACCGTTCAATTGAAGAAGTCTCATATAAGAGGAAAGAGAGCAAATGTGAGACAGGATGGCCTGCGGGCTGCAGGGTAACTTTTCTCTTTAGCATACTCCTTCCGAATAAAATATAAATAAAAGCATACATGTATTTAGTCTAAATTTAAACTAGATACATGTACTTTTTACTTATATTTTATTACGGAGAAAATATATATGTATCCTATCGGCAAGCCATCCTGACTCAAATCTACTCTCTCTACCTTCATGCAAGACACTTCTAATCAGCAATTTAAACTTCAACACACACCACACTTTCTTGGCCTTTTACATTGAGCAACATTGTAGCCTATTTATAAGCATAGATTGTCAATGGTTGGAATCCTTAACATGATAGACACGTGTTAAAAGGTAATTAGTTATTCCCTAAATAATTGTTGCCAACTTCACGTGGTTATGAACTTTTCCATGCTGCTTCTTATCCACAATCGTACTCCTTGTTTGGAATCAAGCAAAAGTTGATTCAGCTAAATGTCTACTCTTGGATCCCAAATCTTAATTAATTCGTGTTGAATGATTTACTAGCTATGTGGTTGTGGGAATAGAATATAACAGGGAAAGCCAGCCAGATAGTGAGATGATTAATGACTAGTTAGCACATTTTTATGATATGGCAATGTCAATCAGAATTTGTGCTCACTCATTAGAAGAGGTTCTGAAATTAGTCTTTGACGTTATTGATTTGCTTCTTACTAGATTGATAAGCCAATTTTTATATATAGATAGATGGCCACTATCGTTGACCAAAAGATTAAGCATCTAGAAAAATTAAAGAATTTGCTTTTTGGTTTTCCATGGTCTCTGTGCAAATGGAATTTGTTTGAGTTATATTACTGTACTTAAACAGTCGCGTGGTGTACTTAGAATCCATTTTTCGGATTTCAATGTCTCTTTTTTGGATATAGTCAAAGAAGAGTGCATAGTGCTTTTAATATGAGTGCTTCTCAACCATCACACACGATTTTTAACTATTGATGTAACCCAATCTAAATTATTAATTTTAATATAATGAATACTATAATTACGAGTTAAATATTCTTTTTTCCTATAAAATTAGGATTTTTTGTTTTAATCCCTCAAAAAAAATTACCTACTTTTAGTCCTTCAAGTTTTTTTATCTGTTTTAGTCTCTTATGATTTTTAATAACGATTCATGCTTTTTAATAGTGCCTAGAAGTGTTATAAAAGATCTAAAAGAGTGCTATTAAAAGTTATGAGAGATTAAAACTAATGAAAAAAAAATATGGAAGGCTAAAAGTAGGTGAAAAAATTTTAGAGACTAAAATTAAAAAACCCAAATGTTACAGAGACAAAAAAACATATTTAACCCTATAATTAAATATTCAGATAATTATCTCAAGATATTAGCATTGTGGCTATGGCCGGACTTTGTATTTTCAAGGATCCTGTATGATTTCGCAATAACTAAGTGTACTCAACGAGAAAATTTAGAAAATCAAGATATGATACGACCGAGATACTTTAATAAAAAAATTAAATTAAAATTAAGATATATAAATACATAATATACAAGCATAGCTAAAACAAAGATGGGAGAGAAAATACAAAAGTGGAGATGAGAAAACACAAGTAGGAAAAATGCGCAACAAGAATAGAGATGAGCAAATGCATGCAGACAAATTATGTAGTAAACTGAAGATGATGCGTCAGAGTGACCCTTTACAAACTTGGACCTCACCATTTGTGAGTTGTGTTTTTTCTATTTTAAAATTAGGGTTTAAACTAAAGAAATATTATTTTAAAGTGCTGAAAGTGATCAAATGTGTATCCCGACCGTATCCCATGTGTATCCCGCGTCTTCTGAGCATATCCTGCATCCTCTAATCTCATGCGTATCACAAACGTATCCCTCCCGTATCTAACCTTTTTTTCAAAAGAATAAATAATTAATGATGGTGGATACTCCCTGGATACATATCCAGACGTATCAGATACATGTCAGATACAGATACTTTATGCATTTTGGAGAATCGGGGCTTCACACACATGTATGTATGTATGTATGTATGTATGTATGTATGTATGTATGTATGTATGTATGTATGTATGTATGTATGTATGTATGTATGTATGTATGTATGTATGTATGTATGTATGTATGTATGTATGTATGTATGTATGTATGTATGTATGTATGTATGTATGTATGTATGTATGTATGTATGTATGTATGTATGTATGTATGTATGTATGTTTTTGTTAGCATGCATTGCTTTACAACTTTAATCACTCTTCCTTTTACTTTTCTAAATTCTATCACCGGGAGGAATTTTACGATTAAAGAATCAAATTCTTAACTGGAAAATCCAGAGTCAACTGCCTGCATGATCAAATCAAGAGCGAGAAAGATAGATATGCATCAAGCAATCAAGTAATGCTAAAGTCACACACGTACACGTACTACGTAGCAATATGGAAATTGATTCTGAAATAAAGATTGTTTCGGATAAGAAACAGAATGTAGAATTTGACAGGTAATGTAGGGCCTGTTGGGGTTGAATTAACAAATCCCAAAGGTGCAAATAGAAGCAATTAGGCACACTCGACCCAATCTGGTTAACAAAAAACACACAGTGATCCAATAGCGTTTTTGTGCGGCACCCAAACCTGCACTCGAATCTGACCCGTCGTATTTAAGCCAACCAAGTTTTGATGATGAGGTAATCTAAGTCAAAGTGACAAGCAGAACTCCGAGACATAACAGACTCAAGAAGTAAGTCTGTGTCAAGGGTAGTCACTAGGAAGTTGGGTCGTGTCTTAGGAATGAATTGTAAACCACTTTTGAGGATCGGCTCAAATCACTCATCACACAACACTCACACAATAAACCTAACGTATGCATGCCAAATAAGTTAGGCACAAATGATTACAAGCATCACTGAATGAGAAAATAGTTTTTGAAAGCACATAATCGATTGTCCTCTTTATTTATGGACAAGCACACAATCGATTATCTTCTTGACTTATGAACTTGTTTTTCAAAACACATAAATCGATTATCCACTTGTTTTATAAAGCAAACAATCGATTTTGGACTTGATTTATCAAGCACAAAATCGATTATGAGCTTGAGTGTGGGAGCACAAAATCGATTATACAATTAGTTTCTTAAAGGTCTCGTTTTTCTTAAAGCACATAATCGATCATGGCCTTATTTGTTTAAAGTATAAAATCGATTATGGTCCTGTTTCTTTTTAAGTACATAATCGATTTTCACACTCAGTTTTAAAAGCAAACAATCGATCATTCACTTATGAAGTTGTTTTTATTCAAAGCACAAAATCGATTGTCATGCCAAGTGTTTTCAAGCAAACAATCGATTTCTCACTTACTGAGACAATGTTAGAATTTGTCCCAACGGTCATATTTTTACGAAGTCTATAAATAGGGACTTAAGGCTGCACAAATCGGACAACCCTAATATTCACAGAGCAAATCGCAAAAACCCTATTTCACCGTCACTTCTGTTCTTCAAGTTCTTCATCTTTTTGAGCTGATCTCTCTCATGGGTTAGATTGGGTTGGGAATCTTCAAGTTGTTGTATCCACCTTCATAGAGGTATTTGTTATTTTCTTGTAATCTGTTTTAAAGTTGTAATTGGTTTATACTAGAGAGTGGGGTATCTCTCTAGGGTTTGTGGTTGTAACAAGGGTAGGGTATCTCTTGTTGGTAATAGATCTTGAGGGCTCTTGCAATAGGTGGGGTATCTTAGGTGAAGAGTGCCTGAGTCTGTAAGGGTTTTAAAGCACCCGGTTAAGCTTTGTTTTGATAGTGGAAAATCTCACAAGGGTTGTGAGGACGGGACGTAGGTCACTGGGAGGTGACTGAACCAGTATAAAATCTCCTGTGTAATTTACTGATTTTATTTCTTTTTCGTTCGTTCCATAAACCTGCGCGAAAAATTGATCTAAGTCGTTAAAAGGGGAAAAGATGCGAATTTCCCTGGGGTTTTCCGACGGATTTTTCGGCGCCACAAAATCCACCGGAAAGTTCCGACGGATAATCCGCCGGAAACCTTTTGCCACGAGCTGTCTACCGGTGCCAAAAATCCGCCGGAAAGCCCAACAAATCTGCCGGAAAGTCCTTATTTTCGGCGGATTTGCGGATTTTCCGGCGGATTTGGTCCGCCGAAAAGTCCAAGTTTTCTTGTAGTGTCAGGGTCTGTCCTAGAGGACCAAGACTCAGCTGGCCGCATGCTCCTATAATAGCTAAACATCCTTGTCTGTCGACAATGCATCTTCGCTATCTCATCCTGCAGATTCATGATCGTCTGATCCTGAGTCTGCATATGTTGCTTAAGCTTTGTAACCCTAGCAGTGGTTTGTGAAGGAGGAGGAGGAGGTCGACTGCTAGAAGCTCTGCTGGTGGTCACGACCCCACATTGAATAAATGGGGCAAAGGTCCCCAGACCATACAGGCGACCCTTATTCTTTCCGCCTACCACCTTATGCTAGTTGCGATTCGCCAGAGCATACATCTCAGGGGTAAGTGGATCAGGTGAGTCAGGGTTCCAGCTCTCCTAAGTCATCATCTCATTATATTCCTCATGTTTTGCATAACCACAAAACATAGAATAATTAGCGCTCCATTTTAACAAACAACACTATATAATATAAATCAAGTTGTATATTTACCTGAGTCTTCCTCGAGCGCTAATCAACATAATCTTTGGTACCCTTCCTCACATGTGTGGCTCTATACAGCTCAGGAATAGAGAGATCGCGTCTGGCCTTCTTAGCCTCTTAAAATGAAACACACATTTTCAATGATTGTTAACTAATCGCTGTTGGCTGCGAAAAGTTGTTTGTGCAAGTATACACAATCGCAACAAGTAATAGAGTGATAAGTAAAGATGGTTCCCACGGAGATTGTTGAGTTTACTTCTATATTTAAATTAGTAATTTAGCTAGTGAGAAAAACAAGTAACAATAATAACATTCATCTTTAAAATCAGAATTTCCCAAATGATAACATTCATCTTCAAACTCTACACTTTTTTCTTTCTTTTGCTCAACCACCTCTTCAATACAACTCTCTTCTTTTAGATGCTCCATTATAGTCTTAAAGTGAGCCTCTATATTTTTGCATGACACTTGAAAGTTGTCTTTATCCACTTTACTATCCTCAAGAAATTGAGCTAAGAGTTCTTTTAGATCAGAGTTGTCCTCATGCAATCCTTCGGTTTGAGCTTGAGAATATGAATCTTGCTCACACAAACCATTTTCCATGCCATAATCCATATTTTGGGCTGTCATGGGCATGAAATTTCTCTCATAACAGCCCCTTTCATGTTCATCCACATGGAAGTCATAGTTGAAACATTGTTGTTGAGCATTCAATTCTTGCATAAAGGAAAAACTCCAATGGTCCATAGCATAAAGTGGATTTTTTTTTCAAACACTAAACACAAATAACAACAAAGAGAAACACACTACAAACACAAAACGCAATACAAAATAAATAAAAAATTGCTGTAAAAACAGAACACACTAAACAAAAGAATCTAAACTAACTAAACAATAGAAAATAACTTTCACAATCCCCAGCAACGGCGCCAAAAACTTGTTGGCTGCAAAAAGTAGTTTGTGCAAGTATACACAATCGCAACAAGTAATAGAGTGATAAGTAAAGATCGTTCCCACGGAGATTGTTGAGTTTACTTATATATTTAAATTTATAATTTAGCTAGTGAGAAAAACAAGTAACAATAACAAGTTGTCAACAAGTATTGTGAGTAACATAAATGTAAATAAACAAGTAAAGAAAGTTCAAGAGTTGATAAAGTGAGTTGGACTGCTCTTTGCTAAGTAATTTCTCAGTAGTGAAGCGCTATAACGTTAGACGTTATAGCGTTAAGTGCTGTAGCATATGATTTTGTGCCTTTCGGTCACTAACGCCAGGGTTCTGTTACAAGACTCCTATGTCTAGGTTCTAAATAAGTCCACCCGACTTCTTTTCATATCACTCAACGAGTGTGATTGGAGACATGAGACAAAACGAGAAACAAAGAGAAACGAGTTGAAGAAGAAAAGAGTTGCAGAAAAGACTTGAAGAAGAAGAGTTGAAGAAGAAAAGAGTTGCCAAAATTGCATAAAAGAGTTGAAGAAGAATCCTTCACCCTGAAGCTAATACTGCGGCGGATCTGTTTGATTACAAGCTAGGGTGAGTGCCTGTTAGGGTTAACTGAATATGGGCTTGGATAGGAAGCCCAATATAGTAGGCAAATATGTTAAAAGTTACCAAAAAAATAAAAAGTAAGCTAAATAAATGACACCATCCCACATGTGCAACACACACGTTCGGCTTCGTGTGTACAAAATAGTTCATTTAAATGCTTCAAAAAAATTAATTTTTTTACTAAAGCTATATCTATTGGACAATAATATTAATAATAATAATAATAATATCTAGTTGTTCAAATTTTTTTAATTTGTTCACCTACTATTACCCCTGTATAATGAAGATCCCACGGTATTCACCTTATAAACTATTGCTCCCCTATGTCTAGGGTTAAGCACAAGCCATTTAAATGTCTTTAAATGACCTTTCATTCATATCAATCCTTGAAGTCTCTTCGTAAACCATTTCTGTACCTACGAAGCCCCTTAATTTAGTTGATCAATCCCAAAACAAGTTTGAAAGCATTATAACACAAGTGATGAAACACAAACATCATAACGTTATATTAACAATACTAAAGAGTCATTACAAAGCTTAAAACAATCCAACTACTAAGTGTTTAGCTCATGATGAGCATCATCAACACAATACAAACTAAAAAGCTCATATTACCGAAAATGAAAAGAAGAAGCAAGGTTGTAAAAGATGCACGTAGTGGCCTCCTTCTCATGTGACGGGTTGCTGACGCTACAGCACAGTTTCACAGCGCTGGAAATGATGATCTTCTCTTGAAAAATAAAAGCTTGAAGTGGAGGATTAATGGAGGAGAAGGGTGTCAAGTTTTTCTCTCCAAAAACTCTCCTTATTTCGAAATCTATGTTGTGAGGAAGAAGAAGTGAGATAGATATTATCCACATCTCATAAAGTAGCTTTACAAAAAGGTGACAATGACATCTTTCAATAAAAATGCGCAAGTGTCCTACTTGTCACTAAAAAGCTTCCACACATTCTGAACAGCAAGGGATAAGTATGATGACTCATCAAACAGTAGTAGGCTCCAAAAGTGTCCAGCTGTCCCACCGCCATATAGCGCTATAGCGCTTACCGCTGCAGCACTTAACAGAAGCATTAAAATACTCAAAAAGGCACCAAAAGTGTCAAATGATAACAAACAAGCTCCTAACCCTTCTTTCCTCTAAATAACTAATATTTACCTAATAAAGCACAAATATTACTTGAGAACTTGTGTTGATTTAAGTGATAAGAGCATAAATAACACATCTAAATATGAGTTATCACACCCCCAAACTTAAACCATTGCTTGTCCTCAAGTAATGACGCTTGACAAAGAACAAACAACATAACAACAATGAAACAATTACATAGATTAACTGCCCAAGCAAGACAACAACAATATCTTTCTCTTAAAAAAAATTATTATTACTTCAGAACTCGCATTTGTTTAAGTCTAGAAAGCATAAATAACTCTTATAGATAAGAGTTATCACACCCGCAAACTTAAATCATTGCTTGTCCTCAAGGAATGACACTTTATAAAGACAAACAAACAAACTTAAAATAGAACAATAATAGCATAGAAAGACAAGATTAGTTGCATCCCTAAATCAAACAATTTTTCAAAAATGTTCTTAGTGGGCCAAACTTTCAGATTCACATTCTCTCTCACACACACACACACCATTGTTTTTCACAACATCTAGAATTATTACTGCTCAATTGTGAGTGTGTGACTAGTAGGCTTAGTTTAGCTCCTAGCTAGTTTCAACATTTCTCCTAGCCTTGGAAAGAGTGGCCTTCTTTTGGTTTAGCCAAAGAATTTTTCAAAAAGGAGAGTAGACTAACAACTTCACAAAAGACTTGAGGGGCTTCAAAGCACAACAAAGGGCTTGATTAGGCATTTCAGATCTTTGGCCAGTGCACTAACTATTGATTTGGTGATTTCTCAGCGCTATAGCGTTAGATGCTAAAGCACTGGTTACTTGATGAACAGATTCAGCTGCAATGCCCTCATTACTGAACTCCTTATTTGCATTTCTATCTTTTTTTATTTTTTCTTTTCTTTTATTTTTCTTCTTTTTTTATATGCATTTTTGGAACAGTTCAGCATTTGTTTCAGGCAATTGCAGCTTTTTACATGACCATTTGTACACTTTGGGTCCTATTGCACTAACCATCCTATAATCTTCATCCCTAGCCTTAATATAACCGATGCACCCCCAAACTTAGCTTCAAATGCTACTCTCAATTTTTAGTAAAAACTTGACTAAACCTTATCATTCCTAGCTAACTAGGTTCCTTGCTAAGCCTAGAGTTTTGTGTAGAAGCAGCAATAAGACTAGTCATTGTTCAAACAAGGCTACTCTACTCACAACACATAATCATCATTAAATTTAGCCCAGGAAGAAACATATCCTATTATTGAAAAACTAGGAATTGCAACCGATCATGCTTTTCATTCAACAAACATAACATTAAACACATTTAAGGTCCTCCCCCCAACTTAAGACCTAGCAGTGTCTCCACTTCTCATGCAATTCTAATGGGAGAGGCCTATGACTAAAACTCAACAGAATTAAAAACAACAGAAACAAAACTCTAAACATGCTGTTAGATGCAAGAACAGACGTTATAACACCTAACAGGTTTATTGAAAACAGGCAAACAACATATTTTTTTTTCAAAGAAGGGTTAGAGTACTTGTTTGCTAACCCAGATTTGAGACTATTGCTTGCTCTGGTGGGCACTGTGGTGGCTCTGCTACTGGATTTTTTTCTTTCCCGCCGCTACAGCGCTAGGCATTGTAGCCTCATTCTGGGGATCCTCTGCTTCCTTGTATTCTTTCATTTCAGCCAGCTTTTCTGCTGCTTCCCTCTCTGCAGAAAGATCAAGAGTATTCTCCTCAGATGCAGGTTTGTGCGGGGACTGGGCTTTAGCCGCTGCAGCATCAGCCGCTACAGCGCTAACTGGCACTTCTTCTTGTGGAGGGTCATCTGCCAACTTGGTCCCAGGGTTTCTCCTTTGGTGGCTTCTTTTCTCACTTCACAAAATTCACTCCTGCACAAAAGAAAAATTAAAAACACAAAATTGTTAGTTTAAGAACCTTGGGTTGCCTCCCAGTAGCGCTTAGTTTAAGAGTCCTTAGCTAGACTTGACATTCAAAACCCTTGTTAGGGTGGATAATAGGACAAGAAGAAAATATCATCCTTCCGCTTTCTCTTTTTGGTCAGAAATCCCATGTATTTGGTATAGGGAAGCAAGTGTTCCCATGCCTCAACCAATAAGCATTTGGGATTGGAATTCCCCCTCTCTTGAAAAAATAGAAGCTCATTTTGCGGAGGGCTATTTTCTTCAATTACCAAGGGTTGAGTCTCAATTGTCACATGACTCTTTTCATACCTCAACCTTGGTTTCTCTTCCTTGCCACTATTTTTGAATTTTTATTTTTCTACAACTACACAATTTTTTTGTTTTTCTTCCACTATTTCCAAATAACCACATTCAAGTTCACACTCTACACTCTCTTTTTCTTCCTCTTGCTCAACCAACTCAGTAGATTCAATGGACTGAGCAAAAATTTCTTTAAAATCAGAGTTGCCCAAATGATAACATTCATCTTCAAACTCTGCACCTTTTTCTTTCTTTTGCTCAACCACCTCTTCAATACAACTCTCTTCTTTTCGATGCTCCATTATAGTCTTAAAGTGAGCCTCTATATTTTTGCATGACACTTGAAAGTTGTCTTTATCCACTTTGCTATCCTCAAGAAATTGAGCTAAGAGTTCTTTTAGATCAGAGTTGTCCTCATGTAATCCTTCGGTTTAAGCTTGAGAATATGAATCTTTCTCACACAAACCATTTTCCATGCCATAATCCACATTTTGGGCTGTCATGGGCATGAAATTTGTCTCATAACAGCCCCTTTCATGTTCATCCCCATGGAAGTCATAGCTGAAACAATGTTGTTAAGCATTCAATTCTTGCATAAAGGAAAAACTCCAATGGTCCATGGCATAAAGTGGATTTTTTTTCAAACACTAAACACAAATAACAACAAAGAGAAACACACTACAAACACAAAACACAATACAAAATAAAAAAAAATTGCTGGAAAAACAGAACACACTAAAGAAAAGAATCTAAAGTAACTAAATTTACTAACAAAACAATAGAAATTAACTTTCACAATCCCCGGCAACGGCGCCAAAAACTTGTTGGCCGCGAAAAGTAGTTTGTGCAAGTACACACAATCGCAACAAGTAATAGAGTGATAAGTAAAGATCGTTCCCACGGAGATTGTTGAGTTTACTTCTATATTTAAATTAGTAATTTAGCTAGTGAGAAAAACAAGTAACAATAACAAGTTGTCAACAAGTATTGTGAGTAACATAAATGTAAATAAACAAGTAAAGAATGTTCAAGAGTTGATAAAGTGAGTTGGACTGCTCTTTGCTAAGTAATTTCTCAATAGTGAAGCACTATAACGTTAGACGCTATAGCGTTAAGTGCTGTAGCATATGATTTTGTGCCTTTCGGTCACTAACGCCAGGGTTTTGTTACAAGACTCCTATGTCTACGTTCTAAATAAGTCCACCCCTGTATAATGAAGAACCCACAGTATTCACCTTATGAACTATTGCTCCCCTATGTCTAGGGTTAAATACAAGTCATTTAAATGTCTTTAAATGACCTTTCATTCATATCAATCCTTGAAGTCTCTTCGTAAACCATGTCTGTACCTACGAAGCCCCTTAATTTAGTTGATCAATCCCAAAACAAGTTTGAAAGCATTATAACACAAGGAATGAAACACAAACATCATAACGTTATATTAACAATACTAAAGAGTCAAAAAAAGCTTAAAACAATCCAACTACTAAGTGTTTAGCTCATGATGAGCATCATCAACACAATACAAACTAAAAAGCTCATATTACCGAAAATGAAAAGAAGAAGCAAGGTTGCAAAAGATGCACGTAGTGGCCTCCTTCTCATGTGACGGGTTGCTGACGCTACAGCACAGCTTCACAGCGCTGGAAATGATGATCTTCTCTTGAAAAATAAAAGCTTGAAGTGGAGGATTAATGGAGGAGAAGGGTGTCAAGTTTTTCTCCCCAAAAACTCTCCTTATTTCGAAATCTATGTTGTGAGGAAGAAGAAGTGAGATAGATATTATCCACATCTCATAAAGTAGCTTTACAAAAAGGTGACAATGACATCTTTCAATAAAAATGCGCCAAGTGTCCTACTTGTCACTAAAAAGTTTCCACACATTCTGAACAGCAGGGGATAAGTATGATGACTCATCAAACAGTAGTAGGCTCAAAAAGTGTCCAGCTGTCCCACCGCCATATAGCGCTATCGCGCTTACCGTTGCAGCACTTAACAGAAGCATTAAAATACTCAAAAAGGCACCAAAAGTGTCAAATGATAACAAACAAGCTCCTAACCCTTCTTTCCTCTAAATAACTAATATTTACCTAATAAAGCACGAATATTACTTGAGAACTTGTGTTGATTTAAGTGATAAGAGCATAAATAACACATCTAAATATGAGTTATCAATCGCCCAAACTAAACTAAAATAACACAGATTTTTAAAATAATTTACCGATCTGGCAGCATGCCGAGCCTGGTTGATGAAGCCGCAACAGTTAAGCGAGTCACCCTTTTCTGAAGCGAGCCACATTTTTAGAGATCCGTTTTGTAATTATCTGAAGCCCAATGTGCCTTGATTTGATTCCAAACAGACGCACCTATCCACTTCAGCCTCTGATCTTTAGTCCGCAATTTAAAGAGCATCTCCAACAAACGGCAGCCCGTTCTATAGAGAAAATTTTTCCTAAAGTTCTCATCATCCTCTAGCCTCCACAACAATCTCGTCTGTATTAAGCAAAATCAAAAATGTATTAGTAATTATATTAAACATTAAACAATAAATTAAAGTTAACATCATCCTCTTTCCCCCGTATTTCAACGTAAACGCCTTTGTGTGTTCCATGTAGTAGGGACATGCCAATTTACTGTGAGTCCCCTAGCCAGGACAACACACCATAAGCAGAGAAGTCGTTAATTATCCACATCAATGTCGAACTCATCATAAAATTCTTCTTCCGTGCTGCATCATATGTCAAAACACCCCCCAATCTATTGGGATCATCATTCACAGGTTCCATATCGATATCAATATCAGCATATGGATTGGATGGATCAAGTATCAGACAAGTCAAAAATATATACAGTTTAGTCATGCACATATCAGGAGGAAGATAGTAAAGGGGAATAATAACTGGACAAGGGCGTCGCTAATGCTTGGATATATGGAGTAAATCCACCAGAACACAAGCCAAGCCGAACATTTTGTTGGTTTGAGGCAAAATCTAAATGCACTCTATCAAAGTGTTTCCACGCTTCGTCGTCAAATGGGTGGCGTAAAATGTCTGAGGTACGCCTATTCTCATAATGCCACACCATTTTCTCCGCAATTTCAGTCCATGCAAACATTCTCTAAAACCTTGGACTATTGACAAATAGAACATCTACTTTGTACGGATGAATCTATAACTATGTTTCTCCGCTTTACGAACATGATACATTCGCTTTCCACAGAATCTGCATTCCTGTAGCACACCATCGTTTTTACCGTTGTCGTAAAACAACATGTTCTCATCCACACAACAATCAATCTTCTTATATTCTAGTCACAGCTTCGAAACTAACATCTTAGCCTCATAGTAACTTTTTGGAAAATTACCCTTTATAGGTGTCGCTTCCAAAATCATTTCAGTCACATAATCTAAACCCAACCCAGAAATATTACTCATGGACTTGAGAGCTAAAAGCTTCACAAACATAGATAATTTTGTCTGTGGCGAGCCTTCAAACAACGGTTTGTTTGACTCTCTTAACAATTTATAAAATCTTTGTGCTTCTTCATTTGGAAGTTCATCATGATTGTCATACTGAGGCTCATCAAATGAAACATTTACCTGGAGAGTATCACAAATCATGCTTTCCATCATCTCAAATTGTTCATCTACACGCATTTAAAAAAACGCGTTAGATTCTCATAACACATTCCCAATAACCTATCAAGTTAATGGCTTCAATATGATCTCAATGGAGATGATTTCGAGCCGAATATGTGGGTCAAGGACGGCACAAAACCCTTTTCCATCCAAGTAATGAAAGAAGTTACTTCTAACTCCCAACCCTACAGTTGTTAGTATCGTCTCGCAATTATCTCGATGGAAATGATTTCGAGCAAAATATGGGGGTGAGGGACATCACCTCACCCTTTTCCATCAACGGCACACAATAACAACATCCAATATAGTCGTCTTACCTCGGATTCATCAAAACAACAATTTAACACAATTTCAAGTAACAACCCTAACAAAAATTTAACACAATTTCAATTAACAACAACATCAATCCTACAAAATTTCAAATTCACAATCCTAAAACCTAACAACAATATTTCTATTCCACATTTCAAATTTCTATCATTTTAAATTCACAATCCTAGACACTAACAACAACATTTCTAAAAAACACCTTTCACTACAAAAAAAAACGTTATTTGCGACGGACATTAGCGACGGAATATTATTCCCTCGCTAAAACTGACATTAGCGACGGAATTTACGAGGGAATAAGGGTCTTCGTTTTTTTGAAAATTAGCGACGGAAGTTAGTGCATTAGCGACGGAACAGTTCGTCGCTAATTGTTTGGAGGGAAACTGAAATCTGAACAGCACGGAAACCGAAGCGATTAGCGACGGAAATACTGGTCCCTTGCTAATGTTTTTGACCGTTCCACCTTTGTTAGCGTGAAGGGATTAGCGACAGAATAGTCCCTCGCAAATTCCGTTGCTAACCCCAATTAAATAAAATCAGATCCCTTTTCCTCTCTCTGTTTCCTCTTCTTTGTTTCCTCTTCTCTCTCACTCGCTCACTCTTCTCTCACGACCCCAACCCCACCACACCCTTTCCAGCACCACCACCCCACGACCACCGCACCATCGCCACCACACCACCGCTCACCCGTCGCTCCTCTCTCTCTCTCCTACGCGACGTCGCTCTCTCTCCTCTCTCTCCTACGCGAACACTTCTCTCACCGGAGCTCTCCGTTTTCGCCACCACCGGAGCTCGCCCTCCTCACCACCACCGGAGCTCGCCCTCCTCACCACCGGAGCTCTACCTTTGGAGGTTTTTTTTACTGATTTTGATTTTTTTTTACCAACTGATTTTATTTGATATTGTTTTGTTAGGATTTGTAAAATTAATTTTGTGATATTGTTGTTTGGTAATTTTAGTGAATTTAGTTTTGTGATATTGTAAAATTAATTTTTGATATTGTTTTAGTGAAATTGTGTTTAGGATTAGAAATTGAAATTGGGTAGAAATTGAAATTGTGTGTTAGGTTTTAGGATTAAGTTTAGGATTTATAGAAATTGTGTAGGATAAAAATTGTTGTGAATTGAAATTGTTTGTTGAAATTGAAGAAGTTGTTTTATTGAAATTGAAATTAATAGTGAATTGATTTATGTTTTTTGCTTGAAATTGAAATTAATAGTTGAAATTGAAGTTGATATTGAAGTTGTTGTTGAAATTAATAGTTGAAATTGAAGTTAGTTATTGAAATTGAAGTTAAATGGTTTAGGATTGAAATTGTTGGTGTTTGAAGTCTCACAACCGCACCAGAGTGCACACCGTCACCGAACCACGTACCGCACCGGACCTCAATCTCATAACGGTTAGTTTCCAAAATAAATTAATTGTTGTTTTCATGAACCCTAGGTTAGATGACTGTGTGTTGTTGATGGAAAAGGGTGAGGTGATGCTGTCCCTCACCCCCATATTTTGCTCGAAATCATCTCCATTGAGATAATTGCGAGGCGATACTAACAACAGTAAGGTTGGGAGTTATACGAAATAACTTCCTTCACTACTTGGATGGAAAAGGGTTTTGTGCTGTCCTTGACCCCCATACTCGGCTCGGAATCATATCCACTGAGATCATATCGATGCCACTAACTTGATAGATTATTGGGAATGTTAAGGGAATCTAACACGTTTTTTAAATGTGTGTAGATGAATTTGTATGAATTTAATCGTGAATGGGTGTATGATCGGTTATATCCGAGAAGAGCGGGTTTGAAGGAATCTTTTGTAATTGGGGTTGAACAGTTTCTTGTGGTAGCGTGGCGACATGAATTGGCTAAACGGGAAAAGGGGGTTAGATGACCATGCTTAAAATGCGACGGTGTACCTATTAGGACCGATAATGAAATCAAGGAGCACTTGTATCAATGGGGGTTTAGGCCTAATTATTGGATTTGGGTGGACCATGGAGAACAACGACGTCAAAATTTTGAGGTAGGGGCTTCAAGCAGTTCTGGTGTTGGTGTTCCACGTAATGAAATTTTTGAGTCGATGGAAAACATGATTTGTGATGGTCTCAGGGTGAATGTGCCATTTGATGAGCCTCAATATGACGATCATGATGAACTTCCAAATGAAGAAGCACAAAAATTTTATAATTTGTTAAGAGATTCAAACAAACCGCTGTTTGAAGGCTCGCCACATCAAAATTATCTATGTGTGTGAAACTTTTAGCTCTCAAGTCCATGTGTAATATTTCTGAGGTGGGTTTAGACTATGTGACTGAAATGATGTTGGAAGCGACGCCTAATAAGGATAATTTGCCAAAAAGTTATTATGAAGCAAAGATGTTAGTTTCGAAGCTGGGATTGAAATTTAAGAAGATTGATTGTTGTGAGAAAGGGCACATGTTGTTTTACAACAACGAATTTGGTAAAAATGATGGTGAGCTACTTGAATACAAATTCTGTGGAAAGCCAAGGTATCATGATCGTAAAGGGGCAAAACGTAATTATAAACCTATCCCTGTAAAGTCGATGTTCTATTTGCCTATAGTTCCAAGGCTGCAAAGAATGTTTGCATCGACCGAAATTGCGCAGAAAATGACTTGGCATTATGACAATAGGCGTACCTCAGACGACATTTTACGCCACCCATCCGACGGTGAAGCGTGGAAGCACTTTGATCAAGTGCATTCAGATTTTGCCTCAGACCCACGGAATGTTCGGCTTGGCTTGTGCTCTGATGGGTTTACTCCATATATCCAAGCATCGGCGTCACCCTACTCTTGTTGGCCAGTCATTGTTACCCCTTACAATCTTCCTCCTGAGATGTGCATGACTAAACCGTATATGTTTTTGACTTGTCTGATACCTGGTCCATCCAATCCAAAAGCTAACATTGATATCTTTTTGGAACCTCTGATTGATGATCTTAAGAGATTGTGGGGGGGTGTTTTGACATATGATGCAGCACGAAAGAAAAATTTTATGATGAGAGCCGCATTGATGTGGAAAATTAATGACTTTCCTGCTTATGGTATGTTGTCTGGTTGGGGGACTCACGGTTGGCATGTCCCCACTGTATGGAACACACAAAGGCGTTTACGCTAAAGTACGGGGGAAAGAGTTCTTGGTTTGACTCGCATCGCAGATTCTTACCGCAAGATCATAAATTTAGAAAGAACAAGAAGGCCTTCAAGAAAGGGGCAGTTGAAACAGATGGACCACCGCCTTTGTTGACATCAGGTGAAATCTGGAGCAGAGTTATGGATTTGCCACAAGCCACAGAGGTAGGGGAGCTCACCCGGCTGAATGGTTATGGACAGGTGCACAATTGGACAAAAAAAGCATATTTTGGAATCTCCCATATTGGAAAGATAATTTGTTGAGGCACAATCTTGTTGTTATGCACATCGAGAAGAATTTCTTTGACAACATATTTTTCACTGTGATGAATGTGAAAGATAAAACCAAAGACAATAATAAGGCTAGATTGGATTCTGCTCTTTATTGTAGCAAACATCGATCTGATTTGAATTTGGTGGAAATGCCTAATGGGAAGATGTTAAAACCCAAAGCCAAATACTGCCTAACACCAGATGAAGCGAAAGATGTTTGTCGATGGTTGAAAGAATTGAGGATGCCAGATGGTTATTCTTCTAACCTTGCAAGATGTGCCGATGTGAACACCGGGAAGATGTATGCGATGAAAAGTCATGATTGTCATGTATTCATGGAGTGTTTGCTTCCAATTGCTTTTAATTCATTACCAAAGTGTGTTTTGGAACCACTTATTGAAGTGAGTCAATATTTTAAAAATATGTGCTCTTCAACATTGAGAAGGGATGATCTTATTAAGATGGAGCAGAATATTCCTTTCATTATTTGTAAGTTGGAGAGAATATTTCCTCCCGGTTTCTTTGATTCCATGGAGCATCTACCGGTTCACCTTGCGTATGAAGCAAGGCTTGGTGGACCAGTTTATTATAGGTGGATGTATCCATTTGAGAGGAAATTATCTATTTCAACATTTTATTAAAATTATCTTAATTAGTATGATTATTAGTTTAATGAAGTATTTTTCGTTCAACAAATAGATTAATGGGTGATTATAAACGATCGGTGAAAAATAAAGCTAGAGTTGAAGGATCGATCTGCACAGCTTATCTACACCGTGAAACAATTTATTTTTGTTCACATTATTTCAACAACTTTATGTTGTCAACAAATAATAGAAATGAAATGGAGATTGAAGAAGAAAGACATCCGCTCACTTTATCTGTGTTTATCAAACCTGGTCGCCCTTCGGGGAAAGAAGTCAACCAACTACTTATCAGATAAAGAGCATAAATCAGCACATGTTCATGTCTTGATCAATTGCACTGAAGTTAAACCATATCTTGAGTAAGTATGCTCCAATTCAGTTGTTAATCTATATTGTATGATGTTAAATCAGATTTTGATCAACTTTCAATCTTTTTCAGTGCATTCTTACGAATTGAGGGTATAGGCGCTGAAGAATCTTCTATTCGTATACATGAAAGTTTTCCATCCTGGTTTAAGACTAGAGTAAGTAACCAAATCCCCAAGGCGCTGAATAATTCTTTAAATTAGATACGAGACATGACTTATTTTTCCATATGTTGTTTACTTAGGTGTATGAAGCAGAACCAACTCCCCAAATCCGACACTTGAGGAAATTAGCCGATGGTCCTTTTCTTGAGGTGGCCGAGTGGCACACGTACCTAGTTAATGGTTACAAATTTGACACCCAATCATGGAGTGAGGGGAAAAAAACAATTAATAGTGGGGTATATGTTAAAGGTGAAACAGGAGGAGGTGAAAATGACTACTACGGTGTGATCGAACACATATATGAACTTGAATATCCATCGTTAGACTATGAAAAGAGAATAGTTTTGTTTTTTTGTAGATGGTTTGATCCATCGGTTAGAGGAATGAAATTGAATCCAAAATGTAATACCGTGGACATTCGAATGAATGGAAGGTATAAACTTTATGATCCGTTTATTATGGCAGAAAATGTGAGGCAGGTGTATTATGTTCCATATCCATCAACTCAGAGAGGATGGTGTGTTGCAATTAAGACAAAACAATAGGGTCACATTGAAGCCATTGATGCGGAGGATGAGGTTCCTTATCAGGTGGATGAAATTTCAGGAGTAGATGAGGTAATTGAATTTGAACCGATTGACTCATTATGTGATGATCGACGACTAGTTGAAGAAGTTGATGAAGATGAAGAACACAATAAAGATGAAAAAGAGAATGAAGATGAAGAACAGAATGAAGATGAAGAGAATGTTGTATTTGATTAATCTTAATATTGGGAATATGAGGGGTCATATGTATATGGGCCCACCAGCTACCGCCCCACAACCTCCGCCTCCATCTGGCCCTGGATGGTATAATTTACCATCACATGGGCATTATATGGGCCCAGCAGATGCGTATGCAGGGTATGGCCCACCAGCTGAGTATGGCCCACCAGCTGGGTATGGCACACCAGCTGGGTATGGCACACCAGTTGGGCATATGGGCCCATCAGCTGGACATATGGGCCCATCAGCTGGGTTATCTATGCCTACACCAGAGCCCCGGGATGATATTCAGCATGATGTTGGTGTTGGTAATGTTGAAGGTGATTCATCCACCGATGACGAGAGAGTGGAGGTGGTTGTTATTAATGGTATTAGACTCAAAGTCATTTATAGCCGTGGTAACGCGTAAGTATTATATTGTTTGTTTTTTTAAAGTTAATTATGCAACGACTTATATATATTTGATTGTTCGATATATCTTTCATTATGCAGGCTTCTTTCTGCAAAGGTAGCTTCATCAAGCATCACCTATGTCATCCGGAAAAAATATTTTCAAAAGTTACATAAAAAGCAATGTTTTAAAACTCGGACCGGTGACCGACTCGGTGAAGGTACCGGGTCACTGGGTCAAGGGTCGGACCGAGGGGTCGACAGTTGAACCGCATGACCAAAACCGGAACCGGATGACTCGGACCCGGTCTCTATTTCGAGAACTTTCAATACCTATATAGTATATAATATAAATTTCGTCGCTGTAAAATTAATAACTATGTTTATTTTATATCTACTAAAATATAAAAAATTCCCAAATTTTCAGGACCTATATATTTCATACTTGTAAAACTTAATTTGCTAAAATTACACACTATGCCTATTTTATTTTTATTTGCTTGGTATATATTAAACAAATTTTAAAAGTTCATATCATGCTTCAATAAATATTTAGAACAAATTTCATAAGTTAACAACTTAATATTAAATAAATCTTTAAAAAAATACTTAATATTAAATAAGTTTGTTGAAACATAATATTAATATTACAAGTTAATGCCATGAGGATGAGCGTACTTGACTTTTAGGAAAAGAGGTACCAATTATATATATTTGAAATAAATAATATTCTCAATAAGATTGGTAGCCTGATGGTAGCGCTCAGCATTTGCTTTCAACAGGTCAGGGGTTCAAACCCCACTAATGCATTTTGTTGAGTGTTTTGAGTCTCTTTTGTTTTAAGTAGTTTACAAATAGTCCCACATCGCATAGAATGAACGGAACAGGGAGGAGAATGAGATATAAAAGCAAGGCGTATGTCAATGGAAAACATACTTACCTAGATGGAAATCACTAGTGGGGGCCTGTGTTCGCGCGACCCCTCTCAATTACAATTCAAAGATTTGATAAAAAAAAAAAAGCAAAATGCACAACCCGGTCCGGTTCGAGCCGGGTCATCGGGTCACCGGTTCCCACCGGTTTGCTGCATGGCCGATCCAAAACCTTGACCGGCTCGGTTACCCTCCCGGTTCCCGGTTCGACCGGTCCGACCGGCCGGGCCAAGCCGATTTTTAAAACACTGATAAAAAGTGGTGCAAAGTCGAAGAAGATGACAGGAAGGATCTACTTGACTTCTTTAGGGTAAGTGTCAATTATTTTGTCATTACTTATATTGTTTGTTTAAATTTTATGTTTAATAACGTTTAATATAATTACTAATAGATATTTTCATTTTACTTAATACAGACCAAGGTAACTTGGGACATAGAAGAAGATGACAATGTGCGGAGACTTTTTTTCAAAAGGATGGGCGCTCAGATTTCAGATTTGCTTTATAAGCTCCGCTGTAAAGATAAAAAGCCTAACTTCATGGGTGATGATATTTGGAATGCCTTCAAGAGCCATTGGGCTACCGAGACTTTCAAGAAAAATGCTGCAAGCGCCAAAAACAATAGAAACTCAGAAAAGGGTGGCTCGCTTCACTGCGGCGGGTCCATCAACCAGGCTCAGCATGCTGCTAGATTGGTAAATTATTTTACAAATCTGTGTGTTTTTTTACATTATTTAATTAGTTAGCAATTTTTGAAAATGTGTTTCATTTTACAGAGTAAAAAGGCAGGACGCCCTATCACTGCTCCTGAGCTGCATAGAGCCACCCATGTGAGGAAAGGCACTGGCGAGTATGTTGATGAGCGCTCCAAGATGACTCAGGTAAATATACAAATTGATTTGTATTATATATAACGTTGCTTTGTCAGAATGGAGCATTAATTTGTGGTTATTCAAAACAGGAGCAAGTAAATGAGTTCATGACTCAGCTAACTCAAGGGAACTGGGACCCTGAAGCACTTGGCCAACTTACTCCTGAGATGATAGATCTGGCAAATCAACATTGGGAGAAGACAGTTGGTTGGTCTAAGGGTCGCCTGTATGGTACGGGGCCCTTGGCTCCATGTATGGGCCAGTCTGGGGCCGGGAGCAGCAGAAGGCGCAATCGACCAGCTTCTACTCCTGCAGATACAGAGCATATGAGGCAGATGTAGTAGGAGCTGCAGTCTACTCGACAGGAGCTGCAGTATACTCGACAGGAGCTGCACGATACTCGACAGGAGGTCATGACCTCTTTTGAGGCGATGAAAAAGATGCAGCAAAACTTTGAGAAGGTGAGCTGTAGGGAGGCGATGATGTTAAAGTATTTTAAGAATATGCAGCAAAATCAGCAGCAAGATGAGGAGGAAGATGAGGAGGAAGATGATGAGCAAGATGAGGAGCAAGCTGAGGAGTCTGATGGTGGCAGCTTTTAGTGTTGTTGATTAACGTTTTTGTTATAACATTTCAGATTAAGTGTTGTGGATTCAAATTTTATTCTCGTAATTTTTATTTATTGAAGAATTTTAATTTTAAACTGTTTTATATAGTTTAGATTTTATTATTTATTAATAAAATAAACAGGTATAAAAGTAGATTAATAAAAAAAAATACAATCAGATGGGCATTAGCGAGGGAATTAGCGAGGGAAATTGGAGGCGTGGCTAGGCATTAGCGAGGGAATTAGCGAGAGAAAGTGGACGCGTGGCTAGGCATTAGCGAGGGAATTAGCGAGGGAAAGTGGACGCGTGGCTAGGCATTAGCGAGGGAATTAGCGAGGGAACGTGGACGCGTGGCTGTCTGAATTTTCCCACGTGGCTGTCATTAGTGAGGGAATTAGCGACGGACTCATATTCCCTCGCTAATCCCATTAGCGAGGAGCAATTTAGCGACGCAACAGGTCCCTCGCTAATTCCCTCGCTAACGGTCATTAGCGACGGAATTTGGTCATTTTGCGAGGGAAATTTCCGTCGCTAATAACCAATTTTTTTGTAGTGTTTCTAACAACAACAAATTTATTCTACAATAATCACATTTCAAATTAACATTTCAAACTCACATTTCAAAATTCAATCATAAACCATAATAACAACGAAACTAAAAAAATACCTATAAACAAAAAAATTCAGAACAAACCTTTAGGGAGAGAGAGAGAGGAGTGAGGGTGGAAGCTAAATTCATGGTGGTCGTGGTGGAGGTGAAATGGGAAGAGGGTTTGCTTAGAGAGAGGGGGAGACTGTTAAAGAAAGAGAAGAGTGAAAGCTACGTGATGGTGGTGGTGGTGGTGAAGAGTGAGGGAGAAGAGATTTGGTTAGAGAGAGTATTGTTAGAGAGAAAGAAGAAAAGAGGAATGGGAGGGTGTGTTTCGGATTTGAGAAGTTATATTAAATTTAGTGACGGAATTTAAGGCATTAGCGACGGAATTTAATATCTACATTATTAGCGACGGATTTTTAGCTTTTAGCGACTGATTTTAAGATCCGCTTTATTAGCGACGGCCTGTCCGCCGCAATTTCCCTCGGTACTCAATTCAAAATCCCTCTCCTCAATTCCGTCGCTACCATATTTTTACCCACGACCTTCATTTCCATCGCTAGTTTTCGTGATATTTTTCAGGGACCAAACTGTCATTTTCCTCTGAGTTTTAAACTACTTTAGTCATATGACTAATGATACGAACCTTTGTTTGTGGTACCCTTTTTTTAGGTAAATTCTAACATACCAAAAAACTATTGGGTATCAGTAGTGTCTAAAATAAAAAGCTAAAATTAACTATTTGAAATAGCTATTATTTTAAAAATAAGTTTCACTTTTTTATTGCATGGAACCACGACACTAAAACCACTTTTCTAAGAATATGGAATCCATGCACTATCACCGTTTCGTGGTGCAATCAAGGTTGAAACATTCCGTCCCACCGCCCTCTCTGACAAGTTAATATTCTATGTGTTTTATAAAAATGTATTAAAGTGTTGTGTGTCATGATCACACAAAATGATAAAATGAATACAATGTGTATTTTCGGATAATTACAAAAGATTCATCTAGCGCCATCATCTAGTAAGCACACTCATTAATACATGTCATATGCACGAAGCTTGTTACAAATAGATTCAACTTGAGATCCTCTAAGGGACTTAGTAAATAGGTGAGTTCTCTAATAGATGTCCATTACTTAAGTTTTGAGTGTATAAAATATATAAATCTCTAATTCATATCTTATATTTTATGAATGTATGTATTTATACACCAAAAACTTAGAGCCAACAAAATCAATGGTGATTTCTCCCGAACGAACTTATCTCTCACAAAATGAGAGTCGATCTCTATGTGCTTAGTTCTCTCGAAAGATAGGATTTGAATCAAATTGTAGCGCCGCTTGGTTGTCACATATGAGTTTCATTGCCTTCATATCTCCCAACTGGAGAGAAAATATCTTCATAATGAAGACCGGAGATTTGTGAGTATCATTTTGCCACGAGGAGAGCTTTCAAACGGTCAATCTTTTCACCAACCTTGGACAACCCTTGTGATTTTTTCATCAGGTAAGAGTAACAGATCCCAACTACCATTAGAATGCAAATCATCCATCTCATCCACCATTGTTTATCCCCAGGCAGGACCAGACATAGCTTCACATGTAGTTTTGGGAATAGCCACAGAATCCAAGGAAGAAACAAAGGCAAAGTATGATGGAGATAGTTTTTGATAATCTAAGAGACAAGCATAAATAGGATTGGGATTCCGAGAAGATTACGCAGTGCAATGGGTAGTTCTGGTGTAGGATTCGGAGCCTGGGAGGCTAGCGGATCATGGATGAGGCTTAAGATAACGGTGACAAGAAAGGAAGGGTCTCAAAAAAGCTTACATCTGCAGACATAATGTACCGATCAAGATCATGGGAATAGCATCAATATCCTTTCTGATGATGAAAGTAGTCGAGGAAAAGACACTTGAGGGAATTGGTAACAAGTTTATCTTTCTCTAGAATAAGATCGTGGACAAAACATGTGCATCCTAAGACTCGGCGTGGTAAAGAGTAAAGTGTTGTTGAGGGAACAAAATGGAATGCGGTACCTGGTTTTCAAGAATAAAGGAAGGCATGTGATTGATTAAGTAACATGATGTTAATCGATTTTTTAATTTCAGTGAAGCAATTGAACGTGTTTTAAGAGAAAATTTAACAATTGTGTTGACAAACAAATTTGATAATGATTTTTTTTTCACTCTGAAACTGGGTCCAAGATCTGCAACTTAACCTTAACATGAGTGTCAGGAGTAAATCAATGGGGTTAGAAGAGGATCCTATTCTCTTTTGATAAGACCATTAATCAAAGAAACTAATAATGTGCAACCCCTATGCATCAGTATTAGTCTCTTTGCCTGCTTTATAATTCATGCATCATTCTATTGCAAACATTATGGTATCATACTCCTCCAACCGTTCAATTGAAGAAGTCTCATATAAGAGGAAAGAGAGCAAATGTGAGACAGGATGGCCTGCGGGCAGTAGGGTAACTTTGCTCTTCAGCATACTCCTTCCGAATAAAATATAAATAAAAGCATACATGTATTTAGTCTAAATTTAAACTAGATACATGTACTTTTTATTTATTTTTTATTATGGAGAAAGTATATATGTATCCTACCGGCAAGCCATCCTGACTCAAATCTACTCTCTCTACCTTCATGCAAGACATTTCTAATCAGTAATTTAAACTTCAACACACCACACTTTCTTGGCCTTTTACATTGAGCAACATTGTAGCCTATTTATAAGCATAGATTGTCAATGGTTGGAATCCTTAACATGATAGACACGTGTTAAAAGGTGATTAGTTATTCCCTAAATAATTGTTGCCAACTTCACGTTGCTATGAATTTTTCCATGCTGCTTCTTATCCAAAATCGTACTCCTTGTTGGAATCAAGCAAAAGTTGATTCAGCTAAATGTCTACTCTTGGATCCCAAATCTCAATTAATTCGTGTTGATTGATTTACTAGCTATGTGGTTGTGGGAATAGAATATAAACAGGGAAAGCCAGCCAGATAGTGAGATGATTAATGACTAGTTAGCACATTTTTATGATATGGCAATGTCAATCAGAATTTGTGCTCACTCATTAGAAGAGGTTCTGAAATCAGTCTTTGACTTTATTGATTTGCTTATTACTAGATTGATAAGCCAATTTTTATATATCGGTAGATGGCCACTATCGTTGACCAAAAGATTATGGGCATGCTCTACATTTCTATGTTCCTAGACAATCTGTGTACGTGTCATGCATCTATATACCCAATAGCTTTAAGCATCTAGAAAAATTAAAGAATTTGCTTTTTGGTTTTCCATATCATATGGTCTGTGCAAATGGAATTTGTTCGAGTTATATTACTGTACTTAAACAGTCGCGTGGTGTACTTAGAATCCATTTTTTGGATTTCAATGTCTCTTTTTTGGATATAGTCAAAGAAGAGTGTGCATAGTGCTTTGCTTCTCAACCATCGCACACGATTTTTAACTATTCATGTAACCCAATCTAAATTATTAATTTTAATGTAATGAATACTATAATTAAGAGTTAAATATTTTTTTTCCCAATAAAATTTGGAGTTTTTGTTTTAATCCCTCAAAAAAATTTACCTACTTTTAGTCCTTCAAGTTTTTTTATCAGTTTTAGTCTTTTATGATTTTTAATAACGATTTATGATTTTTAATAGTGCCTAGAAGCGTTATAAAAGATCTAAAAGAGTGCTATTAAAAGTTATGAGAGATTAAAACTAATGAAAAAAAACATGGAAGGCTAAAAGTAGGTGAAAAAATTTTAGAGACTAAAATTTAAAAACCCACATGTTATAGAGACAAAAAAAACATATTTAACCCTATTATTAAATATTCAAATAATTATCTCAAGATATTAGCATTGTGGCAATGGCCGGACTTTGTATTTTCAAGGACCCTGTATGATTTCGCAATAACTAAGTGTACTCAATGTTTTGTCTAAAAAAAAGTGTACTCAACGAAAAAGTTTTGAAAATCAAGATATGATACGACCGATATACTTTAATAAAAAATTGAATTAAAATTAAGATATATAAACACATAATATACAAGCATACTAAAACAACTATGGGAGAGAAAATACAAAAGTAAAGATGAGAAAACATAAGTAGGGAAAATGCGCAACAAGAATAGAGATGAGCAAATGCAAGCAGAGAAATTATGTAGTAAACTGAAGATGAACCTAGCTGAAGATGCGTCAGAGTGACCCTTTGCAAACTTGGACCTCACCATTTGCAAGTTGTGTTTTTTCTATTTTAAAATTAGGGTTTAAACAAAAGAAATATTATTTTAAAGTGCTGAAAGTGATCAAACGTGTATCCCGACTGTATCCCATGTGTATCCCGCGTCTTCTGAGCGTATCCTGCATCCTCTAGTCGTATCTCGTGCGTATCGCAAACATATCCCTCCCATATCTAACCTTTTCTCAAAAGAATAAATAAGTGATGGTGGATACTCACGTATCCTGACGTATCAGATACATGTCACATACGGATACTTTATGCATTTTGGAGTATCGGGGCTTCACACACACACACACATGTGTGTGTGTGTGTGTGTGTGTGTGTGTGTGTGTGTGTGTGTGTGTGTGTGTGTGTGTTACCCTTCCTTTTAATTTTCTAAATTCTATCACCGGGAGAAATTTTACCATTAAAGAATCAAATTCTTAACTGGAAAATCCAAAGTCAACTGCCTGCATGATCAAATCAAGAGCGAGAAAGATAGATATGCATCAAGCAATCAAGTAATGCATGAACTCACACACACGTAGTTCGTAGCAATATGGAAATTGATTCTGAAATAAAGATTGTTTCGGATAAGAAACAAAATGTAGAATTTGACAGGGCAATGTAGGGCCAAGTCTAGCTTGAAAGAACTTGGGAATCAGCTTTAATTATCATGAGGTTTGTGAAGGACTTCTCTACCTATATAATGATGAAGATGTGCATGCATATTGAGTAGCAAAATACAGCTCAATATTGAAGAAAAAGCTAGCCTTGTAAGTTGTATGGAAGGGTAGAGAGTAGATTTGAGCCAGGGATGACTTGCCGGCATGCACTCTGCATGCATGCATCAGCTAGCTGTGTTGCTGGCAGTTGTCCTTGGTTCATGTTTGCTCTATTCCCTCTCATATAAAACTCCAAAAGGCTTCTTCCATTCCACCCATTCAACTAATAATGCTTTATCTATATGTTATTGTGAACAATATTATTGTCTGCATTTATAAAAGGCTTTAGTTTTTTGGGTTGGTGGGTTGTTTCTCTCTCAGAATGTATGAGACGATGTCAATATAGACATAGACATATAAGCCCAGAATGCTAAATCTGCATAATATTTGTTTGCATAATAAACAAAGACAAGAGGTCAGCAACATAGCATCAAAGAGTTATTCAAGAATTGACCAATGAAATTTTGAATAAACAGTAGGACGTTGTATCTTTCAACTTGGCAAGTTTTACAAAGATCAACAAGCATTAGATAAGCTTGATATGATTCCCCCAAAATTTGTCATGTAAAATATAAAACTTAGATAACCCAAAATGGAAAGGACGGAAAAAAAAAACAAGTTCAGTCATCCATCAATCCCCAAGGAAGTAACACTACATCGTTAGCCTCCTATCAATGTCAGGCCATCCTAGCTGCAATGCCAGTTTACGTTGTACTCAATATATGCCGGCCGGCAGGCGATCAAAGCCTCAATAATGCTGCAATTTACAAATTCTCATACCACATGAGAAATCAATGAGGGCCGAAAGCAACAACTTATCTGACCAAAGAGTCGATCAAAATAGCTGAGAGGGTTCAAGGTGTTGAATAATTGGAAAATAGATGCAACAATTTATCCAGTGTTTCAGGGGTGAACTTCCTAGCAAATAGATAGCATGGTTTCTGAATACCATTCCATAAGCAAGGCCAACTTTGCACTTCTTTCTGTAGAGACACAAAATAATTCGTCAAGCTAGTACTTTCATTCTCAATGAATCAGATCAGTAGTCTGTCATTTAGCATACCTTCTCATCACTGGTGACGTGTATACTAACATCAACAGACTGCAAATATGACAATTTATCAGTGTAACAGAATTTCAATACAAATGAAAAAGCAGTTGACAGTTACTTCCACAGTTGCACTACAATTGACTGTACTGCAAAAATAATAATATGGAAAGGGGATTCCCAATTTGATGTCTGTTTTAATTCTTCTAAAAGTCCGCCTTTGTGTTTACTAATAAAAAAAAAGAGGAGAGAATAGTCAATATAAATTAACCACAAAGTCCCACTACTAACCATCCCACCTACTTTTTTCTTTTGAATTTTCTTTTCTTATATGTTACCATTTAAAGTCGTTTTCATTCAATTTTTAAAATTTGAAAAGAGAAAAGTATTGTCCCAGAAGCAAAATTGTGGTTTTCCTTTAAACCATTATGGCAAGTGGTTCTACTAATATCTAATAATGTACATGGATTGCCAACAAGGTAGTAACGCTACTCAAGTGGTACCAGTCCCAGACTTTTGATTTTATTGATGGAAATAGATGGATGAAACAAAATGACATCAATTTTCTGGCTGCTAGGGAAAGGAATGAGTATGGACTGTAATAAGTTAGTTTTAGCGGAACTATACCGTGATATTCCTCAAAAGCTCATAAGTAACATCTTGAGCCCTATATGATTTTGGATGCCATTTTCTCTCGGACCAGTCAACATGAGTTACTGACCAATTTGCAATTCCACTAGGATCAACGATCTAAAACCAGAGGCATAAGTTTGATTATCTGAAGGTTGAAAAATATTAAAACAAAAGATCTATATTTTCAATTGAATTTCTCACCTGGAAGAAGGTTGGCAAGTAATGCTCGTCAGCAATGCAATTCCGCCCCTCCAAACCAGGCTGTAATGTTAAGAAATTTTGTATGTCAAAATCATAGTTCCATGGACATACCACTAATTATAGATAATTTGCATGTCAACTCTATGCAGTCTAATATCAAGGATTTAAAGCTCTGAATTATCACAAGGAAACTAAATGGACTAATCACCTTAACCAATGTAAGCCACAACACTGGCACATAAGATGACTAGATATAGATCATTTGCATTATTGACAATTCAATAGGGCAGCAGGACATATATGGAATTTAAAATTCTTAACTGTTGCAAGGAATATGTATTCCATTTTGCCATTCTATTAGAATATTTAGTGGAACTTTATACTTTCACACCTCTATTGATTACATCTTTCAGGGTAAAAAACGTGGAGAAACAAAGCCAACACTTTCTAATAACATATTGCATAAAATTTTCAAAACATGCATATTTTGGAGAAAAATGATTAAAGAAAAAATCTTCAAAACAGAATCAACATAATGCAACATCCATATATGCAAGACTCGAGGGGGATAATCAGAAGCCCAGTATATTGAACCTCAAAAAGTGAAATACCAAACTTGATAGCCTTAGTGACTAGGCGAATTTAAAGCAGAACAAAATATTATTAAATACAACAAACCATTACGGTTTATATAAATTACTTTAAGTTTTAATCGCAATGGTATGAAAATTAACTTCACCTGGCAGTAAGCCCGAAATTTTGAGTAATACAGGCTATCAGCCATAACTATAACAGCATGCTGTCTCTTCATAGAAAACCACTGCAGAAGAAGTTAAACAATGAGGCAGAGACAAATCAACTACAAACACACATCAAACAAAACACTCAAAGGAATATGTATGTGGTGATACTGATTGGGCTAACAAAAGATAGAGTTAAGAATTTCACGCCAGAGTATAATTTTGTTATTTAGAATTTATTGATTAGCATGCTTTTGTGACAAGAGACTCAATCGCTGCTTGCGTGTCCTGTGTTGCTGAGTTGCAGTTGTATTTGGCGCATCTGTGCTTCCTTGTTCAGATTCACTCACGTTATGTGTTCTTATTTTGGCACCCAAGCTCCCCTCTAGAGATACTCTTTTGTCCATATACAGAGTTGCTCTGGTAGCGGAATTGCAGAGTTTTGAGTTGCTGAGTTGTGTAACTGTTGCCCATTATTTATCTATTCCGGTTGTCCTTCTCACTGCTGAATTCCGTGCATCTACTTTGTCCATGTTACTGGTGCTAAGTTCATCGTGCGAGAGGGTGTGTTGAGATCTCTATTATTCCACCTGCATTTGTCCATGCTCTAGCCGACCTTGATGTGAGGGGGTATTGAGATCCCACATCGATACAGATATGGACAAGTTAGTCCTTATAAGGGTTGGACAATCCTCACCTCTTAAACTTGCTTTTAGGTTTTAGTTAGGTCTGAAGTCCAAATTCTAAGATGGTGACACATGTAAGTGGCCCAATAAAAGATTCGAGATATGCTCTAACAAGTGAGGGGCAACCCTCACCCCATGAGCTAGTTTTTTCAGGGTTGAGTTAGACCCAAACCCAAAATCTAAGAATTACTTTGTTACATTTCACATTCTTTGTATAATAATAAGTGAAGTTTATGTTTAAAAATACTGAACTTGGGATCTAATACGACTTTAGTTAGCAAGAATGTACCTGTGCACCCTTTCTAAAGTCCTTCACCTCAACTTCAGGTAACATGTGTTCTGAGTATCTGCCATTCCCATGAGGACCAGGATCCTTAAAGCTAATACAAAAAGGAAAAGTTTGCCTTAGTAAAGGACATAAAATTGATAGCAAAAAAAGAAAGAGAACTATCAAGACTCAAGTATCAACTCAATAAAACCCCCCAAACGGACACTATATTACTGCATTCCTGCTTGACAATTCACATACCAGTCTACATAGCTGATATTTGTATGCATCAGATAGTTGTAAATATAGTCAAAATGATACAGGGGCACACAGCTGCAAAACCGATATAAAGAAATCCGAAAATTATTAACCGATAAAACTAATTAGTTAGCATGGACAAGAATTAAACCAATTTCAACCCATTTACCTATCAGAAAGTAAAACAAAGTGCTGGTTGTCAGGATCTTGGAGGGCATTTGCCAACAGCCGTCTCTCTGCATCAACCATAGAAATTTTGCCCCACACCACCTACAACAACATGACTTCTGATTACAAGAACCCTCACTAAAAAACCACGGGTTACTGGAAAACAGATAATTACACTTTCTATTACTATTACAATACTATTTTAGAATTAAATCGGTTGAAGTTAAATGCATTTTCAACTTGCACCAAAAAAAACAGAAATTATTTCAAAAATACTAATTAATTGCAAGAAGATACAACATTGCTAGTGCATGCCAAATACAGTACGTTCAGAGTTCAAACTTCAAACCCAATCTGGCATCTAAGATACAACGTTGAGGTTATACTTATTCCACCGAAGAAAACATATATACTACAATCTGATATTTAACAAGGAAAGTGCGCAATAGAGTTTATCAGTTTATACTTTTATATTAGACATTAGATTACCACTAAAACAATGGCATCTAAGATGGCCTGGCTTTGTGGCTACTTGTTGTCCTTTTCTGCTCTGGGTAATTTAAGATGCTTAAGATGTAGACCTATTACGATATTACATTTCCAAACCTATGCATTAAATATTTATGATAAGTTAATCTCTCAAGTCAACAATAATATTCTATTCTATTGTCCTACAATCAAAACTCAATTCATGAGCCCAGCACAAGGAAAATGACAGACATATTTAAATTATGATTTCCGCAAGAGAACATATACTTAAACATATGAGACAGTAAAATTTACAAATGATAGTAAATTGAACAGTAACAAAGCTATATGTACCTGGTCACTGCGTATATCCCGATTGACAAAATAACGGCTCACGTGAACTGGTTTAGTCTTGGATGCATGCACATAAACAGAGAACTTCCCTTCATGACCCTGCCAAAAAGGATAGCATCTTCCAGGTAAATGCACACTACAAGACGAACACCATTCAGAAGCATAGATAACCAAGTAGCAACCAACGAAATTACAAAAACAAAGGATGTTAATTAATTGATTACACTACATTTATGAAGAATGTATTAGCAAAATATATTTTACATCTTGTGTTGTATATCTATACCGCCGGATATTTTAAGGGTCAAATGCTAAGCATCAAATAAAAATTGGAAGTGCGCACCCATGGCTGTGAATTATGTAGAAAGAACCGCAATATCTACCACATAAACAATCGTTTTGAATGCAATGTTGTAAAATGCTGAACAGAAATCTTGCAACAATTTTCATGCAAAGCATCAGTACTAGCTAAGGGTGCAATAAGCAGCACCTCTTGTTAACCAATCCAATTCAGTTTTCTGACAGAAGGAAAGAAATTCTCTAAGTCTCCTAAGTCCCAACAACTTAATACTTCTATTATCAAGCACTTCTAATACAAGAATCATCAAAGACAAATAAAGGAATTACAATAAGCCATTCTTTTAGTGACAAAAGAAAAACAATGTGGAATATCAATTAAACTATTTAAGTGGCAATTTTCCATGAGATTAGACAAGTCTCATAAAGATATTTCAAAATATCAATTAAACTATTTAGGTGGCAATTTTCCATGAGATTAGACAAGTCTCATAAAGATATTTCAAAAGGGAACATTAACAGTCTTCCAAAGAGATAACTGAGAAAAGATATCTTGAACCTACTAAACCATACAAGTAACCAATTCTTACTTGGAAAAAGTTGTCCCATAATTTTTCCAGTGGAAGTGAACCCGGTGACAAAAACATGAAGGCAATCTTAGATTTTTTTGAAACAACTGGCGGTGAGTTCAAAATATCCTTAATCACAACTTTCGATGCGATCTCCTCATCGGTGTATTCTCTTGCAGGAATAGGTGGAAGCCAATCAGAAAAACGCTTGCACCCTCTAGAAGAGAAGACAAAACAGGCTGAACTGCTTTGCGGTGGGTACATATAAGCACATATTAGAAAGACGCATACAAAAAGCACCAAGACAATGATCCACATTGGCTTCTTTAAGGGAGGACGGTGGCGAGAACCGGGCAATATCTGCATATCACCCATGCCTAAACGCCAACCTTTTTCTGTCTTCATATAAGTAAATAACGCATCACAGTTTCCCCTTCAATAAAATCTTCTTTTTCTCCACACACAAAAATCAAGGGCAACAGGCACGAGTAGCCTACGCCCTACAATGAACCACAAATAGATCGATGCAGAAAAATCTGAAAACAAAAACACATAAAGCAAGCAAGGTACATTAGCAAACAAGTCTGCCTCTTTAATCCACTCAATTTTACACTGAAATTCACCACTATCAAATGGATAACCACTCTCATGCCATAAAAAGGTAGAGAAAGACAAGACATTATGCAACAATGTATCCACCTAATCTTCCCAGTTATCCTTCCGAACCATGTTTTTTAACACCTCAACATTCTCAACACTTAATTTTTTCTCTATCTCTCTCTTCTTATCACATCATTCACCAATCACATCTACGTTATTGCTCTTTCTATTTCTTTTTCTCCTTGGGTGTTAGAGGGATTATATGAGTGTCCAAGAATCAATTTTGTATCCTAAATAAACAGCACATTCAGGAACAAGAGAAACTGCACACAAAATGCAAAAAAAAAAATTGAGCAATTAAAAACCCATGTTGAATCATACTTATTGCATCGTCGCAAATTCAAAGTTCTGTTAGTATCCCAACCGTTAAAACAAGGTTTTCCCAACGACTACATAAACAACATTAAAAAAAGTCTAAAGCTTGATTCAAAAAATTCAAATAGCCGTCACACACATACCCATCTAGCGGTGAAAAATCAAAGAGTATTCAATCCCCCCCAATTTGGCAACCAAGAAAGTACAAAAACACCAAAATTGAATAACTTTCAAGGCAGGCACTATCAATATCGCATAATTTGCATGAAAAAAAAAATTGTTACAACACGAACCCCAACAATTAAGCGACAAAGATTTCAAATCAGAAATTGCCAGTGTGTGAAAGAGGAATAGAGGTAAGAATTGATGAGAGGGAGTACCTGGAGAGGGAAATTGGAGAAGATCGAAGATTGATTCACGTAAAAATCAAATCTCAATGATTGGATTGGAAACGAAGGATGAATTGAAGAGTGTGTGAGATGGGGAATAATAATATTTAATAATAATAATAATAACAATGATAGAAATCCCTTGAAAATGAATTTAAAAAAGAGAGAGCAGTGGTGATTTTGATTCTGGGGAAGTCTATCTTGTCTTGTTGTTACTATATTGGCAGCCCTTTTGCCTTTTGGAAGGAAAAGAAGCGGAAACCGGAAACAGTCCTTTCTTTCGTTCTTTCTTCCTTTCTTCTTTCCTTTCTGTTGTTTTGGATCAATGAAAATGTAATACAATGCAGCCAATGGTATTCGTGGGTGTGGGTGCTCCTTTCTTTTGATTTTTCTTTTTTCTTAATTTCATTCCATTGAGACAACACATGTATTTATTTTATTTTATTTTCAAATGCTTCTCACGAAGTGTCCAACACTTTCAACGAACGGTTGCTTTGAATCAAATTTCATATCAACTAATATCCAATTTGTCCACTACAAAAATCAAATCCAGAGCACCGAGTCGAACCCGTGTTCCAAAGTCGATTCAGTCATTGACCAACTGTGTTTCTTACATGTATTTTGTTTGTTTAATTTTTAATTATTTTTTAATTGTAATTTGACCCAACCCAAGTCGTGGCGCGTGTTTCTACCCAGCAAAAGCCCATCTGGAACGGCGTGGCGAAGAACCCCATCATTGCATGCCTTTGTTTTTTTTTTTTTTGAAAAATCGCATTCCTTTGGTTTGGGTAACATTTATATGACTAATTTTTCTCTAAATTAATTATAATTAATTATTTGACTCTATATTTTGGAACAAAACAGGGGTGTTTACCCGCCTCGGGTATGGAGCAGCGTTAAAACTCTGGACCAGCTGTCTTGTCCCTCGAGGCACCTACAATGAGCGAGGGATCAGTCACTGCTGCCTGTGAGGTGGATATCCGGGTTTACCCAAAAAAAAATAGCGGTGTTTTCAGAACCGGACCGAACCGGACGGTTCAACTGGTTGAACCAGGAACCGCCCAATCCAACAGTTGGCTCAACCCCATTTGGACCGCATGATGGTTGAAATGCCCAAAATCTATTTGAACCGGGTTGGACCGCGGTTGAATCGCTTTGAACCGTCATTTCACTCGGGTTGAACCCCCTTAAATGTTTTTTTTACTTTTTCTCCAAAAAATAATATTTATTTATTTATTTATTAATCATCCGGTTCCACTATAGTTGAACCGAGTGAACCGATTGAACCATGACCCGGAAGTCTCGCCGGTTCGATGTCCGGTCTGGTTTTAAAAACATTGCAAAATAGTCGTCATCTAACCAACACTGTTGGCCCAGTGACTTAATCTACCCTGGGACACGGGGGGTCGACTCAGTGCTTCCGGGTTCGACTCCTGCAGTGAACAAACTCGGTGTTGGTTAGTACGAAATTTGATCTAAGCACGAGCAGAGATTAGTGTTTCATTGAAAGCGTTGGAACACTTCATGGGTAGTCAATATCCGATCAATGATTTTGTTTTTCTTTTTGAGTTGCTTTTCTTGTGTTCTTTTTATTATTGTTTTCGAGATTGATATTTTTTTTCATAACACGTAACTTAAACTCCCATAGACTTGAAGAATGCTTTGACAGTTTGACTAAGATAGTTGGCATTGAAAATGTTAAGGATACCTTATTCTCCATGGAATCCTTCAAAGCTCTTGGACCCCATGACTTTTCAGCCCATTTTGTTCAAGACGTGTATATATATATATATATATATATATATATATATATATATATATATATATATATATATATATATATATATATATATATATATATATATATATAATTTGGGATGTGCAGAGGTTGGTATACGAAACTTACGGGCATGTTAAACACCGTTTTTAAGCATTCAGTCGCCTTTGTACTGTTATAAAGAGCAACCTTAACTAATCGGGTAAATAATCATTTTGGTCTCTCAAAGTGTTAGGCGCCGTTAATTTAGTCTCTCACTCGAATAAAAATGCAAAAACGTCCTCCATTGTGTATTTTGTCAGTCACTTTAGTCCCCCACGTTAATTGTCACCCTTAACTCTGTTAAAGTTGTTGATGTGGCACGTTTAGTGCCACAGTGATTGCCACGTAGGGAGAGACTAAATTGACAGTAAAAAAATTTTTTTTTTTAAATATTTGTTTTTTAATAAATAACAACATAAAGGTATAACTTACTGTCATTTTAGTCCCTTAAAGGTATCATTTTAGTCCCATAAAGGTATAACTTATTGGCATTTTGGTCCATGCGTAATTCTGCAGAATTGGTAACTTACTATCATTTTAGTCCCTTAAAGGTATAACTTATTATCATTTTAGTCTCTTAAAGGTATAACTTACTAGCATTTCGGTTCTCTTAAAGGTATACTCGATGACATTCTTTCTAATCTAAAGGAAAAGCCAGATGTTGGGACCTAGTTTTTTTTTGACAAAAGATTGGGACCTAGTTGTTGGTAAGCCATCAATTGAGAAAATACTGACATTACTGTTACAAGAACTGTTTCACAAGTTTTACTTGAGAATTTGATTTGTCTTGAATAGAATACTTGAGAAATTAGCTCTCAGCCATTGAGTTTATAAATATATCAATAATACAAAATTGAATTCCACGATTTGAGCGGCTCATTAAGAATATCTGTCAATCGGTTATTAGAATTCACAAATGAGGCAACAATTTCTGTAGAAAGAACCCTATCAGAGATTAAAAAGGTAGTCAAACTCTATGTATTTGGTCTGGTCATGAAGAGCGGATTAAAGGCAATATCTAGGAATGCCTAATCAAAAAAGACTCATAAACCCTATTTTATAGAACTTTAATGGAGTTAAGGATGGAAGTTAACGTGAGGGACTAAAGTGGCGGACAGAATACACAGTGGAGGGCGTTTTTACATTTTTGTTCGAGTGGGGGACTAAGTTGACAGCGCCTAACACTTTGAGGGACCAAAATGACTATTTACCCTAACCAAGTGCATTTCTTATGGCATTGTTCGTCACCTCATCGCCCAAGCCAAATAGCATTGTTCTTCCTAAAATTGAAGAAACTAAGATCTTGAAGAATCTTAAACCCACCAAACTTTGCAATGTCTCTCTCAAAGTTATTTCCAATGTTTTGGTTAAAAGAACTCGATCTCATCTGGAAAACCTCATTGACCCTCTTCAGAGTAGTTTCATTTCTAACAGAGACACCTCTAACAATACAATGACTGTTCAAGAGATTATCCATCTCATGCATTAGAAGAAAGGTAAGAAGAGTTATATGCTATTCAAAATTGATTTTGAGATAGCCTATGATAGTATTAATTGGAACTTTCTTAAGCTCATTTATTCATGACTTTGATTTCCCTGACTTAATTGTAAATCTTATTTGAATTATATAACATTTTCCTCTCTTACAATTGAAGTGGAATAATGAGAAAATTGGAAGCTTCCCTCCTAAATGAGGGGTGAGACAAGGTGACCATGTGTCCTTGTACCTTTTCTTTCTTTGTATGGGAAAAATGGCTTTAATAATTCAAGAAAAAGGTCAAGATTGGAAATGGTTGGATGTTATTAGCTCAAAGAATGGATTTGATATCGGTCACCTTTTGTTGCTAGTATTTGATAATTATCTTCAGGCAAATACCTCTCGGGCAAAAGTCATCAAGTGTTGAAGTTCTTTTTGTAAAGCTTCTAGAAAGAAAGTTAATTTTCATAAATCCAAATTTTTTTCTTGGAAGAATTAAGTTATCTAAGATCAGAAAATTTGAAATCATTGCTCATTTTTCTCACACTTACAATATTGGTAGATTTCTTGATTTTTCTATGTCAATATATTGTTATATACTGACTTAGCGGGAAAGTTAACGATAGATAGGCTGAATGAAGCTAAGGCGTGAGCAAACCTTGAATAAAATCTAGAAGCTATACTAAAAATAAAAGCTTAAGAGTGGAATAACAATGGAGGAAAGATATATTGTCAAGATAGATCTTCTCCAAGTTAAAACTCTTCTATGTCTACGTATGTTGCTTCCTAAAGAAGCATTCTATTCTAATTTTATCTAACCAAATCTTAATAAAATAATAATAATAATTTATGATCATAAAACTTAGATATTATCCTTAAGCTACTTACAAAAAGTGCTATTGATGGAAGTCACCAACTATCACATGGGTTCCATTTAGTAGGCGCCAAGTGTAGTTTAGCATCCACTTAGAAGTCAAAATATCAAGCTGAGAAGAAGAGATAAGGGTGATGACTCATCGTATCATCAAGTGGTCACACAAATATCTCAATGGCCAGCCGCCTTATAACGCTGTAGCGTCTCATTGATAGCATACCGCTGCAGCACTAAGGCAAAACATCAAACATATTCACAAAGGCATTGATTATGCCCAAGGTTTAGGGAATTGACTTATAACCTGTATTTACTCTGATAATCACATATTCACATATTTAAGTACTAAAATTACTTGAGAAGTGAGATTGACTTAAGTATTAAGAGCATAAATAACCTATATAAAATAGAGTTATCAGCTAGTATGAGTCTAGAGGAACTCGAAAGCAACTTAGAATCTAGAGAATTGACATTGTTGGATAGGGTCAGCGAGAAGAATGTTGAGCAGGCCCTACTAGAACAAAATAATAAGAAATGGGGTGATAAAAAGAAATGGAAGAATAAAGAGCAGTGGAAAGGAAAGAAAGATTCCAGAGGTAAAGAAGGTATGAAGGGTAATGCTAGGCCAGAATCTTCTAACACTACAAGAAAAAGGCGTTTTTCCGCTGGAAAAAATCCGCCGGAAATGCACCAAATCCGCCGGAAAAGTGACGTTTCCGGCGGATTTTTTCCGCCGGTAAAACGCTCATAGGTGGGTCGCTCAACGAAGACGTGTTCACAAGTAGAAAAATGCACGAGCTGCCGTGAAGGCGGTCGAAGATTTGAACGAGGCCGACTTCATCAAAGAGATCAAGTATACGACATGGTTTTCTAACGTGGTCTTAGTCAAAAAAGCAAATGGTAAATGACGCATGTGTATAGACTACACTGACCTCAATCGAGCATGTCCAAAAGATGCATTCCTGGTTCCCAGTGTTGATCGACTTGTGGACAGGGCCAACGGGTTCCGATTGCTATCGTTCTTAGATGCGTACTCAGGATACAACCAGATCGCCATGTACCCACCTGACCAAGAAAGACAGTGTTCATGACAGAAAAGGGAAATTATTGCTATCAGGTTATGCCCTTTGGTTTAAAGAATGCAGGAGCGACCTACCAAAGAATGATGAACAAAGTCTTCCAAGCCCAGATAGGCAAAGTGGTAGAGGTCTACCTGGATGACATGATTGTTAAAAGTAGGCATGTCAACGAAACCCATACCCGCGGGGACTGAACCAAATCCGCCCCGATTTGACGGGTTTTCCCCGCTTTGACTGGGTTTGGGTTTGGGTTTTCCCCGAAATTAAAAAATGGGGATGGGACGGGTAATGGGTGTAGCGACCGAAGAATCCGAAGGAGGGATCCTTCGTTGCTTTTGAACAATGGAGCCGCCATCAATATTTATTCTTAGGAAAACATTGAAAAAACCTATGTTTTTGGGTTCGGGGGTCGATTAAGTGCGGGGAAGGTGCTAGCACCCCGCAACATCCTAAAAAGGTTACCTTTTAAATAAATGTGTAGAAAAAAAATAGTTTTAAAGAAAACACTTTAATTTACCCTTTTTTGTTATTTGCAAAAAAAACGGAAAAAGAAGACTTAATAAAAATTTTAGTTTTTTGCGCTCGACGGGAGTGGGCCCCCGCTCCTACGTATCTCCGGGTGCGATGGAGAAATCAAAGCTACGTAGTTCTTGGTTAGAAAAAATTTGTGCGTTGGTATTTTTTTATTTTTTTTTGAAAAGTTTGGGAAAAACTAGAGACCGTTCATGATGACCAAACAGATAAATCCAGAGTGGTTGTCATTAATGGCTTATTCGGAAAAGAAGGTATTTATAGCGTTCAAACAAGCAAAGCCCAGGGTGACCGCTATAGACAACCTATTTTTTTTGCGCGAATTCGATTTTTCGAAAGAAAAAAAAAAAAGAAGAACGGTTCGGAAGCATCACGTTGTGAAAAAAAAGCGGAATAAGTGATAAAAGGGGGGGTGCAAATAATAAAGGGGTTGTATTAAAAAAAAGGGAGGTGTGAATAGCGTGACCAAATCGTTTTTCGATGAACTAGGTTGTGTTTGAAAAGATGGGCTTGTAGTAAAAAAAATGGATGGGTTTGTTGTTTTAAGAGAACGCGGGGTGCAAATAGCATTTTGGTGCCCTTTTTTAAAAAGAGTTGCCGCGGGTGCAAGTAGCGTTTTGACGCTAAAAACGATTGATTGGTTTATTACCCTTTTTTACTATTCTACCCTAGAACGCGTGATTCTTGAAGCGCTTTTTTTTCTCTTAAAAAAACAAACCTAGCCTAAAAAGTGGTATCTTGAAAGCGGATTATGGAGAAAAATTCTTTTGTTGTTTTTTTTTTGTCATAGTTATTATTTAATAAAAAGGGGGGGCCTTTTTACTTCTTTTTTTTTTAAAAAAGGATTTTGTTATTATATTATTTTTTTGAAAAGAGTAGTGACACTAGTAACCATTTATTTTTTTTTTTTTTTTAAAAAATATTTTTTAGTATTTGAAAAAAGGCTTTATTTAAATCCGAAAATAGAAAAGGAACACATTTTTTTTTATCATTTTTTTTGAATCCGAAAATAGTATAATTTATTTTAAAAAAAAACAACATATTTTTTTTATCACCTTTTTTTTTATCCGAAAAATAGTAATTGTTAAAAAAAACAACATATCCTTTTTTTTTCCATTTTTTTTTTATCTGAAAATAGTAATTGTTATAAAAACAACATATCCCTTTTTTTTTATCATCTTTTTTTTAATCTGAAAATTAGAAAAACTTACTTAAAAAAAAGGCACAACATTTTTTATCTATTTTTTGTTTAGACCGAAAATATTAGTACCTAAATAAAAAGGAACACACACATTTTTTTTGGTTTATTTTAAATCTGAAAATAGTAACCATTTTTTTTAAAAAAACAACATATTTTTTTTAGCATTTTTAGTCCGAAAATTAGTAACCATTTTTTTTTAAAAAAAACAACATATTTTTTAGCACTTTTTTTTTAGTCCGAAAAGTAGTAATTTATTTTAAAAAGCACAACATTTTTTTTACTTTCTTTTTTTTAGTCCGAAAATTAGAATAATATAACAAATAACAAAATAAATAACCAATAGCAAAAATATAATATAAAAACAGCCTCTAAACTAAATAATAAAAAGACAACAATAAAATTCTAATAAGAAAGCAACTACACTAAATAATAAAAACAGCAAATAAATATACAAAAAGGTAACTAGGCTAAATAACAAGAACAACTAGAATTTAAAAAAAAACAATAATAATATTTACATAACAAAAACAGTAACTAAAATTTAAAAAAAAACAACAATAATAATATCTAAAAAACGTGAACCATAATAAAAATATTACATTTTAGTACCTTGAACAAATCCAAGCTTTCTTCTTCGGATCTCTTCAATACACCAAAATTTTAAACTAAAAAAAAAAAAACTAAGAAGGAAGAAAAGAAGGGGAAGAAGATTTTCTAAGAGAAACCCTAAATTTTTTAGATTCTCCTTTTTTTTTCTAAGAGTCCAAATTCGTCCCTCCTTCTAAGGTAAGGACCCCTATTTATACAAAAAAAATCATGCTTCCTTCGATTTTGCTTCTTCATCTTGGATAGTGATGATGATTTTTTGATATGATGGAGGTTTGGGGGAGTTGTTGAAGGGGAAAAAAAGAGAAGACATGTGAGATGAGGGGAGATGATGGTTGAAGGTATGGGCATGGAGAAGAGAGTGCCATGTGTGAAGTGTGTGATAGGGAGAGGAATGGATGAGGAAGTTTGGTGAAGGGGAAGAAAGAAAAAAAATAAAATGTGGGTGTGATAGAGAGGGGAATGGCCGTAGGTGAGGGAGGAAAGAGAAAGGGAAAGAGAGTGAGAGAAAAGAGAGAGGGAGTGATGGGAAGGGTGGAGTGTAATTGAGAGAAAGTGATGTGTAAGGGAGAGAGAGAGGGGGTCGAATATTGAGGGAGAGAGAGGGGTTGAGTGTGTTGGGAAGGGAAAAATGGGGAAGTGGGAAGTGTGGGAAAGTGGAATTGAGAGAAAAGAGGAGAGGTGGAGTGTGGAAGGGAGAAGGTGGGGCTTTGACCATGGGATAATAGGGGGGTGGCCGAATTTTTTTTGGGTTTTGGGGATGAATGTGGATGGATTTTTGGGTTAGGGGGAGAGTGAATGTGGATGGTTTTTAGGGTAAAAGGGGGGGATTCGAATTAGGGTTAGGAGGAGGGGAATTAGGGTTTTGTGATGAGTTGGGTTATGGGTTGTGGGTTGGATATGGGTCATGGGTTGGGTGGAGGAGTGTGAAGGTGAATTGGGCTAGGGTTTAGGAATTGGGTTGGGTTTTAGATGGGCCAATCCAATTGCACCTCCATTCTTTTTTTTTTTTTGAAACCCCCCTTATTTCCTCCTTGGCTTATTTTTATTTCTTCACTTCTAATTATTATTTTTTTCAAAAAATAAAAACTTGTAGCAAACTAAAATAAAATAAAACATGGCATAAAAAAAAAAAATTGTTTTTTATTAAAAATAAATAAAATTTCTCTTTTTTGGATAGGACAAAATTAGGGTATTACAGCTGCCCCTCTTTATTTATATTTTGCTAGGAAATCGGAGGGATTCCGAATTTCTCGAGGAAAATAGAAATGAAGATAGAAAAGACGCTAATTTGCCCCGACTGAGGTACTTTGGTTTTTTTTTTGAAAAATTTATGAAAACTGGGCTAATTTAGACTGAAAGTAAATAGGGAGCACCGGGGCTCTGGAGGATCGCTAGGGATCTGAAGGAGCACTGCGGCTCTGAAGGAGCACCGGGGCTCTGAAGGTCTAGCTCAAAATCAATGCTTGGCGCATCGACCTGAGTTCGACTGAGGGACCGTCGGGGTCTGAAGGGCATGCCTAAGCCTGAGGGACCGATGGGTCTGAAGGAGCGCAACTAGCTTACGGTACTAGTAATACGGTCTGGGGGTGGCCTTTTTCGAGCGGCCATTAGGGTTAATCAGGTCCGGAGCTGATATAACCACGAAGGACGTGCACTGTGCTTTTTAGGCGGACACAGCTAGTCTGAAGGGCCTGGGGCCGGATGATCCGTCGGTTGCTCGATTAACGCGACGTGCGATCTGGATTGAAGGACCATTGTTGGTCTGAAGGAGCGCCTGGGCTCTGAAGGACCGCTGGGGGTCTGAAGAATTGGTGCTAATGACACAAAATAAAATCATCTTAACAGACACTTGCGATGAATGATGCATGCGTGCATGTAGTTAAGTAATTGATGACATGACGGATGAAATGTGGAATGAATTTGTTTTTTTGGCTTTTGTTCTTGGCCTCTTTTTTTCATTTTCTTTTCTTGCTCTTTTGCTCTTTTTGCTCTTTAGCTCTTTATTGACTTTGCTGGCATCATCAACTCGCATGACTCTTGACGTGGGATACGAGGGTTGCCTCAGGCAGTGGTGCCGAAGTGCGGGTTATTGAGATTTGCCGAAGCGATTATGCATCTGTCCTTTTTGCAAATTTATGAGAGATCATCCCTTTTTTTTGTGATTTCAGAAATTTCGCAATGAATATAATGCTTTCGATTATGCACATGTTTCGCAAATCAATATCATCTACCATAAAACATTTTTCCAAAGTAAATAGGGAGGTGAGAGAATGAAGAAAGAGTTTAATATTCAAATGGAAACCGAGTGTGCCGAAGGTCACACTGGCTGAGGATTACATTGAGAGTTTAAACTAGAAAGAAAGAAGAAAAAGAAAAAGCAAATCTTTTGATTGTTTGCATCTTGGAGGTAACAATGCCAACCATCCATACACATGCCCTTGAGCATCCATCACCCAACTTTCGGAGGACTGCCTCTGCATTTGTTCCAAGTCCAACTCATTGACCCTAATTTTTGCCTGGACTGCTCTTTAGAGTTTTCAATCCACCAGGTCGCTCTAATTTTTGCCTAGGCCGCCCTTTCGGGTTTTCAACCTAGCGAGCTCATTTTTGCTTGGCTCATCTTTCTCTTTTTTTCGTATATTTCTTTAGGCATAGTACTTCTTAACTGCATCTGAGTTCAATGGGAGTGGGAGGTCTTCACCGTCCATTCTTGTGAGAATTAAGGCTCCTCCAGAGAATGCTTTCTTTACCACATAAGGCCCTTCGTAATTTGGGGTCCATTTTCCACAGGAATCCTTTTGGATAGGCAAAATTTTCTTGAGCACTAGATCTCCTTCTTGAAACTGCCGGGGTCGAACTTTCTTGTCATAAGCTTTCTTCATTCTTTGCTGATATAACTGCCCGTGACACAAAGCTACTACCCTCTTTTCTTCTATGAGGTTCAACTGATCCAGACGAGCTTGAACCCATTCTGCTTCCTCCAATTTTGTTTCCATTAGCACTCGCAGGGAGGGTATTTCCACCTCGATGGGAAGAACTGCTTCCATCCCATATACTAGTGAGAATGGTGTTGCCCCTGTTGACGTGCGGATAGAGGTCCGATACCCGTGCAAAGCGAAGGGCAACATTTCATGCCAGTCCTTGAAGGTCACTACCATCTTTTGCACGATCTTCTTTATGTTCTTATTTGCAGCTTCGACTGCCCCATTCATCTTTGGACGGTACGGGGAGGAATTATGATGTTGGATTTTGAAGTCGTCACACAATTCTTTCATCATCTTGTTGTTCAGATTGGTCCCATTGTCTGTGATGATTTTATTTGGCAGACCGTATCGGCAGATCAAATCTCTTTTTATGAACTTGACAACTACCGATTTGGTTACACTGGCATAAGAAGCGGCCTCGACCCATTTGGTGAAATAATCGATAGCGACAAGAATGAAGCGATGCCCGTTTGATGCCTTAGGTTCGATGGGACCAATGACATCCATTCCCCACATGGAGAATGGCCATGGTGCTGTCAGGACGTTCAAAGAAGCAGGCGGCACATGGATATTATCAGCGTAGATTTGACACTTGTGGCATTTTCTCACGTAGTTAAAGCAGTCGGTCTCCATTGACAACCAGTAGTAGCCGGCCCTTAGGATTTTTCTTGCCATGGTGTGCCCGCTAGAATGGGTTCCGAACGAGCCTTCATGGACGTCTTTCATAATTCTTTCTGCTTCTTCTTTTGCAACACATCTGAGGAGGATCATGTCGTGATTCCTTTTGTAAAGCACCTCCCCGTTTAGGAAGAAACCCATTGATAACCTCCTAAGTGTTCTCTTATCATTCTCAGTGGCACCGGGAGGGTATTCTCTATTTGTGATATAGTGTTTGATATCGTAATACCAAGGCTTACTATCAGGCTCTTCCTCGATTGCCACACAATGATGCGCCGGTAGGTCTCGATGCTGGATTCGGATGAATGTCAGACTTTTGTTGTTATTGATATTGAACATTGATGACAAAGTCGCCAAAGCGTCAGCCAACTGGTTTTCTTCGCGAGGGAGATGGTGGAAGGTGATCTCCTCGAACTGTTCAATCATCTTTTGGATGTGATCATGATAAGGAATCAATTTGGGATCCCTGGTTTCCCAGTCACCTTTTATCTGATGGATGACCAGCGCTGAGTCCCCATATACATCGAGTCTTTTGACTTTCCATTCAAGGGCTGCTTTGATGCCTAGGACACACGCTTCATATTCTGCAATGTTATTGGTGCAATAGAAGCTCAGTCTGGCAGTAAATGGTATGAAGCGGTTATCGGGAGAAATCAACACAGCCCCAATCCCGTGCCCATACAAATTAGAAGCGCCATCGAATGACATCCTCCACCTTTCATCGTCCGGAGATTTTCCTTCTCCGAACAAAGCCATTATATCCTCGTCCGGAAAATCATACTGCATTGATTGGTAATCCTCAATGGGCTGATGCGCCAAGTATTCCGCTAAGGCACTACCTTTGATTGCTTTCTGAGTGACGTACAAAAGGTCGTATTCGGACAGTAGCATTTGCCAGCGGGCGATTCTTCCTGTGAGTGCAGGTTTTTCAAAAATGTACTTGATGGGATCCATTTTAGATACCAACCAAGTCGTGTGGCTCAACATATACTGCCTCAGGCGACGTGCAGCCCAGGCCAAAGCGCAACATGTTTTTTCCAACAATGAATATCTTGTCTCGCACTCGGTGAACTTCTTGCTGAGGTAATAGATGGCATGTTCTCTCCTTCCAGACTCATCATGTTGCCCCAGTACGCAACCCATTGAGTTGTCTAGCACTGTTAAGTATAGAATGAGGGGTCTGCCCTGCACCGGTGGCATCAGAATCGGTGGATTTTGGAGGTACCTCTTGATCTTTTCAAAGGCCTCCTGGCACTTATCGTTCCACTTCGTTTCTTGGTTCTTGCACAGCAATTTGAAGATTGGCTCGCAGGTCGATGTCAATTGGGATATGAATCTGGAGATGTAGTTCAACCTTCCTAGGAACCCACGAACTTCCCTTTCGGTTTTAGGCGCTGGCATTTCAAGAATTGCTCGTACCTTGTCTGGATCTACCTCTATACCCTTCTGACTGACTATGAACCCCAACAACTTTCCTGATCTTACGCCGAAAGTGCATTTGGCGGGGTTTAATCTGAGTCTGAACTTCCTTAGGCGTTCAAATAGCTTTCGCAGATTGACGATATGTTCCTCTTCAGTCTTGGATTTTGCGATCATGTCATCCACATAGACCTCTATTTCTTTATGCATCATGTCGTGGAACAACGCTACCATCGCCCTCTGGTACGTTGCCCCAGCATTCTTCAAACCGAATGGCATTACTTTGTAACAGAAGGTTCCCCAGAGAGTGATGAAGGTGGTTTTTTCCATATCCTCGGGGGCCATCTTAATCTGGTTATATCCGGAATATCCATCCATGAAGGAGAAAAGGGAATGCTGAGCTGTGCTATCCACCAGGACATCAATGTGAGGCAAAGGGAAGTCGTCTTTTGGGCTGGCTCTGTTCAAATCTCGATAGTCGACGCACATCCGAACCTTCCCATCTTTCTTTGGGACCGGTACAATATTGGCTACCCATTGAGGGTACTTTGCTACCGCCAAAAATCCTGCATCGAACTGTTTCTTGACCTCATCTCGGATTTTTAGTGACATTTCTGGTTTCATTCTTCTTAACTTCTGCTTTATCGGCGAGCATTCAGGTTTTACTGGTAACTTATGCTCGACTATGTTGGGGTCCAGTCCCGGCATGTCTTGGTATGTCCATGCAAAGATGTCAACATAGTCGATCAAAAGTCTAATCAATTTCTCTCGCTCACTGTTTTTTAAGGTGGTGCCAATCTTGACTTCCTTTTCATCCTCTTCCGTGCCCAAGTTGATTGTTTCGGTTGATTCCTCGTGGGGTTCGATTATTTTTTCTTCCTGTTCCATCATTCTCATTAATTCTGGAGGAGTTTCCCAGTTATCTTCAATATCTTCCTCAGTTTGATTAATGGGGTGCTCAAAGTCACAGTATGAATTATTGGCGTTGTTATTTTCAACAGTGTTTTTTTCAAATCTGCATTAGTATAAATTGATGGAATGAAAAACGAGCCAAAAGAAAATAAAACGCAAGTGCAAAAGAGAACTGAAATTTATTGGAGAATCTGAAATAACATTTTATTGATATTGATATTGAAAGGAAACATGTGTGCCCGAATGAAATGTCCTAAGGCCTTGGGCAGAGCCATAGGATTGCATTACAGAAACATTACTTTGAACTAAAAACTACAGGAAAATCGACGATCTCCCAATTCTTGAGCTCTTTGCTTGCTGGACAACGGCGCACAAGACTGACACCGCAATTTTCAGCGCTTGAATCATCTTCAATAGCTGCAACCTGGTTAGGATCTAGCATTCCTGCGCTCTGAAAGCTTTGCTTTATGTCACAGATGACAATCTTCTTCATATTTGGCTCCCGACCCTCAAGTTTGGCCAACCTTCGCTCCTTCTTTTCTGCGGCGATCCTTCCTTTGTCAGTACGACTAGGCCGGTACCCTATCCCACATCTGTCCTTGTTTTCACGCGGCTGTATGGGTGTTAGGATCCCTTGTTCAGTCCTCCCTAAACCACTTCCTGCCTGATAACCCTTGCTTGTCATGACTTTAGCAATCATCAATGCAGCTTTGGACAGCTTTGGTTTTAATGATGGGGCTCCTTCCCCCACAAAGGTAGCATTTGCAATTTCTAGTGCTTGGAAGGCGGTCTCGAAAGATTCTTCTGCAGCCTCAACATAACGTATAGGAAACGGCTTATTGACTAGCAACTCTTCTTCTCCTGAGACGACCACCAATTTGTTGTTGACTATGAACTTGAGCTTTTGGTGTAGAGAAGAGGGCACAGCCCCTGCCGTATGGATCCATGGTCTTCCCAGAAGACAACTGTAAGACGGATTGATGTCCATCACTTGGAAACTTACTATGAAGACTTCTGGTCCTACCTGTACAGGTAACTCCATCTCTCCGATAACCTCTCTTTTAGACCCATCGAATTCCCTGACCAGTGTAGAACTGGGTTTCATGTATGAACAGTCTACGTCTAGCTTGTTCATGGTTGATTTGGGTAGTACATTCAGGGACGATCCGTTATCGATGAGTACTCGAGCTAGAGAGTATTCTCCACATTTCACGGAGATATGCAAAGCCTTGTTGTGCCCTCTTCCCTCGACGGGGATCTCATCATCTGTGAAGGTGAGGTAATTGTTTGCAACGATATTTCCGACGATCCCGTCAAACTGACCAACTGTGATGTCGGGAGTGACATGGGCTTCATTCAGCACCTTCATTAGTGTTGTTCGGTGGGTTTCCGAATTGAGTAATAGCGATAGCAGGGATATCTTAGCGGGAGTCTGATTCAGCTGATCTACTACCTTGTACTCGCTCTGCCTCATAATCTTTAGAAACTCACTGGCTTCTTGCTCAGATAGTGCCTTCTTGCCCGTATTTTTGTCAGATGGCTCTACTTCTTTGTCTTTGCCTTTATCGATCTTTCCTCTTTCATTTGATTCTCCTCCTCTGGTTCTTTCAGGGGCATAGATGCGCCCGCTCCGAGTCATTCCGCTGCTTCCCGAGACATTTGTGACATCAGGATTGCTCTGAGGACCTTCCACTTGGACTTTCGCATTGTAGCTCCAGGGGACTGCTTTGGTGTCGTTGTAGGGGAAGGGAGCTGGCACTTGGATAGTGATTGGTTTAGGCATACCCAGGGACGACTTGGAGTCCTTAGTATAGTGGATCTCTAGCGGCTTCCGAGTATCCTTGTTCTGGCCATTGCTCGATAGGATAGTTGACACCTGGTCCTCCCTCTTTTGAAAGCCCACTTGTATTACATGTCGGTCCAACAGGTCCTGAAGCACTTGTTTAAACGCCTCACAATTTCCAATGCAGTGATGGTCATTGCATGGATCCTTTCCAGTGCATTCTCTCTCAATAATCCCAAAGGAACACAGATTAGCATGAATCACTTCCAGGGGTGTCTGGATGCATTCTACCCTCCTGATTAGGGATGGTTCTGCAGAATCTTCAATTGCATTAGTTGAGGGCATCCCATGTCCTGGTAATGGGTTGGTAGCCACATTAGGACCATTTTCCTTAAAGTTCAACCAGCCCGAGGCGATTAGATCTTGGACGACATACTTCAATGCTTTGCAATTTTCTATGGAATGGCCGACCGTTCCTGAATGAAATTCGCATGTGGTGTTTGGGTCGAAGCCTCTAGGAAAAGGGGGTTGGATCTGTCTCATTGGGCGGGTGGTGATTAAATTATGGCTGAGCAGGTGGCGGAATAGGTCGGAGTATGACATTGGGATTGGATCAAAGTGGACGAACTTTCCGACTGAGTAGTTTTGTGTTTTATGGCCTTGGTTATTTTGGGTAGGTGGGGTAGGTAGTGTTTGTGCTGAGAATGGATTGGTGTGAGAGGGATTGGAGTAGGAAGTTTTTCCGGTTCCTGTGATGGCATTGGCTTCTCCTTCTTTCTTTTTAGGAAATCCGGAGAAGGGCTTTCTCTGGTTAGTGTTTCCGGGGGGGTATAAGCGATTTTTCCATTCCTCATTCCGTTCTCTAGCCTTTCTCCAATAACGACCATGTCCGAGAAACTTGACGATACACTCCCGATCAGTTTTTCATAGAAGGGTGAAGGAAGAGTTTCCATGAACATAGATACCATTTCCCTTTCAAAAAGAGGCGGTGCTACCTGTGCTGCTAGTCCTCTCCAACGCTGAGCATATTCCTTGATGGACTCATTATCCCTTTTAGTCATGTTTTGTAGCTGAGTCCTATCAGGAGCCATATCAGTGTTGTACTTATACTGCTTGAGGAAAGCATCAGCGAGATCCTTCCAACACCGAATATGAGTGGGTGTCAACTGCATATACCAATTTGAAGCTGCCCCAGCTAAGCTGTCTTGGAAGTAGTGGATAAGCAGCTTATCGTCATTTGCGAATGCAGCCATCTTCCTGCAATACATAGTTAGGTGGCTTGCCGGACATGTTGCTCCTCTGTATTTATCAAAATCTGGTACTTTAAACTTGGGGGGAATGACCACGTTTGGGACGAGACATAAATCTTGTGCATTTCTTGCACCAACACTGAATCCTTCAACCGCTCTTAACCTTTCTTCCAGCATTTGCAGCTTTCCTTGGGCTTGAGGGTTCTCCATAGAGTAGTCGTGAGGAAGCCCACTCATACCATAGTAAGGATGCATCATCGGAACTATGGCTGGGTTCACATTTGGGGTATGTGAATGAGTGGGATTCCTGAGGTTGGAACCCTGAGCTTGAGCGTTAACTATCGGCGGTGGAGGGCAGCCAAGTGGGAGTCCTTGTGGTATGACGACGGGGGTCGGATTTTGAACTTGTGGTGCCCCCGGATTACCGTCGTGACCCGTTGATGTAAGCTGCTGTTGGCCCGCGACTCCTGAGGGACTAGCATCGACTGTCGGAGGTGTGTAACCTTGTGGAAGTCCGTAAGGAGGCCATATGTAACCTTGGCCATTAGGCCCAGTATGGTGTACTGTATGCGGGATCCCGAGTCCATTGGGAGGAGGAGGGTTGGTAACTTGATTTTCTGTGTTCCCAGCGGAGGCATCTTCACTTGTGTCTTGGCCCTTCAAAGCTTGTAGAACCTTCAAGATTTCAGCCATCTGTTCTTTCATCCCATCTATTTCTGCCCTAAGCTCTTGATTGCCTGGATTCTGAGGTGGATTGCCTTGATCCGGGATATCTTGAGGCGGATTGTCCTGATTTTCTTCCATGTTTCTGGCCTGAGAACGAGTCCAATAGCGATGTTGACGCAACAGCTTGTCTTTTTCTCTGTTGGTAGGGCACATGTTATGAGTATATGTATGAGTATATGAATGGATGAAAATGCGAATGATGCATGTGTGCATGAGTCTTTATTGTTTTAGGTCGGGAATTGCAAGCACATCCTGATTTGTCATAAGTACACAGATTAAAGTTCCACAATTTTTTCAAGATAAAGGATCAGCATGTGAGACAAACAAAACTTCATTGATGGAGGAAAGTACAATATTTTGGAAATAAAACTTCGAAAAGAAAAGTACAATGTTCTTTAAATTTCACTCAAATACATATGGCTTTCATTTTTCCACTCCTCTCTCTTTTTCTACTAGTAGTGCTGCCAGCCTTCTCCCGGAGTTCGGCAATCAGAATCTCGCAAAACTCCATGAATTCGGAAACTTGGACCGGGGTGTTAAACGGGTGCATTGCCGCGTTAGCCTCCTTCAGACGTCTGGGGATTCCTATGATAGCTTGATCGGCCAGCCATGCCAGCTTTGAGAATCTGTCTTTCCAGTATAAGCTTTCGTTCTTCAACTCTATGAAGACTTCATGGTTTTCTATCTTGCTGACCAACTCCACAAAGCGGTTCTCCCAATAGATGCTTTCTGTCTTCAGCTGGTGGTAGACCTCCTCTTGATATCTGATATGGTCGTTCAGCTCATCAGATTTTTCATGCTCCCTTCTTAAGGCTTGCTGGTATTCTCGGAGTATCTCTTCAATGGTATCTTTATCTCGCTTGATACTTTTCACTTGCTCTTCAAACTCGGCTGCCATCATCCGGGACTCTCTCTTTGATACCATTAGTAGGCTCTGTGCGGTCTTTTCAGCCATCATTGATTCTTCCCATAACCTTTTCCATTTGTATGTATCATCGATGGCTTTGTCCATTTTCAGGTTGCAACGTTTTATTTCCTCTTTCGCCCCTCTTAGGTACCTTTGAACCTCTAGTTTGTTCTTTTGTTCGATCTTGAGCTGCTTGTGGCTGTCTTCAATGGCCACTGACTTACTTGCGTTCTCTTCCTCCAACTTCTGGTTCTTTAGGAGCACTTGCTCTAACTCTGCCTGTAAGCCCTTCTTTTCTTCCTCGGCTTTTGACAATGCCATTTTAAGCTTATCTAAATCTTCGACAGTGGGAAGGGTAGGTTCTGGTATTTCTTCCTCAACCCGTAGTGCGCTTTGGTAAGGCAATCGGGTGTCTTGGATCCTCTTTTGGAGCCATTGACGAAAGGTGGTTTCCTTATCGCCGCTCTTCTTAGTAAGCTCTTGTCCCTTGCGGACGACCATGTTCCACGCTTGAGAAATCTTCCGGAGCATGTCAACCTCTTTTAGGCTTCCCTCATGGAGGTAAAAAGGGATTAACATGTCTTCGGTGGGCGGATTTCGCATGGGGTACCCCAGCTGTCTTAGAGTTAGAGAGGGGTTGTAATTTATGCATCCTCTTGTTCCCATGAGTGGGACATTTTGGAAGCTTCCACATTGAAAAACCACTTCAGGCCTATCTTTCCACCATGATGGGTGCCAACGAACCTTATATTCATGAAGGCCCCCCAACACTTGCAACCATTCACTAGTGTTCATTGTCTTCACGTCACACCCTCTGGCGTCTTCAATTGGGCCTTCTACTCTGACTTTGTTAACGAAAGCATGGGTGAGAAGCCAAACATACAAGGCGTGCAAGCAACAAGATATCCTCTTTCCCCTTAGCTCACTATAATGAGTGAAAGTACAGTAAGTGTCTGCAAGCATGGCTGGAATCGGATCCTTGAAGGATAAGAAGACGCCAATAGCTGTTGTGTCTACATATCTTTCAAGGCGTGGAAATAGGACAATGCCAAAGATAGTCAAAGCTAACACCTGCTTAAAAGGACCCCAATTTCTAGCGTCGGCGAAGAATTTCATTTGGTCTTCCAGATACTCTTGTGGGAATCCTGCAATGCCATTTCGATTTTTCTTCCGGAGCTTCAAGTTCTCTTTGCTGGTTTGTAACATTGAGGCGAGCTTCTCATCTGTGTAGTATTGTCCCTGATACTGGTAGGGTCCCTTGTCTTGTTGAGGAAAGCCGAAGATCTGTGTATATTCTTCCAAGGTAGGTGCCATCTGGAAATTTTTGAAGGTGAAGCATCTTAATGAAGAGTCGTAGAACTGGCTCAAAGCGGCAATGGCCTCTGTTTGCACGTCCAATTGTAGTAACATAATAATCTTCCCATACACTCTATCAAAAGACCTGCGCTCGATGGGCGGCAATCGACCAGCACATTCCCTTAGACTTGTCAGATTAGGCTGCTTCACTATAGGGTAGTTCAGAGTTTGGATTGCTTCACAGTTTGATCCCATATTGCCTTGCTTATGACAAAACTTTCGAACCTCTTACAATTCCCGGCAAACCTAAATGAGATGAAGAGCATGCAATGTGAGGATTTTTTTTTTTTTTGTATATATTTTTTTGTGAAATAATGATGATGTATGATGAATTAAAAAAAGACGTTACATGCGTTAATAAAAGCATATTTTGGTGATTCAAAAAAATTGAGAAACATTAACCATGTCACGTAAAATATGTAAAGGGCAAAAGAAAAAATGGTTTTCATTGTTTGATTTTTTTTGAAAGATAAAAAGTTTTTTTTTTTTGATGCAGCGGGTAGGTGAATTGCTTTTGTGTCCTAAACAGGTTATGTCTTACATATAGGTCACGGTCTAGGGTCACTTATGTGATCAACCTCTCAGGTAGTTCTATTCACTTCCTCACAAAGGTTTCCAGAGCTAAAATCCCTTTCACGATATGACCCACAACGATAGCGAGCTACCTGGTGTGGGATGCCGCGAAAGAGCATACTCTGGTTGAGATTTTCATGAGAGTCAGACAGATAAATCCAGAATGACTGTCACTAATCATCTCCGCTCGTCCTAAGTTTATTTTTCAGACCCGGGTATAGGGCCCCACTCAGAAGTGTGTGAATAAATAGGTGTAGGTGATGTGTGTGATATAAGCAACCTAAAACTACCCAAACTGCAAAAGAGCAAACAGATAGCAATATAAAAGTCTTCTACCCTAAGGTTTGCAAGAAAACAAATAGCAGTATAAAAGTCTTCTATCCTAAGGTTCAATATGCGAATATAAAGACTAAGGGTAAATAAAGTACTAAACTAATAATTTACACATTTAATTAAATTAGGCTTGACCCTCTAAAAAAAAAGTCCCCAGTGGAGTCGCCAGCTGTAGCGACCGAAGAATCCGAAGGAGGGATCCTTCGTTGCTTTTGAACAATGGAGCCGCCATCAATATTTATTCTTAGGAAAACATTGAAAAAACCTATGTTTTTGGGTTCGGGGGTCGATTAAGTGCGGGGAAGGTGCTAGCACCCCGCAACATCCTAAAAAGGTTACCTTTTAAATAAATGTGTAGAAAAAAAATAGTTTTAAAGAAAACACTTTAATTTACCCTTTTTTGTTATTTGCAAAAAAAACGGAAAAAGAAGACTTAATAAAAATTTTAGTTTTTTGCGCTCGACGGGAGTGGGCCCCCGCTCCTACGTATCTCCGGGTGCGATGGAGAAATCAAAGCTACGTAGTTCTTGGTTAGAAAAAATTTGTGCGTTGGTATTTTTTTATTTTTTTTTGAAAAGTTTGGGAAAAACTAGAGACCGTTCATGATGACCAAACAGATAAATCCAGAGTGGTTGTCATTAATGGCTTATTCGGAAAAGAAGGTATTTATAGCGTTCAAACAAGCAAAGCCCAGGGTGACCGCTATAGACAACCTATTTTTTTTGCGCGAATTCGATTTTTCGAAAGAAAAAAAAAAAAAAAGAAGAACGGTTCGGAAGCATCACGTTGTGAAAAAAAAGCGGAATAAGTGATAAAAGGGGGGGTGCAAATAATAAAGGGGTTGTATTAAAAAAAAGGGAGGTGTGAATAGCGTGACCAAATCGTTTTTCGATGAACTAGGTTGTGTTTGAAAAGATGGGCTTGTAGTAAAAAAAATGGATGGGTTTGTTGTTTTAAGAGAACGCGGGGTGCAAATAGCATTTTGGTGCCCTTTTTTAAAAAGAGTTGCCGCGGGTGCAAGTAGCGTTTTGACGCTAAAAACGATTGATTGGTTTATTACCCTTTTTTACTATTCTACCCTAGAACGCGTGATTCTTGAAGCGCTTTTTTTTCTCTTAAAAAAACAAACCTAGCCTAAAAAGTGGTATCTTGAAAGCGGATTATGGAGAAAAATTCTTTTGTTGTTTTTTTTTTGTCATAGTTATTATTTAATAAAAAGGGGGGGCCTTTTTACTTCTTTTTTTTTTAAAAAAGGATTTTGTTATTATATTATTTTTTTGAAAAGAGTAGTGACACTAGTAACCATTTATTTTTTTTTTTTTTTTTAAAAATATTTTTTAGTATTTGAAAAAAGGCTTTATTTAAATCCGAAAATAGAAAAGGAACACATTTTTTTTTATCATTTTTTTTGAATCCGAAAATAGTATAATTTATTTTAAAAAAAAACAACATATTTTTTTTATCACCTTTTTTTTTTATCCGAAAAATAGTAATTGTTAAAAAAAACAACATATCCTTTTTTTTTCCATTTTTTTTTTATCTGAAAATAGTAATTGTTATAAAAACAACATATCCCTTTTTTTTTTATCATCTTTTTTTTTAATCTGAAAATTAGAAAAACTTACTTAAAAAAAAGGCACAACATTTTTTATCTATTTTTTGTTTAGACCGAAAATATTAGTACCTAAATAAAAAGGAACACACACATTTTTTTTGGTTTATTTTAAATCTGAAAATAGTAACCATTTTTTTTAAAAAAACAACATATTTTTTTTAGCATTTTTAGTCCGAAAATTAGTAACCATTTTTTTTTAAAAAAAACAACATATTTTTTAGCACTTTTTTTTTAGTCCGAAAAGTAGTAATTTATTTTAAAAAGCACAACATTTTTTTTACTTTCTTTTTTTTAGTCCGAAAATTAGAATAATATAACAAATAACAAAATAAATAACCAATAGCAAAAATATAATATAAAAACAGCCTCTAAACTAAATAATAAAAAGACAACAATAAAATTCTAATAAGAAAGCAACTACACTAAATAATAAAAACAGCAAATAAATATACAAAAAGGTAACTAGGCTAAATAACAAGAACAACTAGAATTTAAAAAAAAACAATAATAATATTTACATAACAAAAACAGTAACTAAAATTTAAAAAAAAACAACAATAATAATATCTAAAAAACGTGAACCATAATAAAAATATTACATTTTAGTACCTTGAACAAATCCAAGCTTTCTTCTTCGGATCTCTTCAATACACCAAAATTTTAAACTAAAAAAAAAAAAACTAAGAAGGAAGAAAAGAAGGGGAAGAAGATTTTCTAAGAGAAACCCTAAATTTTTTAGATTCTCCTTTTTTTTTCTAAGAGTCCAAATTCGTCCCTCCTTCTAAGGTAAGGACCCCTATTTATACAAAAAAAATCTTGCTTCCTTCGATTTTGCTTCTTCATCTTGGATAGTGATGATGATTTTTTGATATGATGGAGGTTTGGGGGAGTTGTTGAAGGGGAAAAAAAGAGAAGACATGTGAGATGAGGGGAGATGATGGTTGAAGGTATGGGCATGGAGAAGAGAGTGCCATGTGTGAAGTGTGTGATAGGGAGAGGAATGGATGAGGAAGTTTGGTGAAGGGGAAGAAAGAAAAAAAATAAAATGTGGGTGTGATAGAGAGGGGAATGGCCGTAGGTGAGGGAGGAAAGAGAAAGGGAAAGAGAGTGAGAGAAAAGAGAGAGGGAGTGATGGGAAGGGTGGAGTGTAATTGAGAGAAAGTGATGTGTAAGGGAGAGAGAGAGGGGGTCGAATATTGAGGGAGAGAGAGAGGGGTTGAGTGTGTTGGGAAGGGAAAAATGGGGAAGTGGGAAGTGTGGGAAAGTGGAATTGAGAGAAAAGAGGAGAGGTGGAGTGTGGAAGGGAGAAGGCGGGGCTTTGACCATGGGATAATAGGGGGGTGGCCGAATTTTTTTTGGGTTTTGGGGATGAATGTGGATGGATTTTTGGGTTAGGGGGAGAGTGAATGTGGATGGTTTTTAGGGTAAAAGGGGGGGATCCGAATTAGGGTTAGGAGGAGGGGAATTAGGGTTTTGTGATGAGTTGGGTTATGGGTTGTGGGTTGGATATGGGTCATGGGTTGGGTGGAGGAGTGTGAAGGTGAATTGGGCTAGGGTTTAGGAATTGGGTTGGGTTTTAGATGGGCCAATCCAATTGCACCTCCATTCTTTTTTTTTTTGAAACCCCCCTTATTTCCTCCTTGGCTTATTTTTATTTCTTCACTTCTAATTATTATTTTTTTCAAAAAATAAAAACTTGTAGCAAACTAAAATAAAATAAAACATGGCATAAAAAAAAAATAATAATAATTGTTTTTTATTAAAAATAAATAAAATTTCTCTTTTTTGGATAGGACAAAATTAGGGTATTACAATGGGGATATAGGTCTCGTCCCCGAACCCGCCCCGAATGTAGGAAGTTACATTAATACCCCTCCAAAATTAGAAACCCTATCAAAACCTAAAAACACAAACACGTTCTCTCACTCTCACTTCTCACTCAGCGCCTCCATCCCTCTCTCAGTGACTCTCACTCAGCTCCTCACTCTCACTTCTCACTCAGCTCCTCACTCTCACTTCTCACTCAGCGCCTCCATCCCTCTCTCAGTGACTCTCACTCAGCGCCTCTCTCCCTCTCTTCTCCAAGCTCCATTTTCGTTTCTCTCCCTCTCTTCTCAGCGATCAATATTCAGGTAAGAAAGTCTCTCTCCCTCATTTTTGTATTTCCTTTCTAGTTTCTACCTCTATTGTATTGTATTTGCGTTTCTTTGATTCTGTATTTGCGTTTCTATCTATTGATTTGCGTTTCTCTGATTCTGTATTGTATTCATGAGTTGAACTTTTATATCTCTGATTGTTGATTGTTGTTTGTACATGAAAGAAAAACAAATTGCATATATAAAATAGAAACTAAATTTGTTGAACTTTTTTATCCCTGGATCCCTTGTCCCCCAACTTTTGTTGATTGTTTAAGTTTAATATTGCATCTAAAGAAATCACTGAACTCATTTCTGGCACTAAGTATCCTACTTCCAATTTATTTTTTCCTGAGATTTGTAAGATCAAATTGGCAATATCTACTTGGATGGTCTCCTCTGATACATTGATTAAAGAAATGGCTAACAAGATGATGCAGAAATTTGATAAATATTGGAGTGTCACCCAGGATGTAATGGGAATTGCTACTATTTTGGATCCTAGATACAAAATGGATTTACTTGAATTCTATTTTGAAAAATTGTATGCACGTGACTCTGTTGAGCAAGTTAAGAGGATCCAACAATTGTGCTATGATTTAATTGTTGATTATCAAATGAAATTCAATCAAGAGACTTGTGGTAACTCATCAATGTCGGAAGCTGGTTGTGAGACTAATGATGGTTTACAAGATTTTGATGATTTTGTTCAAAGGAGAAAAAGAGCTAGAACATCATTATATAAAACAGAATTGGATCATTATTTGGGAGAGGATGTCTTACCTCGAAGTCCCGATTTTGATATTCTGTTGTGGTGGAAGTTGAATGGGGTTAAATATCCAACACTTCAAGCAATTGCAAAAGATATATTAGCAATTCCTATTTCTACGGTAGCTTCTGAATCAGCATTCAGCACTAGTGGAAATATCTTAAGCCCGCATCGTAGCCGACTTCATTGGACAACCTTAGAGGCTTTGATGTGTGCTAGAAGTTGGTTATGGAGTATCGAAAACAGTGGTATGGTTTTAAATTGTTTTTACATATGTCTGCATGTATACAAATGGCAAATTGTAATAAACTTAAAGCTTCACAACAGAGTAATTTGATGATTTACTGTTGCATTGAATTTCATACTTATAGGTGGTATGAGTTCTCAATTGAATGAGTATGCTACTTTACTCAATGAAATAGACCCCGATGATGAAGGTGAGATTTGCTATCCATTTATTTATCACCACCTTCCAATTTTATCAACTTTAGTGTTTATATTTAACATGTATTTTTTATTTTGTAGGTGAAATATTGACTAGTTGTGTCACTTCCCACTTTGAAGAGTGAAGACGTCAAAAGCATTTAGCGAAGACAACATTGATGTAATTTGGATTACCGGTTAACTTAGAACATTGATTTTTATATGTTGATATGCAGCGTCATTGCTATATGTTGACATTTTGGATAATTGATATTTTGGTTATATGTTGTAGTATTACATTGATTTTATGTTGTGTTAAATTTCAGGTTTGGGGTGGGTTTGGATCCCGACCATGTGGCCGACCTAAGAGAAGTATTTGTAGAGGCCCGTAAAAACTCGCTCAGGCTAAATCCGGAGTAATGCACATTTGGAGTAAGGGCGGGCAAGTTTTTGGGTTTCTACCTAACAGAAAGAGGAACTGAGGCTAGCCCAGATAAATGTCGAGCGGTAACAGAGATGAGGCTGCCCACCACCAAGAAAGAAATCAGAAGTTGAACGGGATGGTGGCCGAACTTTCACGTTTCATTGCCAATGCGGCAAACAAGTCACTTCCACTCTTCAAACTGTTGAAGAAGGAGGCCGAGTTCGAATGGTCGCCCGAGTGCGAGCAGGCGCTGAATCAGTTGAAGACCGCTCTACTACAACCTCCCATCCTGACAAGACCAGAACCAGGGGAAACTTTGTATCTCTACCTAGCAATCACTGACAAGGCACTGGTCGCAGTGTTGGTACGTGAAGGCGACTCCATGCAAAACCCCATTTACTTTGTCAGTAAGGCCCTCCAAGGTCCTGAACTCAGATACCAGAAAATTGAGAAGTTGGCTCTAGCATTAGTCGTGGCCGCTCGAAGATTAAGGTCTTACTTTGTGGCCCATCAGATCGTCTTAAGAACCGACCAACCCATATGGCAAATCCTCCACAGGTTGGACCTAGCAGGAAGAATGATCAAATGGGCAGTTGAACTGTCGGAGTTTGGCATCAGATATGAATCTAGGTCGGCCACTAAAGCACGGGTTTTGGCTGACTTCCTTGCTGAGATGACCCCAGTTCCTGAAGAGACAATAAAACCAGTCTGGACCTTACACGTAGACGGCTCGTCCAACAACAAGGGCAGTGGGCTGGCTTGATTCTTGAAAATACTGAGGGAACGACCATTGAAGTATCCCTGACGTTCTCATTCTCAACCTCGAACAACCAGGCCGAGTACGAAGCATGTATTGCTGGACTTCTGCTCGCCCGCGAATTCAACGTAAAAAGGGTGGAGCTGCACTCGGACTCCCTCTTGGCAGTGATCTTGCAGAGATATCTGATAAGGGTGAAAGAACTGCTCGGGCTGTTTGAATATGCAGAAGTGAAACACTTCCCTAGACCAGAAAACACTAGGGCGGATATACTGTCCAACCTGGCCAGCACGAAAAACCCTAGAAACCATAGAAGTGTGATCCAGAAAGTCCTACCTCAGTCTAGTGTCCGACTTGAGGTCGCTCTGGATTCAGATGTTTGCTTGGTCGACCTAGAAGAGATCTTGATCGACCCCATCCTCAAGTATATTAGAGACGGTGAAGAGCCGGACGATCCCAAAAAAGCAGCCCTGGTACGAAGGCGAGCATCATCTTACTCGATCATTAAGGGGAAGCTTTTTCGAAGAGGATTTTACATGCCACTCTTGAAGTGTCTCCCACTAGAGGAAGCCAATTACGTCTTAAGAGAGATACATGAAGGGATATGTGGGAACCACTTTGGAGGGCGAGCTTTAGCAAAAAAGGGCACTGAGAGCGGGCTACTAGTGGCCCACAATGGATGAAGATACGAGCAAGTTAGTGAAAAAATATGACAAGTTCCAGCGACATGCCGACATCCATGTTGCTCCCCCAGTCGAATTAAACAGCATGACTGCACCATGGCCGTTTGCCTGGTGGGGGATCGACCTCTTGGGTCCATTTGCAAGTAATTGAAATACCTGATCGTTGTAGTGGACTATTTCACCAAGTGGGTTGAAGCCGAACATCTGGCAACCATCACATCTAGGAACTGTTTGAAATTTTTCAAGAAGAACATCATCGTCCGATTTGGGATTCCTGAAGTATTGGTCTCAGACAACAGTTAGGGGGTGAAGCAGCGCTTCACCTCAGTCGAGCACCCTCAGACCAACGGCTAGGCAGAGGCCGCCAACAGAGTTATCTTGTGCGAGTTGAAGAGGCGATTAGATGAGGCCAATGGGAGATGGGCAGAAGAGCTCCCATGCGTACTATGGGCGTACAGAACGACCCCTAACTCAACTACTAGAGAGGCTCCATTCAAAATGGTTTATGGAACGGACGCCCTCATCCCGGTCGAAATCGGTGAACTCAGTTGGAGAACGGCCAATCCAAAGCCACCTCAAGAAAACGATCAAGCGATCAAAGAGGAGTTGAACCTGATTGAGGAACTTCGCACAAAGGCCACATTAAGGGAGGCGCTCATCAAACAAGGAATGCCGACCAGACATAACGCCAAAATCGTCCCCAGGGATTTCTCCATTGGGCAGCTCGTACTCAGAAAGGCAGACATAGGACAGAAAAATGCATCCTAAGGCAAGCTCGCCCCAAACTGGGAAGGGACCTTATCGGGTCGTCTCGAAGACGGGGAAGGGCGCTTACTGACTCCAAACGATGAGCGGTGGAGTGATCCCTAGGACTTGGAATGCGATGAACCTCAGGAGATATTTCATTTGAAAATATTTGATAGTAAACATTGAAAGAATATCATGTAAGACAATGAATAGTAAGAACCGGGCGGGACACTCTTTTTCCCACTGGGTTTTTTATTGAGGCCCGCCCGTCCGTCAATAAAGACGAGACATTTTTATGACTGTGTGTTCAAATTTATATTCCCGTTCATAACATACAACCTGCAAGGAGAGTTAAAATCAAACCGAGTTTGGTAAACTGCTAGCGGGTCTGAACGTACTTAATCGATTTAAGCTACAAAAGAAGCGACCTTAAAAGATGGCCACACCCCCAAGGAAGAGTACAATTTGGATAGAAATCCGGTAAACTGTCTGTGGATGACCGCACGTACCTAGCGAGTAACACGATTAAAATAGAACAAAAGAACGATCACGACTTGAGAATGAACAACAAGATATAAAACCAGCTCATACAGGATAAAATGAGCCCGAGATAAAGTAAAAGGTCGTTCATACTTAAAAGAATGGGCAAAGCATTGATAAAAGTTACCCGGAAAAAAGACCGAGCTCCATTAAGTGCATTTTACAACAAAAGGGGCGACCTCCAATTACATAACCATTGGAAAGAAAACAGAAAAATAGAAATTACAAAAAGTTACAGGGGACGCTCAAAAACAATGGACTCCTCTCTTATAGTCTTTCCTTGCTCGTCCTTCTCAGCAGGATAGACGATATGGTCGTCTCTGAGGGAGTGGGCATTGTTGATGATGTTGGGGTCGATCTCAAGGTTAGGGATAGACATATTGCACCTGAGCCAAGGCTTCATTAAACCGCTCCTTGCATATGGCCAACGTAGACTCGATCGACCGATCATAATCCTCCAAAGCATCATCCCGCTCTTTCTTCAAAACACTAAGGTTCTTCTTCAGACCGCCAACCTCCTCTTCCAGCTCCTTGACCTTGTCCGACAACCCATTGATTTTGGTCGTCCCAGATTTCACTTTCTTCTCCGCTTCAGCTTTGGCTGCCAGAGCATCATCCCGCTCTTTGGTCATAGAGGAGAGCGATTTCTTGGCCTCATCAAGGGCATCAACAGTGGGCTTGAGGGCGAACTCAGACCCTTGAAGTTTCTTCTTGACGGACTCCAGCTCCTCCCGTAACTCTGTTATATATTCATAAGCACGACTCAGCTTATCAATTTTATCTAAGTTATCACTCTCCAACCATAAGTTTTGAGCAAGAAGACGCTTACCTGCAGTCCGCTCCGCCTCCCCTTACTTAAGTTTGGCGATCAGACGAGAGCCCGCCTTGGGCACTTCATCCATGAAGAGGAGGGGATCTTGACGAAAGCGGACAAAATCCGCACTGTTTTAAAACCCGGTTCGGACCGGTCGGTCGGACCGGTCCAACCGGGAACCGTAGGGGTGTGCGGTTCGGTTGGGTAGTTTGATCGGATATGCAGGTGATGTCAGCAATTCGGTCTAATTAAATAAATAATGTTCCTTCCGTAAAAGTGTAAGACATGGTATTCGAACCCACACCCCTTTGGCAAGAACATTGAAGCGCTACCACTGCGCCAATACTACTGCTTGCTATTCTTCTCAAATATTTTATATATAATTCATGCTGCATATCAATGAGAAAGCGTACAAGCATGGTCTCCTATGTATATTTTTTGTAATTATTATTATTATTATACTCTTTCTCACAAACAAGTCAGCAACTCTTACAAAAAAAATCAATAACTCAATGTATTATTTTTTCATAATGTATATTTCAAAGTTTTATTGTCTAAATATTTTTAGGAATTTTTTAATTGGGACCGGGTTATGGTCATGCGGTTCAACTGTCGACCCCTCGGTCCGACCATTGACCCAGTGACCCGGTACCTTCACCGAGTCGGTCACCGGTCCGAGTTTTAAAACACTGTTTAAATCCGATTCAGAGAGATCGTCCAAGTCGATATTGGAGGACGATCTCTTCTGAGCGTCCTTCTCCTTCACCACTTTTTGTTTTCTTGTGAAGGGGGTCAACCTCAACATCTTTCCCGCTGGTCCCAGCAGCATGATGAGAACGATCACTTTTCTTTCCAGAATTTGGGACGGTCACGAGCCCGTCGTCCCCCTTATCAGCACCAGGGTTAGTTCCCCCTCCTTCGAAGAAGGAACGTTGACAGTTGGAGAAGGTTCAGGTTGAGGCTTTCTTCCTTTCTTGGCCTTCCTCATCAGATCTTCGTACCCAACGCTGGCCATTTCACCTGTAAAGAGAGTAAAGAACGGTTAGAAACACTTAAGAATTCAAGGAAGAAAAGTAAAGGGGAAAGTGCGAGAGCCAGGTCGCACCAAGAGCGGCTTTGAATTCAGCATCACTCCCAACTCGCGCCAACTGGTAGCATTTGATTAGTTCTTCATCCATCCATGAAGCCATGTTCTCGAGCAATCTAAGAGTTTCTAGATCGCCCTCTCCAAGGCGACATCTAGTCCTATATGTGATTGGAGTGCGGCAGTAATGTGTGTACGTCCACGCGATGGGAAATTTAAGACCGATCACTCTTCCTCGATCGTCTAAAGAGCCGACCGCCTTGCAATCCTCGTCACAAACTGGCACGACCCACATGAAGGAATGCTTCTAGGGTTTTAAAGAATCAGAGTAGGGCTTGAAAATCTTGAAGTCTTGATGGCCTTTAATGCTTAAATGTTCCCACTGATGCCTGTTGCTATGGGGCTCGGGATGCCTGCTCATTTCAAAGATCCTAAAGAAAAGAGAGCGTGAGCAATCATGCCCCATCACTCTCATCAATTGCTCAAACACCTTAATGAACGCCCAACTTTTAGGGTGCAACTGGGATGGGGCTACCCCCAGTAGCGTAAAACTGAACGTTGGAAAGGAGTGAAGGGCGGGCGAGCCTTCATGTCACGAAGAACATTAGAATACATGATGAATTTGAGGGTCGATGGAACAACGACCACATGCTCGTTCGCATGAGCGCCCTCAACTTTCCACTGTTGGCCCGGATGGCCAACCATTTTCACATAATACTGGAGCATCTCGTCCCTAGGAGGGATTACAGAGGGTATCTTATTGTTGACGCCCAAAGAAACCCAAGAGCGGTCTTCACCAATGACGCCGCCTCAATCTGATTCCTCATTCACATCAGCTTGGTTTTCTCTCCACTCAGAATGGGTGGCTTCATCGCCAGAAGGCTCAATTTCATTTCCTCGCTCAGAATGGGTGGCTTCGTCAACAGGCTGATCGGACATGACTTCATCGCCAGAAGGCTCAATTTCATTTCGCCCGCTCAGAATTGGTGACTTCGTCAACAGGCTGATCGGGCATGACTTCATCGCCAGAAAGCTCAATCTCATTTCCCGTCCCTCGAGAGGGAGACTATTCACCCCAGGGAGCGGGACTAGAATTTTTCGATGAGGAAGGCCGAACAGGTGTACTTATGGAAGGAGTACCCTCAGAGGAAGTACCCGAACTCGACATATCAGTAGACAAATTGGACGGGTGATCTTTGGACAGGGATTTACTCATCGCCTCGCACGTAGCAGGGCGGGTAAATTGCTCGACCAAACTACCAAAAGGTTCACCAGAAACACAGGTGATTTGCTTCGTTCGCACCAGAGTAAAAAGCTACCCTGCAAGGAGGGGGCAAGAAAGTCAGGACCACCTAGAAAGATGATTCACAGAAGGGGGCGACAAGGTCGACCCCGGGCCTGACACCCCCTCCTCGCCAAAAATGAATGGCCAACTAAAAAAGAGAGATAAAATGATTACCTGGAGTGGGAGATAGGTTAGTCGCCCCAACAATCACAAGGACAAGATGGTCTGGAGTAGAATCTCGCCGGAGTGAAAGGTTGCTCACCGGAGAACACCTCGCCAGAATCTCATCAAAAATTTGGTCGCTCGCCGGAAAATACAGGTCGCCCTCAAAGCAATCAGCGCGAAGGTAAAGTACAAAATGAAGGAATGAGGACCCTATATATAGGAAGAGTAGGCCAAGGGTTGAAGCGACATGACCATTCGTTTCCAGCATTAAATGCATTCCTTGGAAATTGAACCAGCATCATTACACATAGGGATGTCAAAACGGGCTTGGCCCGCCGGGCCGGCCCGTTGGCCCACCAAAATAAGGCGGGCAGGGCTAAGGAATTGATGCCCGCCGGCCCGCGTTGCCCGGCCCGCTTCGCCCGCTAGCCCGCGGGCTAAATACTGTGGCGGGCCAAACCGCCCGTTTAGCTTTTTTTTTTTTTTTTAAAATTCAGTGTAAATTGACGGGCCAGCCCGCTAGCCCGCCAGCCCGCCACTTCGCGGGTAGGGCATGAATTTTCGGCCCGCGTTCGGTTAACGGGCCGGGCCGGGCCGCCCGTTTTTTCGCGGGCATGTCGCTTAACGGGCCGGGCCGGGCCGCCCGTTTTGACACCCCTAATTACACACACCCATCGAAAAACTCAAACGTCTTGTCCATCACATCGAAAGATGAAGCGTCACATCAATCAGAGCTTAACTGCCACGTCACCAAAGAAGGGGACATGTCGTTCCAACATGAGCGGGCATAACAAATCGTCTCAGCGCAGTCGACAGCCCAGCAACCTGACCACTCCACTGGGGGCAATCGATCTCAAGCCTGAACTCGTCCCATGGACGACTTCGGCTTGGGGGGAAACTGTTCTGGACTAGGCCGAGGGCCCAATCCGGTTGAAGACTGGCCGAGACTGGCCCATAAGCAGGATAGCAAGGGATGACCTAAATCCACTAAATCAACGGCTCAGATCAACCCGTACAGAATCCTACGGTTACCCGCTGTTTACCGTGTTTTTTGGTAAACACCGCTAGTTACAAATTAATGTTGCTTGCAGGATCAACTAGAAAATCCTAGAACATTTGTGTTAAAGTTTTTCTAGAAATTATGAATGTTCTTGCGGTTTAAATTTGAAAATATGAAGATAACCGTCGAAGTTATCTCCAGAAGGGATGGAGGAATTTTGAATAGAAGTCGAAAAGAAAACAAATAAAATGCAGAAAACTTAAGAAAGTAAAAGTGGAATTGCATTAATTGTAAAGAGAATGGTGCACAAGTTCATACATTGTTCTCTGACTCGTTTTCTCTGTGATGTTGGAAGTTTGAGTTTCAGAATTCTGTATGTGAGTTTGTAACCCGTTTTTCCTATGAAAAACTACTATTTATACAAGGAGGGAAACACAATAACTAACTAACTGTACATAGAATTTAAAAAATGGTAACTACCATGCCTTCGACCACAATAACTGCAATGATAACAGCCATGTCTTCGACCACAATAACTGCAATGGTAATTCAACAACGAGCACTTGACTTCTGATCTATCACTAACTTTCTTCTCGTCGAACCATTGGCTTCACTTCTTCAATTTCCACTAAGTTAAGCACTGCGTCGAACCTTCTTGGAAAAACTTCTCACTGTCGAAATCAACACCTTTTCTCTTGAAATTAGCAAGTCAAACCTCATTGACTGCATTTAATTGAGCCTATCGAAAATGCAGGCTAACAAATTGCCCCCCAAAAATGTCTTTTTCGACTGAGTTTTAAATGAAGGTAGAAAATGACGTTTTTGAAATTACAATCAACAGCTTTATGTTGAATCTTATGACGTCACTACCATCAGTTTTCAGAATTGAAAAGACACTTCCAGTAAAGTTACTTTATGGCGCCGTTTTCTCAGATTTAGTGGGCCACGTTTTGTGTTGGAACTCCCCACTACTTATTGCAAATGACTGCTCTTTAAAGAAAAACTAAAGGTTTACCTCTTCTCTCTCTTGCTAAAACAGCTATAAAAGTAACTTCTCCATTTCATTTTCCCTTTTTTACTCTCTCTGCTTCTACGAACCCTTTCTCTTCTTCTTTCTTGCGAAATCCAGCATTTATGCACCAGAAAAACTCCATTTGCGGAGCTTCATTTCTTCATCCAACACTACGCGACCTCTATTCTTGAAAAACCCGAACAGTGAAGCAGCGAAACCACTTGAAAAACTCAGAATTACCATTAATGACGTCATCTTCCAACGTTCAAGCTTCTGTCATTGTAGCTTCTGGAAAACAACCTTTCGTTGCTGAACCAGCTTTGACAGAAGAAGAAGCAAAAAATTTGCAATCTCAGGTACTAATTCCTTCTCCTAAGCCTTACAATCATGCATTCTTAGGTCCTCTTCCTCACTCTGGTGATGATTCTGACAAAATCAAAAAGGTTTTCCCTAGCTATCATAGATATAGCCCTAGGATTTTCAACAAAGGATCATATGTGATGGATTTCATGAGTAACCCAAATAGAGCTTTTAGGTCTTCACCACCAGTCGACAAGAATCACCCACCTTACATTAACTGGCTTAAAAAAATTGAGTCGAAGAAAGGAGAAACCTGGAAAGTACAGGGCATCTTCGACATTCAGCTGTCGAGATATGGGCCTAGATATCAAAGCCCAATGCTTATTGCGGCTTTACACTTTTGGGAGCTGACCACCAATAGCCTACATCTGAAATGTGGCATGCTCACTCCTACTCTGTTAGATGTGGCTGCCATAACTGGATTTAAACCAATAGGAGAAGTTTTCGACCCTAACACTACTGGCAACAACCATGAATTCGACTTCAAGCATGCTTCTTTCAAAGGATACATTGAAGACACACATGTCATCACCACTGAAGAAGTTTCTGACGAAGAACACATTGCTTTTCTCACTTTTTGGCTCTCCTTCTATGTTTTCTGCTCTTCGTCACTCCAGATTGGTTTAAAAGAGAATTTCCTGCAACTTCTTTTGTCGACGAAGAAGAAACCAACCAGATTTGGGAAGCCTTTTTAACTCCAAAATTTCTGTCAGCTAGAGTAGCACCTGGAAAAGCTACAGCTCTATTTGGTGCGTACGCATATCACCCAAGCCTGATCGCAAGACAATTTGGGTTATGTCAGCTTCGACCAAGTCCTTTTTTCAGATCTAGGAAAGACATGAGACTTCCAGAAAATGAAGAAGAATGGAAAGAATGCCTCAACAGCTTTGCCAACGACCCTTTTAACTTTGACCCCGTTGAGTTTGAGCCTTTATTTTCTTGCACCAAAGAATTTTCAAAGTGGTGGAAAGAGTATTTCAAAAGAAAATCTGCTGATGTCGAAGAGGCTACATTGCTGTCGAATCTAATCTCTGCTTTTCCTTCTAAGCAGAAAAAGAAGACTAAACCAAAAGCTACGCACATTCAAGAAATTCAAGCATTCCAAAATTACTTTGAAACTATATATGATACAAATAATCTTAGTCGAACTGTTTCTCAAGCTGCAAGAGTTTTAAAACAAAAACTTCTCGACAAAATTCCAAAAATGGTTTTTCCATCTTATGTAACTAATAAGTACTCTTTTGCTTTAGCACACAACAAACTTAAATTCCCGCCTTTGCCAACCAGTAAACTGGCTTTGGCATTTCGACCACCACTTCCACAATGGTTGATATGTGGTTCGACTATGGCGTTAAACAATTTTCTTTCAAATAAAACAGCTGAGAAAGTAGTTCCGACTAAGCATAACATATACACGTTTGAGGGTAATCTACATCTGGACATTCAGCATGTTAGAGTCACATCTACTGTCGAACCAGGTGATATATAAAACTCTTAGAAAAAAATTTAATTTTCCTTTCATGCATGACTTATTAACGTAACTATCGAATGTTTGCAGCTGTGCCTATGTCACCCACTCCAACAGATGACACAACAACATCAACAAAGAAGGTGACGAAGAAAGGTACTAGTACCTCGTCAAAAAGACCAAACAGCTCTACTGCTGCCATTCCTTCCAAGAAAACCAAGAGGATTGACACCATAGTTGTGAGTGATGAATCAGAGGTCGAAATCCTTAACTTCTTTGTTTTATTAACAGTTATACATTTTCTTGTTTCTTACTAACATGAGTATCGAATTTTCAGTCTGATGAACCAGTAAACAATCCCAAACAAAATGAGGCTTCCAAATCTCAGGTCGAAAGAGAAAAGAAGAAGAACTCTCAAGATGCTTCAAAGGTTTCTTCTAAGACTATCAAACAAACGCCTGTCGAAAAGAAGCAACAAGGCGAAAGTACTCAACAACAACAAGTCTTGGAGAAGCCTTTAAAGAGGAAAGTGCTCAAGAGACCTGAGAGCGCACATTCTCGTGTCGAAGGAGACACTTCAAAGGTACTATTAACCTTCTATTTATTCTTCTTTTTAACAATTTTAGTTCATTATGACAAGATATTTATCAATTAGTTTTGAACAGGAACCTGAAAACAGTAATGTTGAGGTACCACCAAAACAACCAACACCAACTTCGACCCTCTCTCCTTCTAAAACAACCATACCTGAACAAGGTGTCGAAAAGCAAGATCAAAGAGGTGTTGATACAGAGATGTTCGAAACCCAAGACCCAACTCAACAGCAACCAACTGATGAAGCAATGGTCGACCCTACAACTCAAAACCAACAACATGAAGGCAATGATGCACTGGTCGAAAACACTGACCAAAATCAGCCACAAAAAGGTAATGACAACAGGGTCGAAAACAATGACCAAAATCCTGACATCGACATGGAAAACAATGGTCCACCTTCACCTCAAAACCAGAACGAAGGAGAAGAAGAAAAGAAGAAAAGAAGAAAGTGTTGAATCAGTCGAAAATGAGGAGGATGAAGAAGAGGAATCTCCAAGAGATTCAGAACAAATTGGTGAGTCTCCACAAGGTATTAACTCGCCTGAGGCCATACCTTCGACCAGCAATACAATCAGTCAAGAAAAGTTAGGGGAATTAAAGAGTAAGAATCCCCTTGAATTATATGAAGTTGATGTTGAGTAGCAGATCTGCCTCGACTGAGAATAAGCGAAGTTCTTCGACTACTTCTGTTGGCGGGATTTCTGAAAGCTCAAGAGAAGACCTTCTTCGAGAACTTCGAACCAAAGTCTTAGAAATAGATTTGTTCCAAACCATTGAACAAAATCATATGGTCACTTATGAAATTAAGAACTTGCTGAACAAACTTAACAAATCAACATCCAACAAATCTCTCATTGGCTTCCTTGTCGAATTTGAGGTTCTTCTGGAGCAAATTGCAAGGGACTTTCAAAAGAGAAAGAATGTTGCTGCAAATAAAGAGCGCGAGGTTAAACTTCAACAGGAAGAACGGGCTACAGTCGAAGCGTCAGATGCTAAAATTTCGTCACTGGAACTCCAAGCAGCAAATGATGCTAAAGAAATAGCTGAATGTGATGTTAACATTTCAAAGTACCAGGAAAAAATCAAAACCTTGCAGTCGAAGATTAAGGCAGAAGAAAAAAAGAAAGCCTCCATTCGCAAGAGAACTCCCGATTCTTTGGAAGCTGCACTTCGATCTGAAGCAACTTTGGCTATTGAGCACCTAGAAAGGGCCAACAAACATGAAGCAGCAGTTCAGAGATTGGTCGAAGACGAAGCTCTCATTGCTGCCAAACTGGATCATGCCAAGATTGTCTTTGAGAAACTTAAAGCTAACCTTGTAATTTAAATTTCAGCTTTCCTTGTTTCTGAAATTTTTTTTTATCCACTTTGTACTTCGACAATGTTCTTTGGCATTCAAACTTTCCACATGCCATATTTAAATTTCTTCGTCACTTCTTAACCTTGCGTTATTCTAACTTCCTGCAATATTGGCTCATATATTTTTAAATACTTGTCATTTATACGCAAAATTCGATTATCAGCGCCTAATTCTTCGACTTCGTAAGCACCGTTTGAAAATACTTGTAAAATTTTAAATGGTCCTTCCCAATTTGGTGACCATTTACCTAAGACCCTATCTTTCTTGTCCATAGGTAAAATAACTTTCCAAACTAAGTCTCCCAAAGCGAAGGTTTTCGACTTAACCTTCTTATTATAGGCTTTGGCCACTCTTTCTTTTTGCCTTGTAAGAACATCTAACGCAGTTAATCTTTCTTCATCTAAGTCCACCAATTCCTCTACCATCATACTCCAATATTGATCAGATGGAATTTCAAACTGTCTTTGAACTTTGGTTGACTGTAAACAAATTTCGACTGGCAACACTGCATCAGGACCAAATGTAAGCTTAAAAGGAGTAGTATTAATTGACTCTCTAGGAGAATTTCGACAAGCCCATAACACTTGACCAAGAGTTTTATGCCAATTCTTAGGCTTCTGCCCAATATGTTTTTTGATCAAGTTAATGATGATTTTATTGGCTGCTTCGACGTGACCATTTGCTTGTGCATAATATGGCGTCGAACTTAATAATTTGAAACCATTCTCAGAGGCAAATTCTACCATTTTTTGACCAATAAACACTGAACCTTGGTCTGTAGTAATGGTTTCTGGAATCTCAAACCTATACAAAATATGGTTTTGAATGAAATTAATCACTGCCTCTTGATTAACACTAGGTAAGGGAATAGCTTCTACCCACTTAGTAAAATAATCTATCCCAACTAATATGTAACGATGGCCCTTCGACGAAGTTGGCCTAATCTCTCCAATTAAATCTAAGTCCCAACCTCTAAACGGCCAAGGTTTTACTATCGAATGTAACTCACTTGTAGGTACATGTTGCACCCCTGCATGCTTTTGACATTCTTGGTAACCTTTAGCAAATTCTATGCAGTCTTTCAACATAGTTGGCCATTACACACCTTGTCGAAACAAGAGCCATTTCATTTTATGACCTGCTTGATGAGATCCACAGGCTCCACTATGAGTATTGGATATTGCTAAATATGCCTCACTTTCACTAAGACATTTAAGCAAAACTCCTTCAGGATTTTTTTTTGAACAATTCATTTCCAATAATCACATAACTTGTGACACCCCGTTAATTTCTAACTTGTATAAATTACCGAAATGCACTACTGGCATACATCAGAGTGACTTCCTTTTTAAATACTGAACACAATCTAAAACTCGATGCTAAAACCCATCAAGTGCGCTTACATAACTGAACATGAGAATACATAATATCGTTCCTTGCACGCTCACTAGTGTTCAATACTCAAAACAGAAAGTCCGCGGAAGCGATTTACAACTTAAAAACATAAGTCGTACCATCGTACATCTAAGAAACTGAATAAAAATACAGAAATACAAGGGAAACTGAAATACAAGACATAATAAAGATAGCAGCTGCTCCTCAAGCGTCTCCATAGCCGTGCCTCACGGTCTTCAACTTTCCCTGCTTAACTGAAAAACAACAACAATGGATTGGGTGAGACAACTTGTCTCAATGAGTTCTATCGCGACCCCTTACTAATTCTCTCGGTTCAATTATGCTTGATTCATTATTCTGATTCTAACTCATAGTCCTCTAAATTGACTATGTGTTTAACTAACTGAAGTTGTCCTTATAACCCTTAAGCCGGTTACAAGACGCAACTCATAAACTGAACTAAACGTTGTCCTCATAACCCTTAAGCCGGTTACAAGAAACAACACATACACTGAACTGATATTTTAGCGTGTCACCGGTCACTTGGCATAATAAGCTTCCGGTGAACCCGTCCCCACTAATCGGCTGGGTCCCTGATGGGGCCTAGGTTCATAGGGCTCATGACTTCCCCTCCCCTAGCACACTAAACTGAAATAGGGTCGTCACCCTAACTGAACTGATGTATATATTTTAATATACCTGAACTGAACTGAACAATGAACTTAACATAACAATAACTTAACTGAACATAATCATGAACTTAACTTAACATGAACTGATCCTAACATAAACTTATTACTAACGTGATCTAATTACTAACTTAGTCTAATTATTAAGTGATCTCTCATGGATTACTAAGGTTCGCTAACTTAACTTATCAATCTTACTAAACCAGTCAGTCCAGCACAATACATCAATTGCACACTTAGCATAATCATAACATAATAATCGGTCTCATAACATGAGCTTAGCTTAGACATAACAATCTCATAATCAGGGTTATATCCTCAAGAGCGAGTTAGAATCAATCAAACAATGGTATTAATAGGGTCACATCATCACAGTTGGTTGAGAAGGAGATCGGAAGAGGTTTGGAACCGAAAGGAGCGACGAAACAGAATTTAGGAGTACGGTACCAGAAGGGGGCGCACGATCCGTGCGTCCTATTACTTTTCTCAAATTGGCAACCCGAAGGGGGCGCACGATCTGTGCCCAGGGGCGCACGGTCCGTGCGTCTTGTGAACTCAGAATAATGTCCTCTTTCATTTCGTTCCGTTTCGCTTTCCGATCGTTTCTAATCCGTAACCCGATCGACATCCAACCTTCAAACAGAATTTATACACATAATTCCAGACACAATCCAATCATCACAACCCACATATCAATCATGCAATTTTAATCACAATTTCAGTCCAACGATCAAACGACTCCATGACTTAGAACGATATTTTCGAAATCAATTCGACACCGGTTTTTCATAAAACGCGTGACTCGTTTCAGAATACATGACACATCAATTTTATTCCCTAGTGAGTATAGAACTCACCTTTTGGCGATGACAATCGCTCCCAACGCCGAAGCTTCGCGAACTTGGACGAACGGCGATCCCACGAATCTTCCCGAATCCGCTCCAGCTACTTCCAGCAACAAACCGTCAATTTGCAACGAGCATAGCTAGGTCAATACGTCACCAAAATCCTTAAAATCAGTACCCATTGTGAAGAGAATTTTGTCTACTCTCTGATGGAAAAAGATTCACTTGCATGCAACCAGTAGTTTGGGAGATATTAACAAAACAAGAGGGCTGCTTCGGAACAGTGGCTGATTCTTAATCCGAAAGTTGTGAGCATGATATCTCTCTCGTTTCTCAATGAAATCAGGCGGTTCTTGTGCCCAAAATGAAGATCTTTGTGTCTAGTTTCCAGAGGGACAAGAATCACGATCATCGGAGTTGTGTACAGGGAGATACGATACAATCACCGAAGGTAGGTAAAACGGGTTTTACCCAGAATTTTCTGTTGCACTCTTCTTCTCCCTCAAACTCGAAATTGCATAGCTGTATGAAGTGAGATGATCATCCATTCAACTCCTGGAACAACTACAGTCACATGCAATCCCACAATTCGAACTTCAAGCTTCACTCTTCCAAAACTCTGACATGCAAGACTCTAAAATTAATTAAAGTCCTTATTTTTCTGCAGAGACAGCAACAGCCCCCTCCATTTCAAGTTCTCTAAGAACCACGATTTTGGCTTCATAAACCTTAATCCTAGCTTCCATCTTCATGTTTTAACCATCCTCAAGCTACCCTCAAACTTCTAACTTCATATTCCCTCTAGAACAAGGACATGCAACACCAACAATGTGGGTAGGAGCAAGAGTTTGATGTTCAGATTTTTGGTGAGATTAGAATGAGAATGTTATGGAGGCTGAGGTGGAAACAATGAAAGGTGGTGGGACATTTTGTGAGGTTTAAGTTGGGAGAGCAGTCATGGAGATGGCAGGAGGAGTACTTCAAGAATTCCTCTCTTTCCCACTACTCTTTCTTTCTATCGTGAATTCCCTCTCTCACTGTTTCTATGTTTGCTTCTATTTGTTTTCTCAAATGATGTGGTAAGCCTTCCCCTCTCAATTTCAGCTGGTTACTCATATCTAAGGGAGTTGGGCTTTCCAAGTTGGGCTTGGATTACTTAAAGTTCGATTCCTAATTGCACCCCCCAGAAATCAACCATACCCCACCATGTTTAATTAACAAAATAGTCATAATAATGTACACATAATTTTTATAATAAATCAATCGAGCAATTTATTTTCAAATCATTTTATTTTCAACCAAGTCCATAAATCACTAAAAAAATAATTCACGCCAAATAATTTAAAAAGCGAAAATTGGGGATATTACATAACTTAAGGCTCTATACTTGGTTTTCCTATTAGTTATTCCTGTTGGATTTTCCAAGTATTCGACAATTTGCTTTCGCCAATCATCATTCAACATATTGTCAATGGAAAAAATTTCAAAATGCTGAAAATTTTCATGACAATTTTCATTTGCAGTAATTGGAGGTGATAATACTTCCTCTCCCCCCCCCCCCCCCAAGTTTTGGCGGTGACAATTCATTTAAAGGATAATCTGTCGAAATTAGTCTCTCTTTTATTTCTATTAGTTCTTCTAATTTTTCTTTCGAGACTCTATAGTCTGAAGCAATCTGTGCCAAATCATTTGCCTCTTGATTGTCAATTCTAGGCACATGCTTTATGTTAACACTGTTAAAACGTTTTAACAAAGCATTGGCAGCAACAAAATACACTATCAGATTTTCCTTAATGCATTTATATTCTTTAGTAAACTACTTCACAACTAATTCAGAATCGCCCTTAATTTCGACATGTTTTTCCCCCAAGTCGAGCAAAATCTCAAGTCCTGCTATCAAGGCTTCATATTCAGCCTCATTATTGGTGCAAAAACCTTCGATCTTATACTTATACTTCATTGGTATTTTTGTTGGCGAAACAATGAGAATTCCAATTCCAGAACCATTTTTATGGCTAGAACCGTCGAAGTATAACTTCCAAGGCTGAATATCCACTAAATTTAATGGGACCTCGACCAATGAGTGATCGACGATAAAATCAGCCACAATTTGGCCTTTAATAGCTTTTAAAGGCTAATAAGTTAGTGAATACTCAGAAAGCGCTAAAGCCCATTTACCAATTCTACTATGTAATATTGGTTTCGACAGCATATGTTTAATAATATCAAAATGCGAGTAAACATACACATCAACGGGCTTTATATATTGCTTTAATTTTGTACAAGAAAAATACAAGCATAGGCACAACTTTTCTATTGGATGATACCTAGTTTCAGCATCATTTAAAACTCTACTGAGGTAATAAATGGCTCTTTCGACACCATTTTCATCCTCTTGTGCTAACATGCTACCTATTGACAATTCTGATGCTGCTACATACAATTTCATTACTTTATTTCTAATAGGAGGTAACAAAATAGGAGGCTTCATCAAATAGCCCTTGATCCCGTCGAAAGCTTTTTGGTGTTCTGGATCCCACCTGAACACATCTTCTTTCTTCAGTCGAAGTAATGGCGGAAAAAACTTGTGTCTTACCACTTAGGTTTGAAATGAACCTTCTAAGGAAATTGATTTTTCCTAGTAACGACTGCAATTCTTTCTTTGTCGAAGGAGCTTTCATCTCTAAAATTGCCTTTGTCTTGTTTTGATTTATTTCAATGCCTTTTTTGTGCACAACAAATCCTAAAAAGTCACCTGCACGTACACATAAGGCGCATTTAAGTGGATTCATTTTCAATCCATATTTTCTCATTCTTTCAAATGATTGTCGAAGATGGTCTAAATGACCACTTTTTGATGAAGACTTAACAACTATGTCATCTATGTACACTTGCATAAAATTTTCTATAAAATCATGAAACATAGAATTCATAGCTCTTTGGTATGTAGCACCAGCATTTTTTAAGCCAAAAGGCATCACCACCCATTCATAAACACCTAATGCCCCTGGACATCGAAATGCTGTTTTTGATACATCTTCTTTAGCAATTAAAATTTGGTTATAACCAGAATAACCATCAAGTGTACTTAAATATTCAAAACCTGCTGCTGAATCAACAAGCATTTCTGCCATAGGCATAGGATATTGATCTTTGGGTGTAGCATTATTTAAATCCCTGAAATCTATGCAAACTCTAAGAGTTCCATTTTTCTTAATAACAGGAACTATATTTGCTAACCAATCTACATACCTGGCAGTTCTGATGAACTTGCTCTTGAGTAGTCTTTTGATTTCTGCTTTGATCTTTGACAGGATTTGTGGTGCAAATCTTCTTGGTGTCTGCTTCACTGGCTTCTTCTCTGGTCGTATAGGAAGCTTCAATTCCACTACTTCTCGACTCAAACCTGGCATCTCATTGTAGTCCCAAGTAAAACAGTCTTTAAATTCCTTCAAAAGTTCGACAGTTTGCACCCTGAAAGCCTTGTCAATCTTTGCACTAATATATGTTGGCCTTTTTACAGGGCCATCTCCCAAGTCAATTTCTTCTAAGGGGTCTCGTGCTTGCATTTTCTTGGTCGAACCCATTGGGTCCTTTTCAAAACCTAAAGGCTCATCATCATATACACAATCAAGCCTTTGGCCTTTGACCAAATCTTACTTACTATTACTGTCATTGGCTTCAGCAACCATTTGTTGACGTAACTCGGCTTCCAAAGCCACTTTTTCTTTGTTTTCGGCCACATAGGCCGTAGTTCTATCCCATGCATTGGGCTTAGACATAAATAAACTATTTATGGTCCATCCCACCCAGTAGGCTTGCAATAGCCTCTTGGGTGATTATCCTCATCCATAACCTCCCTCTCCCAAATGAATCCATAGTTTGGGTGAAGAGTAACTGAGGAAAACATATTATCTTGGTGTACATAACCAAGATCAGAAGAAGAACATGGCGCAATGTTCACCAATTGTTTGTCGAAAGTTTTCTTAGTGATAGTATTTACCTCCGCTTTGAAGTAACTCTGATCACCTTCAATGTTTTCGACCAAACCATCTTCTCTCCAAATAATGAGCCTTTGGTGAACAGTTGATGGTATTGCCCCCACGCCATGTATCCACTCTCTTCCTAGCAACAAGTTACAGTTAGCCTTAGAAGGAACTACAAGAAACAACGTTGATCTTTTGATGCTACCCACAGCTAACTCGACTTCAATGGCCCCGAGTGAGTGGCCAGTTTTGCCTTCATAATTTGTGAGAACCACGTTGTGAGGCCTCAAATCCGTATCACATTTACCAATTTTCCTCAACAAATGTTGTGGCATCAAGTTTACAGCAGCACCACCATCGACCAAAATCTTGTTGACACCTATGTTGTTCACTTTAGCTTGAATGAACGAAGGTTTGAGATGGTTCATCATTCCACAATCTGGTTTCTCAAATACAGCATGTTGTTCTTCGACACAACCATTCTTCAGCACATAGTAACAAATTGGTTTATAAGTAGTCTCTTCGTCGAAATCTTCCCCGACATCATTCACTTCGGAAACTACATCATACTCAATTGGTAGAATTGAGACCACATTGCATAGGACATCAAAGTCTGACCTAGAATCAGCAAAATCAGACTCCAATTCTTCGTCTAAGTCAAAGCCTTCTTTGATTGCTGAGAGTGGAGGAAATATCCTCTCAGTAGCTGGCTTTCTAGCCACTTCGACAGCCACTTGCTTACCTTGTTTTTTGTTAGAACTCTCTACTTGTCCTGCACCAATAGCTTTCTTTTGGCGTTGGTGTCTGCGCCATTGAGTTCTAGTCATGGGATTCTTCCCCTTGTAATTGTTTGTTATAGGCGTACTTGTTAGATTCAAGTGCCTTGTTTTGGCCAGTAGTGCTGGTGCTGCCCTTGACCATTTTTGTGGGTGTTGGTTGTTTTGGTTGATACCTAAAACTTTTCCCACCAGAATTCACGGGTAAGTATCCAATATTCTTTCCACCGGAGTGCACCCATTTCTCTATAGGAGACTTTGTTGATGGAACATAAGTCTTAAGTTGCTCTTTCCGAGTATGCTTTGTCGAAGTAACTTTGTATGGTATCCCTCTTTTGTTGAAACTGAACTTTGGCCTTTTGTCGACCCATTTTCCTTTCCGCTTCAATTGAGGTCGATAACCTTCAAGGCTCTTTGCAGCCTCTTTGTCAAAGACAGAACTGCATCTTGGACATAGCATAACTTCTGTGTTGCTTATCTTGCAACGGTTAAGGAAATCAATTAATTCCTCTTCTGCTTTTGGGTAAGCAACTTTCATTTTCTCAGTATATTGGTCTTTAGTGACCATTTCGACATTAGCCTCAGAAATTTCAGTATCTTTTGTCAAATTACCATTTCCAGCAACAATTCCAGTGGCTTCGACAACCATGATGTCGACTTCAGCATACATTACCTCTGCTGTTGGAAGAGGATCAGTGTCGATTTGCATTGGAGACTTTGATTTGTCACCAAATTTCAGCATACCTTCATTGAGAGTTTTCTGGACCAAATCCCTGAAAATAACACAACGAGAGGTGTTATGGCCTAAAAAGTTATGGAATTTTTAAAAACCCATTTTCTTTCTTTGTTCCAATGGTGGTATTTTCAGGCCTTTAGGCACCAAAATTTGACCATCAGTAACTAAAAGATCAAATATTTCATCACATTTGGAAACATCAAAGGTGTAAATTTTTGTAACAAACTTGTCATTTTTAGGCTCGACAGGATTTTTCCCATCTGATGGCTTTAACACTTTACATGTATAAAGAGGCCCAGGTTTTAATTCTGCAATATTAAACTCTTCTTCGACATCCTCATACGATATGTCGAATTCCTGTTCGATGTCATTAGTGTCGACATATGCGACTTTTTCTTTTTTATTATTGAACCTATTATTCCTAACCTTTTCAGCTTTAAGCCTTTCGGCCTGTCGAACTCTATCAGCCAACTGTGCCATATCTCTTAAGTGCAGGGTATCTAATTTCTTTCTTGCAGAATAGTCTAGGCCACCAGTAGCCATTTCGACTAACTCGTGTTCAGGCACTTGAGTAAAGCACCTTGCCTTGAGAAGTCTAAATCTATTGAGATACTCATCAATAGACTCCGCCACTTTACGTCGAATGCTAGCCAATTCCTTAAGACTAATCTTGCATTGACCCATATAGAATTGCTCATGGAAAACCTTTTCTAACTGATTCCAATTAAAAATGGAATGTGGAGGTAAAGGTGGTGAACCAAGTAAAAGCATTTTTAGTTAGAGAATTTGGGAAGTATTTCATTCTTAAATTATCATTGTGTGCTATGTCACCAGCCTCAGTTAAATAACAGGCAACGTGTTCGACAGTAGATTCGCTAGTTTCCCCAGCGAATTTTGTGAACTTAGGGATTTTCCACCCCCTGGGCAATTCTGTTTGCAATATATAATTCGACAAAGGTGACACAAAATTAGGCCTATGTAGGCCTAAATTAAGACCATTTTGGGCTAGAATATTTTCGACAAGATTAGCCAAATTGTTTAGGATTCCAAAATTATTTTGTTGGACTTGCCTAACCACTTCATCAGCATTTTGGTTCCTATTGACTAACACAACATCAGGAACAGGCTCTTCGACAACAAGTTGTTGCCCTTGATTGATGGGAACTACATTGTTGGGCCTTTCTATGGGAATTTCAATCGGCCTAACATTCTGAATTTGAGGAATTTGCTGGTTATGCACTAGTGGAGTGCCAAAGAAATCAGCAATTCTTCCCATTTGTGTTGCTAACATTTGGTAACTATTATTTGTGTTTTGTGTTAGAGGGTTAAACACTGTACCAATTTGTTGTGTTAACATATTAACCATATCATGATTACTATCATCCATTTGTTGCCTTAATGTCAGCAACGATGATGTGTTCAATAAAGGTTGAACATTTCGACTAAAAGTGTTCTCTGATGAACTATGTGTAGGCGTAAATCCTGTAACTACATTGTCTGCATACGTAGATGAATTTGTCTGAAGGTCTACCATCAAGGCTGTTGGCATGCCATATGGATAGCTCCTACTGTTCATAGGCAAATTAAATGGCGTATTTCCAATCATTGGATTAGCCATTAAAGGACTTGTTGGTCCTAATATTGGTGACATAGAAGCCATCGCGTTAGTCTGTGTCAATGCTGTCGTTGTCATCATCGACACAGGAGTAATTACAGGAGCAGTTACAGCGGTTACGCCCATAACTGTCGAAGAAGGCATGGAAGCGGTTACTCCCACGACATTCGTAGTGTTAGCGTCACTAACTGACGCTTGTTCTTGTGAACTTTGTGCATTTGATGCAGAAGTATTGTTTACATTAGAGCGCGCCATCTTTGAAAGATGTTTACCACTCCTCAAACGCATGCATAGATAATGTCACAAGTTTTAAGATTTCAACGAAAAAACTTTAGAAATTAGCACAAATGTCCCACTGGGCGTGCCAATTTGTTTACCGTGGTTTTTGGTAAACACCGCTAGTTACAAATTAATGTTGCTTGCAGGATCAACTAGAAAATCCTAGAACGTTTGTGTTAAAATTTTTCCAGAAATTATGAATGTTCTTGCGGTTTAAATTTGAAAATATGAAGATAACCGTCGAAGTTATCTCCAGAAAGGAGGGAGGATTCTGAATAGAAGTCGAAAAGAAAACAAATAAAATGCAGAAAACTTAAGAAAGTAAAAGTGGAATTGCATTAACTGTAAAGAGAATGGTGCACAAGTTCATACATTGTTCTCTGACTCGTTTTCTCTGTGATGTTGGAAGTTTGAGTTTCAGAATTCTGTATGTGAGTTTGTGACCCGTTTTTCCTATGAAAAACTACTATTTATACAAGGAGGGAAACACAATAACTAACTAACTGTACATAGAATTTAAAAAATGGTAACTACCATGTCTTCGACCACAATAACTGCAATGGTAACTGCCAGGTCTTCGACCACAATAACTGCAATGGTAATTCAACAACGAGCACTTGACTTCTGATCTATCACTAACTTTCTTCTCTTCGAACCATTGGCTTCAATTCTTCAATTTCCACTAAGTTCAGCACTGCGTCGAACCTTCTTGGGAAAACTTCTCAATGTCGAAATCTACCTTTCCTCTTGAAATTAGTAAGTCAAACCTCGTTGACTGCATTTAATTGAGCCTGTCGAAAATGCAGGCTAACACCGCAAAATTCCTGACACTATATATAGAGGTCTTACCTCAGCTAAAAGGTACTTTTCTACCCATACTGTTACTCTGCTCACATTCTTACCCCACTGACTTGGGCGTCGGAGTGTCATTGCAGGTACAACCCGGGCGGAGCTCTGCACACGACCAGCAACTCAACAGAACGACTAGACACCTCAGCAGGCCATCCTGCCCGACCTTGAGGTACAGTTCAAATATACTTTTAATACTTTTATGGAGAAATATACTTCTAATACGTGTTTGTGCGAGATGATCAAAATAAAGAGGACAACACAAATAGAAAGTGAAACACGTGGGTATCATATAGGGTTGGATGATAACCACCAATAAAATAGAAGCACCTATATAAAGTTGAAAGAAGATGATGTGGGGTGCGACTATTAATGTGGCTGAAATTCCCGTATATAAAAATTAAATTATAACTATAAATTAAATAAGATTATAAAATTAAAAAGGAACATAATAAAGACATTGAGATTGAACATCCAAAAATAATAAGAAGAAAAAGTATAAATAATTTTAATAACATAATCGATATTCATCAAATGTAAATATAAAAATTTAACTTATAATTAGAAAGAAAAGAAGACAACACAATTAGAAAACGAAACGCGTGAGTATCATGCAGAGTTGGATGAAAATCACAAAAAACAGAAGTACCAATACAAAAGTTGAAAGACGATGATGGGGGTTCTATTGTAACTTTGTATATTTTACACGATAGGGGTTCTATTGTAAATTTGGATGAAGTTCCTGCAGGTTAACCGATAATTAGATAGAAAAGAAGACAACGCCATAAGAAAGTGAAGCATGTAAAAAAAAATAAAGTTGAAAGAACATGATTGAGGTTCTATCGTAAATGTGGTTGAGGTTCCCGCGAGAGTAAATATTGCAATGCGGTATTCAAATATAAAAGTTGGTACGAAATGACCAAAATATAGAAGACAACACAAATATCCCAAGTAGGTAGCTGAGTTGGCGAGCTAAGGGATACCGAATGAGTGCACCAAAATAGTGCAAGTAGGAGGTCCCGAGTTCAAACCCGGGAAACTAACATTCACCCCTCCCCCACTAACATTACCTATAAAAAAACACAAATAGAAAATGAAACACGTGGAGATATCATGCAAGGTTGGATGAAAACCACAAACAAAATAGAATCACCTTTAGAAAGTCAAAAAAATACGATTAGAGGTTCTATCGTTGATGTGGCTGAAGTTTCCATGAAAAAACAATTAAATTATAAATATAAATTAAATAAGAAGATTATAAATTTAAAAAGGAATATAAACAAAGACCAATGTAAATATGTGTCTAATACAGGTTGGTGCGAAATGACCAAAATAAATAAGACAACACCAAATTAAATATGTGTCTAATACATGTTGGTGCAAAATGACCAAAATAAAGAATACAAACACCAATTTAAATATATGTCTAATACATGTTGGTGCGAAATGACTAAAATAAAGAAGACAGCACAAACAAAGAGTGAAACGCATGGAGTGTCATGCAATGTTGGTAGAAAACCTCCAATAAAATAGAAGCACCAGTAAATGTGGGGTTCTATTGTAAACGTGACTGAAATTTCAGTGTGAGCAAATGCTGCAAGATAAGTGAGTGATTCTTCTTGGAAGTTTCCATGGGACCAACCTATACAAAGTTGAAAAAAGATGATTGAGGTTCTATTGTAAATGTGGCTGAAGTTCCCACAGGGGTAAATACTGCAACTCGATACTCAATTATAAAAAGAAAGATTAAAATATAAATCCCAATTTAAGTATGCTTCTAATAGTTATTGGTGCGAAATGACTAAAATATAGAAGACAACACAAATAGAAAGTGAAGCATGTGGGTATCATGTAAGACTGGATGAAAACAATAAATAAAATAGAAGCACCTATAGAAAGTCGAAAGAATATGATATGAAGTTCTATTTTTTATGTGGCCAAAGTTCTGTGAATAAAAATTAAATTATAACTATAAATTAAATAAGAAGATTATAAAGTTAAAAAGGAACATTAACAAATACATTGAACTTCGCGTATTCGAACATCTAAATTTTTTTACGAACGCTAAAGTACCTCAAAAGACACTCCTTAGCATCTCACTCTACGTATTTTGACATGATATTAGTATTTTTCACCAAATCAGTTATTGAGGAACAAACTCTGCGTATTGGGACAATTAAATTATTTCGAAACCATAAAGTACATCAAAACACACTGTTTAGCATCTCACTTTATGTATTTTGTCATCAAATTGATTTTTTTCCATTCAACCGTTTATTCACGTATTTGAACAATTAAATTATTTCAAGCTTCAATGAATAACAAGATCTTCAAGATCTTCCTTGTCCTATCAATTCCTCTGTGTTCATCTTCAAGATCTGGAAACGACCCTCTTCCTTGTTCCTCATCATCTCCAACAATCGTTGCAATTTGCTCTCTCATTCTCACAATAACTACAAAACGAAAACCCAGATCTTCAATCGCTAATCTTCAATCTCCAAAAACCCAGAAAACGTTTTCCGTTTGATTCGTTTTCAGTTTGATTCATTTTATATAATCATCTTCTCCTTCTTTGAGTTTGATTTGCTTTCGGTTTTTGTTGAAACGATTCAAGGTTTTCGTGTTGTTGTTCATTTTCATGTTGTTGTTCATTTTCCAGATCTGGTGGTGGAATTAACGTCGTCGCTACTCAGTGGCTTACGAAGAGAAAAGAAAGAACAGCGAAACGAAGAGAAAACGAAGAGTAGCGAACAACGAAAAGAGAGAACGAAGAAAAGGAATGAAGCGATTTTGGGTTTTCCAGATTTGTCAGCGAACAACGGAGAAGACAAACGAAACGCAAAGAAAGAAGAGAACGAAGAAGAGGAATGAAACGAAGAAGAGGAACAGCGAACAACGGAGAAGAGAAACAAAACGTAAAGAAAGAAGAGAACGAAGAAGAGGAACAGCACTGTGTTTCTTCTTCCTGCGTTTCTTATGACTTTGTTAATGATGAAGATGATTTGTTTCTAGATCTGATCTGATTTTGTTGTTAATTTGAGAGTAATATAATTCTGTTTCCAGATCTAAATTTGAGAGTAATTTTTGTTCCAGAATGTTTTAGAACAAGTTAGAAGTCCAAGGGGAGATGGTGATGGTGAGGGAGGAAGATGATGAAGTGTCCCTTCCATGTAGGCAAAGACTAACAGCGTTAGTCTTCTACTAACAGTGAGGGCTTAACTGAACAACTAACTAATTTACAGGGGCTTCTTTAAAGTTTTTTATTTTGCAGGGGCCAAAATGGATTAATGTGTATTTTGCAGTGGCCAAAATGACCTTTAAGCCTTATTTCAAACACTAAAGTAGTATTTGAACAGTTTGATTTTTTTTTCGAACGCTAAAGTATCCCCAAACATTGTTTAGGATTACACTTTACATATTTTGTCACGAAACTTTTTATTCACAACATTAAAATATGCAAAAAAAAAGGAAGCAAAAAGGGTTTAAGTTTAGAATTAAATAATAAAATAATGGCATGTGTTGTAAATATAATTGAAATTGGGGGTTAATTTTTTGTTGAAGTTTGGCGAATGGTATGTGTTGTAAATATAATTGAAATTGGGGGTTAATTTTTTTGCTGAAGTTTGGGGCTCTGTTTGCCAACTCGCTTATTAAAGAAAGATAACCGACAAAGAAATGGTCTTTTTCTTTGATTTTTTTTTTTTGCAACTTTATAAGAAATATACATCAATTACCTAATGCATTGATTATTAATATATTATGCTACGCTTATTTAAAGTAAAATTTATATTAGTTTTTTTTTTGAAAAAAAAAGTTTATATTAGTTATGCATCTACTTTCTAAGCAAGTGATATGATTCATTAATTATATATACACCATTTCATAAAAGATAATTTTAGAAACAAACTCAATCTTTAATTTAGGAGAATTAATTAGATAAAACAGATTTAATTACTAAAAATATAAGTAAGTTTTGTGTGGATGTTAGGAGTCGGATTCAAACTTACAACGCTTTATTTATCCATCATCATCTCTCACTAGTGACCGATCCAGAATGTTTTACTAGTGGGGCAAAATATAGTCTATAAAATATTCTTAAAAAAATGTTATAAATTTCAACAAAGTACATAATTTCATTACAGAAAAATATTAAATACTTAAATTTCTACAAATTACATAACTAAAAAGGTAAAATTATTATCAACTTATTTTCCTTTTTATTTATCTCTTGTGAATTTCTATATTTAATTTAAAAAATAACCTTATAGGAGCAACTCATATTTTTTATGAAGGTAAAATAAAAGTATTATATATATATATATATATATATATATATATAACAATATTAAATTTTCAAGTGATGCCAAGTACCCCCAGTTATATGAACATGGATCCGTCCTTGTCTCCCACCTCAACTATTTATATTAAGGACAAAAATAATGCAATTCCTTACTCTACCTAAAGTAGGCTTCTTTATTTTTTCAGTATAAGAAGTACCCTCTTTGGTCTCATTTATAGTAAAAATTGGTCAACGAAAGTTGATGTATTTGATTTAAATTTTAAACTAAATACATCAAATTTTGTTGACCAATTTTTCCTTATAAACGAGACTGAAGTAGTAGATGGGGTATTGATTATTCAACTCTTTAAGCTTCCACCGAATTATATGTATAATGACACACCAAAAGGAATTGATTTTTTTTTGGATAAGCACCAAAAGGAATTGATTAGAGGGACCATGCTCATTTATACATTTCTCATGGTTAGGTTTGAAATTTTAGCATTTGAAAAGAACCAATTGGGAGCAAGCTTTCTGATTTTAGTTGAGCTGCATGCATTATTATTTTAGAATTGCAAATTGTACTTCCAATTACAGAGCCATTTGCAAGTTGCAAAAATAGAAAGCAAACTTTCGTGTGAGTGTGATAGAGACAACAAGTCATAAAAAGCACTACATGCTTATTATCCATTCATTTCATTTGGACTTAGGAGAAGGCTTTAAAATAAGATGATTAAATTAACCGTTGACAATCATATAATTACCAAAAGTCAAACCCCACTTGTGTATTACAATTTACACATAGCCACACACACATAAACGTACAAATATAATTACCAAAAGCTCGACGAGTTCGTCGGTTGGCATGTCGAGAAGCGCATCTAGATCAACGCCTCTGAAACTGAACTTCTTGAGCGTTCTGTTCTTTGGTACTCCTGCTGCTGCAGCAACATCGACCTCAACATCTGCCATTGTTGCCTGCCTTTGTTATGCTAAGGAAATTGAAAATAATGATAACATGGGGAAAGAAAATAATGCGTCTCAAAAATCAAAATGATTATCTAGAGTCGAAAATAATGTTGCTCAGAATGCGTACGTTGTAGCGGAGAATGCAAATGACAACATCGTCAATGTGAGAATGCGGGCTCCTGAGCTCGAACCATAATATGATAATATGTAGTGTTTATTTATCATTTTGTCTAACTGAACCAAAATAACGAATACATCTTCATTAATTTCAGAGAAGACGTGTTGTATCCAAAAGAGTTGTCTCATATGATCCAATGAAGCACTTTTGATAAAAGTCTTCCAAAAGATGGTACATTGAATGCAAAGTTGCTAGTCTATTTAAAGGGGCTAAATTGTTGTTTTCGCCCTTTATCTTTGGGGTTGGTGTCACTTTGGCCCTTTATCTTTTTTTTTCTCTCGTTTTAGACCCTTATGTTTTTTTTGTGTCATTTTGGCCCCTGCCGTTAGTTTTTTCTAACGGACGCCACGCTGGCAGTTAACTGCTGACGTGGCATCTTATATGTCAGGGTTGACTTAGACCTGATTTGGTGATGTGGCACATAAGGGACCAAATTGAAACTTAAAAAGAACATGGGGCAAATTGACACAAACACAACATTCATCTTCTTCCTCCAAACACCACCTCCATCTTCATCTTCTCCGGCGACCCACCACCACCTCCGGTGAGCCTCCGCCACCACCACCAGAAACAGTGACATTGCCTCTCTCCCCCCCTCTCTCTCCCTTCGTCATTGAAAAACCCAAAAAATCGTAAAACGAGAATCTACATTTCCATTTCGTTCTCAATTCTTTATCATTTTTGTTGAAATATTTTGCTAACAGTCAGTTACTGCACCAATTTCGAGTCTATTGCAAGCGGTTTGGTGAATTTTGGTTGAGTTTTGAAGGTTTCCCCAATTTGCAAAACCCAAAACGCGTTTTCCTCTGAAAATCACATTTTTGATTAAGTTCTTCCACTTTTTTGTGAGAATTGGTGATGGATTCTAGTTCCTTGTGGAATTTCACATGAAATGCACTATTTATTTGCTTGATTTGGTGAAGAATTGAGAATTGTGGTGTTCTTGAGGAGAGAGAGAGGGAGAGAGAGAGAGAGAGAAGTGATGTCACTGTTTGTGGTGGTGGTGGCGGAGGCTCATCGGAGGTGGTGGTGGCTCGCCGGAGAAGAAGAAGATGGAGGTGGTGTTTGGAGGAAGAAGATGAATGTTTTGTGTTTGTGTCAATTTGGCTCCCCAGGTTCTTTTTGAATTTCAATTTGGTCCCTTATGTGCCACATCACCAAATCAGGTCCAAGTCAACCCTGACATTTAAGACGCCACGTCAGCAGTTAACTGCCAGCGTGGCGTCCGTTAGAAAAAATTAACGGCAGGGGCCAAAATGACACACAAAAAAAAACATGAGGGTCTAAAACGATTAAAAAAAAGATAAAGGGCCAAAGTGACACCAACCCCAAAGATAAAGGGCCAAAACAGCAATTTAGCCTTTAAAAGGCAAGTAGATCATATAAAAAAAAAAGTCAACTGGAGAGCTAATTAGTGTTTTTCATCACACATGCCAAGTTTTTATGCTCACTCGGTTTCTTTTTATAACCGAAAAAAAGTAGTCTTTTTCTTGGATTTTCTTTATTATAAGAAATATACATCAATTATCTAATTAATGTATTAATTATTAATATATTTTTTTATTAATATTTAAAGTTAAATTTATATTAATTATGTAATTTTTTAATCAAGTAATATGATTCATTAATTATATATACCATTTCATAAAAATTAAATTTTAGAGAAAACCTAAATTATTAGGAGAATTAATTAATTAGATAAAATAGATTTAAGCAAGTTTTGTGTGGATGTTGGGCATAATCAAGCTCACGACGCTCTGTTTTTCCTCTTCATCTCTCTCACCTTGACTAGTTATACTAACAAGTAGATTAGGAAGTATGAACAAGAACAAATAAGAGATAAAAGCAAGGAGAAAGACGAAGAAGATGAACAAAAACAAATGTGGAACTAGATGAGAGCCTTTTCCTTATTCACTTCAAGTATCTCTACACATATGAGATAGCCCTATTTATAGGGTGAGAAATGGCAAGTGAAAAATCAGACTTAAAGTGCCACTAACAACCCATTACAAAAGGAGTAAAGGAGAAGTGGAAGTGGACATCCATTATTCATAACACTCCCCCTTGGATGTCCATCGATGATATGCCTCATTAAAACCTTACTAGAAAAAAAACTCAATGGGAAAAAATTTAGTGAAGGAAAAATAGTACAATATCCTTTCAGTGGGAACTGCCTCGTTAAAAACCTTTCCAGAAAAACCCTGTGGGATAAAACCATGGCAAAAGGGAAAAATAGTGCAGTTTTTCTCCCACTATTAGAAGTGTTACTTAAGAATCTGAATTCAACATTTGGATTTTCTCCCTGAGTGCATATGCAGCAATCAACTTTGATTTGTCACTTGTGCTATATCCTCTTTTAATGGAGTTTTGCGGTCGATATTATCTTCAGGACATCTTCCTTGAATTGTTGGCATTTGAGTATGAAATGAAGAAGCAACAACCGTAGATAGTTTTGTAGATCAAAAAGATATTTCAATGTCCCCACATGTAGACAATAGCTGACTTGCAATTTGACTTGATCTAGATCAGAAAAATACTTTGTATCTGCATGGCTAATTTGGGTAACATATATAAAATGATTTATTCATTAGGAAAGTCAAAAATGAAATATGCATCCCACTTTGTTTTAATGCATTTTAGTTTGTAGTGAACTATATTACTACTAATCATCACATAATATTACCATATCAAGGGATATAATATTTGGTAATATGCATGCATGCTTTCATAGTCTTCGGGACTAAGATATTTCATATATTCTTACTCAATATAAATAATTTCTGCAGATCAGTATGAGACTTTGTTTTTTCAAAAGAATTTATTTGAAGATATTTCTTTTTATCTTTAATCCTTCTGGGATTTTCATGTAGAGGTCAACTACAGGTTCAACTTCAAAATCCATCAAATATAATTTGAGGTCATTCATCTAGAGATCTTTCTTTGAACAATTTATAGTTTTTGGAAGCTCTTCAGGAGTTCCGATAATATTTATGTCATCAACATAGCATCAATTATAGCAAATTCTTTTCCAAATTTTTTCATAAAACTATATGGACAAGTGATGTCATTTTTTATCACTCCTTTAGAATATAAATTTAGATGATTATACCTATACGTGTTCAAATTATAATTATCTCATGGAGGGATTGATTCAATTCGAGTAATCATCTCGATAATCCGAAAAGTGTGTATTGGAATATTAAATCCTTCAGGGATCTTCAAATAATTATGACTATCAAATGAGTCATACAAATAAGTCGTAGCAACATTCATCTTGTGAAAATTGAGCTATTCATTTGCTACAAGGCTAATTAAGTACGGAAAAGTACTTGCATCCACCCTTGAGCAACATGTCGAGCTTTTGTATCTCACAATTTCACCATCCTCATTCTGTTTTTGCACAAAAATACCCATTTGTATCCTACTGGTTTTACACCTTCAGATGTTTGGACTACAGGTCCAAAAACTTTTGTAAAACGAGTTTAATTCTGCTTCAATTTCATCTTTCAATTTTTGGCCAATTCTCACTTTGTCTACAATCTTTAATAGACTTTGGTTCATGATCCTCACTGTAATTTATCACATTTAGCGCTATATTATATGTAAAAACATCGTCAATGTTGACTTCGTTTCGGTTTCATTGTATTTCATTCTTGACATAATTCATTGAGATCTCTTTAATTTCAGAAATTTTCAGGTACCTGATCAGTTCTTCTGGAACTGAAATTTCAATTATGTCTGAAGACACTTTTAGAGTTTTTATATCCTCACTTGGACCATCTTTCAATTTAGCTCTTTTCTTGTTTGAGGATTTTTATTTGTGGAACCGATTGGTCTACCACGTTTCAAGCGCGGTTGAGACTCATTTGCAATATTAGATTATCCAACAGAGACATCCATTTTGTTGGAGCATTAGCAGCTGATATGTATGATTTGGTCACACATTTGGATCAGTGAATGCATTTGGTAGATAATTTTCTAAGCCTTGCAAATGAATTATCTTTTGAACTTCTAGTTTACATTGTTTGAGGATCAAGATGAGACAATGATAATTCATTTCTACTGATCTCTTTTTTTTTCGGCTGCTTATTCTCTCCCTCTAATGTTGAGAAATGTAATTCATCAAATCGAGCTGTAAATACATATCCTGTTGTTGGTTCAAGATATTTTATAAAAGATGGAGATTCATATCCAACATATTTTCCCAACCTTCTTTGAGGACCCATCTTAGTGTGTTGTGGTGGAGAAATTGGAATATACACCGCATATCCAAAAATTCGAAGATGGGAAATATTAGGTTCTTGACCAAAAATTAGTTGTAAAGGGGAAGAGTCGTGATAACTTGTTGGCCTGATGCGAATCAATGTTGTAGCATGCAAAATTGCATGTCCCCAAGTGGAAATGGGAAATTTTCATCTCATAAGTATTGAGCATATAATTAACTTTAGACGTCTCAATAATGGTTTTTCAAGACCTTTTTATGAATGAATATATGCTACTTGATGTCCAATATCAATTCTAATAGATATACAATACTCGTCAGATGCTATCTAGATAATTTAGAAAAATGAGTTCTTAGTGAAATTAGAGTAGCAAACAATCTCACAAACTTCCAGTTGTGAGTTGACGAAAAATATATGTGTCTATCTAGTTGATGCATCAATTAAAATCATAAAATATCTAAATGGTCCACATGGTGGGTGTCTTGGTCCACAAATATCATCATATGTATTTGTTCAAAATATTTGGGATATTCACTTCCAATTTTTGTTGGTGATGGTCTAATTATCAACTTCCCTTGTGAACAAGAGGTATACGAGAACTTATTGGATTGAAGAATCTCCTGGTTCTTCAATTGAAGACCACATATGTTTTCAATTATTTTTCGCATCATTATGAGTCTGAGATGGCCCAACCGGCCGGTCATGCCAAACAACAAATTTATTGTGATTTGTAAACTTGTGATTTACAACAACACGTGCTTCGATTGCACTGAAGTGTAGTACAAACCAGAGGAAAATGTGGACAACTTTTCCACTACACTTATCTTTCCAAAGTGTATCTCGTTATATAAAGATATCCAATATCCGCTTCATCTCTCGTTTCAATATGATATCCATTTAGACAGATAGCTTTGAAACTTAATAAATTTCTACGAGACTTAGGGGAATATAATGCTTTCTCAACGTGTAAATTTTCCCCCAGATAACAGTATATGAGCTCTTCCGAAGCCTTCAATTATCTTTGAAGAGCAAGAAAAAGTACTAACATCAGTTTCTTTAAATACGAGAAATATTTTTTATCCTTTAAAATTGTATGGGTAGTTTCACTATCAATGAGACACATATCTCCATTATTGTTGCTAGTGTCAATACTCATTCTATCCAAAAAGGAAGAAGAGAAAAATGATAAGAGATAAGTATAAGAAAAATAACAACATTATAAATAAATTATTAAAACATAAGCTTTATAATAACTAATAATGGAAGTTGAAAATACACTTGAATATAAGCTTCATTATTTTTTTGTTACTTTGCCCTCCTTTCTTTCCAATATTTTTCCACTTCTGGTGAAAACAATGTGTTCATGTAACTTCCACCGTGATTATAGAAGAACTAATACTTACTTGGATTGGTAGAACTTGGTGCTGATAACGTGTTATGAAATAAGAGATAAAAGCAAGGAGAAAGATGAAGAAGATGAACAAAAACAAATGTGGAACTAGATGAGAGCGACTTCAAGTATCTCTACACATATGAGATAGCCCTATTTATAGGGTGAGAAAGGGCAAGTGAAATATCAGACTTAAAGTGCCACTAACAACCCATTACAAATGGAGTAAAGGAAAAGTAGAAGTGAACATCCATTATTCATAAAAGTATTTGATTAATTCAACGTTTTAAGCTTCCACCGTCTTAATTATAACGACACGCCAAAAGGAAATGATTAAAGGGACCAGTACATTTCGGGACCAGTACATTTCTCAATCTCATGGATAGGTTTGAAATTTGAGCATTTGAAAAGAGACACTTTGAAGCAAACTTTCTGATTTTAGTTGAGCTGCATGCATTATTAATTTAGAATTGCAAATTGAAACCATTTGCAAGTTGCAAAAATAGAAAGCAAGCTTTTCGTGTGATAGAGACAACAAGTCATAAAAAGCACTACATGCTTATTATCCATTCATTTCATTTGGACTTAGAAGATGACTTTAAAACAAGATGATTAAATTAACCATTGACAATCATATTACCAAAAGTCAAACCCCCACTTGTGTATTACAATTTACACATAGCCACACACACATACACGTACAAATATGTATAATAAGCAAAGACCTTGATCTATTATTTCACAAGTTTGTATTCCATTTTAGGATCTACAATACAACCAAGTGAGTGACATGAAGATAAAAGATATGGGGAGCTGTTTTTCTTTTAAGTCATCCTCCATATTGAAACATGTTAGGGTGGTTCACCTTAATGGTTTTGTAGAGGATTTTGAGCAACCTATTTCAGCAAGCCTAGTTATTGATAATCCCTTCAAAACACTTTGTTTGCACTTCCATTCAACTTCTTTCAATTTCTTCAAAACCATTGAAGGGAGATACCCAACTCCAAATTGGGCAAGTCTATTTCATGTTACCATACTCAATACTACAAGCAGCTGATTTCTCTCCAGTGGACTTGGCTTGCATAGCAAAGAAGCTCGCTGCAATAGCCAAAGCCAAGCCATGTGATTACAATAACTCCTTCACAGCTTGGAGTTCTCCTTTGAGGAGTCCTGCCAGAGTTGTGGCGGGAGAGCAAATTGGTATGATGAATGGAGGACGAAGCCCTGGTAGATTGAAGCCATGGAAGCCTATCTTGGATACTATCACTGAGAAGCCAATCAATAGGGGAAGATGATCATATTTGCAAGAATTTTGTTCCAGGCAACCATAAAAGGCAAACACATGTTAAGTGTTGAACTGATGAATGTTTTAAGGGTCGAATCGAACCGACCACTTTGAATTGGAAATCGTCCATGTCTATAATTAAGTTATTTGTGGTTCGAGTAGTTTAAAACAACTTAATCATGTTCTATAGGTTTAGCTTGTTCGATCTCCAGCTTGGTTCTTAAAATATTGATACTAGTTGTAAAAAATGGAAGTTTGAGAGACTTGTTATAGTTTCATTTAACGAAAGTGAGTAGGTGTAAACATCCAGCCTAAACTAGTATTGTGTATATGCATACTTGTTTGTAATATAATGATAAGTGTAAGCGATTTTATGTATTAGATTTTCCACAATATGTCATGTTACCGGTTGTTTTAGCATAAAATGTTTCTTACATGATACGAGGGTGAGAATATAGGAGATGATGAGAGATAATTTAGGGAGAAAAATGTTTAGGTTGGGGTAATGGTGACAATTTCAGAAACTAATCATACCTTGTCCCATTCGCCTAGTCCTTCTGTTCTCAATCTCATTAGACTTGTATCTCAAAACACTTTCAACTGAAACTACCACTTCGCCACTCCTTTACCCTCACTCAACTAGGGCTGTTCATGGTTATTAAAAAACTGAACTGAACTGACGAACCGAACCGAACTGAACCAAAACTAACTGAACTATTCGTAACAGTTTAGAACCGAACTGTTAATTTAAGTTCAGTTCAGTAACCGAACTGTTAGGTAAGTTCAGTTCAGTAACCGAACTGAACTGTTAACAACATAAAGGACTTAATTTCCATTTCCAAACTCAGCACCTCTAACCCAACTACGCGCCTCCCTTCCTGAATGTTTTGACTATGAGCTCTACAATCGCAATGACATCAACAGGATTCTTGGTCCTAAGGCCAATTGCATCTCCTTTAAGGATTCTGCTTGCCGTTGTTTTGGTTACATGGTTTCCAAAAAGAAGTATATCTACAGTTCTACACCATTGATGATCATTGCTTTGTAAGTTCTTTTTCTTTCTTTTTTCCGATCTGCATCTTCTAGATCTTGAAATGCTATTTGATTTTGGTTTGTAGAGTTGATTTTTTTTCTAGATGTTTGAATTTTGGATCTTGTTTTGTTGATTGGTTTTTCATATTATTGTTAGTGAATTAATCAGATCTTCTTTTAGGCTTTGGAAACAAAATGCAGTGTCTTGAAAATTGGCTGTATAATTACTGCTTTATCTGCAATCATGTTTTTCTTTTTAAACCATGTTTATTGTTGACATTGGTTTTATTTTTATTAAAATTAGTCCATTGATTTTATTTTTATAGCACAATCTATTCTGGTTAATTGTACGAAGGAAAAAATGTAAAGAAATATTAACAGTTTAGTAGTTCTTTAACGGTTCCAAGAAAAGAACGATTAACAGTTCGGTTCGGTTTGGGTTTCAAAGTTCAGATAAAACATAATAGTTTTTAAACAGTTCAGTTCGTAATTAAAACTGTGAACTGAACTGTTAACGTGGTTCAGTTCGGTTCGGCGAACTGTTAACGTGGTTCAGTTCGGTTCGGCAAACTGTTTCTATCAGTTCGGTTTGGTTTGGTTCGGTTCTTCGCCCGAACCGAACCATGAACAGCTCTACACTCAACTAGGGATGACAATTTGCACCATATTCATTGGACACCCATGCTTATCAAAAAAAAATTGGACACCCACAAAAATTACCTATGATAAGCAGATAATTATTCGTACAAATGGGTACTAGCTTAGGTATGAGTGTGGGTACGGACAAAATGGTGCCCACCACGCCCCTCACCCACATATATGTATGTGTGTGTTTTTACTTATATCCAATTTTAAAAAATAAAATAAAATAATTTGTCAATTAAACTTTATATCTAACTAATAAATATTTCAGTTTCAAATATATTTATTTCGCTAAATACTATCACGTGTAATACTTGATAAGTAGATTTGGAAAAAGTGATCATTTTTCTATTGAGTTATAATGGTCTTTATGATACTTATTGTTTTTCATAGTTAAATGCAAGTAACGGACGTGGGCACCAATGTGCTCGTAGGGTATGAGAACGAGCACTAGAGTTGCTACCCAAGTAGAAGTAGGTAAGGGCTAAGATATGGGCATTTTTTCTAACGCAGTTATAGAGATAGGACTATAGTACCTGCCCCGAAGTAAAGTTAGGGACCTGATTGATATTAAGTTGTAAAAATTAGAGGCCAAACAAACATCAAGAATTGAGGCCCTAAATTGAATCATTTTTGAAAATATAAGAGACTAGGGACCAAATCATTTTTGAAGCTAAGGGTCTGTTTGTTACGAATTAAAAAATAAGTGATTTTGTTGTTCAATACTTTAGAGATTAGTTTTTAAAGATTTTTAAGAAAATGAGAAGTTGTTTTGTGTTTGTGCAACATACTGAAAATCATTTATTTTAAAAAAATCATTCTTTAAAAAATGATTTTTACGAGAAGCTACTCAAAACAGATTCTCATTTTAAGGATAAAAATGATATTTTTTAAGAAAATGATTTTTCAGAAAAGCTTAAACAAACACAATCGAGATAACTAAAAATGATTTTTTTGTTAAAAAAGTGATTTTCTTGTAAAAAAAAGTTGTAACAAACGGACTCTAAGACTCTAAGAAACCAATGAGCGAGGGACTAGTCACTGTTGTCCGTGCGGTGGATACCCGAGTTTAAAAAAAACGGACTCTAAGAATATTGCTAAGTATAGGGACTAAAGTGAACTTTTCTAAAATTGGAGGGATAAATTTGACTATTAACTCCGATTAAAAGACATGCAAGCCTTACGAACCCTCTTCCTTCAACATACAAACACACACAATCGACTGAGAGAGGGGAAAACGAGAGAAATGAGAGGAGTTGGAAGCTGAAACTAAAGAGAGGAAGAGATTTTGGTTCAAGAAGAAAACTGAGAAGAGAGAAATTTAGGAGCCTAGAGAATGGGGAAAAATTCGTGAGCCATAGTAGGTGGGGAAACAAAAATATTTTGCTTATTCATCTCATTTTCAAGCCCAGAGCAACCATAAGCCCCTTTTGGAGACATTTTCTTCATCTTGTTTTCCAGTAAGTGCTAAAGTTTTCTTGAGTCCATGTTCCTAAAACAAGCTGTCTTGACTTTGATTTTAAATGATTCTTGATGATTGTCAAGTTGTATGTTCCGAATTTCTCGTAAAAATTCACGAGTTGCAAAAGTATAATCTTTGTTATTCATTAATGCAGGTTGTTGCATATTTATGGGATTTGGATTGATGAATTGGGGTCATGGTTATGGTTATTTTCGTGCTTGAAGTGTGATGATTTTGCTGCACAAAAATTATTTCCTCTCAGGACCAAATTAGCTGGGTGAATTTCTCCTGGCTAAGCAAATTTAACCTTGACTAGAGGTCAGGGTATCAGGGTATGCTTCAAAATACACTTTCTTTCCCTAAAGGCTTATGCATGTTATTCTTGCAGTGACTTAGTGCTAAGTGTAGCTGAATATGTGAAAAAACTTGTTTGATTTAATTTGATATTTGTCATAAATTTTTAATTCCATGTTTTGGATGTTGTAAATGTTTTCATACCCTATCTTCAACTACTTCTTGAAAGATAGTGTTACAGTAGGCAGCCAATGTTGGAAATTTACTTTATCTGATCCTCCTAAGTTGTAGTACAAACTATTGTCCTCACTCCTCAGGAACATAATAATTATCAGATAGCCATGAAAAAAAAAATTAACACACATAGTATCTGAAAGAGAATGAATAGGAAGAGTGATTTCTCTTATTTCATACACGAAATGTCATAAAACATAGTACATAAGGCATGCCTTTCAGTCAAAAAAAAGGCACGCCTTTCTATTCTTAACACACCGTCTTCGGGTTGACTTAGTTTTATTCGAAAATAGTAAATGGTTGGAGTTTGGGGGCCGAAGTTGATTGTCACTAGATCAGTTTCCTTGCTGTATAATCCATTACTAGGACTCGCAACTAATAGTCTAATACTCAGATGGGGGCTTACAAGCTTATTGCTCTTGATAACTAGTAAGCTATTCTAGCCATTGATGATTGTCACTATATCAGACTCTCTTTTGCAGTAGTAAAAACTTTTTTAAGTAATGCTAATAAAGGAGTCATGCTTCTAGCTAGTATATAAATATATAGCATATAGGTAAAAAATTATAGGGTGGCAATAGGGGCTTCTGGGATCCATTTTTGAATTGGTGTACAGTTCCAGCCATCTTCTTTACTATGAGATACAGTAAAGTGTTTAGGAATCCAAGCTTCCCCTATTGATTCTCTTTCTTTCTGGAGATTCCTCTGTCTTTCCTCAACGGTGTTCTTTGCTTCTTTTGCCTTTTCCCAATCATTGTTTACGATGGCTTGGCTTAACTCACCCCAAACAAGAGCTGATTCTGTTGGCCAAACACTCTATATAATAAAGGAGGACATGCATGACATTCACATTATTATCACATAAAAACATGATTTGTTATTGAGCTAACATATGCATGAAACTGAATTTTTTTTTTGAAACAACTGAACGATATATTTATTACCTCTGGATCCTTGACAAAAGGAGTATGGAGCCCTGAAAAAACTTCTTTTGCATCATATATCACTCTTACTTCTACATCGCCTGCATCCTTCAATATTATAGTACTGCAACATTTTTTATGAATAGGATTACATCATCTAAATATTATAGGTAAGCAAATAGATAAATAGTTGTATCACTATTTCTTATTAAGGAAAATATGCAAAAAAGGTGTGCATAAAAATCGCAAAACGTGAAATACCTATCCCAATGACCATCAATTTTATAAAGAATCTTGGTTGACAATGAATCAAAAATCTTCCCTTTTATTCGTCTTCGATTTGCCCTGAATCCAAAGAAAGATTGTCTGATGTAGCTCAATTCTGCCACAAGGCCTGTTTCTTGGCACCGGATAGTGACATTGCCAATCCATTCAATCCCAGTGGTTGGAAGAAATCTGAATAAGAAATTAGGACAATTCATTTCATACGTCTCTCCATGATTGTGGAGCTGTAGCTTTCGCTTTCCATTCATATGAGCTTCTACTCCAGTACCTGCATGCCATATACAAACATTCACGATATACTGAAACAATTGAGACAAAAATAATAAGGATAGGAAAAGACTTGAAAGAACAGCTAATAGTATTAACATATTTTTTTTTGGACAGAAGTATTAACATATTTTATAAAAACTATAAACTGATTTTATTTCATCAGAAAACATATGAATGAATGTCCTGAAGTTTGTTTGCTTTTTTACCAATGAACTTTGGAACTGGAAACTGACACCATGTAATTTCTATGTTTTCCTTCTGATCAGTGGCATGGAGGGCAGATACCTGAGGGTGGTGTGAAACCTGAAAACATGTAATTAATCAACAAAATTCAATAAAAAGGGTACATGTGATAGCCTTGTGATGTGATAATAACATCAACAAGGTCAAATTTTGAGGCCAATAATTATTGTACCTGTTCAAGTAAGACATTAAGGTTTCCTTTGGAAACATGGTGAGTTTCACCAAGAATAGGATTATAGGGAGCAAATCCAAACCTCTGCGGGCGTGTGGTAGAAATATTCCATACCATCACTGATATGAGTCTATCCAATGCTGTCTTCCCAGCGTTGATCCTGCCTAGCAGGTCTACTGATATGGAATATACACATTCACCATACAATTGAAGTTGTGACTTTGGCATGTTGAAGATAGGCGGCAGCTGTGGAAAATATATATGCACAGTCAAATTCATTTTAGTACTCTTTAACTTATATCTCTCTGTTTCATTTAGCTAACTATCTGTCTTAAAATTCTTAAAACTGAACTTGCCTTGAAGCTGGAGAGATCAGATCCTAACCCCACATTCTTAAAGAGACTTAGTATTTGCTGCAAAATATTTGGAGCTTTATAATTTCCATCAGAATCTGATTGGCTGTCAACTGTGAATGGCTTTGTGAGCACAATTTTTGTCTCCTACACACCCAACCCAAACAAGATTTAGTTTCTTTTTAAGTGGCAGACATAATTATACTATTACACATACTATAGGAGATTGAATAACAACACTAACATATATCTGTATGTTTCAGGACCAAGAACAAGGAGGTTAACACAACAAAACAAAGGAGATGAAGAAATGAGAGAAAAAAATATGCAGCAGGTACGTACCATATGGTTTTACTCGAGGAGGTTAGCTGAACGGATAGTAGATAAGGCTTTGCCTCACTCTCTTTCCTCCTCACAAACTAAGAACACAAAACCTGCAGGTGAAGGAAGCCAAATCTATTCAATATATTTTGAAAGTTAATAGTTGTTGAATATGTGATTGCATATAATAGAGCACACTCATCTATTTATAATAAGATAGGAATCAATTACATTTAAGACTCAATAAACCTAATTGATACTAATATATACTAATTGATATGACAAATCATAATTGATATTCTATCATAATATATAGATATTATAAGATATTATTTTATAAAGCTTACTAAGCTTTTAAGCTTGTTACATAAAACTTGAAACTAAATCTAGCACCGATATTTGTGAGTCATAGCCAACATAAGACACCATCGGAATGACCGTCGATGGGAAGAGAAGTCATCATTAATAATCAATATATGGGAAAGAGACACCACCGGAATGACTGTCGATGGGAAGAGAAGACACCACATTTATAAGTCATTAATGAGAAAGAAAGGCATAACGGACAAAACTAGAACCAGATCTGATGTTTGAAGAGGAGAGAGAAAATGCATCAACTAGGAGAGAGAAAGTGACAGTTTGAACTGTAACGTAACTATTCTTGCACCAAAACCAAAAAGTAACCACAAATTTGGACCCAACAGGAAAATCCGACCCAAGCGATGGAAGCTCGATCGGAGAAGACGGCGGATGCGCCGCCACGCACGGCGACAACTGTGGCTGCTGGGGTTTTCTGCCGGACAGAGAAGCTGCGTGTGAGAGCGCGTGACGGTGGTTCTTCGGACGCGGTTTCAATGGTTGGCCGGTTTTGAGGAGTCGAACCTTATGGTGGGGTTGGTTGACTGGAAAAGTCGCCGAAAGTGTGAGATACGGCGAGACAGCGACAGAAACAACCTCACGGAGTGCCGGAAAGAGACACGGCAGCGGACGAGGGAAAACCGGAGTTGAAACACAGTTTGCCGGAAAACACGCCGGAATAATGAACACGACAGAGGGAAGCAGAAAATAGGAAAACTATAAAAGTGATTGAAGTAGTGAAAAGGAAATAAATTGAAAAGTGAGAAAAAGTAGTGCTACCGACGGCCAATGTCACCGCCGGCAAGCGGTGGTGAAGCACAGAGACGAGGTCAGAAGATGAAAACCCGCTCTAATACCATGTTTGAATATGTGATTGTCTCTGTGTGTCTATAATAGAGCACACTCATATCTATTTATAATAAAATAAGAATCAATTACATTTAAGACTCAATAAACCTAATTGATACTAATAAATACTAATTGATATGACAAATCATAATTGATACTCTATCATTATATATAGATATTATGAGATATTATTTTATATTCTAACAATAGTATTTATTTAGTACAAATGTAATAGTCCCACAAAAAAAAATACAGTGTATTACAGTATTTGTTAAAATTTGCATAGTTTCATTCGGCAATTGAAATAAATTTGGTAGTTGGAGGGGGTTGGGGTTATTAGAACTTGTCGTACTTATGAATATTTATTTTTATCATAAATAATATTGAAATTTAATTCATTCATTATAAAAGTGGCAATTTCCACTAGAACTCACGCAGATAACTATGAGGTCTCGGGTTCAAACTCGGGACATGATATCCAGTCAACAATTTCAGTATTTGCCAGTTGAAGTCTTACGGATAAAGTGAGTGGGTGTTTTGCTTTCTTGAGGAAATGAATGAGGTATGATAATTAATAAATAGTTGAAGTTTGTGACGGAAAATGCTAGTGTACTTTTCCCAACTCAGGTTTTGTTTGAGAAAAAGTAACGAATAGCAGATGAACTAGCCAATAATTTTAATTAGGTATTCAATAATCTTAAAATTGCATTTTTGTCTTATAAATGGACCAAAGAGAGTATCAATATCATCGCTAGTGCAACGTGTGTCAAAACGTGTGATTAAATTCAATGATAATAGGGGAGATAGAATATGGGACCAGAAAACTCAACCAACACGAGATAGGGACTATCTACGTTTTTTTCTTTTTATTTTTTATTTCAGTCTATTTTAACAAAAAAAATGTGCTAACTTGTCAAAAGAAGGAAAAATACTATTTGAAAAGAACGAGAAAAGAAAGAAATATAACGAAAATAAAACTTATTTAGCCCTTCTGTTATATAACCATTAACCATTCAATCTATTGTTTGATATTGGAACCGGAAACTTAATCTTTACTAGAGCTGGCAAAACGGGCTACCCGACCCATATCGGGCCGGCCCATACCGGGCTCGGACTTTTGCGGGCTGGACTAAAAAGCCCGGATTAAAAAGGCTGCAAAATACTTGGAGCTTTGTGATTCTCCTCGGGATCTGATTGGTTTTCCATTGTGAATGGCTTTGTAAGCACAATTTTTGTCTCCTACACAGCAACACTCATAATAGAAGACTTAATATATTTCAACATTCCCTTAATTGGCAGAATCAATAATATAGATTTTAAGGTTGTCAAAAAAAAAAAATATAGATTTTAATTGATTCTTTAGCTAATATTGAAGAGAAATTGAATGAGAATATACTAGTAACATATATGAACGCACCATATTATTTTACATATATTTATATCTGAAACTTGATGAACGCACACTTGGATGGTATGAGAAGCTGAAGAAGAATGAATTACGAGGAAGCCTTTGCCTAGTGACAGAACAGAACCTCACTGAGTTGAGTTTTCTTTCGTTACAAATTAAGAATACTGAAACCTGCAAATGTTAGACCTTTATAATCGTTTCTTTCTCCATGAATTGTTTTTTTTAACAGAGGATACCCTATATATTTTACAGTTGAGATTCTCACTTGTATGTATCCCAAATCTTAGTAACAATATTTTACTGTCAGAGATTCTGAATAATGTGTCCTGAATCGTAGTATCATCGCCCTAAGCATATTATGCATAATGTTACCGTTGAGTGAGTATCTAAAATTATTAAAAATGTGTTGGTTGTGCTGTTTTTGTGATCACCATATGTTTTCTTCCAAACAATGTGTGGCCGAGACACTATTGGATGCAATCGCCGACAGCATTCTTATCTGTTTGTTGTAGGAATGCAGCTGATCCATATGGCACTAGAGCATAGGACCCATTTTTGACATAATACTAATAATTACTGTCGTCATAAATTTAGGAAAGTTTAGGTGGTGGAGTAAGAAGAAGAAAAAAAAAGAGCCAATTTAGAGAGTTAGTACTTTTTTTTTTGTGAGTGGCGGGCACCGACGGAGGTATCGCCCCAGGACCATGCAGTGTCCCAACGCTGACAGCGAAAGATTACTAATCTGCACCGGGTTGAAATCTCCAACCCTGGCCAACGTGATTCGCTCTGACTGGGAATCGAACAGGGGAGCATACCCTGACGACCCCCAGCAGGACTCAGAAGGTGCATACACAACCAACTGAGCCAACCACGTTAGTACTATCACTTTATGATCTATCAAGCTGTATTTTTGGCCGTATAATTGAAGACCATGATTGTACATAATAACAAAATAGTACTAGGCTATGATGGGTGCAGTAGGGACCCACTTATTAGTGGGCGAACAGTTACACTCCCACCCGCCTTTTTTATTGAAAGACACCATAAAATTCTTAGGAGTCCAACGGTCCCCTGTGTCTCTTTCTCTCAACATCTTCCTCTGTCTCTCCTCCACAACTTGCTTTGCTTCTTTGGCTTTTTCCCAGTCTTTGCTCATAATTGCTTGTGTTAACTCACCCCAAATAAGGGCTGATTCAGTTGGCCACACATTCTGATCAACACGAGAATTTCATGTCACATTCTATAAAATATGCCACTTAATAACAACAATACATATATTATGTTCTTTTTTGGTAACAATATATAACGTTCTTTTAAGTTCATATATGAAGATAAATGAATAACACAAGCAAGAGTAATAAGGGCAGACAATACAAGTTAACTACCTCAGCGTCCTTCACGATAGGAGTTTTGAGCCCTGAAATGACTTCTTTTGCATCATATATCACTCTGACATTCCCACTATTTGTATCCTTCACTTTAACAGTCCTGCTTGTATGAAATTTAATTAGAAATGTTGCATTGTATAATGTAGCATAACTATTGAAAAATAAAGCCAATGCAATTCATTATTTTAAGCACGGTTACTTAAATGGTTAACCAGTTGCATGCAAGACTTGATTATTTTTTTCAAAATTTTAAACTTCATATGGTTGGAGAGATTACACGTACTTGTCCCAATGACCATCAACTTCATATAGTACTTTGGATGATGATGAGTCAAGGATCTTCCCTTTGATCAATTTACGATCTCCCCCAAGTCCAAGAAAAGAATATGATGATTTGTAGGATAACTCAGCCACAAAGCCTGTCTCTAGGCACCTTACATTAACATTGCCAACCCAATCAATACCAGGAACAGGAAGAATTCTAATTGAAAGGTGAGGACAATTCATTTCATATGTTTCTCCATGATTTAGGAGCTTTAATAGCCGTTTGCCATCCACTCGAGCTTCAATAGATGTACCTACATATACAATTTGAAATATTAGATGAATTTAAACAAGATTGCCTGAGTAAAGAGCTGGCATTTAGGACTTGAAGTGAAAGTTAAAACAGCCTAAAAGAATTAATCTAGTGTCTATGGATCCCTGGAGAGGAATATAATATAACTCCGTGACAATCGTGTTTAAGTTCAGACAAGTTTTATTTAGTAGGATCATTAGAAGTTGAAAGAAGCATTTTTTATTGCAATGATATTTTTTTAACCTGAGTCAGTGTTGTTTCTGCTTTTGAGTAAAGTTAAGATACCACGAAACTTTGGAACAGGTTGCTGGCACCATATCATTTCAATGTTTTCCTTCTGATCTGTTGCATGGAGAGCAGATACTGGAGGGTCGATGGAAACCTGCAGACATAATGAAAAAATATTATTATATCTAAACTATCCAATAAAGATCAAAGAGGTCCAAATATCAGCATAATGTATGTGAGCATTGAGCAATTGTTAATGAAAAAAACACTTGGTATAAAAAAGAGAGTTGGAGATTATAGAATTGAGAGGCTAGTACCTGCTCCAGTAGCACGTGAAGGTTGCCCTTGGAAACATGGTGTGTCTCTCCAAGAATGGGATTATAGGGAGCAACCCCAAAAGATGTAGGACGCGTAGTAGATATGCTCCATGCTACCACAGATGTGAACCTGTCCAGTGGACTCTTTTCATTGTTGCATCTGCTCAGAAGGTTTGAATTCGAAGCTGTGCAATACACTGATTCACCATAGCACTGGAGTTGCGATTTTGGGAAATTAAACAGAGGTGGAAGCTGCACATACAAGCGAATACACTTAAATCAATGATCTATGTAAGAAATATTACTTATCACTCATTGGCAAATTTAAGTGGCCATATACAAAAACCCATGTTAGGAGTAAATGAAGTTAGTTAAAGCTAGTTTCTACTTGGTTGAGTTAGCCTTCTAACCAGTGTTATTAAACCCGGATCGGTCATTGCCCCGGTCAAGGCATTGGGTTAGTGGGTCACTGGCCGGATCGGTAGGTCACTAGTTGAACTGCATGACCCGATCACTATAAAAAACAATGGCAGTTTGAGGTGAAAAATAAAAGCTTTGTTCGAACCCATCGGGTCACAAGTTCAACCCCGATCCGACCGGCCATGTCGCCGCGTTTAACCACGAAATCAGTCGGGTCACGTGCAACCCCGGCCCAATAGCTCACTAAGATCGGTCATACCACCGGTTCATGGTCGGACCAGTCCCGTCTGGGTTTAATAACACTACTTCTAACCGGATGTATATAAACAATGTACCAACTCTGTAATGGTTAACAGTGCAAATTCATTTATGCAAATCACTCTAATATGGTACCACAGTTGTTTCGTATTTTCTCTCTCACTTAGCATAGAGCCTTACTTCCTCATACTATTTCATCCTGGAGAAAATTCAGGTTTGGTTCTTTCTTGGCCTCAATTGACGTGTTCAAATTATCATCTTTGAAGCCGTAACATAAAACGAGCCCTAGTATTGATGCACAAATTGAAATTTATCAATGGAAAATTTCCTTCTGTTTGAGGATGATCCTCTCTTCGAAGCTTGGGAAAGGTGTAATAGCATGGTAGTTTCATGGATTCATGGGAACATCGTTGCCTCAGATCGCACATAGCGTCCTGTATATTGACAACGCAAAGGCTCATTGGGATGAACTCAAAGAAAGATTCATCAAAGGTAACTTTTTGTACTTCTGATCTATTTCAAGAACTTCATTCCACCAAACAAAGGAGAAAGAGCAATTTCTGATTCTTTCACTGACCTAAAAACCATATGGGGAGATTTAGAAGCTCTGCCACCTATTCCTGATTGTACTTTGATGGGTATCCAAAAACTGAGTAAGTGAAATAGAAAGATCCTTGTATTAATGAACCCAATTCTGAGGATCTCTCAGAATTGGTATGAACTATTACAAGGAAAATATAGAATGAAAGTATAAAATGAAGAAAACTGATACAAGGCAAAGAGAATTTGCCTAGTCCCAATCCCAGTTCTCAGCCAAACCAAGCCTAAAAGAAATATCACACAATACCCACCCTTATATCTCACATTCTCTCTCAAAATCAACCCGAATATTCCCCACACTCCGTCCCAATTGCCACGTAAGCAATTCTGTTATCTCAAGGTGCGTGCACTACTTGTGGTCCCCAAGTAATTGGTTTCCACTTCAGCATTTCTGGTATAACACCAACTACAATGCTGAAGCTCTGCCACCTATTCCTGATTGTACTTGCACCATTAAATGTAGTCGTGAAGCATTCAAGATCATTCGTAAACAAAGATTCTGATCATGTTCCTTGTTTCTTGAAAGGATTAAGTGAAGCTTATAGCACTGTTAAGTCCCAAATCCTATTGATGGAACCTTGCCATCAATCACCAAAGTCTACTCCATGGTCCTTCAGCAAGAAGATCACATTTCTGGAGCACCTTCCAGGGAATCTACAGATCTCTACAATTCTGCTGACACTTCTATACAACAAAGCCGAGGTAATGGTAATTACTCATCAAATAGAGGCAGAGGCAGATTCAAAAATGGAGGCAGAGGTCCTCCAAAACAATGCACTTTTTACAGTCACATTGGTCACATAATTGATCTGCGCTACTTTAAGCATGGATTTCTTCCTGGATATAAAGACTAAACAAAGCTCCACGGTGAATAATCTTACTGCAATGCAGATACATCCTGACCTACCACTGAGAAGACCTAGTCTCAAACAACGCAGAGAGATGCCATAAATGCTTAACTCAGTCTCAAGCAAGTTCAGCATTCTAACATTGTTCAATCCATCTCCAATACCAACACACCTAAAGTCAACACCTCCTATGTTGAGGAGTCATCCATCCAAGAGCATACATCACTACATCAGTCAATGCAGCAAGTAAAATAACACCCAAATTCTTTCCTTGGATCCTTGACACCGAAGCTCCTGACCATACTAGACATATTTGGGTATTCTTAATGAGAACCTAATCTAAAGCAAGACAGTTGATGCACAACTTTGTTCTTTTTTGCTAAAATCCAGTTGGATGCTAATGTCAAAGACATGATCAGATAATGGATCTGAGTTTCAATACCCTGATTTCTACAACAAATTTGGAATTGTGCATCAAACTTGTTGTGTAGCGATACACAACTCAACAAAATTCAGTTGTTAAAATTAAAATGAAATAAAACATGGCCAATCCTAAACGTACCATTGATTAACAATGCAAATTCATTTCTCCAAATCACTCTAATAACATATGCCTGACATATTATTTATCTTTTATTTTTCCACTGCAAACAAGCATAATTAACTTTTAGGTTATAAGTACAAGTTCAAAAATGCCAGTGTCAAACAATTTGCAATTAGACTAGTTAAAATTAAAAGTAAAAAGCAATGAAATTTTTGCATAAATTAGGAAATTCGGAGTTGTGGTAACTGAATCCCATAAGAATAAGATAAGGAAATTGTATAAGTGAAAGGGGGAAGTTGGTTACCTGGAAGTGAGTGAGATCTGATCCAGGGCGAACATGCTTGAGTAAACTCAACAAGCGACGTAGGAGATTAGGGGCTCTGTAAGTCGGCTCCAAATCTGAATCACCATCCAATGAGAAGGGCTTCGTCAGAACAATTAAGGACTGCTTCTTCTTTATAATACCCACCGCCAAGACAACCACAATATAACACCAGCTTAAATTAGTTTCATAAAATAAATTTGTAGTTCTTCTTTTAAAGAGAAGTTCAATACATCATATATTGCGTATCATCATCGTTCATCGGTACTACATGACAGTGTTACTAATAAGCAAACACAGCTGCAAGAAAGACATTATCGTGTAGTATTCGCTTGGCTGGAATACCGCAACCAAGGCTAAAACCACCACCGTCTAACTTTAAGGTGACGGAGCAAGAAAATTGATATAGAATTAATAAAAACTTATTGGAATGGAAGAAGAGGATGTTAATAACATGTAAGGACGGTATGGAAACAGTTGATTTGAGATTGAGAAACAGAGGATATACACATACCATCTGAGCTGAGCTGAGCTGAGGTCTGAGAGTTGAAGAAGAAACAGAGTAGATAGATAAAGTGAGGTGTGATAAAGACCCACCACCGTGTGTTACTCAAAGAGAGTACAGTACTTTTGATTTGGATTTGGAGCGAGCGAGCGAGCGAGCGAGAATAAGGAAATCAACTCTCACCTTCTTAGGTCGCACCCAGGCAGGCAGCAACGGACAAAATGTATAACAATGAATCAATATTGCTCTTTTCCTCTTGCAACATGAATGCTACTAAATAAAACAAATAAGTACTTGATAATTGATAGTTTTTGTATTAATGTTTTATTTGTGAACTTTAATTTTAGGCAAAGTTAGTTCTAAACTAGTTCTAAACTTTAATTGATAGTTTTTGTATTAATGTTTTTGTATTAATGTTTTATTTGTGAACTTTAATTGATAGTTTTTGTATGATTCTCTCGAGTGCATTTATACCAATTGTAGGCAAAGTTAGTTCTAAACTAGTACTATACCCGTGTCTCCGCACGGACTGATCGTGTTACGTCATACGATTACCTCAAATAGAAACGTTAATTTGAAATCTCATTTATCTAAAATCAATTGTAAAATATAGAGGATGACTTGCATACAGACAGGTGTTGTCGTGTTCTTTTTAGGAATGCATTTAGACAGTATTTAAATAGTCTGAACATTACCTCGTAAAAATAAAGAAAAATTTAAAGTAGATAAAAAAGGAGTTTCAAATAAAAAATTGATAAATATTAAAACTAAAAATGTAAAAGTATCATTTAAAAACAATATGTGCATTTATCCCGTGTGTTTTTATATATCAGTGCAGGGTTTTTTTATATATCAGTGTTGTTATCCCATGTTTTTTTATATATCAGTGCAACTATCCCGTGTTTTTATATATATCATTGCAATTATCCCCGTATTTTTTTATATATCAGTGCAGTTGTCCAGTGTTTTTTTATGTATCAGTGCAGTTATCTCATAGTTTCAATTGATTATTTGAGTTGATTAGTAGATTATTGTAGATAGTGAAAAATAGATAGTAGATTATCAATAACAAATATTTATCCCGTGTTTTTTTATATATCAGTAACTATTATTTGTCCTTTTTTAGGTATTAGTGACAAATATTTGTTTTTTTAGATAGTTGTTTTCAAAAACTACAATTATCAATGGCAAATATTAATCCCGTGTTTTTTTATATATCACTGCAGTTATCTCCGTGTTTTTTATATATCCGTGCAGTTATCTGGTAGTTTCAATTGATTATTTTAGTTGAGAGTAGATTACAATAGATAGTAAATTTGTTAGATAGTAGATTATCAATAAGAAATAATTGTTTTAAATATTAATTAGTAATTTAAATAGTCATTAAGTCTGCTTATTTTTTAGATAGTAGGTTTGTAGTAGTAGGTTTCAAAAAATTTAATTATCAATGACAAATATTAGTCTCGTGTTTTTTTTATATATCAGTGAAGTTATCTCGTAGTTTCAATTAATTATTTTAGTTGATTAATAGATTATAGTAGATAGTAAAAGAGAGATAGTAGATTATCAATAAGAAATATTTATTTTAAATATTAATCAGTAGTTTAAATAGTCATTAAATATTATTGTTTTTTAGATTTTTAGATAATAGGTTTATAGTAGTCTTCAAAAAATTTAATTATCAATGACAAATATTAATCCTGTGTCTTTTTATATATTTGTGTAGTTATCCCGCGTGTTTTATATATCATTGCAGTTATCTCATAGTTTCAATTGATTATTTGAGTTGATTAGTAGATTATTGCAGTTATCCTGTATTTTTATATTAGATTATTTGAGTTGATTAGTAGATTATTGCAGTTATCACGTGTTTTTTTAGATAGTAGTTTTATAGTAGTTTTCTAAAATTATAATTATCAATGGTAAATATTAAATATAAATTGTCAAAAAAAATTATAAATATCAATGGTAAATATTAATCTCGTGTTTTTTTATATATCACTGCAGTTATCCCGTGTTTTTTATTTATCAGTGCAGTTATCTCGTAGTTTCAATTGATTATTTTAGTTGATTAGTAGATTATAGTAGATAATAAAAGTTAGATATTAGATTATCAATAAGAGATATTTGTTTTAAATATTAATTACTAATTTAAATAGTCATTAAGTCTTCTTGTTTTTTAGATAGTAGGTTTATAGTAGTAGTCTTCAAAAATTTTAATTAAAGTAGTGTTTGTATAAATTTAGAAATTTAGTTAAAAGAATTAAAGTGAAGTGATAAGAGAAAGAGAATAATTATTTATGGAAAAAGTAAAGTAAAAAGAAAAAAAAAAAGAAATAGAGTGTAAAAGAAAAGTGAAAAGGAGGAAATGAGAAAGAGAAAAAAGGAAGAAATAGAGTGTAAGAGAAAAGTGAAAAGTAAGAAAGAGAGTGTAAGAATAAATAGAAAAAAAAAAGAAATAGAGTGTAATGACATTATTACCCTCAAAAATATGAGGTGTCTTTTAGATAGAATTGGGGTATTGGTAAAATCATATGTGGTGAATTTGTATAAATCTATAGTAGATATTAAGTATAAATTGTTAAAAAAAAATTATAAATATCAATGGTAAATATTAATCCCGTGTTTTTTTATATATCATTGCAGTTATCCCGTGTTTTTTATTTATCAGTGCAGTTATCTCGTAGTTTCAATTGATTATTTTAGTTGATTAGTAGATTATAGTAGATAATAAAAGTTAGATATTAGATTATCAATAAGAGATATTTGTTTTAATTATGAATTACTAATTTAAATAGTCATTAAGTCTTCTTGTTTTTTAAATAGTAGGTTTATAGTAGTAGTCTTCAAAAATTTTAATTAAAGTAGTGTTTGTATAAATTTAGAAATTTAGTTAAAAGAATTAAAGTGAAGTGATAAGAGAAAGAGAATAATTATTTATGGGAAAAGTAAAGTAAAAAGAAAAAAAAGGAAGAAATATGTAAAAGAAAAGTGAAAAGGAGGAAATAGAGTGTAAGAAGAAAGAGAAAAAAGGAAGAAAGAGAGTGTAAGATAAAAGTGAAAAGTAAGAAAGAGAGTGTAAGAATAAATAGAAAAAAAGGAAGAAATAGAGTGTAATGACATTATTACCCTAAAAAATTTGAGGTGTCTTTTAGATAGAATGGAGGTATTGGTAAAATCATATGTGGTGAATTTGTATAAATCTATAGTAGATTTAAATTTATTTTAAAATAATTAAAATAAATTTATTGTATAATTCTCTCGAGTGCTATAAATTTTAAAATAATTGGCCTAACAAAACTTTAAGTACAAAGTGTTCACTTAATTTTAAAAAAATGATATATCGTTAAGTAATTGGCGTAACAAATTTTAATTAGTATCAAAGTATTCACCTAATTTTTATTTTTCTAGTTTCTTCCGTTTTTTCCTCTGTTTGATTTAAAATTATTTTCTCTTTTAAATATATAAATTAATAGTAAAAGTAAATGAGTGCATCTCTTACGAACCCCCTTAAAAATGAGAGTGATTTACAATACTAAGCCAATTGCTTAGTATTTGTTACTAAAAGGGTAAAAGGGTAATTTACCCTAAAAAAAATTAAAAAAAATTGGGAACAACATTTTAATAAAAAAATTGGGAAAAAAAATTGTTCATTAACTACAGATTTATTCCACAATGGTTAGATGTCACTAACCACAAATGTGCATAGCAATGGTTAGATGTCACTAACCACAGATATGCATAACTATGGTTAGATGCCCACTAACCAGAGATTTGCATAACAATGGTTAGAGTGCACCAAAACTATCCTGGAAAAAAGAAGAAGAAGAAGAAACCAACCTGCATAACAATGGTGAGAAACGCAAAATAGAGAAGCGAACCTAAGAAACGTGAAACGATGCTCAAACGATGGAGAGAAACGCAATTGAACACGATTTCGCAAAATGCATTAACCACAGATTTGTACCACAATTGTAAAATGTCACTAACCACAAATATGCATGACAATGGTTAGATGTTACTAACCACAGATATGCATAACTGTGGTTAGATGTCACTAGCAACAGATGTGCATAGCAATTGTTAGTGGCCACTAACCATAGATATGCACAATTAATTGTGGTTAGATGCCACTAACCACAGTTTTTTATAACAATGGTTAAGTGGCTACTAACCATCCATTAATAAAAAAACATTTTTATTTATTAATTTTTTATATTTATAAATATATAAATATATATATATATGTGGTGGTTGCAGGCGGTGGCCGCCGGCGGAGCTCTGGTGACCGGCACATCGATCGATGGTGGAGCTCCGGTGGCCAGCGGTGGTTCCCGCAGCGGTGCTCCGACGACCAGTGGCGGCGATCATGGTGGCTCTCCGGCAACCGGACGGCGGTGGTGGTGCTATTTATTTTAATATATATATATATATATATATATATATATATATATATATATATATATATATATATATATATATATATATATATATAAGAAGAGGCACCAATCTGTCCACCCACTCGGGGTAAGGCTTCCTGAACACCGGTCTATCAAGCGGTTTCAACTGGACACCGAAGAATTTCTTAATAGTGCCAGCTATCAAATTAGGATCCAGGAGTTGGCCCCCGATGGTCTTTCAGGTGGAGGCGTTGGTCGCCATAGTGTATTTGGGGGACCCTGCCTGTGCCTATGGCTGCGGTGGTACTTGAGGTGGAGCGTCTGTCCATGGCTGCCTATGCACTACTTGGGTCAGGTTAACAAGGCCAATTCCTGGTACAGATGCTTGCATGCCTCGGTGAGGTGGAGGTTGACTCCATGGCTGCTCGGCCGGGACAACACTCATCTGTGTCTGTATATAGGAACCCACCGGGTAGGTACTAAGTGCTTCGGAGTACGGCTGACTAGAAAGTAGGCTTGCCGAGCCAGGTGAGCTCTAGGCCCATGGCTGCTGACTCGGGCAATACCCACTGATCCTGCCATTCCCTGATTCCGGGGCGAAGTCCTGCCCCCTGCGTAGGCCGGGTAGTTAGCTGTGGCAGAACATCCATAGGACGGTCCATGCGGCAAACCCACCGAGCCTACCACCTCGGGCAGCCTTCGGGCCAATTGCACTTGTCCCTGCTGAAGAGAAGCTGTATTAGTGACATTCGCCATAAACTGCCCCCCAGTGTTGGCAGTGGCAAAAGTACCAGACTGAGGAACCCCAGGAGTAGGGCATACCTGATGAGAGAACGCCTGTTGCGGCCCAGTCAAACTCCCACTCGGTGAACACTGATGCATGCCTCCCATAGAAGTATAGGAGGATGCCTGCTGAGGTCCAACAGGGTTGGTGTATGGCAGGGATTGATGCGTGCCTCCCAGAGAAGTAGGATGTCCTCCCTGTGTTTGGCCAGGGAAAATGGGGTTAGTAGCATTGCGACCTTGCGTTGCATGCCTGTGTTCCAATTCCTTGGCTTGTTGCACTTCATTGTGCACCATAGGTTTAACTATGTCAGCCAATTGTTGGGACACTTGGTACATTATATCATGTATTCCCATATCTATCTGTTGCCGAATGAATGATGTGGTCATCACCACAGGCTCCTCCTCTTGATGAGGTGGTTCATTCGATTAAGTAGTAACTGTTGCAGTAGTATTCCCTGAAACACCTACTGGCTACATGATCTTGGCTTTGGCAGCAGTTGCCTTCTTTGATACTGAAGGTGACTCCATGCTTAAGTTTCTACCAAAGCGTAAGTGTATACGCCAATGATAATCCAGTCCAGGTGAATCAAACGCAATGGTCTGTTCACCCGTTCTAGTCCCACCGGGCGTACCAATTTGTTGTCCTGTGTCAAACTCTTAGATCCTAGTCGTGGATTCGGCCAGGGGTTTGAACAAGTGTTTAATTCCTCTGTTCTTCAAGCAATTGCGCCAATGAGGGAACTCTGCTCCTTGACTGTGGGTATCCTGACTCCTCTAGAAAGGGTCAGGTTGGGTGAAAGGGACTTGGATGATTTGGACTATACTACTGGCTAATGCATGAAAGTAAAGATAAAAAAATGCGATAAAGAAGATAGATAAAAAATAAACGTAGAGTTTTGATTTGATTGATGTGTCTCTTTTCTGTACAATTACTCTGTTATTTATATACAAAGGCCCTCGTCGGCCACTAACATAGCCAACACTTGCCTACCGTTGGATCAATCTAAGATCAACGACTATCATCGTTCCTAAGCCCTAAGGAGGCAGAGTAACCATCCACGATCTCACTAGCACGGTTAGTGGGGTGAAATCCCTCACTCCGCTTTTCAAGGCTTCGCTCCTTCGCTTGATCCTTCAACTGCTCACACGTTCTGTCTTCGTGCTTCTCTCATACTTGCCTTCCAAGCAAAACCGTCTTACCCCAGCCACTTGGCTTACTCAGCTAGCCTGCGTCCTCGGACGACACTCAAGCACCCGAGCTCACCCTGGCCGTGGCACTCTATAGGCTGAGGCTTTACTCTCCCTCGGCCTCATCCATCGCTCCTCGGGCTGACCCCTTCCTCGGGGAGTTTTCTAGTGATATGCGTCGAGGGCTTCTCTTGATTCTTCTCTCTGGCAATTATCTCTTAAGTCTTTGTCTGGTAGCCTGCCTCAGCGTACCAATTCCACCCCCTATCTTCACTCATCCCTCGACCTACGACTTGGTTATTTTTGGGTGTAAACAGACATTAAATTGTACAAGTACTACTATATATATACATGAGGCTTCGTTTGCCACTACCCGAGTCTACATCTGCCCACCGTTGGATTGATCGTGATCAACAGTTCTAATCAAGCCTAGTCCCTAGAAACTCGGAGTCCACTCCTCCACGACCTCACTAGCACGGTTAGTGGGGTAAAACTCTCGTCGCTCCGCTTTCCATGGGGTCTTCTGTTCCTTGACCTTAACCGCACCAACGTGATATGTCCACGTGCATTGAATACTTGGGCTCCAAGCAAGTCTTCTCTACCTCGGCCACAACCTTCCTCGGCTACGCTCTACTTACGGCCTTCGGCCGTTGGTATCTCACCCGAGTCATTCTGTGGTGGAGCCATCCTCCAACAGAGCTCTGTAGTTTCCTCGGTTTCCTATCTCCATTCCTTCGGGCTCTCATATATATGATCTCTTTGCCTGCTTGGCCCGAATGTTCCATGGCAAGTACTGCCCTATTGCTCTTATGGTCGCCTCGTCACCCATTTTCCCCCCTTATCCCTCGTTCCACAACTTACTTTATTTTTTGTGTTAATAAATGCCCCCTTTTTGCGTTGTTGTACAACCGAATGGATGTGACTAACGCCAAGAAAACCGAAACGACATGCGGCAACATTTATGATGGCTAGCCGTTACATCATCAATTAGACGTGTGACGACCCATCTCTTCCAGCTAAACGGCGCAGCACCGGTTCCCCAAGTGTTTTAATCATTTCCTTCAGTGGTTATAAATACCCATTCCTTTACGCCGTAATCGCCATTTCTCCATGTTTGGCCAAAAACCTGCTCCCATTGCTCCTTCGTCTTCCCTATTATCCCCCATGTCTTCCAACTCTAATTCTCAAAAACAAGAACATATTTATGTCGATAATGACAACGACAATAACTCCCCTCCTTCTGCCTCGTCCCCGTGGGGTGTTACCTCTCGACACATGCCACTTCCCGCTGTCGAAGAAGTAGTTCTCGTCCCCGTTGGAGAAGGTGGCATCCTTCAACCGGCGATGTACTCCTTTCTACCTTCGACATCCCTGCCAACTACGACATCCCTGCCAACTACGATGTACTCCTTCCTTTCTTGGGCTTCTGGTCAATGGAGTTCAACATGTTTATCTTTCCGTAGGGCACCCTAACTCCTACTCTTCTTGATGTCAGCACCATTACGAGACTCCCTATCTATGCAAAAGAGATTCACCCCTGCAAGCTTTCCCCCAAGGTCAACTTTCAACATGTTCATCAAAAGGGCGCTACCTCACCTTCATCAACAAGAACATGAAGACCGATGCCACCATTTCGAACACTGAACACACGGCGTTCTTGATGTACTTCTTTTGCAGATTCCTGTATGGTACTTTTTCTACAGGGATAGTCCAAGAACTCTAGCCATTCATTGCTTTGATGCTGAGTGATGAAGTCCACACTTGGAAAATGATTATTAAGTTAAGTCGATGAAAACCACTAATAGTAAGTCTTGCTCACTAGCATATGAAACTTCGAGATAAGGTCACAAAATTTGGAGTCATATCATATCCCATGATTTTAAAGAAGTAGCGGGTGCAAATTCTCAATAGCACTTTGGTAAGACGTAAATGTAATTTCTTTTGTGCATGTTCATACAGCTTGAAAGTTTCTCCCTAATTTGAGCTTGAGCGTCATGCTCCTATTTTAAAATTTTATGTAAAAAAAGATGTAGTCTATGCGACATGAGGGCTATTGTACCCATTTGTGTTCAAATAAGCTCTACTTGAACTTTTGTTCCAAAGAAGTTTGGTTTAAAAAATAATAAGCGATATACAATTATACACTAGTGGATAAGAGTTGAGAAATCGTTTCTTCTTGATGTCGCCACCATTACGGGACTCCCTATCTATGGCATGACGATTCACCTCTGCAAGCTTCCCCTCAAGGTCAACTTTCAACATGTTCATGCAAAAGGGCGCTACCACACCTTTATCAACAAGAACATGAAGACCGATGGCAACAATTGACGCTCCTTGCTTGCTGCAAGGGATTTGTTGACTGGCTACCGCGGCGCTTCCCATTATAGTGAAGTGTTTGTGGAATATTATCATCCCAGCTTCGTGTGCCAGCAATTCGGCTTGACGCAACATGTGCCTTTGCCTTATAGGTACCGAGGCGACCATCTTCGGCGAGAAGGCATTACCGATGGGAGCGTGGCTCAAATCATCAAGGATGGCTTTGACAGGGTTAATGACAGCGTCTGGGCCCATTACAAGAACTGTGACGGAGTGACTTCCTTCTTTACCAACTGGTGGTTTGGTATCAAAGGTTTAGTGTTTCCTCAACCTCTTGAATTCTACCATGCCCAATTCCTCGGTCATGAAAACAACACTGCCGTCTCCAAGCCCCAACCTTCCACTCGGTAACACGTTGCTACTGCCTCAAATCCTGTGCCAGGTAAATGCCCTTTTTTCCTTTGTTGTGGCGGTGTCGTATTCGTTCACTCTCTTGACATGGGTTTTGGTAATTTTCCTCACACAGATAGTGGCGACGACGATCAACCCATCATCTTTCATAGAAGAATGAGGTCTGTTGTCGAAGAAATTTTGTATACTCCAGCCTCAACCAAGAAGTCTACCTTAGTCACAACCATTCGACCAACTAAGAGATTCAAGGTATATATCGCCCCCTCCTGTTTTCTTTATCATTCTTGTTTTCCTTTCATGACCTCCTATTTTCGACAGGGCTCGCTGCTACTACTCCTCAGGACCATGCTCCTAATGTGGGACTCGCGGAGCCAGGGACCTCAGCTCCTTCTCCTCCACAGGCTTCGACTCTACTTCCCTCCATGACAGATGATGAGGTGACTCAGTATTTTGCCTCCTAGAAACTCTCGCAGATAGCTCCTCTTTCTTCCATACAGTTGGGTAGATTGGAGGAGGCCTTTCAATGGGGTATCTTTACTGACCAAACCCAACTTACTACAACGAGGCCCTTGGCATTTAGATTGGCTTATTCAACTGATCTTTCAGAGAACCAAAGGAACCCCCTTCGGGAGATAGCATTCCGGCACCCTGAGATCTCATCACACTTTTCCACCATCATGGCTACCCAAGATACTGCTCAGCAAGCATTGGATCAGCTGGCCACTTTGCTAGCGGAGAAGAGGGTGCAAACCAACACTTATCTGAAAATGGAGGCTGAACGAAGATGAGTCATGGTCGAGGAAGAAACGACTCGACACCGTATTGCCGACATCGAAAAGGAGCTCACTCTTCTTCAACAAGAGTTGGAAGATCTTTGTCCGCGACGTGAAGACGCCTCCCATAGACTCACCCAGGCCATTCAAGAGCAAAACTGTGTATATCTTCTGAGCACCCCCTTGAATCATCGCATCAAAGATCTAGAGTCCCCAAAGTCCATTTCCACTTATGATCTGGAGAGAAGTCAGGATGACATTCGTCGGTGACCTTCTTTTTGCACTATCTGTCGCTGGTGTGTGGCATGCCCTTTTTGACATTCTGGTAGTAATTGAATTACTTTTGTTGCATACTTTCCCAAAACGTAGGATAATATGTTATTAAATATTTCTCATTTATTTTCGTTTCGATTTCTTCGCCCTCCGACGAAATTAATTTGTAAGCACCTCCATCATAGGTTTTACTTACGAAGTAAGGTCCATCCCAATTCAGCGACCACTTACCAAACATAGGGTCCTTGACCCCAGTCGGGAAGATCGTTTTCCAAACTAGGTCGCCTTCAACAAACTGCTTAGGCTTAACATGTTGTTGTAGGCACGAGCCGTTCATATCTTGTTGAACTCCAGGCCACCACCTAATCCACTGTGAACATAGAACCTTGGTTCGCGGTGATGGTCTCTGAGATCCCGAATCTAAAATTGATTTGGTTCTCAATGAACCTGATCACCGCGGCATAGCTTCTACCCATTTGGTGAAGTAGTCTGTGCTACAATAATGAAATTATGTCCCTTGGAGCTAGGCGGGTATATCTTCCCAATCAAATCCACGACCCATCCTCTGAATGGCCACGACTTGACAATTGAGTGGAGCTCATCCGCAGGTACCTGCTGGATGGGGCCATCCAGCTGACAAGCTTCGTATCCCCTAGCGTATTGGTAGCAATAGACCGTGATAGTCGGCCAATAGTACCCGTGTTTGTAGATCAGCCACTTCATGATGGGGGCCAGACCTGTGAGAACCACATACCCCCTCATGGATTTGAGTCGTGACCAAGTAGGCCTCCTTCCTTCTAAGGCACCGCAGGAGGACCCCGTTGGTACTCCTCTTGTATAGTTAATCGCCTACTAGGATATATTTTAAGGCTCATGGTTTGACCATGAAATCAACCCCAACATAGGGGTTCTTTCCAAGTTTTTTGTTTTCGTAAATTTATTTCCTCTACGTTTAATTACTTAAATACAAGAATTAACCATGCACCTAGGTCCTTTTGTTACTTTTTTATGAATTATTGGGATCTATTTCTTCTATGTTGATATGTCATTTGTTTATGAGAAATCCACATTTTTGTTTTTAGTTCGTTTTTGAATCCGCTGTGCCTTTTTCTGGCCCAAGAATTGCTTTCAGCTGACCCACTTTGTATCCTATTATATCAATCGACGTATAATTACCTGAATATAGATATTTGATCTGTTTATATATCCTGCATTCTATGTATATATATAAATGTGTCAACATTTGTGGCTATACCGATCCATCACTAGGTCAACATGGATGAGCTCCGCTATCTTCAATGGAATGTTTTCCACTCCTATCTAATAATTTGTATTAACATTATGACGTTCTATTGTGGTTTTTATTATGTATCACTCTGTTGTCGTTAAACACTTCAATCCTAGCCGTAGGATCGGCGAGAGGTTTGGACGGTCTGTGATTCCTCTTTCTTCAAGCAATAACGTTGAGGAAGGAACTCTGTTCCTCGACTATGGGATCCCTAACTCCTCCAAAGAGTGTTAGGTAAGGTGTGAGAGGGACATGTGGTATGGATTCTCTACGAAACTAAGAAAACATAAAGAAAAGCGATAAAGCGTAGATAAAAATAAGTAAAGACTTGTGTATTGATTGATGTGTGTCTTTGAACTGTACAAGTACTACTATATATATACGTGAGCCTTCGTTGGCCAATACTCGAGCCTACATCTGGATTGACAGTGATCAACGTTTCTAATCAAGCCTAGTCCCTAGAAACTTGGAGTCCATTTCTCAACGACCTCACTAGCACGGCTAGTGGGGTAAAACTCTCGTCGCTCCGCTTTCGATTGGGTCTTCTGTTCCTTGACCTTAACCATTCCAACGTGATATGTCCACGTGCATTGAATAGTTGCGCTCCAAGCAAGTATACTCTACCTCGGCCACAACCTTCCTCGGCAACGCTCTACTTACGGCCTTCGACCGTTGGTATCTCAGCCAAGACATTTTGTGGTCTAGGCACCCTCCAACCAATCTCTGTAGTTTCCTCGGTTTCCTATCTTCATTCCTTCGGGCTCTCATATATAATCTCTTTGCCTGCCTAGTCCGAAGGTGCCATTGCAACTACTGCCCTATTGCTCTTATGGTCGCCTCGGCACCCATTTCCCCCCCCCCCCCCCCTTTTTCCCCCGGCCAACAACTTACTTTATTTTGGGTGTTAACAAATGCCCCCCTTTTTTCATTGTTGTACAACTGAATGGATGTGACTAATGGCGCGAAAACTGAAACGACATGTTGCAGCATTTATAATGGCTAGCTGTTACGTCATCAATTAGACGTGTGACGACTCATCTTTTCCTGCGTAATGGCGCAGCACCGGTTCCCCAAGCATTTTAATCATTTCCTTCAATGGTTATAAATACCCATTCCTTTACGTCGTAATCACCGTTTCTCCACGTTTGGCCAAAAACCTGCTCCCATTGCTCCTATTATCACCATGTCTTCCAACTTTGATTCACATAATCAAGAACACAGTTATGGCGATAATGACAGTGACAATAACTCCTCTCCTTCTGCCTCGTCCCCGTTGGACGTTACCTCTCGACACATACCACTTCCCGTTGTCGAAGAAGTAGTTCTCGTCCCCGTTAACTAGGAGCAATTTAGCGTTAACTAATTAGCGACAGACTCAGATTCCCTCGCTAATCCCATTAGCGAGGAGCAGTTTAGCGACGCAACAGGTCCCTCGCTAACGGTCATTAGCGACGGATTTTGGTCATTTTGCGAGGGAAATTTCCGTCGCTAATAACCAATTTTTTTGTAGTGGTTGGAGAGGGTGTCACTCTTCAACCGACGACCTTCGAGGCCCATGAAGGTTTCGATGCCTTCAAGAACATCTTTAATTCCACCCCACAGCCAGGTCTACCGATCACCAAAAAATGGTTCACCGCTAGTGCAAATTAAGGTCGTCAAGAGTAGAGGCTGGGCCAAACACACAGATGACCATCGGGCTTGGTTTGACAGAGTGGCCTCTATCAAGACCACTTTGTGGAAATCCTAGGGCCTTGATAAAATCATTCGCCTGGTCAACGGAATTCCACGTGTTTATCTTTCCGTGGGGCACCCTAATGCCTACCCTTCTTGATGTCGCCGCCATTACGGAACTCCCTATCTATGGCATGGCGATTAACCCCTGCAATCTTCCCCCCAAGGTGAACTTTCAACATGTTCATGCAAAATGGCGCTACCTCACCTTCATCAACAAGAACATGAAGACCGATGCCGCCATTTCAGACATTGAACACGCGGCGTTCTTGATGTACTTATTTTACAGATTTTTGTATGGTACGGTTTCTACAGGGATAGTCCAAGAACTCCAACCACTCATTGCTTTGATGCTGAGTGATGAAGTCCACGCATGTGGGTCCTTTTTCTGGCCAGCCTTTACTGAGGGATGTACGTCTTGCTCGACCAGATCCAACAACACAGCAAGATACGTAAGATTTAGAGCCCCATGTGGCTCCTTCAGCTTTGGGTAAATCTTTAGTTCCCTCACATTCTTTCCAAAGGAATTGAAATACGAGCAGAATTTTGCGTCCCCAACTGTCAAAGAGTTCCCATCACTATTTAACTTCGGCCGGACTCATCAAAGCCATACTCCATATAAACTCGGCCGAAATGAACAGGTGTCCTATGTTGGAACAGAGACTCGGCCTGACCTCAATCTTCAATGCTCTGGTGTTCGAATCAAGCCTTCCCCTGTCAGAACGTGCCACTATTCGCAACAACTGGCGCTTCGTGCTTGCTGCAAGGGATTTGTTGACTGGCTACCGTGGTGCTTCCCATTACAGTGAAGTGTTTGCTTAATATTATCATCCCAATTTCGTGTGCTAGCAATCGGCTTGACGCAACATGTGCCTTTGCCCTATAGGTACCGAGGCGACCATCTTCGGCGAGAAGGCATTATCGATAAGGTGTGGCTCAAATCATCAGGGACAGCTTTCACAGGGTTAATGACAGCGTCTGGACCCATTACAAGAACTGTGGGGGAGTGACTTCCTCCTTTACCAACTGGTGGTTTGGTATCAAAGGTTTAGTGGTTCCTCAACCTCTTGACTTCTATCATTCCCAATTCCTCGGTCAACCCTATAGGGAACATGTCCCAGACCCTTCACCGGCGACTACCAGCAAAGCTCCCTCGGTTGCAAAGAAATATAACACTACCGTCTCCAAGCCCCAACCTTCCACTCGGCAACACGTTGCTACTGCCTCAAATCCCGTGACAGGTAAATGCCCTTTTTTCCTTTGCTGTGGCTCTGTCGTATTCGTTCACTCTCTTGAGATGGGTTTTGGTATTTTTCCTCACGCAGATAGTGGCGACGACGATCAACCCATCATTTTTCGTAGAAGGACGAGGTCTGTTGTTGAAGAAATTCCATATACTCCAGCCGCAACCAAGAAATCTACCTTAGTCACAACCAATCGACCACCTAATAGATTCAAGGTATATATCACCCCCTCCTGTTTTCTTTATCATTCCTGTTTTCCTTTCTTTACCTCCTATTTTCGGCAGGGCCCTACTACTACTCCTCAGAACAATTTCCATGCCCCTGATGTGGGACCCTCGGAGGCAGGGCTTTCAGCTCCTTCTCTTCCACAGGGTTCGCCTCTACTTCCCTCCATGACAGATGATGAGGTGGCTCAGTATTTTGCCTCCCAGGAACTCTCGCAGATAGCTCCCCTTTCTTCCGTAGTGTTGGGTAGATTGGAGGAGGCCTTTCAAGGGGGTATCATTACTGACCCAACCCAACTTACTACAACGAGGTCCTTGGAATTTAGATTGGCTTCTTCAACTGATCTTTCATAGAACCAAAGGAGTGCCCTTCGGCAGATAACCTTTCGGCTCCCTGAGATCTCGTCACGCTTTTTCACTGCCATGGCTGCCCAAGATACTGCTCAACAAGCATTGGTCAGCTGGCCACTTTGCAAGCAGAGAAGTGGGCGCACGCCAACACTTATCTAGAAATGGAGGCTGAATGAATACGAGTCACTGCCGAGGAAGTAATGACTCGGTGTCGTATTGCCGACATCGAAAAAGAGCTCACTCTTCTCGAACAAGAGTTGGAAGATCTTTGTCCGCGACGTGAAGACGCCGCCCATAGACTCACCCAGACCATTCAAGAGCAAAACCGTGTGTATCTTCTGAGCACCCCCTTGGATCTTCGCATCAAAGATCTGGAGTCCCAAAAGTCCTTTTTCGCTTATGATCTATAGGAGAAGTCAGAATGACATTCGTCGATCCAACATATCATGGGACAACCTGCATCTCCTCTTAGAAGAACCTCCCAACAATCCTGTAGAAAGCATGCTCGTGGTTCAGCCATCTCAGCCCGAATGTTCGCTATTGGGGGAAGTTCCTACTGCAGATGGCACTCAGATGGACCCTCCCGATGTAATTGTCTCTGATCATCCAACCGTCGCAACCTCATCTCATCCCTGATTCTCCTGATGACTAGCCGCGGTGACCTTCTTTTTGCACTATTGGTCGCCGGTGTGTGGCATGCCCTTTTTGACATTCTGGCAGTAATATAATTACTTTTGTTGCATACTTTCCCAAAACGTAGGATAATATGCTATTAAGTATTTCCCATTTATTTTTCTTTCGATCTCTTCGCCCTCCGTCGAAATTAATTTGTAAGCGCCTCCATCATAGGTTTTACTTACAATGTAAGGTCCACCCCAATTCAGCGACCACTTACCAAACTTAGGGTCCTTGACCCTAGTTGGTAAGATAGTTCTCCAAACTAGGTCGCCTTCAACAAACTGCTTAGGCTTAACATGTGTGTTGTAGGCGCGGGCCGTTCTTGTCTTGTTGAACTCTAATCTGTTGAGGGCAGCCAGCTTGTCATCGTCCACCAAGTCCAACTCCATTAACATGGCCTATTTGTACTCGTCCAAGCTGAGTGAACGTTCCTGAGTCACTCTAAGTGAACGTATACCAATCGGTATGGAGTTATGCTGGTGGTCGTGGACTTTGAATTTGTCATAGCCCATAATGTTTCATTGAGGGTTTCATGCCACCTCACGGGCTTGTCCTCTATGTTCTTCTTGATGAGCTCGATGATTATCTTGTTGGTGGCCTCGGATTTCTCTTTGGCCTGGGAATTGTAAGGCGTCGAGCGCTTCATCTTAATGTCGTATTCTTGAGCAAAGGCCACCACCTAATCCCCTGTGAACATAGTACCTTGGTTCGCGGTGATGGTATCTGAGATCCCAAATCTAAAAATGATTTGGTTCTCAATGAACCTGATCACCGCGGCCTGGTTGACATTCCTTAGAGGCATAGCTTCTAACCATTTGGTGAAGTAGTATGCGGCTAAAATAATGAAATTATGTCCCTTGGAGCTAGTAGGGTATATCTTCCCAATCAAATCCACGACCCATCCTCTTAATGGCCATGCTACTATGCTGCAACTTGAGTACAATAATTCAATGCTACTATGCTGCAATGCCCTTATTATTGATTTGATTGATTTTATTTTTTTTTTTTTGCTAAACTTGAATAGATTGGGCAATTTGCAGCATTTTTCACTTATTACAAACTTTTGGTACCTTATATACTAATAGACTAACACACTGTGCACTAACCTTTATTGTTCTGTATACTAGGCCTCAATATCATATTGTTTCTAGCTTACTAATTTCCTACCAAAACCTAGAGTCTGAGTGTGGGAACAATAGCAATCCTCCTAAGAGAGACCTCACGAAAAGTGGGATCTTGCTACCAGAGAAAGGACTGATGTCTAGCGGAGGTCCTAGAACAAGTGGTCTCAAGAAAGCATAGAAAAATACCAGTTCGAGAAAAAGTACTTGGATTGATAGAAAGAGGTTCGGGGGAACTCAGAGCAAATCTACATCGGGTACTGAAGCAACACAGCGTAGAAATGTACAAATGAGAAAACTGTACGCCTATTTATACCAAGGGGATGGAAACGAAGCGACGATATCCCCAAGCGATACAACCCTAACAAACAGTCATAATGAAACACTGGAAACGAGGGCTACCCTAAGTAGCCATAATGACAAGACGCCATGCGAAACCAAACGGTTGTCTTCGATGTGGTAGTTCAGAAGTTTAATCATTCATGTCATCCAGCAAATCCAACGATGGAAAAGCATTTAGTCACACGTCAATTAGAGAAAAAACCAAACTAACAGCAACTCACCTCATCTCTCAAGGGAAGACATCTAGGCACTTCCACAAATGGTGAATCAAACATTCCAACTGATATCAAGTCGGTCAAACATTTAAGCCCAATCCAACAAAGCCCATCCACAAAGATCGACGGCTCAAATATTGTGCTCAGATCAACGATTCAAGTGTGCATATAAGAAGCACAAATCGCAGCAAGCCACATGTAGGTACCAATCCCTAAAAAAACCCCATCAATGCTACAAGTACACATTTATTACCCAACGTCACCTACTCCTAAAAATCACTTATTATTATTATTATTATTATCCTTATTATTATCATTGATTTCAATTCAAACACATGTGATGTATAAGTCATAACCAAAGATAAATCTTTCTCTCGAAGAAAAAAAACAGGAAAATCTATCAATTTAATTTATTAAGAGAATATTCCACCAATTCGGTGAAACATGTACAAGGCACTTTACTATAGGGCATCATTGGATATGTAATATAATTTCTTACAAGTGGCAAAATGTAAAATCCATTTTTTGAGATTAGACGTGGAATCCAATTGTTGTTTCGTCTTTATATAATAAAATATAAATATAAATATAAATTATCAATTTGAGAAACGGTGGTTTTCATTATAACAAAAACTTATAAGTATTTACTGTAATTCCATTAATGAAAACGCCCTCTTCTCTCAGAATCTTTTCTAGATTTTAAAATCTGAACTCTAAAATTGCAAACCAGAAAACCAAGCAAAGCATCTAAAAGTAGTTGTCAGTTTAGTTTTAAAAACAGAAATAAAAACAAAATCCTAAAAACAGACAAATATAGAAACAGTAATCAAACAACTTTTCTAGTTTTTTATTTTTAAAAACTTCAGTTTTTAAAAACCGAAATCAAACAGGCCCGAATCATTCCTTGTGTTTTCTTCTCGTTCACTTTCCTCTATGAGAGTGATGAGAGGTCACAGCAGAAATGTCAGTGCGATTACCATGGGAGGACTTAGACTTAGTCACCCGATTACTTTTTGAAGTGGTTGATGGTTCAGCAACTCCAGATAAAGAAGCTTGCCTTGCATTGGTTGAACTACGTCTGTTGAGTTCTTCAGGATCAGGGTAATGGCCAACGGTAACTTGTCGTGAAAGATTTCCAGCTGTACAAAGCGAAATTTTTTCTCAGTTGTTAAGATAATAATACGACAAGTGACAACATTAACAAGGACTCAAGGGCGTCATGTGAGACGTGACAAGAAAAGTGTTCAAATACAACGGACAAATCCAATCACACATCATCATAAAATACAAAGTAAACCCAAAAATGGAAGTCATATCATATCCATATAAATCCAAACGTAGTGTTTCTGAAAAACATGGCTACAAAAGAAAGATATAGGTCAATTTCAAAAGTGAATTAATAGCTGTTCAAAATAGAGCCCCCATGAACATTGGATTTATACACACAATTTATCTTACTTTATATTAGGATAAGGAAAACAACATGGAAAGAATGAATTACTGAATGAGAAAGCAATCAAGCGTCGGATCAGAGGTTTCTTAGGGGACGATACAAAAGATGGATAAATATAAAAACTATTCCTACCGGCATATACCATTCAAATATATTAAATGTATGAGCAATTTGACAGAAGAATGCATTGACCGAGAAGGGATATGAAAACATGGATCATTTTTTTAAAATGATCGTAACTACATACCAGTTAAGAACGACAAGTGAGTCAATCGGTTCTCTCTTGAACAATCAAGTTTTTAATAAAACGCTAAAAACCATTCATTTATAGCAACTTCTTTTCTATTGGTCACTTTTCTCAAAATCTTTTATTTGAACAATTTTTCTCACTGTAACCTTAATTACCACCACAGACAAATGTAACTAATTTTTTCTTCTATTTCGATTGATCCCCAATTCACCAATGCTTACAATTTAACTTTACTTGGCCCATCAATGCCCAACACTCAAAATATTAGTTTTATCGGAGATGGTGAAAGTCGAGACCCTAAGCAAACTCATGGAACCTTTGTTGATTTGACTCGTAAAGCAGTGTTTAAAACATTCAAGTCGATCGTGAGGCCAAGTTTTAAACATTGGATCACAGTATCTAACTTCTAACCAGACCTGAACCAACTTTGATGGTCAAATTCACAAAATACTCAAATAGATTAGATGAGACTTGAATATAAAGACATAGCACCTGTGGACAAGTTTACAGATCACAATATAGCCAAATGATAGGATTTAAATAAATAAATAAATAAAGTGTAGGGGAGGGAAATGAGAGCTTGTTGTAACCACTTGCTTATGTGGCAAAGTGGAGGGAAAAGGTGAAGGTTAGTTGAGTCTATAAATAGGATTTGGGGGGAATTAGAAAGGTAAGCAAGAATTGAGAATAGACCTAGATTCTTTGGGAGAGATTAGGCCTCTATAGTGCCTTTAGTTGCTTATATCTTCATATTTTCTTGTATTTTCAATTTTATCACCTTTAATGCAGAAATTCCTTGTTCGAATTGAGTGATGAAGAGTGCTGTTAATTTTGGTACCTATCAATACGTATTAGAGCACTCGATCCTGAGTGCTCGAAGGAAGAACACAGACGCTGTCGGCGTGCCTAGAAAATGCAATCACTCCCTCGAAGCATTACAGGACCGATTGAGGCAGATTGGTGCAACCAGAGAATTAGATAGTCGCCATGACAACAAAGTGAAGGCACGATCAAACTTCAAAGTTTATGATCCTGGTTGAGGCAAAATAGAGGATGTGAATTCAAGAAGACGACGAAGCCGCGAAGAAGAGTTAGAACGTCACCGGAATAGGAGGAGGAAGGGAGACATGAGATGTCAAACTCGACGTCCTCATGCTCCAACTCAAAGGAGTGGGAGAAGAGATGAATTTCTTGAGAAAATTGAAGAGATCATGGTAATTTTGAGATCGTCGATGTCAAATGTGGCTGTGAAATCAAGAAAATCAAAAGGAAGAGAAACGGACGAACCTGAGAAAAACCAGAATGGAGGTGAACGAAAACGAGGCGTTCTTGTAACACAAGTGAGCATTTCTTCTCTCTCGCGACTGAAGAATGGAATCTAGACGCAAGAAAGAAGGAAATGAGGCCAAAAGGAACGCCAGAGCAAGCGACAATGGAGGAAGAGTCACCGGAGGAGAACGACAGCAAAGCAACTGTAGAGGAGGTAGTTCCAGCGATCTGCGAGAAGAGGCACTTTCTCTCACGACTGATTTACGCGATGAAAAGGGAGTAGAGGAGAAGATTGGAAAGAACGACGAGACATGGGAGAGGCGACATGACGTCGTAGAACCTCTGCTAGAGGCGCCAGACCGCTCGGTGACTGGCAGAGATGGGGCTGACTCGCGATGAGGGAGAGCAACTTCTGCAATGGACTTGGGAAAGAGAGGAACGCTGGAGCAGATTGGCTTATGGGTCAAGCCCAATAATTGATACTTACACCTCCCCAATTCATTAATAATAGGGGGTGTTACTAATAAAAAGAGAAATGGACGGGAGAATCTCATTTTTCTTTCAAAAATAGAGGGTTTAGAAAGGACATGGGATCCTCCAAATAGACTGTTAACGGCTGATAATAGGGCATTCGATCTGAGATGCAACTTTTCAATTTCGATCTTTGATTGGGCATCATGCTTCAAGCTATGGGATCCCAGTGGAAGTAATAACTGTTTGTTTTTTCTTTTTTTTGGTATCTTCACCTTGAGGACAAGGTGAATGTATAGGGAGGGAGTATTGAGAGGATCCAAAAAAAATAAAGTGTTAGGGGAGGGAACAAGTGAGTTAGATGTAGGGGATTATATCTTAGGGATTGCATTGGAAATATTCATTTGTAACTAACTGCTGACTTGGAAGTAATTGGACGGAAAGAGTGTTAGTGAATTGAGTGCTACAAATAGGAGTGGGAGGGAAATTAGAAGTTAGGCAAGAATTAGGAATCGACATTGGGACTCTTAGGGAGAGATTAGGCCTCTCAAAGTGCCTATTATTATCATTACCTTCTCTGTAATTTTCTGCTTATCACCATGAATACAGAATTTCGTTATTCCATTTGAGTCATGAAGAGTTCAATTAGTGTACCTATCACCAGACTAAATTAAATCATACCATAAACTATAAATATAGCATCACAATTCAAATTTGATGGGACAAATTCACAAATCACAAGATAGATCACACACACACACAAAAGCATAACAAGTTTAAAACCAATGTTATATATTAAATCACTAAAGAGTAGAAGATGGTTGGATTGAATTCCCCTCAGAGCCAGATTCAACTTGGTGGGTTCATTGCAAATTTGCATAGATAGGTTTGTTCATGTTTTCTAGTTCGTGACTTGATTTATATTGGGAGCTATGGAGCTAGGACTCAATACATAATCATTTACCTCCTTTGCAAACTCTTGTTGGGATGTTAAATGCATTTGTGGAGTCTGTGTAAGATTAATGTTTTGTGCATTATAGAGCCTTATCATTCAGTTGTTGCATTTCTTTCATATAAAAAAAACTACATTTTTTCCTTAAAACCAAGCACTTTTTTAATAATTATCAATAAACCAAGCTTAGGGTTTATTCCTATCTCTCTCAAATGAATTACTACATCATGAACCAAAAACATGCATTGATTGAATTTGAGGATTGAATTTGAGGAACTAAGTGTTGGATGTTCCTAATAAGTACATCCAACACCAATGAAGGGGGTGGACAGAATCACATAAAGTATACTCTTCAAAATATTTAATCCCCTAGATATTTGCAAAATCAGTCATTGTCCCATCTCATATATCCTTTTAACTTGAATCCCTAACTCAAACAACAACAACAATTCATTTCTCGTTAAGAGCTAGAATTATATTAGAGTAACCGAGGAGATTTTTAAAAGTAATCTATAGATGCATACCAATTTTCTTTTCTGTAGCAGAGGAAATAAAAACAGTTGCTGCTGCTACTGGCTTAGAAAAACTGTAAAAATCATAAGCTTTCCCTGCCAACATAGTGACATAAAAATTAGGGCACTTGCACAGCAATCATTTTCATGTCATACCATGATAAAATATTATGTGAAATGGAGATCAAGATAAAGACTAGGAAGAGAGAATATGGCATTATTGAAGTCACAGTTGATTTGTTTTATTTACCATTCAAATCCACATAGCTGGCCAGTTGATAATCATGATGAAGGTTGAGAGACAGAGATTGCCCATCAATCTCAGATAACAAATCCTGGCCAACACAAAATACAAAGAAGGTAAGAGAATAACAGCAATGATTAAAATGACATCAAATAGAAGCTCATCTAAATCCAAGATGGAATGTAAAACTGCTAATACAGATAGATAAGATAACAGTTGATTCCAATGGAATGAAACCATTTGAAAAAGCTGCCCAGTCTTTTACAATCAAATAAGAGAGAAAGAAACAAACAGATGGAATGAAGTTTCCAGAGGCATGTAAATTCCATGATACATAATTAAAGATTTAAAGCTTAGAAAGTTAGAAACAACCAAACATATATCAAACAATAATAAAACAAATATAATAAAAACATGTACATCAGTTTAAAAATCACAAATTAACATCTAGTCTAGACTCTAGATAAATGAAGGTTAATCGAGAAGCTTGAACAGAGAGAAGTTACTAACCCACTGACTGAGTTACGCTAACAAGCCAAAGGGATATTCAGAGTTAAAAAAAAAGATTTAGGGGTATTTTTAATTTAAAACAGTTTTCAGTGTCAAAAAAATTGTGAAAGAATAAATTTGTTGTTTCTTAATTTTTTAAGAACTGAACTGTTTTCAAAAGGGTGATCAAACAAGCCCTTAATATTTTATTTTACTTTGAACTTGTGTTGATACACACTTGATTTTCACTCTTATAACAACAATAACAGCAACAATAATAATAATAACCTCAATCACTTCCGATTGTGTTGGCAGTAGTAGTTGAGATTCAATTCAGAAGAAACGTACAAATGAATAGCGAAGAAGAAGCTTACGGTGGAAGAGGGAAACTGAAAGAGCAAAAGTTCAGTGGAGTTGGTCAAGTTAAGATCAACAAGTGCTTCCCTGTTGTCTTCCATAAATTCCACATCAGGCCTGTAACCTTCTGCACTCTCTGAATCCACCTTCGACATTGACTCGGTCTACGATACACTCTTGCGTTTGGGGTTAGGGTTCGAGCGTGACTGTTGTTTCTATATCTTAGTGAAAGAAAGTTTTGGAGGAAGAATATGGCAATGAAAATAGAAGATTCACGGTAGGAACTTACTGATTTTGTGACTGCGACCAAGAAATCCCAGCAGTCCTCTTCCTATGCTCAGTTCAGTCCTCAGGTCTTTGCGGGGACCTTGTTTTTTTGGGTTCCTACCGCCTATTAAATTAAATTAAAATATAACGATGATATGGGTTTTGTGGCTCTGACCTTTTTTTTTATAACAGTAAGGGACATTTTAGTGCTTTACAATTTTTTATAAGATAAATTGGTCTCCGATAATTTTTTGGGACAAATAAGTTCCTGACATTTTCAAAACGAGGACAAATTAGTCCTTAAGTTAGGGACTAATTTGTCCCCGTTTTGAAAACGTCAGGGACTTATTTGTCCCAAAAAATTGTCAGGGACCAATTTATCCTGTTGAAAAATTGTCAATGACTAAAATGAGCATTTACTCTTTTTATAATGATGATACTGCTTTAAAAAATCGGAATTTCTTTTTCCCAAACCACCACACCCCAACCCCGCTACTCACAAACTAGGGGTGGACAAAAATTATTACCCGCCCGAGACCCGATGTAAGCGCAGTCAAAACTGCTTCAGCAGGCGGGTCGGTTTATTTTTCGGATGCTAAGTTGAAAAAAGTAGAGTCCAAATGGATAATGACAGTCGGTTTCGGATTTCAAGATCCCAACTCACTGATAACCGAGACCGACCGCTTGCAAGTTGATTTGTTTATTTGAAAGCTGATAGTGTATTATTATCTCAACTTCAACGTGTAACTATAGCAAGCCTTTCTTTTACCTTTATCAATACCACTTTACTTTTACCGCAAAGCAACATCACATCTTGGCAGCAAACCTATTAGCATTCAGTTTTTAGACTGTTTTTACTGACTTTAGACTTGATTTGCATTTATATTTTTGTAGGATTATATTACTAGTTTATTACTTGCACTCTAACCTTTAGTTTTTTTATAGTGACTTTATGCTGTTACAATCACCTACGGATACTTTCTTCTTCCCTACATAGTTCTCTTTTTTTTTTATAGACAATGTTAGTGGGGGTGAGAGAAATGTTAGTTTCCACGGGTTGAACCCGGGACCTCCTTCTTGCACTCTTTTGGTGCACTTCCTTCGGTATCCCTTAGCTCACCAACTGAGCTACCTAGTATCGATTTTTTTTACAGGTACAGAAACATTCACCAGAGAACACAACATTGCATTCATATACATTGATATGATATGAATTTTAGAATTAACTATTTAACATGCTGGTGGGACAATTATAGGTAGAAATGCCAATTCCTTCCATTTTAAATCATAATCATAACATATGTTGACTAAACTTGTGAATTAAGCTGCGTGAAAATAGGCAATCAGTATTCAATAGGTTTAAATGTGATGCTACTATGATGAATTGCATTGCTTCCTTCATACGATTAGTAAATGTGCTGGCCCATGATTTTCGGCCTAATAACCATAGTTATCAAAATCGCGATTTTAATCGCAAAATCGCACGATTTTACGATTCTACTGACCCCCAACGATTCGATTTTGATGCAGAATCGAAAAAGCAGCTAAATCGTGCGAGTTTTGGTGGAATCGTACGATTCTACGATTTAGATGCGATTTCACGATGAAAATCGCACAGAAATGGTGATTTGGGGAAACGCAGAAAACGGGTCGGGTTTGCGACCCGGTTTGCGTTTTTACGCAAATCTACGATGCCAACCCTAATTTTCTCACTTCTCTCTCGTTCGTCTCTCTCTCTCTCTCTCTCTCTCTCTCTCTCTCTCTCTCTCGTTCGTCTCTCTCACTTCTCCCTCACAGTTCGTCTCTCTCCACTTCGCAAGCTCTGCTTCTGCTTCTATGCGTTGCTCTCCAGTTCGTCTCTCTCGCTTCTATGCGTCTTGCTTCTGCTGCTGTTCAAGTTCAACGATTCGATTCGCAAGCTCTCTGCTTCTGCTGCTGTGGAAGATTACAAAAGAGTAAGACTGAAAGGAGAAAACGCTCTCTAGATATTGAAGATATCAATGATGATGATTGGATCACGGGTCAAGATGAGGAAGGTGAGGGTGGTGCGGACTTTGTTGATTTAGATGAAGAATTGATTGGTAATGATGGGAATCATGGGATTGGTAGTAGTAGTGCTACATCCGCTGCACCTGTGGATGAACTTGATGTTGATAATGGAGAGGATGATGGAGATAATGAAGAAGGTTATGGTGAAGGTCATAATGGAGATGATTATGTGGGAGATGATTATGAGGGGACTGATTATGGGGCATATGATGCCATTAATGATGATATTAATGAAGATGAAGAAGAAGATATTATGGGTTCTATGCCTAATATCATTTTGAATGATTTGATTTAGGCTTTATGATGGTTGTTGGTTTATGTCTAAGACTTTGAATGATTTGATTTTTAGGTTTTATGATGGTTGTTGGTTTATGTCTAAGACTTTTGAGTAATATCTGCATTTTAGTAAAATCTTACGATTTTACTTGCGATTTTACGAGTTACGATTTTGTTTAACCCCTTCCGATTCTAGTTTTTGATACTTTTTTTGGGTAGAATCTTACGATTCTATTTGCGATTTTACGATTTCCGATTTTGCTACCCTGCTTACGATCTTGCGTAGAACCTCGATTTTGATAACTATGCTAATAACTCGTATTGTCTAGCAGCTGTTACTCAGTATTCAATAGGCCAGCAAACATTAATCGTATATTGGCTGGTTCTACGTTTTTTCCTCCCTGAATTCATGTTTTCTTTTTCAGTTTTTGCGTTATGTTTCATTGGTAACGATTTATTTCCTTTTTTAATTCGATTAGTTTTTAATGTTTGCTTAACTGGTATGTCTCTAATGATACCAACTATGTATAAATGTATTAAACTCTAATTAATTGCTGATTGAAATAATTAACTTTTTTCCCTACGTGGCTGTCATTTGGACCTGACATGATGACGTGGTATTACGTCATCCATGACGTATTTTTTCTGATCGGGTGACATGGACAGCTGAGGTGGATGATTCATGGTTTATATATATTAAGATTAAGATTATATATCCAACAACACCCTTATTTTAAAAAAAAAATACAACACTCTTATTTTTAAAATGACAACAACACTCTTATTCATTATCAATCATTAGATCAAATTAGTTTAATAAAAAAGGGATCTAATGACTAAAATTAATTTAGTAAAAAAAAAAACTAAGGAAAATGCTTAGTATTGTAAGTCATGGCCCTTAAAAATGGTCTAAAGGTGGAAATTTACTATTTTTAGTAAGTGGATAGCTAGCCCATCAACTAATAATCTCAACTACTAGTAATACATTAACCTTGGAGCAATATTAGCTCGAAGTTGCAAATATTAGGTCAATTTCTTATGGATTCTAGGTTTGACCTCCCCAAATTGTTGGTCAAGATAATTTATGTAGTCGGGCTCGTGCAGTTCTAGAACCCATTGATGATAGCTATCAAATCATAAGTAGTACTATCGCGGTGCGAAATTAATTTGCAAAAAACATAACACCTCCATACGCCACGTGCATACTACAAGCAAGTAGCTAGTGCCATGTAATGTAGACAATAGACATGTAAAGATTGTCTCACTCACTCGTCTAGTGGTCAACTGTTGTGTTATGAGCCATGTTGTAAAACAAGGGAAGGGAAAACAAGAGCATAAAATAATGATAAATATGACATGAAAAAAAAAAAGAGATAAACACGAAAATAATTTTTGAAGGGTAATAAGTGAGGTAATTGTAATTATGTTACTGCTCACGTTAAAATGCTCCCTTAAGGTTATTGCGTGTATTATACTACCTGCGGTGAAAGTAACTGTTGGGGAATGGCAAATAATACATGCAAAAACATGTCATGAAGAAGCATTTCAACAATATAAGCAAAACTTTATACGTGGAAGAAACGAGGATTCACACCCCCTTACACCTGCTTACCTTTACACCTATTCATAATTCAATATATATTATGTATTTTTGGACGAATAATAAATCTAGCGCCATACCTTATTCCCCACATGTTACAAAGAATATTACAAGCAAGCAAGCAAGCATCTATCCTTTGCCAACCAAACTTAAAGGCCTATATAATATGAGATCTATCGTGGGTATCCTTTGGCCACAACAGGGATCCTCACTTTATGTCCTCTGCTTCCTTTCATTAAAACCTCTCCAAAACTATAGCTTCCTGTAATTGACCGAGCTGTGAGTGTCACAGAAAACTGGCGCGACGCGCCTGCTCTGATGGTCATTGCTGGAGGGTTGACTTCAATGGCAACTGCTGGTTCCATTCTGGCTGTGATCACATAGGTTTCTTCCTCGGCAACGTTGGTGACAGTTCGGTGGACAATTTGTGTTCCCACTAGATGGGAAATTGTGACGGATGGGATGTTTAAATTTGATGGTTTGCCCATAGTAGTGTTACATGGCACATGAGTATAGTTCCTTATCTCATGAACATCAATGCCAGGTGTTGTGCACAAGAAGCCTAGATAATCCTCATATCCTGCAACAAATTTAATAAGCAAATTAGCTACATTGATATATTGAAACACATTTACAAAAGACAGGGACTAAGTTGATACATTGTAAATGTCAGAGACTTAATTGAACTTTTTTAAAATTTCAAGGACCATAATTTGTTGGTGTGTGAGGTTTTCCTCAACAGAGAAATGATACCTGCATCAAAGATGAGGCCAGGGTCCAAGGCAGCTGTTGGATTAACATGTCCACTCCCATAATCAAAAGGGGTAGCTTTGACAAACTTAATAGCTTCTGTTTCAGAAGTTTGCTGAGCTAGTAGAGGATTCCCCGCTCTGTCTAGAGTTGTTGATGTTGTCATCAAGGCTGATTTAATGGCGGCAGGGCTCCAATGTGGATGCTTCTGCTTTATAAGAGCAGCAATTCCGGCTATATGTGGTGCAGACATGCTAGTTCCAGATATCATTGCAAATCCCTCACCTGTACAAGCAAAACAATTGCTTCAAATAAACCAATTATGTTTAAAGCATTAATGCAACATATCATCCAACCAACCACTTGCTCCATGACAAATTTGAATAATCAAAGGAAGTTCTCTTCTCACATAACTACAAAGAAGACAGAACTTAGTCAAGCCATTACTTACCAACATAATTTGGCTCGTCAGTTCCATTTGGACACCAAGCAGCCCAAATCAATGAACCAGGAGCTAATATATCTGGTTTTAGAAGATCTGCCTCTTGGAAGCTGTAGTCCTTTATATTTGGCCCTCTAGCAGAGAACAATGCCACCTCTGGCGCAGACTTGTGTAGAATGGGCGTCAAGCCATCGCCTATTTTACCTGTACCTTTGAAAGTCTTCACCCGTCCAGTCCAGTCTCTTGGTGTAGACACGTTATAATAGTCTATAAGTTCCTGTATGATCAATAATGCATGAGCATAATTTAACTAACATAACAGAAACAAATGCTATTGATGAAAAAGTAGAACAGGAGAGACAACAACGATGGTAGCTGAGATAAGTAGTGGATAGTGGAAAAAATTATGGGCTAAGAGAAAACAGATTTAGCTATTTTGATATTCAATCTACCTTTACATAAATATACCGGAAAAGATGAATCTGAGTACCTTTGAATTGCTGACATCTGTGATAAGAATCCCAGGAAGGCCACTAGGGACAGGGTCGAATTTTGCTCCAGGGGAAACATTTTCAACACACAGAACAAATCCAGCTGCACCAAGGGCCTTTGCTGTTTCTGAGACTTTCTTGACTGATGCAGTACCAACAACAAAGTTGAAAGAATATCCACAGAGAAGAATATTGCCCTCTATCAAGTTCTTGTTTAAAACCTCTGGTTTCTGGCAATCTGTGGGGCTGTACCTACTAACTGAAGAATCTAGTAGAACATCGTTTGCAGCAACCAATGTGTATGATTGGTTTAAATGTGTAGAAGCTGTACAGGCCATTATGCATAATTTAGGAATATAGAATGGTTAGAGTATATACAATGAGAGCTATCAAACAATAAATGAATAGTGGACACTGGACAGCCATAAATATACTTTGCCACATAAGCATGAATTTACAGAACACTGAAGTCAAGTGGCCTTAATGCCCGAGGAAGAACTTATTCAAGTTACAACCAAAATAACATTCATAATCATAACTAAACCACCTAAATATAACAAAGCAAAACCTAATTGGTGAAGCTCAAGAGTCAAGAGGTTCAATTTGTATCATGACTGGGGATGAGTTACCTATATTTATTCATATTCAGATTTTTTTTGATAATATTCAGATCTTCGAATATACATTTTAATGCGGAAAAAAAAAGATTTTAATTCAATTAAAACAAAATTATTTTAAAACAATTAAAACAAAAATTTGGTCCCCCACCGTGAACCCCTCTCCCCCCCACCGTGAACCCCTCCCCCCTCACCCAAACACCACCCAACCACCACCCAACTACCACCGACCACCACCCACCGTGAACCCCTCCCCTCTCCCAAACCCAGATCTGGAAACGCTAGAAGACCCAGAAGATCAAATCGCAAACCAGATCCAAATCGCAAACCAGAAGACCAAATCGCAAACCAGATCCAAATCGCAAACCAGAAGCAGCGAAGACGGCGAACTAGAAGCAGCGAAGTTGGCGAACCAGAAGCAGCGAAGACGGCGAACCAGAAGCAGCGAAGACGCGAACAGAAGCAGCGAAGACGCGAACAGAAGCAACGAAGACGCGAACAGAAGCAGAAGGAAGCGACGGCGCACAGAAGCAGAGGACGCGAACAGAAGCAGCGACGGGGAGATCCAGCGACGGGGAGATCAAAAACGAATAAAAGGGAGAGAAACACAGATCCAGTGATGGTGAGGAGGATCAGAGAGGGGGGAGGATGGGTGAGGGGGGAGGGGTTCACGGTGGGGGGGGGAGATGGGTTCACGGTGGGGGACCAAATTTTTGATTTAATTGTTTTAAAATAATTTTGTTTTAATTGAATTAATTGTTTTAATGTTTTAATTGAATTAAATAATAACGTGAGGGACCAAAATGAAACGAAATGAAAGATAAAGGACCAAAACGGATCAAAAAAAAGATAAAAGACCAAAGTGAAACGAAAATGAAAGATAAAGGACCAAAACGGACCAAAAAAAAGATAAAGGACCAAAGTGAAATCTGGAGCAAAGATAAAGGACCAAAAGTGCTATTTAGCCAAAATTTTAAGATATGAGAATGATGTTAACTGTTCTTTTAGGACAATAAACCATGAGGAAGAAAAATACACCCTTCATTTCATATAATGTAATATAATAATGTGCTGACAGCTTTTTAAACCACTATATATAAGCAAGTGCTTAATATTCTCAGACAGTCAATGAATTTGGCAAATCATGAACAATAACGTTTTATATCCTTAGCTTTTTCTCTCTTCCTTCTACAGAAAACTAGCACATATTGTACATATTGATCCTCAATCTCCAGAAGATATATGGATAACCAGTCTGATACTAAGCTATGCCAGTACAATTTACATTGGTTATATGTTATTTACTATCTTCAGGTTGAAATGAAAATTAATTTCTAAACCATGTAACAGAACATGTTGTTACATCGTCACACATATTTATTATATGTTGAGACTTTTCTCACTAAAATGCATCAAACCACCATAGGTGAATGCTAGTCAGCAATTCACATATTTGATTTGTATCTAACAACCCAAACTTCATCATTGAAGGAATGCCAATACCCAACCTATTTCATTATGTATTCCAGAGTCCTACACCCACTCCTACTTCACACAACTTATGCCAGTAATTGCATTTGTCGAACTAATATGGAAGCTAGTAATTGCATTTTCATTATGTTACTCACAAGAAAAAATCGTGATAATTTTTCTTCTTTTTGTTTTGTTTTGTTTTGTTTTGTAGTGGTACATAAGGAAATAAAGTTGAAGTAATCAAGTAAACGAAGCAGTAAGAGAAAGAAGGTGTTATTGTTAATGTTTTATTTCTTTCCCTAATTTGGAGGAGGAATCTAGGACAGTAGTTCCATGTTCTCTTAAACTACAACGAAAATTTCCACCAAAACCTTCCACATTATATCACCAAATGCCAGTCTAATAAAAAGAATAACATATATTAAGAAATATAGTAGGAAGTTGGAAAACTCACGTGATAACCCAATTCCAGCTAAGATTTTTCCATTTCCAAGCATCAAATGGTTTTTATATCTACGATCATCAATTGCAGCTGCTACAGATGCTATCCATGGACTATATGAAACCATTGTCTTAGGGAAAGGACCACCATTTCCAGCAGCCTGTGCCACAAATACGCCAGCTTTCACGGCGCCAAGAAGTGTAGCATCAAAAGGGTTCAAAAAAGTAGATTTGGTGGCTGCTGGAGGACTGTTGGGTCCAACTGAAAGGCTGAGTATATCCACTCCATCATATACAGCCTGTTGACTCTCAAATTCCAAAAATTAGAAATTTTTGTGATGGAATACCAGTAGTTAAAAAAAATGTTATTGTACAATTTATTATTGAGATAAATTGTTGAATTTTAGATTGATTGTTGAGATTTACAGCCAAAAAAATACAACTGCTTCAATAACATCCATTCACAAAGATCTAGTATTCTAGCGTGAACATATAGCCTAGGTAAGAAAGCAAGTAATTTGTGTGTGTTGTGTGGGGCTGAGGTCTATTTAATGTACACTTTAAGTCATTGTATAAAAACTATAAATAAATCATATGCTTGTATACCTGATCAATTGCAGCAACTACATCTGCAACAAACCCTCCAAACAGTCTATAGAGAGCCTTGTAGACGGCAATCCTGAATATAAAAACACCAAATGTTTAATGCAACAGAAAGGACTGTAGTTCCCATTTTTAATCAATTAAGAGTATCATTCCTCACCTGGCACGAGGAGCCATCCCACTTGCTCTCCCAAATTCATGGCCATGCATCCTTACAGGGATTCCATTATTTCCAGCTGCAATTGAAGCTGTATGACTGCCGGAGGAAGATGCAAGAAAAAAAGAGGGATTTTAAAAAAATACTCCGTATTACCAAGTTGGAAAATATTGCTATAAGCATGACTTCATGGGTGCTTGAAGCAGAAAATGACGCATTATGATCTCGCTTGAATCTTATAGGCAAGGGGATATGTGGAGAATTCCAATGGAAGAAGTTAATAAGTAAAGAAAGGTAATAGGGCCTAACCTTCCATGTCCATCTCCATCTAGAGGAGACGCAAAATCAATTGAAGGGTTGAATGCCCCAGCAGCAATTGCAGCATGGGCAAAGTGTTGTGCTCCAATAATTTTCCCATTGCAGTAACTTCGTTTAGTATCTGGATCAGCTTCACATTTTCCTCTATACTTTGCAACTGGCCCATATGGTTCAGTATTATGCGTCGCAAAGCTAGGGTGGTGAGGATAGATCCCTGAGTCCACAAATCCAATCACAATGTCTTCTCCAGCTCGATCGAAGCCACCTCCTGTTGGCCATACCCCCGTTGGAAGCCCTAAAAATTGTGGGGTATGTGTGGTAAGTTTCCTCACTTTCCAGTCTCTCTCAACCGATTTCACTCCAGGAGCACGTCTTAGAGTTTCTGCCTACTAATATAAGGGGGTAGCATAAGGAAATTAGAGTGAAGAAACGAATTCAAAATATATTATTGGTAATGAATAATTATAGAATAATAAAAAGATAACAGTAGACTTCACCTGTTCTGGGGAAGTATGAACGGCAAACCCATTTATAAGATGTCGATAGCTATAGAGTTTCTTGTATGTCCCTTGCTCAAACAGCATACCCAGAAGCATATCATGCTTCTTTTCAAGATGACGAGCATAAGAAGTGACCAACTCACTGGAAGAATTTTAAAATAGCATAAAAGGTAAGGTAAGGTACAACATTCTTGTTTCATCACAGTATAAGGAGAAAATATAAGTTGAAAAAAGACGCATCTATTTGATGTAAGCAAAAAGAACTTTTCAAACCAAACTGAGGTGGTGGTTATTTCACAATATTCCTCAGAAAGAGTTAAGAAATATTACCATACCACATGTAAATGAATTTTTCACAAGTCACCCTATACAAGAAATATAATTATCTTTACATCTCAAACAAGTTTATCAGATTGTTCCTTGACTAGAGTGTCAAAATTCAGTTCAGCATAAATTAAATTAGACTCTTAAAAGATCTATTCACATAAGCAGTTCCAATCCATATTGCTCCTCACTGGAGGAAGAAATTAATGAAAGGAACATCTCTAAGAAGTAATATAATAAGGAACACATGATGCAAGTAAGTACCTAGTGGTATCGATCTTTTCATCAGATTCCACAGCAGTAGCTTCAAACTCATCAATACCTCCAGTATAACTTATAATAGGTTCACCTTCAACAGTTACTATGTAAATCTCAGCATTCCCAAAAACCAGAAACGAAGACAGAACAATCAACACACTCCCAAACTCCAATAATCTCATCTTCACCAATCGATTGCCAACTCCAATAATTTACAAGATCTGTTCCATGGTCCAATCAAAGTTACTCAAAAATAATAAATAACAAAGCACAACTTGGTTCACTTCAGTTCCTCCACATCTAAAACTGAAACAAACTTTACCAATGTCCACTCACTCCGATCCAAGTAGCTAGCTGTTGCTCACTACATCTACTAGAAGCAGAAAAAACGGGAAGCTGCAAAAACTACAAAGCAATAGTAACATAAGCAGAAAGGAGCAATTGAGATGAAGGAAAGTAGAACGATAGTATCAAAGAGAAAAAAGGAAATGGTATTCACTCACATTGCGGTGATCAGAGATCTAACGGTCAGCGTTGAACCTGAAAGCCATGGAAGTAGAAAATGGTAGCGAGTGAGAGAGTGTGTGTGTGTGTGTTAGGGTTTTGTTTGTTTGTTTGATTGAGTTTTTCAGGAGAGGGGAAGGGAGTGAAGTGAAGTGAAGTGAAGTGAGAGAGTATGGTGAAGGTTGATCTTGAATCTTGATGCAGTGCAGAGAAGTAATATTATTATTAATTAGCATTCATTATTATTGTTGAAATCATTTTGTTTGAGCTGTTCAGAATTTAGTAGTAATTATTAAGTGGAATTGTTTTTACTTTTTCATTTTTAACTTTTTGGGAAAATTTTGTGAGGTCTGGATTCTCGTTTCTTCGCAAATTTTTTAGTAATTAAAAGGTGGGAAGGGGGACATTCGCGCGCAGGCTGTCGGAGACGGTTTTACGTTAAAAAGACGACAACACCCTTTCGGTTTGGTGCAGCTTACGCGTCTCCGAAATCACAGGGACGGAGAAAAGGGTACATATATTCTCATCATTGCTATTTTTATATTGTTTTTTGATAGAAAAATTTTTTAAGGTGAAAAGATGTACTCAATCCAAGGGAGATAAATTTTTTGAGTTTTTTTAAGAAATTACATTTACTTCGCCTCCAAATAAATTAGGATTGTTATTATATCTTTGGAGAAGGGTTCTGATACTCCAAAATAGGTCATGTACCCGTATCAGATACGTATTTGATATCGATACGTGTTGGATACATTCGGATACGTATTTTAGGAGTATCCTAGAATTTATATTTAATTTTAAATCAAAAAAGAACAGATACTTATCGGATACGTATCCTGTGAGTATCCTGAAATTTATATTTATATTTATTTGATATTTTTTGTATTACTATTTGTCTTTGAATTAGAATATATAGTCGTACTTTGAATTCTAATGCAATGTTTTTTATTTTAGGTATTATAGTAGTGCGTGACTTATTTTAGGAAGAATATATTTTAAAACGGATGGGGAAAGACATTTAACTATGCTTACTTAATTTGATCACAAATATCTTTTTTGTAAATGTGATTATATCTATGGAATCTATTGAATATTATGAGCAATTGTCAATTAGTAAAATGAAGTATCTTTAGTTATGATTTATATTTTTAAATTTTAATAGTTTTTTATTGAAGTCTCCCTGCCGTATCGTATCTTGATTTTCAAAAAAATTCTGTATCCACGTATCGTCTCGTATCGTATCCCGTATCATATCTCGTATCCGGGCTTCATAGGTTTTAGAGGAACCGAATGAAAGACGTGTTTTTATCAAAATAATAGAATATTTTAAGAATAAGTAAATGGTCAAAAGTGTAGTTTAGTGAAAAATTAGTCCTTAAGGAGTGTTTGTTTCAAGGCCATGATTAAAATTTTTGAGAATTCATGAATTATGAATGAGTATTCTCATGTTTGTTATAATTTGTCAAAAAAAAATGTTTGTTACAAGTTTGAAAAAAGTTTGAAAAATATTATTTATGGTATAAAGATTTCTAGGAGTAAAAATAACTTCTTATAGCACTCATCATTCCCATGAAAGTATTCCAATGGAAAAGCTTGGGAATAAAGACTCTCATGAGGATGAAGTGAAAATTTAAATATAAAAACTATTTTAATTTCTATAACTATCTTATTTCTACTACCAAACACTTTTTTAAAAATACATCTTTATAATCATCGCTATCATTATATTCATAAGCAGGGCCGGCTATGGGCCCGTGCGAGATTTGGTGCTCTAACCTCTATGAAAGGTTAAAGCCCTAGATCAATCTATTGGTGGAGAGTGTTACTGTAAGGATTTTGAGGTTCAGTACTTAATGTTTATTTCATTTTTATGGTTTTAATTTTTTCTATATCAATTTCATCTCTAATTGTTGCTGCAAATTCGGTTTGTGTTTTGCTTAATTACTCAAACTCCGTGTTTTGCTTATGTGATTCGTTTCATGATTTAGTTTTGCTTAATCACTTAATCATGATTCTGTTTTACAATTTTCGTTATTTGAACTATCTTATCGCTTGTTTAATTTAGTTTTGATAGAAATTGACAGAGTCTATGACGCTTGTTTGTAGGATTGATAGAATTCAGTTAAGACGTTAATTGTGTTTTGTGACGCTTGTTCACCATCACGATTGACCGAACACGTTGTTTTGACGCTTGCTTTGAAACAGTGTGAATTCGTATAAACTAATTGACGTTTGCTTGATTAGTTTATTATCAATCAAGAATTATCAAGCCTTGTACGAATCTTTATTTTAGAACCGATGATAAATCCAAAATATGCACCTGAAACCAATGGATTGATTGTCTCGCTAAATTGTTAAATCCTCTTAAACAAAACTTGTTTCTTCAAAACCCCTCTTTTTATTGTTTATTTTGGTTCTTGATTTTGGTAATAATTATTTTGATCAGCCCCAGCTCATTGCCATTTTTTAGGGCCCAAAAAAATTTGACATTCTACTTCTTTTTTCAAGAAAAGATATGTGGGTCAGGCGACAGGAACACATTATGTCCTGGGTCAACGTTCCTCTTTAAAATTTGAATCAAATAGCCTCTCAAACTTTTTTATAATAAACATTTTCCATCCAACTGGTTTAGCTTCTCGATGTGAGACTATTATTAAAACCAACAAAACAAACTATGTTCAACATCTTGCCTTCGTTTTACCACTTCACATGAACAATGTCGATCTTGGTGCCTCTGTTATGGATGACATGGTCGTAATACACCCTGCTATGAATTTGTTTATTAAGTTGAATATAAAATTATGTTTATTTTAAAAAAGTTAAAAAAAAGTGAACCTGCGTTTATCTTAAACAGATCATAGGCATAGTGATAAATGCTGCACAAGCACAGTTTAGCAAACTAAAAAACAAAGAATTCAAATATTTCATTTTCATCAAAAGTGTCATCAAAGAAATGTTTGTGGGGGATTCCCAAAATAATAGATATTCAATAACAGTAAAGTTAAAGAGAAACATAATGTTTCATGTTCTAAAGGTTGCTCTTTGGTGGCTTCCACTGTGTTCTTTCATGAAATTTGTAGTGAAGAGATGCACTCATTCATGGATGAGTGTGACAATTGTCAATGAGTTGTGACTCAAAATAGGGAGACACTTCTCTTCACCAAATGGTATGAGTTGGTCTATATAGAACAACTTTACAGGTGGAAAATATACATAGATTAGTTATACTAGTTTGTATGACCCGTGCGTTGCACGGGTATACATATCATTTGAACTTATTTTTTAATATTTTTGTAAACGAAATAAAAATATTGAATTTAATTTGAAAAATACTCTGTATAGTTATGTAATAGACTAATAGTTAGGGGCGGGAGCATGGTCACTCGCTTCCGGTCCCCATCCCCAAATTGATCGTAGAGGGAAAATACATTTATTTTCCACCTCAATTAATGAATGTCACGTCATTTAATAAATTTAAGACGTCACATCAGTAGTTAACTGTCAGCGTGACGTTCATTAGAAAAAACTAACGGCAGAGACTAAAATAAAACGAAAATAAAAAATAAATGACCAAAACGTACCAAAAATAAATAAAGAACCAAAATAAAACTTAGAGCAAAGATAAAAAACTAAAAGTGATATTTAACCTAAAAAAACATTAATAATAAAGTCCCAACCCAAAAAATAGTCCCAATCAAAACCCCATGGCCTAAATAAAAATTATATTTGGGATTTAAAGTTTTGGCACTACTATAATTATGACTCTGATTACGTTCATGACAATGCAAATTAAACAATGAGGACTGTAATCATTATTGTGCGATCCATCATATATATTTGACTTTAGTCCATTTGAACGATTTGTGAAAAATTATTATAATCTTATAGAGTCAAAAAGGAGAGGTAATTTGGTGAGTAGACTGAGAAACTTTCTGTCAATTACTCAATGTTGATAGTGGATAGTTGATGCCAGCATGTTACTTTGAATATTATTTTATTTGAGCAATGCAGAGAATACGCAATATCTATCTGCGATGAAGCTTGGATACGGGATATATAACACGATATCTATATATGGCGATACAAGAAAATATTAAAATATCTATATACGGTCTAGATATTTTAATAAAAAATTAAATTAAATATTTTTTTGACAAGCTTAAAATTCAAATATTAAAAATAACAACATAATATATAAGCATAACTAAATATAAAAGTAAAGAGATTCACGCTTAGGGCCGAGCACTAGGGCGGGTTCGGGCGGGTGTAACTGACTCACGCCAGTTAAGCCTAAATCTATCTAAAATCATGGCTATAAGTGGAGGTTTACCCAACCTTTATAAGCTCTCACACCGGGCTTGGTCCACTCGATGTGGGACTCATTACATAGCACCCTCCTTCAAGGCCAACGTCCTTGATGGCCCACGGCACTTCACTCGATGGCACTTCACTCGACGGGTTACGCCGCCGGTCAGAACCCTCCATCGGTCAGAACCCTCCGTGTCCGAGAGCCGTCAGTCTCTCAATGAAAGCACCAATGTAACTGACTCACGCCAGTTAAGCCTAACTCTACCTAAAACCATGGCTATAAGTGGAGGTTTACCCAACCTTTATAAGCTCTCACACCGAGCTTGGTCCACCCAATGTGGGACTCATTACAGCGGGATCGGGCCCAAATGGGCAAAACCGACCAAAACCGATCAAAACCGATAAACACAAAATGAGGCTCGTGTGCCGCCCAAAGCTGGGTTCGGTTTTGACCTGGGTTCGGGTAAGAATGGGTGCGGGTTATACGGGTGGGTTCATGCGGGTCAGATCTGAACATCTCACCAAAAAAACTCAACAAAGGAGATGAAGTAGATGGATCGGGTTCGCCGTTTTCTTCCTCGCAGATCTGAACATCTCTCTGCGTTTTGTGTTTGAGATAGATGAGAGATTTAGAGAGATGGATGACGGAAGAGGGAAGATGAACGAGAGAGATGGCTCTGCGATTTGGGAACAAATCTTTGCGTTTTGTGTTTGACCGTTTTGTGTTTGTAAATCTCTGCGTTTTGGGTTTGTGTTGCCTCTGTGATTTGCGAACGAGAGAGGCGAGAGAAGGCAGATGAACGAAGTAGATGGCTCTGTGATTTGGGAACAAAGTAGATCAGGCGGGTTCGGGTAGTGCGGTCGTTGTTGAGCTGGACCTGCACCCGACCGACTACAACTGCGAAGAGCCGCGCGCGCTCACTGTGTCAACCCGTGACCCGAGCGAACCCGTCCGCGTAGAGAAATGGAACAACGGGTATTGCGGGTTCGGGCGGGTGCGACTCTGATGCTCACCCCTATTCACGCCCTGCAAAAATTATCTACGGTGGAGGATAATTACCCACAAATGGATATGGGAGTTTAGATACGGGCACTATGATTTATTCATTAAACATTAAATCTAACAACAAATATTTTTGATGTTTTCATATATAAAAATGTAATTATTTTTTTTACTAAAGTGCATTTTTATACATAATAATTGTTTGTTGATGATGGTTTTCTGCACTGCACATGTTGGGAGACCCACCAGCCTTATCTTTAAGTTTATGCACCACATGTGATCTTAGATGCTCTTATCGAAGGCAGAAAATGAAACTGGATGATTCCAAAACCACATATCAAAATAATTCATACGTGAGCTCGTGATATGTCATGGGAAAAAAGGTGAATCAAAAACACAACAATGGTGTATTTTTCTGTAATGAAATGGAACTTGGATGAGTCCACAATACTACAAGTTGACTAAGATCCTGTCAGAAGAACAGTAATCATGTCTGATATTATTTTGGAATTCCAAATTTTACATTCACTTCAGTGTTACTTACACCCTTCTTTGTCTTTTATCCCTGCCCACATGATGTCCCAACAATTTTTTTTATCATGGTTGGCAATTCACACAATGTCCCAAAATCAGAATCAAAACAAATTGGGAAAAAGGATCAATTTTTTTTAAAGTCAATGGACAAAAAAGTCAAAAAAGGATCAAACTGACACGAAAGTAAAAGATAAATGACCAAATTGAAAAAAAAATATAAATAAAGAACCAAACTGAAACTCTAGTGAAAGAAAAATGTCCAAAACTCCTATTTAGCCTTAAATAGAGCAAAAGGGCCTAAAAGAATTGAAAAAGTTAAACTTTCTAAGATGTCGGTTGGTCTGGTAAGAAAACTATTATTATTAAGGGTATGTTTGGGAGGGGAAGGGAGGGGAGAGCATATTTTTCAATTCTAAATTGAGGATGCTATAAAATGTCTCTAAACATAAATCAAATGTGATTAAAAATATTATATTGATATCTATCAACTTGTTCTTTTAATTTTTTTAAAATCTCAAGTACATATTAAAATATAGACAAATCTATTCCAAACCCTCCCCTCCTTTCCTCTCGCAAAACCCCCTCCCAAACATACCCTAATAATTAGAATTCAAAGGACTATAATTTATCTAGTGAGGGATTGAATGCCTATAGAGGGAGAAATACACTCATATCTTTAGCTATTTGATTCGATCTTTCTCTCCAATTATTTTCTTTCTCATCATATCTAATTTTCTCCCTCATCTTTTTCCCTTCTAAATAAGCCTAAAATCAATAAAGGCACTCAATCCAAATCCGATAATTCTATAGGAACGAACAAAGTTATTTTTTGAAAAAGACTTAAATAATGTAACTTTTCCTGATAATGAGATCTAACTTAAGTGTTTTACAAAAATATTGGGCAGAAAAAAAATCTGAACAGAATATGCTAGAGATCGTGGATAATATATTGATGATAATCTGATTTCATAGTGGTCACATCTAAAGTTTAGAAGTATAAACTACGGAAAAATAGGAAAATGTAACCGTAGATATCTTTGATTTCTTTTATTTTATTTTTTTGTTTTTGTTTTTTATGGCTTTTGGTATCTGCCCCCCCCCCCCCCCAAATGATTTTGTTTCATGTTTCTTTTTCCTTTTGTTAATAAGATATCGATGACTCTTTGTCACCTAGCTTAGAAAAAATAACCGAAATTCTACTACCAACAACGGTTGGTCTGAGTGCTAACTGAGTTCAGATCCCACCAATGTCTCGAGTTCGAATATTGAGTGTGACGAAAATTCTATTGGGACAAGAGAACCACACTAACCCACAAAGATTAGTCACCAGCGCAGATTAGTCATCGAAAAAACGGTAGGTATTGCACACCAATAACACGATAACAAAAACAAGAATTTACAATTCTACTTCATCCATATCATATGATCGACGTTTAAAGTTGTGACACGACGGCAAAGAAATGTAATTAATAGTTCAAAATCCATGAAAATTGTTATGGCAATAAGTAAAAGGCCTCAGCAATATTTACACCCCCCTGCAGGGCCCAATAACAAACCGGCCCATAGCCAGAAAATCTAGCCCAATCGACCAACGACTCAGATAACTCGGCGAGATCTGACGGCTCAAGATCGTCAGAACATACATCACACAAACTCTATAAATACCACCTTCAATACTCATAAATGTAAGTAATTTTTCTCCAACCACCACATATTTACTCAACCACTGACTTGAGCTTCGGAGTGTTATTGCAGGTACAACACCGCCACGTCAAGATCGAACAAAGACCACAATCTCAAGATCGAACAAAGACAGCCATCTCAAGATCGAACAAAGACCACTATCCCAAAATCGAACAAGGCCGTCACTTTGAGATCACCACATTATCAAGGATAAAACACCTACTAACTACTTCGATCTTATCATAAAGCTCGTAAGTACAATACTGAATAAAAATTATTTTATATTTTCTTAATATGTCTCTTATTACCCTCCATCTCTTTAACAATTAAGTAATGAAAAATAAACTACTTTGATACTTCAAGGGTATAACAGGAAGAAAAAAATATTAATATATATCAGTATTATAAAAACGAAAATCAAAGTAAGACAATTTATTTAGCAAAAATATCAAACAAAAGAGGACGAAGGATCAGAAAAACTATGTGCAATATTGGAAACTGCAATAAGAAAACAGAAATGCTATTCAGCCCAATAAATGGCCCAATTAATGGACCAAAATACGGTTACGGATACGGAGGGCCCGCGTATACTGGTTTTAGAATTAATTTATTTATTTCAATAAAATTGTTAAAAGTTTAAAAAACAAAATAAACTCTCGCGCTCTTGTTCCCCAATTCTCGCTCTCTTTACCAATTTCAGAACTCAATTTCAGAACTACTACACTCTCTCAGCGCTCCTTCTTCCCCAATTTCAACCACACCTAAACCCCTAATCGTTTCACCCAATCACTCTGCAACTACTCTTTTTCCCTCTTGCCCTTAATCGTTTTTCTGCAACTACTCTTCGTCTTGCGTTCCCTCCTCAATCTGCACCCTTAATCGTTTCACCCAGTCATCGCTGCTAAGCAATTCTTGCTCCAGAGAAAGAAAGCGCACTCCAGAGAATCAATCATTGCGCTCCCTTTGCGCTGTGTAAACCACCGCGTCGTCAACACGAAAGATCGGCGTCTGTCTTACTTGAAAGTTTGCGCACCGGCCGCTGGCGTCCACTTCTGTAGTGTCCTGTCGCAACCACTGCGCCGTCTTGCACGTAGTCGTCTCCATTTTCGTTATAAGGTTCGCCTACTCTTCCTTTCCACCTCAACATCACTATATCTTTCTTTATTTGGTTCGGCTTTTAGAAAGGATTTTGTGTTGTTAGGATTTTTTGTTTGTGTCCATAGAAGTTTCCGTAAACAAGGAAAAATTGATGTTGGGTATGAAAAGGAATTTTTCATGGGTTATTAAAACCCTAATCGCAAATTGTTACTGCAACAATCAGCTCTGTTATTGTTTCTTTTGTTCTGTTTTTGTTTCTGGACCTTAACTAAACATATATACATGGTGATACTGATGGTGTTATGCATTTTGGGTTGTGTGTGCATCCTACTTTGATGCTTTGCTTTTTCATTCAAATAGTTATACCTTTTTTGTGTTTGTTTCTTTGCCGAGAAAGGAAATCATAGTGTTTTGAAATTGTTTCATAGTGTTAAGAAATGGTTTCATTCCAATAGTTTCTTTGCTAATGGTAAGCAGCTTACAAGATTTGACTACAGCTTGTTCAAGTTATCAAGATGAAGTAATGGCAAGGATGATTGAGTCCTCGATCATTTCTACATATAGATATATTTTTCAGCAGAAAATGCTTCCTATGTTTTCTTCTTCCTATTTGGTTACTTGGGTTTTTTGAGTTGAGCTATAACTTCATGAAATCTTTGGAGCTATGATGCACTGGTAATCAATATTTAACACATGAAGCTTTGATGCACTTCATGTATATGTTCTTGATGCACTTGTTTCATATGATAGTATTGTGTTTTTTGAGTTGATGCACTTCATATATGTTCTTGAATTTCCAAGGATGGACAGACTCGTGAGCATGCTCTACTTGCCTTCACCCTTGGGGACAAGCAAATGATCTGTTGATGTAATAAGATGGATGCCACTACCCCAAAGTACTTGGTGTGGATAAATATGTGCAAGTATACACAGTCACACAAGTAATACAATGATAAGAAAGGTCGAACCCACAGGGATTGATTAAACTCTTGTATGCTTAGAGAGATATAAATATGTGCTACTACACTACTCACAAAATTTGGGGTTTTTAGTTTAAGTAAAAACAAAATGCAAGTATTGTAAAATAAGATGAAGCAAATCAGTTGAGAAAGATAGTTGAGATGTCTTTACTAGATAATGCTTCTTTTGAGAGTTTCTATGCTTTTAGAGATGCAGAAGCACTATGATGCAGAAGCATCAAGTGCAGAAGCATCAAGTGCAGTAGCATTGAGTACAGTTGCATAAGTGTGTGCTTGTCAGCTACTTTCTTCAGAGTTTCATTACAAGCTTCCCATGTCTGGACTTGCTAAATAAGTTCACTTCTGCCTTTGAGGTACCCACTGTTTCACCCTAAGGACTATGTTATCCTATGTCTAGGACTTAACATGGTTTTAACAAAGTTTTCTTTATTAACAAGTCAACAAAGCCTTTATTAAAACACTCACCCTTATTAGTCTTGATTTCTAGTTATAAACCATGTCTGTGTATATAACTCTACTTCTTTTAAGCGATCAACCTTAAAATAAGATGGATATAGTATAACACAAGACCCAAAATGCTACAACACTTAAAAGCATAATAACTTACTCAAAAGATCATTATAAGCTTAGAACATATCAACTAAAGGAATTTAGCTCATGTTACTCATTATATAATAGAGAGAATCTGTAAGGAGCATAATAATATGAATCATATATATAAAAGATATCAATAGGGTAGAAGTTACACAGATTGATGTTCCTTTGTATGAATTCTGATTGGTGCAGAAGCACTGATTCCTTTGTCTATCTAAGAAGAAGTGGAGGAAGAGGGTGTCAATTCCTTCCTCACCTTCTTACAACTAACTACTAAATAAAATGCAAGAAATAAACTACTTAAAACTGTATGAAAGCTATATAAATTTGGATAATGAAAGGGATTGTTCTTCAAGTGCGAAGTGGAGCCTATTTATAGCCTTTGAGGTTTCCTTTGCATGAAGGTTTGCGTAGTAACTAAGTCAGCAATGTGGTGCCTAACCATGGTTACTTTCCTTCTCTGAATTTGAGAAGATAAAGTCCAACACTCTTCTTTTAAAAGAGGTCCAATGGTGGAGATCCATGTGTCTTTAGGTGTATAGCCCCTTATGATGATGTTTCATGGTGGACACCTCCATATGCATGTGGGCATGTGTCTCCATGTGCCCAATGACTAAGCATGATGTCACAAAACTTCTGGTGTCATGGTATGAATTGAGGTGCTTCCAAGGTGGGGGGTTATAACCTCACAGCTAGACGGTGCAGAAGCACTATGATGCAGAAGCATCTAGTGCAGAAGCACTAAGTGCAGAAACACTTTATCTTGAATGTGCCTTTAATGTGGAAGCAATGCTGTTCTCCTGGTGCAGAAGCATGAACTGCAGCTGCACTGAGCAAACATATCAAACATACCAATATATATACAAAATGCTTAAATCATTGTGCAATCTTCTATAAAACTTATAATGTTGTTTATTTGACTAAAACTACTATATTTAATACATGTTATACTTGGTTTCAGGCAATTAGTTATGGTTAGATGTATGAATAACTCTATATAAAATAGAGTTATCACACCCCCAAACTTAAACCATTGCTTGTCCTCAAGTAATGACAAAACAAAACTAAGATTTTCATAGATTTTAAGAAGATCAAATCAGCTCATCTCTTTTCAAAAAAAAATTTCTCATTGTATGAACCTCAATTTTCAGAAATTTTTGCTTTGTGTGTCATTGATTTCCTAAATATCCAAGGTTTATCAAAACTCGTTTATGTGTGTGTGTGTGCGTTCCACTGAGATCCAATCAGTTCCCAAAACTAAGTGAGAAGTTTCTCTTTTGCTTTTGAAAAAGTTTAGATCACGTTTGGTCAACAACAAAGATATTTCAAAATATAGATTAGACTAACAATATCTTCAAGACTTGGGGGGTCTTTAAGCACAACTAAGGGCTTGTTGATTATTTCAAAACTGTTGAGTCATTTGCACTTTTCTTTATTTTTGGTGGTTCTTTGGTTTTGGTGCAGAAGCACTGCTTTTCTGTTTCTTTGGTGCAGAAGCACCTTGGCAACACTTTTTCAAGATTGATAGCATCTGTTGCCCTCCTCACTGACCTCCTTATGCATACTTTTTTCTTTGGTTTTTGCTTTTCTTATTTTTATGCTTTTCTTTTTCAAACCAAATGCATTTATTTGGAACAGGTTCAGTTTGATGATTTGGGCAAATATGGCTAGCTTGTAATATTTTGGTTGTAGTGTTTTTGGGTAACCTTTTGTGCTGACTTCTCTAAGTTTTTCATACTCAGCCTTAGTATTCATGAAAACTCCCTCAAACTTATTTCTTTATGCTCTTCTATATTTTTAGAAAAAATTTGTTTTTGACCTTGGTTTTCTAAACTTTCCTTTTGCATTAGATAGTTTTCAAATAGCAAGGTTCTTTTTAGAAACTCAGTTTTGATGTGTCAAAGTAGCGATAAAAATTGGTTATTTGGGGAAAACAAGACTTTTTCTTTTCCTTTCTTTCATCATTAAAAATTGGTTCAAAGAATGAGTTTTTGGTTAAGATTTTGCACAAAAGAATTTTAAGCTGATCATGCTTCAAAAACTATTTAAATCCTAAAAAATAAAAACTTGATGTATTTCAAACTAAAGCTTTGTGCTACTTATGTTTTTGTAAATCAGTTTTCTAAATTTTTCAAAGAAGCTTTGTTTGAATGCATCAAAATTTTGAAAATATGCACAACATAGCATACAAACATACATACTTAATTAAAACATACTAGCACATGCATAGTATTTTAAAAGATGTTTTTCTCAGCCCCCAACTTAAGGCTGAGCAACACTGCTCTTAAGTTGAGACAAAAACAGAAATTGTTTGTACCAAAATGGGGAGTGGGGTTAATACATGTGGGATATCAAAATATATTAGCAAATTAGATATATATAACAACATTAAAAGGCTTTACTCTTTTTTGGCACCACTCCAGATCCTTGAACTGGTTCTGGCTGAAATGTGCTTCACCTTATGCTTTTTCTTCTTTGCTTCTTCAGGTTTTGGTGCAGAAGCACTAGGTGCAGCTGCACCAACTTCCTCAGCTACAGGTTCTGGTTCTCTAGGTTCTTCAGGCTTCTCCTCTGTAGGCTTATCAGTTGCCTCCTCTGGTTCCTCAGGTGCTTGCACAGTGGTTTGATCTTGTTCCACAATTGATCCCATCACAGCTTTCTTCTTGAAAAACTTCTGGGTGTTGCCCAGTTCTTCCTTATTCTTCTTTGCTAGTTCCTCCAGCACCAGTTTGACAGTGTCTTCTTTGTTCTTGGGTATGACTGTCACAATTGGAACACCTTTAGGTGCTTCTGCACTAGGTGCAGAAGCATCGGCTGCTGGGTGAACTTCATCCTCAGAGGTTGATTTTTCTTCTTTTTCTTCATTGATTTCCTCCTCTTCAATTACCTGCAAAGTTTGTTTCTCAAGAGAAATGTTAGTTGTATCAGTTTCAGTGGCCTGTGGTGGGGTTTTTTCTTTGATTGGTGATGGTGGTTTTTCAGCTTATTTTTCTTGGGTGATGGGTGGTGGTGGGGATGTTTGTGGGATGGGTGATTTAGGTGATGGAGGGGTGTTGTGCGAAAAGGTGATGTGCAAGTATACACAATCGCAACAAGTAATATAATGATATGTAAAGTTCGTTCCCACAGGGATTGGAATTAATCTAAGAAGTTTAAGTGATTAGAATCTTAGTGAAAAGAATTAAGTAACAAGTAAAGGTAAAAAGTTGTAAACATTATAAGTTGTGATAAAACAGTATTAAGTTTGAAGTAATTAAAGGTGAGTTGGATAGCTCAATAGTTATGTAAATTCCCAAGAGTAATGTTCAAATAATATTTAGACGCTGTAGCGCTTCAGAATCCGTAGACGCTGTAGCGCCTTGGTGGCGTGCCTTTCAGTCACTTTCGTCAGGGTTATGTTACAAGACTCCTATGTCTAGGCTCTAAATAAGTTTTACCCCTGTATATTAAACTCTTACAACATTTGCCTTATGAACTATTACTCCCCTATGTCTAGAGTTAAGTAGTGCTTCCTTTAAATGTCTTTAAAGGGTTTTCATTCATATCATTCCTTGAGTTCTCTTTGTGAACCATGTCTGTACCCACAAAGTTACCTTGTTTTAGTTGATCATTCCCAAACCAAGATTGAAAGTATTATGACACAAGGAATAAAACACAAACATCATAATATTATACAAAAGTTACTCAAGGTTCATTACATACTAAGAACAATCCAACTACAACAAAGTTAGCTCATCACAAGTTCCATCAACATAATACAACTAGAGAGTATGTATTACCGTATGAAGACAAGAGAAGAGTGGTTGCAAAAGATACACTCCAATGATCCCAAGTAACATACAAGAGATGAAGTTGAGGCGTGAGCAAAACCTTGGATGAAGACTAGAAAAACTATGCTAAAAATATAAAAGCTTAAAAGTAATGTATCAATGGAGAAAAAACTACTAAGTCATGTGTAGTTCTCCTTTCAAAGTTGTCACTACTTGTCTACGTATGTTACCTCCTAGAGAAGCAATCTTAATTAATCTAATTATTAACTAAGTCTTAATAGAATAATAATATTACATGATGATCATAAGACTTAGATATTATCCTTAAAGTACTTTACAAAAAGTGCTAATGATGGAATACAACAACTATCACATGGGTTCCATTTAGGAGGCGCCAAGTGTAATTTAGCATCCACTTGAAAGTCAAAATATCCAGCTGAGAGGAAGAGATAAGGGTGGTGACTCATCATGTCCTCAAGTGGCCACACAAATATCTCAATGGTCAGTCGTCATATAACGCTGTAGCGTCTCCTTGATAGCATACCGCTGCAGCGCTAAAGCAAAACATCAAACATATTCACAAAGGCATTTGATGATGCCCTAGGTTTAAGGAATTGACTCATAACCTATATTTATTCTAATATTCATATATTCACATATTTAAGCACTAAAATTACTTGAGAAATAGGCTTGACTTAAGTATTAGGAGCATAAATAACCTATATAAAATAAGGTTATCAAGGGGTGGGTGTTTTTCCAGTGGAGGGTGATGTTGTGGTATCTTGGGGGTTGGCTTGTGGAGTAGCTTGGGTAATTTCTGGTTCTGACCAGTTTTCAAATTTTTTCATTGCTTCCTCCATAGATATGTTTTGTTCCCCACTCTTCTCACTGCTTTCAGTGGTTTCTTCATCCTCTTCATCTTCATTTTTCTCCATCTCTCTCACCATTCTTTCTATTGTTTCATCCTCCTCAGTTTCTTGCTGTTCCTCACTGAGCAGCTCTTCTTATTCTTCTTCTATTTTCTTCTTCTTACCCTTCTCTTTTTTCTTTGTTTCCCTCTTTCTCTTCATCACTTTTTTCTTATTTTTCTCTTCACTCTTTTTCTCTTTCTTTTCTCCTTCTTCTTCTTCTGGGCTCTGAAAGACCCAAGATGGGAATACTGGTGTTTCAATCTGAGTAGGTACCTGTGAGATCTCCATCAATCTTAGCTGCAGCCAATCATGCTGTTCCTGCTGAAATTTCCAGACAGCCTGGTGCTTCTGCATTAGGTGCTCCTACACCAGGGTTGGTTCCACAACTTTGATTTTGGTTCTTTCCTTCATCTCAACAGACAGTGGCCCAGGAGGGTATTTTCTCTGCTTGTGCTCTTCATCACTGATAAGAACTCCTTGCTTCATGCAAAGCTCAGTTATCAAACATGGGAAGAACAAGAATCCTTTCCTTTTTACAGCACACTCCAGTATCTGTTTATTGATGATTTTGCCCACATCTACATCCTCATTTGTGAGGATTGCATCCAGAAGGATCAATCTCTCTTTTGACAAAGTGTATGTGTGTGATGTGGGTAAAATAGAGCAGTCAATAAAGATGTACCAGTTTCCTAACTCAGGTATCAACCATCTGTTTTTCAACTTAAATTCAGTATTAGATATTTTATCCCATTTTGAATTCTGGACAGCAATCCTAGATTTCAGTTTCTCCATCTCCTTTTTTCCATAATTTTCTACTTTTTCTCTAAAATCAGGCCCAGTACAGACTAGATTATAGTGATCATTTATTCTATCAGAACTGAAATAGACCTTCCTACCTCTTACAACAGCATGATCCTGCATCTTCCCTTTGTGATTGGTTTGAATCCCAGCGTAGAATTCTCTGACAATCTGTTCCAGATAGAAAGCTCTGTGTTGGATGAACAAATCCCAGTGTAGACTTGAGACTGTTGCCATAAAACTTTGATGTGCCTTCATGAGACTGTATCCCCTCTCAGGAAGGAACTTTCTATCCCAAAAATGCGCAAGATTGGCATTTGTTGGTACAGAGGAGTTTGTAGTGGCTCCATGTTTCTTTTTCTGGACAGGTTTTGATGACGATTCTGGACCAGTTGTGCCTTTTCCTGAACTCTTGATTGCGCTTGCCTTGCGAACCATGGTGGATTGTTGTAGGTTTTTGGAATTTCTTAGAATGGAATGGAGTTTTGTGTTTTCAGAAGCTTAAGGTTTTTTTCTGGGTAAGGAGGGGTTTCCGGTGATTTCGTCGAGGTTCTAAGATTGAGAGAGTGTTGGTGATTTAGGAAAGAACGGTTACAATTGGCAATTGGTTGGGTTTAATGAAAAAGTAGCCGTTAGGGATAGCTAGGCTTGCATGCATGGTGACGCGTGGGCTATTTAGGTAGATTACTCATCACTTCAGATACTGTTCACAACTAGACACATGACTTGCTGTTGTTTTGACCGTTATCTTCACCCAAGTCAAATTTTTGAATTTTTGAAGTGCAGCAGCACTTGAGGAATATTTTAGTGCAGAAGCACTAAAAATTTGTGATCCTACAAAACACTTGAAAACATTAAACTGAACAAAATAATAAAAAATATTAACACAAAAACATGGGTTGCCTCCCATAAGCGCTTGTTTTAAGAGTCTTTCAGCCTGACTATCTCCTTATTTCTTTAGAGATTTTGAACATGTGTGGTGTACTTGTCTCTTTCCACATGCTCTCCATAATACATTTTCACTCTTTGGCCATTTACTTTGAAAGTGGTGGTTGTGGCTGCATCATATAAATCAACTGCACCATGGGGATAGACTTTGACTAGTTTGAATGGTCCTGACCATCTTGATTTAAGCTTTCCAGGGAACAATTTCAGCCTAGAATTGTATAACAGGACCAATCCTCCTTCTCTAAGTTCTCTTCTTTGAATTCTCTTGTCATGCCAAGCCTTGGTTTTTGTTTTGTAAATTTCTGCATTCTCATAAGAGAAATGCCTAAATTCTTCTAATTCATTTAATTCCAAAAACTTTTGTGCTCCTGCCTTGTTGTGATCAAAGTTCAGCTTTTTCATAGCCCAATATGATTTATTTTCTAACTCAACGGGCAGATGACATGCTTTACCATAAATTAACCTATAGGGGGACATACCTAATGGAGTTTTAAATGCAGTTCTGTATGCCCATAATGCCTCATCTAGGTGTAAGGACCAATCCTTTCTTGCTGGCCCAACCATTTTTTCTAGCATTCTTTTAATTTCCCTATTTGATAATTCAGCTTGTCCATTTGTCTGTGGGTGGTAAGTTGTAGCCATTTTGTGCTTAATTCCATATTTTGCAAGAAGATTTTCAATGAGTTTATTGCAAAAATGGGAGCTTTCATCATTGATGATTACTCTTGGGGTGCCAAATCTTGTAAAAATGTTTTTAACAAGAAATTTGCTGACAGATTTGGCATCATTATTAGGCAATGCTACAGCCTCTACCCATTTGGACACATAATCAACAGCTACTAAGATATATTGTTTGCCAAAAGAAAGTGGAAAAGGCCCTATGAAATCCATGCCCCATACATCAAAAAGTTCAATTTCTAAAATATTGGTTCTGGGCATTTCATGTTTTTCGGAGATATTACCTGTTCTTTGACATTTATCACATGTTTTGACCATTAAATTTGCATCTTTAAATAGACTGGGCCAAAAATAACCAGACTGTAATACCTTAGCTGCTGTTCTGTTGCTTCCAAAGTGACCTCCATATGGTGCAGCATGGCGGTGCAGAAGCACTGCTTTCTGTTCTTCTTGGGGGATGCATTTCCTCATCAATTGATCTGGACACATTTTATAGAGAACTGGATCATCCCAATAGTACTGTTTAACTATGTGGAAGAATCTCCTTCTTTGTTGGTATCCCAACAGTTGAATGTAGCATAAATTTTAAATTAAACATTACTTTTCTTAACACTATAATGAAGTTACCAAAATTGTGGTACAAGGAAAATTCATGAGGAATGTTGATGACCTCTACCATTGAGAAAATCCTAATCAACAAATTAAGTGAAACTTTCACTCCATATGGCCAACTTAAAACATCAAATTGTGGAATAAAATACAATATCAAGAATTTATGCATTTCATTAAGCAAACCTTCACTCCATCATTTCTTATTGCCTCAAGATTTTCAAAGCTTCCCTAGACCAAGAAAACATAGCTCAAGTTGGAGTAGTTACTATTTAGCTGCAATATCACTTAGTTATTAACAAGGTTAACAATATAAAGAGAAATCTTAAGAACAGAAGCTTCAAACAAAGACTCTTCGAGTATGATTATTCTTATACTAAAGCAAAATATAGTATACTATACTATAATTTGACATGTGCAATACTAATGATAAGGATGTCAATCCCAATCCCTATAATAGTGCTACTGTCAATGGAAAGCTATCAAGTATAGAAGAGAATTAAATGCTGCAAATCAAATCATCAAATAACTTGAGTATTAGCCTATCACAATAAGTAATTTTGACCAGCAAATCCTTTGTTTAGGAAGAAATCTCGGCCAACAAATCACTTATGTTTAGGGTCTGTCAACCTCTAATTATTGTGACCCGTTGTATCCCATTTTCTATATATGTCCCTTACCTCTCTTGTAATCTAAGTGTACACCTTAACAATAATACATCTTTATTCCTTTCTCTATTTGTCACTTAATATACCTGTGAAAGTTCATTGGTGTCACAATCGCAATTTTCCTTTAGCCATCAAGACACTCAGAGTTTCTTTCCCGTTGCAATAAACATAGTAGTATTAATGTATAATTTATATTGGTATATACATGAGTATGAGTATGGGATATATTGCGAAGCAAATTAAGATTAGGTGAGTGTGCATTCTTGTTTTTGATAAAGTAATGTCAACTACATGGAGGAACATAGATACTTGATACTTCCATCAACCATGTTAAGAAGGCTGTTAAAAAAACATACCTCCAAAAGCCACATAGATGGGGTCATTAATTCCCACCACCAAAAGTTTCCAGGGCACTTGCAAATGCAATGTTTCCATCATATGCCTCCCGATATCCTTCCCTTTGAAGTACAAACGTGAAAGCAATTAGAGTTTGTAAATAATATATCTAACATCTTCAAAATCAATATTCAATATGTTATGATAACAATGAAACGAAAAGAACATAAAATAAACAAACTAAGAAAACAAAGAACACAAAAATGCAACACAATTAGAATACAAACCATGGCAACTTGGTGTAACACCCCGGTATTTCTAAAACAAAAATACCAATAAGTACCTAAACATACATTTTGGTTTACATTAGAGTATAAAAATTCCGGCTTAGATACACATCGTTGCAAGAAACAGTGGAAACTCTTACACATTATTAATCAAATTCGAGTCACAAGACCGAATACAGAGACAACAATATTAGAATCAAAAACAAGGATGAAAGACTAATTCTCCAACTTCTCCTCGAGCATGACAACTGAGCATGCCGCCTGCTATCCTTATTTTCCGTGCTCTGTAAAAACACCAACATATGATAGGGTGAGATAACATATCTCAGTGAGTTCTACCGTAACCCCTCACCATCACTTGGTTCAATTATAAAACTATTGCAACATAGTTAATTTTATAAACTATTTGCGTATATACATTCTTAGCATAACATCGTCTGTGAAACCGCCACAATCACGATATTTAATGTGCTATTAATTTATTTTAAGCCTTGTAAGTTACTTTACCATTACAAGCTTACCAATCGAAACACCGACTGTGAAACAGCCACAATCCCGGCGAATCGTGTATTGAACTTAGCATAATGATAACTCCATTTTATATAGAGTTATTCATACATCTAGTCATAACTAATTACTTGAAATCAAGTAGAATATGTGTTAAATATAGTAGTATATGTTGAACCAAGGGCAAACACTCGTTGTTTTGTATGATAACAAATTACATCTTATCTACTAATGGTTCAAGTTGAATTAAGTACAGGACATAAAGCAAAGAGCAGGAAGATTAAAATGGAGCAGCTTGAAGAAGAAGCAAAATAAAGACCTAAATTGTTTATAAGCTTTCTTTAGGACACTGTGTAAGGTCCTATCACTGAAGGTCTATGACTTTTAGTAGCTGAGAGATGAGTTTTTCAAAACATGCATGGTGCATCAAAATAGTTTTGAAAAATATTTTATAAAAATTGCATGCAAGCATAAAGTGGCACCATAAACCCTAAAACTATTTTGGTTGAAGGCTTGAAATCAAAATCCTATATTTTTACAAAGATAATAGATTATGGTAATAGATTAGGTGCCTGAATGTTTCAGAGCACATAATCGATTACTCTCCTATTTTAACTAAAACACATAATCGATTAGCAAGCTTCTCAATGTTTCCTTTTTTATCAAGATAATCGATTATATGCTTGTTTGCCTTCTATACATAATCGATTATCAAGCAAATAAATGTTTCCAAGTTTGTCAAATAATCGATTATGGCTTGTTAAAACATAAAGGCCTTAATCGATTATCTAGCCTTCCTTTCCTTTCATTTTTAGACCTAATCGATTATCACCATTATACACACCAAGAGATAATCGATTATGTGGCATTCCCTATCTTCCTTTTTGAGTGATAATCGATTATCACCAATATACACTACATGAGATAATCGATTACCTCAAGCAATAAATGCATTTTGCAAAAATCAAACCTCTCCTATCACTATAAATAGGAGTGTGATTTCATTTCTCAAACACACCTCCTCTCACAATTCTCTCTACTCTTCTTATACGAAATCTAGATCTATATAATCTTGTGCTTCATTGTTTTTATCTTGCTAAAAGCTTTTGATTTCGAAATTATAATATTCTTTCTAAAAGCTTTTATGTTTTTACAAATCTAGATCTAAGATATTGTGCTTCATAGTTTTATCTTGTTAAAAGCTTTTCAATTTCGAAATTGATATATCATTTCTAAAAGCTTTTATACTTTTGCAAAGCTAGCTTCCATTGTCATATCTTCTTTAAGCCTTTTGCAAAAACAAGATTTCATCTTCATATCATCTTTAGAGCATTCTATTTTCCTAAGATCACTCATCTCTCTCAGTCTCTAAACTGACATACTACAAGAAGTGATTGGATCATAGATCTCAAACGTTGTACTCTTTATTTCTTAAAGTTGTTATTTTGAAATCCTGGGAGGTTCTCTTGGGTCATTCAATCAGGGTGATTGAAGCGGTTGAAATCCTTAGCAGGGTGCTTGGGTTCTCAATTCAGGGGAATTGAGATAGTACTATTTTGAAGTCGATTGTTTGTATAGCTCTCTTCAATATAGTGGTTACCATAAGTCCAAGGGTTGCAAAGCCTGAGGCCGAGGACGTAGGGTTTTTATCCCGAACGCTAAATCTGTGTCTCTCTATCCCTCTCTCTTTACTTTTCTTTATTATCTATACCCTTGCTTATTGCTATATTGAATATCATTTAGATCTGTTTATAATCATACTTTTCATATTATCTAAAGATCTGTTTACAACTATATTATTCTGATCTGTTTATCTATCATCTTCTCTATCACTACTGTGGATCTTTCTCTTGCTTCTCTATATCATATTATAAAGATTTATGTATCTATAAAGTTTAAATCTCAGTTTCCGCATTTTATTTAAACAAGTCGTTGCAAAAGTTTTTGAAAACCGAAAAGAATCCAAGATCTACAAGTAACCTTATTCACCCCCCTCTAAGGTTACACTAAAGTCTAACAGTATAAGTAAGATAACAACATTCTAGGAATTATGTGATGAATAAAGCATTTTGTATATATATTGGTATGTTTGATGTGTTTGTTCAGTTTACCTACAGATGATGCTTCTGCACCACGATGCTTCTGCACCATGATGCTCCTGCACTTAGTGCTTCTGCACCATCATGCGCTAAATGTTTATAACCCCCACAATGGAAGCACCTCAATTCATACCACTGCACCAAAACTTCTATGACATCATGCTTTGTCACAAATCACATGGAGGCACATGCCCACATGCATAAGGAGGCGCCCACCATAAACATCATCATGAAAGGCTACTCATCTAAAGACACATGGCTCTCCACAATTGGACCTCCCATTTAGACTCAATCTTCTCAATCAAAGCTCTGAAAAGTAACCATGGTTAAGCCACCTTTGGTCAAGCTTGATCTCCAAGCAAACCCTTACTTGAAAGAAACCTCCAAGGCTATATAAAGGCTTCCACTTCTCACTTGAAGATCATCGCATATTTCACTTGATAATATGTAGATCAAACATTTTACTTATATTTTAGTAGTTTCATTTCTTGCATTTTATTCAGTAGTTAGTTGTAAGAAGGTGAGGAAGGAATGGACACCCTCTTCCTCCACTTCTTCATAGATAGGCGAAGGAATCAGTGCTTCTGCACCAACCATAATTCATGTAAAGGAACATCAATCCGTGTAACTTATACCCTATTGATATATTTTATATGATTCATATTATTATGCTCCTTACAGATTCTCTCTATTATATAATGAGTAACATGAGCTAAATTCCTTTAGTTGAGATGTTCTAAACTTATAATGATCTTTTGAGTAAGTTATTATGCTTTTAAGTGGTGTAGCATTTTGGGTCTTGTGTTATACTATATCCATCTTATTTTAAGGTTGATCGCTTAAAAGAAGTAGAGTTATATACACAGACATGGTTTATAACTAGAAATCAAGACTAATAAGGGTGAGTGTTTTAATAAAGGCTTTATTGACTTGTTAATAAAGAAAACTTTGTTAAGACCATGTTAAGTCCTAGACATAGGATAACATAGTCCTTAGGGTGAAACAGTGGGTACCTCAAAGGCAGGAGTGAACTTATTTAGCAAGCCCAGACATGGGAAGCTTGTAACGAAACTCTGAAGAAAGTAGCTGACAAGCACACACTTATGCAACTGCACTCAATGCTACTGCACTTGATGCTTCTGCATCATAGTGCTTCTGCATCTCTAAAAGCATAGAAACTCTCAAAAGAAGCATTATCTAGTAAAGACATCTCAACTATCTTTCTCAACTGATTTCCTTCATCTTATTTTACATACTTGCATTCTATTTTCACTTAATTTAAAAACCCCAAAATTTGTTAGTAGAATAGTAGTACTAATTTATATGCTTTCTAAACACACACAAAGTTAATCCAATCCCTGTGGGTTCGACCTTTCTTATCATTATATTACTTGTTTGTGACTGTGTATACTTGCACATCTTTTCACACACCACATAACATCGTCTGTGAAACAGCCACAATCACGATAAACCCCCGTTAGTAACTATTCCATAACGTTTCCAGGGCCTAGGGTAGGGGCTCATGATTTCCCCGCCTAGTATGCTATTCGTTGGGTCGTCACCCAACTTGATATAATTTATATATCACACCCGCATTGGGCCGACTTTTATATTCGATATGATCTATATCTATCGTTGTTCTATAACCCGTTTTGATGAATACAATACTAGACATCCGGCGTTATAATACGATACCAAGTTGTACACATAGTCCGATTAGTTATTCAAAACATGTACTCACACGCGACCTACTTTTCGGTTTTTCGAATATTTATACTCTCAAAACCTTTTCTCAAAAATCAAGTTGAACACCTTCAAAACAATGATTTTATCAAGGAAATATCATCACAATTGGTTGGGAAGAAGACTAGTAGAGGTTTGGAATCAAAAGGAGTGACGAAACGAGAAATTTGCACCCCGAGACAGAACCACACGCGACCTACTTTTCGGTTTTTCGAATATTTATACTTTCAAAACCTTTTCTCAAAAATCAAGTTGAACACCTTCAAAAAAATGATTTTATCAAGGCAATATCATCACAATTGGTTGGGAAGAAGATTAGTAGAGGTTTGGAATCAAAAGGAGCGACGAAACGAGAAATTTGCACCCCGAGACAGAACCACACGCACGGTCCGTGCCCTAGGGGCGCACGACCCGTGCGTGATGCAACAATTTATTTTCCCATCTGCGAAGGTGGCGCACGGTTCGTGCCACAGGGGCACACGATCCGTGTGCCCTGTTCTGTCTTTCGTTTTCATTCCGTTTCTCTCATTTCGCTTCTCCGTTCGCGTCCAATCCCAATTCCGATCAAAATCCAACCTCAAAACAAAATATATATATATATATATATATATATATATATTGTATTCTAGCACATAATCCCAGTCCAAATATCAATGTAACATATATATATATATATATATATATATATATATATATATATATATTTGTAAAAACCGTAATACGCGAGTATTTTGAAAAACGGTTTTCGACTCGATAATTCTTTCGAAATCCAAGTTTTGGTCACAACACTAGAAATGCCAATAGTTCGAAAACAGTAAACAAAACCCTAATCATGAGTAAAACTCACCGATAATGATGAAAATCACGGAATTTGCCGACACTTCGAAACGCATCAACACGTAACCGCTCGAACGATCCTTGAATGTGATTCCCACGCTCCAACGAACTCGACACCACTTCAAAACTAGCCCTACCACAAAACCGGCTACTGGAGCGTACCCAAATGCATCGCAAATCAACAATAAAGTCCCCTTCTTATTTTGATCTAACCTCAACTCCGAGAATGCGGCCACTATATTCAAATTTGGTTTGGCAGCATCTGTGAGCTGTTTTGCATCAGGCATAACTAATTCAATTCTTAATGTGTAGATAATTTGTCTACTTTCATATGGTTCAAGTCCCACACTGATATGATGAGTATTCAGGGAGTTATGGCTAAAACACTGTGACTGATTCAAAACTGACCCTGATTCAAAAGTAAAACTTGTAAATCATTTTTCTCCCACAATACTCAGTCAAATTGAGTGGTTCTTGTGCGTAAACTGAAGGATTTTGTGTCTAGTTTCTAGAGAAGAAATAATCACATTCAACTGATAACTATGGAGGGAGTTACGGAGGATTTACCATACGTGGTCAAAACTGTTTCTTGAGCAGAAATTGTTGTGAGCTTATATCTTCAACTTACAACCACCATGAGCCACGAAATTGAGCTCCTATGTACAGACCATGACTTCAATCTTCAGCTCAGCAACTAAACTCTTCCTCTTACTACTCCAATGCACAGTGCGGCTACACTAAAACTCTATTCTTGCTATAAGTATAACATGCAAGCCATAGGAACTCCAAAACATCATTTTTGGTCTTGAGAGTTTGAAGGTTCATCAATGGTGGAAATGAGTTAGGAGAAGAATGAACTATTGAAACTGATATCATTGGAAAGAGGGTGGAAAAAGGAGAAGAATGGTGGTCTTATTTCTTACATGCATTGAAGAAGCTTGAAGTTCTTCCCTCTTCTCTTCCTTTTCTCTCTCACGTCTCCCTTCTCTCTCTCCCTAGCTCACTTCAGTTTTTTCTCAATTCTGGGCATTCAGCATTGCTGATTGTGAGGAGAAGGTCAGCTGGTTATGTGTTTTAAATGAGGGTAAATTTACCATTTTGCCCTTATTACCAAACCATCACTTAACTCACAATTAACTCATAACCCTTATTAAAATCTTTGATTATGATCTTAGGGAAATTGAAAGGCATGATTGGTGAAGATTAATTTTGGGGTTAATGATTTGAAGATTGTGGAAATGACTAAAATGCCCTTGGTTCCTTAATATCCATTTAGGTCCATTTTAATCCCTCAAATACCCAACAATCCATGTGACTTAGCAATTTAAATAACATCTCCATAATCCTAGCACGATTTGGAGCCAATCCGTTATTTCATCAATGACACTTCCTCATTATGAGACGAAATGACGGTTTTACCCTTGTGCCCTAATTCCCACAATGATTCACACAATTCGGATAAATTGCGTGTATTTCATATAATTGAGCAATTCAATATTGCTTTCACGAGATTATCATATCCATGACTTGATGTATCATCTAATCAAAGAATAAATCGCCAGTTAATTTCGTAAATCGAAATTTACGAAACAGGGATGTTACAATTGGCAATTGAAAATAAATGTCCAAAAAACTAACAAAGAAGACAAAAAATGGTACAGACCAACTAAAATTTTCAATTAGAAAACAAACACCAAAAGAAGCAAGTACATTTTGTTTCCAATGGAAATGTGCAATCAAAAATTAAAACCTTTTAGGAGAAGGAGGATGGAACCCAAAACCGCAAATCGAACTTGCAAGAAATCGAACCTGCTCATTTCCATTGATGATACCTCAAACCTTGAATTCTTACCTCTCTTGCGAACCATGTTCCTTGATTCGATATTTAAGTCGTAGGGAAAGAGGTTTAGGGTTCCATAGCTACCTAAAAGGTTGAAGATAAGGGTTAGGGTTCTTCAGAGTTGAAGATTGAATCGCTAGAACGAAGAAGGGAGATGAGAGAAAAGGAAATCGAAGAAGAGCGCTGTCTGGATTTCTTGAAGAAGGACGCTGGTGAGAGGCTCGTCTCGAGAGGCAGTGAGATTCGATCTTGACGAAGGCAGTGAGATAGCTGACGAAGGAGAAGGTGTTCTCTGTGGGTTCCAATAGTTTCAACTTTCAATGTAGGAGAAGGAGGGATTGTTGTTTCTGACGGAGGAGGGTTTTTTCCTACGGTTGAAGGCGAAGAGCGAACGAGAGGGTCGCTTTGAAGTACCCATTTTCCTTCCCCTGAAATTAAAAAGAAAAAAAAAAGAAAAGGAATGTATGTAGATACGTGTATCGCTCTGTATGTATATGTATTGGTATTTTGGTTCACTAATTGGGCCATTTATTGGTCAGAATAGCATATCTCATAGGAAAATGGTATTAGGTCATCACTCGTACTCGAGTTTCAAATATAGGTAAAAAAAAATTACTTTACACCTCTGTAAACATAATGTATTTTATTTTAGTAATAAAAATTTTGAATTTCCCAAATTACCCTTTATAAGAACTTGTTTCATATAAAGAAGATTTATTGGGAAATAAAATCTGAATAAATTGAAAGGGTAACTTGGGCAATATATGATTAAATAGGATATTATTAGTTAAAATTTGGTTTTATATTGGACTTAAAAAGTAGAAATTTTTGTTGATTATATTCGAGATCTCAAGGGAATATTCTCTGTTGTCTTAGCAAAAATATCTTATTTTACATTAAGAATATTACTTCCTAAATCCCAATCAGCTGATTTTCTTTTTGATAAGCAAGAATTGTATTGATGGGGGCACTAGGGGTGCACCAATCCCATATACATTAATGAAAGGGGGAGGGCCTCCTCAAAACTTCCCTGAGCCAAAACCCAGTGGGAAAAAGACTACCTCAAAACGGAATAAGGTTGCTAACAATGTGAATGTCAACCCACCGTTTCTCCCCCTTCTTAGCATTCAAGTGGATTAGACCACCACATTGAAATTGAAATAGAGGAGCATAACTTCAATCTATAAACACACCAACTCCAAGTTAAGCATTTGATGCGGTTCACCACAGATTCGGCATTTGGTTCCTCGTTGTTAAAAAGAGCACCATTCCTTGCAAGCCACACACACACACTCCAACATGTTAACCAGAACATGTGTTTCGTACGCTTCGCCTTCTTCCCTTTGCATAAGCGACCACAAATAAGGAAGAAGTCAACAATATCCAGGGACATGTCGAAATCAACTCCGAGCCAATTTCCAACAAGCTGCCATACAGAACGAGCAAAGCTGCAGCTGGGGAACAAGTGGCTGGTGGTCTCGCAAAAGTTACTGCACAGCGAGCAACTAGGCTCCTATTCAGAAGAGGACATTTCTGTGAGATAATTGGTCACGGACAGGCAGAGAAAAAGACGCCATCTAAAGACCGCAACCTTCGAAAGAACGAGCGATGTCCACAACGCCCCCAACAGACGCTGTTGAACCGAAGCAGTTGAAAGAATGTTGCTGCGGACCAGTAGCTGACATGCTAAATTCACCGTGAAACTCTTAGTCTGATCCTGCGGCCAAATCCATGCGTCTTCCTTCCCTCTCGTTGGCGTTACCGATTGCAAAATACTGTCCAATATCTCACCTTTTGATGCGCGGACAGAATCCGTAAAAACCTGCCACGGTTTGTTCCAACTCCAAGTATCTCCATGCCAAGACCCGAAATCTGCCACTGTAACAAGTTGCTTCCCACCTCCATCAAACAATAAGGGAAAGACTTTGAGCAAAGGCTCGGTACCTAACCATTATTCCTTCCAAAAGTTTATTAAAGCGCCATCACCCAACACTCTTTTAATGCACCAAGCGAACCTTCTCGGTTCCTCTAAGTTATCATCCAAAGTCACCAAGTCTCTCCACCAAATAGAGCCAAAATTCCGGCGAAAATTGCCTACAACCGAGTCATGAATGAAGCAAGAAGCGAATTCCCCATATCTATGTCTCAACAACCGACTCCAACTCGCATTACTATCCGTCAATTCCCTCCACTTCCATTTAGATAAAAGAGCTATATTAAATAACTCAAGATTTTTGATTCCAAGTCCGCCATCTTTTTTTGACTTGCAAACTCTATCCCAAGCCACCCAATACATTCCATTATCTCCCTCCTTGATTGATGCTTAAGGTTATGACATGAAGACCGTAAAATGTAATTAATAGTTTAAAATTAATTAAAATTATCTTATACTTTTTTAGTATGCCCTTGTATTATAACATTTGAGAGATAAATGATCAAAATAAATACTTTTTTGGAAAATGCCGACCTGGGCCCCAGAAGACCGAGAAGGGTCCCAAAAGATCTCCAAACCCCCTTGAGGAATATCCTTGCTGAGCAGGGAAGGGGAAGCCAAGTAGCACAATCGTTACTCAAGGAGGCTTGAATAGTACCAAAGAGGCTCTGTACCGCATGCATCATTCACTACAAGAAAAAAGGAATTTTACGTCACTTGATTGGTGTCACGTGCCTACAACTGACACTAAAGTAGGGATTTTGGGTTTCAAAACCGGAATTTACCGTCGGTCAATACCCACCACTAAATCTACTATGCAACTGACGGCATCCTAACTCTCTCCATTGTGCGCCTATGTACTGTAGTTTCCCACGAAGTCCCAATTTTTCACTTAGCGCGCAAACTGCCTCCTCTCCCCGCTCAGATCGATTCTTTCCCCCAAATCTCTCAAACGTGATTTTTTCCTCTGCGCTGCGCAAACCGCCTCCCAGAACTCAGATTCAGAATCGCTCACCGCCGTTCCCAGCTTGTGCCGTTGTGGGTTCTTGCTCTCCTCCGTTCTTCTTCACCATCGGTAACTCTCTCCCCCTCTCTGTATCTCTATCTCTTCCCCCCTCTCCATTTCTGAAATCCCTCTTCTTCCAAAAACTTGAGCTCCGCTTTTAATTTCAAACCCTATTTCCAATTCCCTACTTCGATTTGTGATTCCAAAACACGATCCCCCCTTTCTTTCCCAACCCTTTCTTTAATTTGTGCTTTTATGCGTCCAGTTGTCGCTGGAAAATTTGCGCTTCCCATCTCGATCGGTGCATAAATGCAATGCGCTGTGCTATATTGGAGACGTTTTCCAGAGCCAAATCGACGTTTGTTACAGAGGTCCTCTCTCTCTCTCTCTCTCTCTCTTTCTCTCTCCTCTTCCCCCTCCCCATAGATATTATATGGCGTTCTTTTTTTTTGTAGAAACCTTAATGTTATCGTAATATTTGAGTTTGTAGGGGAGTAGTTTTAATGTGTAGTCCATGTATAACTTTTTTAAAACAATGGTAGAATTTTTGAAAAACAAGTACTTGAATTTTTCTTTATTTTTGTTTGGGTGGCTTTTTGAGATATAAGAATATAGATTTTGGGAGTTTCAATATTTTGTACAGTAATAGAAGTATAGTAATGGTACGAACAAATACTTTTATTTTTTTCCCTCCATAGCTAATTGGTGTATCTCAACGGATTCAAGGTTTGACTGATGATCTAATGAAGAAAGGAAAGCACTTCATTCTAATAAGAAATCCGCTTGACATACTGGTAAAATATCCCATTTATTACTTACCACTAATGCAGCAATGCAGTTCAGCATATTGTTTCTCAAATGCACATGTAGTTGTGTCAGTTAAACATACGGATACTGTCTACATTAATGCTAACTCGTGAAAAGCCTATAAGCTTCATGTTTACGTAATGCTTAAAATGACCCTGCAAATATTTCATTGGTTTACTTTGTGATATTTGGTAGTTATCTGTTTCTTTGGTTAGCAGCTGATGGTTCTTGTTTGCTCCTCCTAATTGTGTGTCCAGCCATCCTTTGACAAAGTTGTCCCACCATCTTTCTATGAGTTGGGTTTGGCAGAGTTGGTTTGCATATACAACGAGCTTCGTGAGATTGGGAAGGCACCACCTGTTGTAGATGCTGCAGAACTTCAACAAGATCCCGAGGTATTACCTGAGCTCTCTGAAATTACTTGATTCTAATCTCTGTGATTATACGATCTTTTTTTGTTAGAGTAAGATGAGATCAAATGAAAATTAGCTCGAAGTTTGTTAGCTGTCACTATAAAAAGGGAATGGCCATTCTCTCCTAGATGAAAAGATTCATAATTCGATTACATCTATAATTATCTGAATTACTATTTCTTATTTGTATTTACTTGAAATGAAAATATATATCCTCTCCCACAACGTCCATGCCACCACCCTCACATCATCATTGCCATCACCACTACCTGTTGTTGCTTCCGTAATTCCACCATTGCCATCACCACATTACTACTATTGGCTGCAGCACTACATGGCCAATGCTATCACCACTGCTGCCGCAACCACTCCTCCACCCCTGCTACCCCACAGCTACTGCCATTAACACTTCTATGGATATTATTGTATTGAGGCCTAGATAATTATTTTGATTAACTAAATTTTAAAAATACATTAAAAACTATTTTTTTTTATCTTGCATTAGTGTCATGATCTTGTTCATTTGCAGGCTACTCTAAGGTGTCTTTGTAATGATTTGGAGATTCCTTTTCAACCTGCAATGCTCAAGTATGCAGTTTTTTTTTTGTCCCTTATTACAAAGTTTAAATTGGCCCCCTTCCCCCTCTGCATAAAACAAAGGGAAAAAAAATAAAAGGGACTATCATTGAAGCTATATTAATGCAACTGTAAAAGTGAAATAAAATTTGCTGAGTTGGTTGATCTGGTGTGGTAAAAACTTATGCTTCATTCTTTAATGCTTCAAGGTTCTATTAAAAATGTCCACTTGTATTCTATATATTTCATTTGCATATGGTGACTATCTACATACTGTTTACATTCAAATATGTTGATCTGCAATCCCAGACAGACCTTGTGCCACTTACAAGTTCCTTTTCTAATGTTTTCAATTTCTGATAATCCAAGTTTTAGTCATGTTTGAGACATTTGGTTATTGGAAAATTTTGTTAAGGCATTACTATTTGGTGTTTATACAAGAATGTTCTTATTGTTGATCTTCAAAAATTATTTTGCATGCACACTTAACGAGTTTACAATTTAAAAACTTTCCAGTTGGGAAGCAGGTCCAAAGCCAATAGATGGATTGTGGGCTCCTTGGTGGTATAATTCTGTACATAAATCTACTGGTTTTGAGCAACCAAAAAAGTATCCTCGGGTATGTGGTTGTTTTTTCATAGTATGCTTCCAGTTTAGTTTCTTTTGTGTTGATTGAAATTTGTTTATAATCTTCATTCATTCATTTTAATGAGCAGGTGAAGTGCAACAACTTAAAAATGAAGTGCAACAATTTAAAAATGAAATTGTTGAGTTGAGGAGTGAATCAAAGATAAAAGATGAAAACATGAAAATAATGGCATTGGTACTTGCTGGACTTCTCACAAAGTCATCAGAGCCCGTACCTGTTCCACTTCTTAATTTTATTGTAATATGCTCTCACTTTTACATGATTTCGTTTAATTCTTTTATAAATTATTCTTTAATAAATTATTTTACATGATAAATTATTCTTTTGTTTCTATTGTAGCAACAACAAAGTGCTGGTGGTCACTCCTCATAATCAACTAACAACAATAGCCAGCCTTGAAGTGACTTTTATGCTTAATGCTTATTTTGCAATGTAATACATACTTATTTTGATTTATGTGAGAGCTACTTGTGCAATTGTTATCTTGTTAACAAGAGCTACTCTAGAAAGCTATTTGATAAATTTTTATCTTGTTATAGCAAGAGCTACTTTATAGAGCTATTGTTATTATTTTGTTAGGACTACTTTGATATTGTAAAACTTCTACTTATACTCATATGGTACCAATGACATTGTTATGCTGTTATTATTCAAGAGTTACTTTGAGTTATTGTTAGGACTACTTTGAGTTATTGTCTTGAAAACAAGTTTTTTTATTAAAAAATAGCAGCTATCAAAACCAAAATAGCATGGCGGCGGTTGAAACCCACCGCTAAAATAATTACTAAAAAACAATGCTTCTTGGCGGTTCAAATCTCCACTAAAGTAAAAGAAAAATGACTATCAACTTTTGGATTTACCGTCGGTTGTAACTGACGCTAAAGTAGAAATAACGTCAGTCAACTTTCATGTTTACCGTCGGTTGTAACTGACGCTAAAGTAGAAATAACGTCAGTCCACTGTCACGTTTACCGTCGGTTGTAACTGATGCTAAAGTAGAAATAACGTCAGTCCACTGTCACGTTTACCGTCGGTTGTAACTGACGCTAAAGTAGAAATAACGTCAGGCAACTTTCACGTTTACCGTCGGTTGTAACTGACATGAAATTGACTTCCGGCGGTCGATGAAACCGACGCTGTTCGGTCTAGTGGCACCATATTTAGTGGCGGTTTTGCAACCGACGGAAGTCAATTTGGCGTCGGTTGAAACCGACGCTAAACGCCATTTTCGACCGACGCTAAATCCCGGTTTTCTTGTAGTGATTGTACGGACCAAGCGTAGACCACTACTTCAATAGGAGAACATGGCAGCTAGACATTGGCTCATACTAAAGTAGTGGTCGTGTGATTACTTCGGTGGCAGGCGCAGAGCAAGCACGAGAGAGCGATTCCTTATAGTATAGAACACACTAGAACTCTAATTGTATTATATATAGCTCATGCTACTATTGTACTAGAGACTATTGGTTCATGTATTTTGGAAGACACTGATCAGCAATATTTTATTTCTCTCACTCACTCACATCATGTAGTTTCTTTCCACCCATGTGTAATAGCCAATAGGACACCTAACAGAGTACAACAATGCAGTTGATGGATTCCTTGAAAACAAAGTGCACTCATTCATTAATTGATCAGTTATAAATGGGGACAAAAGTGGTTGTCAAATTGACAAAAGACGAGGCCTTTTTATGTTAGTTAAGCACACATAATAATCATTCTATATTAAGTATCCTAAATGATATCACCTTTTATTTAAGAGTATTTGGATGAGATGGTTTAAATATCTTTTAGTTTAACTAAAGTTTTGGCTTTAAATTCAGTCTTGTCAATGCTCGAAAAATTAGTCTATGCAATTAGATACAAAGGATACCAGTTTATAACAAACGATCTCACCTTTTGTACTAGCAGTTTAGTGTGTTGTATTTTATTGAAAATAAATGGATATTTCAAAAGTGAGAAGTCCCACATTGCTTGGCTTTGGATTCACCAAAGTCTTCATATACTAAAGCTTAATGAGAGCTAGTAAACAAGCAACTAGAAGGGACTCCCTCGCGCGCACAAGTAGGGACCAACATGGCTTGGTTCAGTGCGAATCTTTCGATCCCCCCCCCCTGCGCGCTCGACTGGCTTTGTACTGATTTTATTAAATAAAATATTACTTTTATCAGCCTATCCGTATACGCCCAATCATGGGTCGAAATGTTTAATGAAATAATTTGTAACGGAAAGTTCAGGTCGAAAAACTGCAAGTTGATCGAACTGATTGGCAAAACAATCTGGTCGAATACTGTAAGTTGGTCGAACTGACTGGTGAAAAGATTTGGTCGAAAACTGAAACTTAATTTCCTTTATTTTGTAACTCTGGGTTGCTCTCCTGTCAATATCTAGTTCTTCTTGCCAGTTCTGATACCTCTTTCGTTACTGCGATTGAGAAGACCCGGTTGTACCTCGGGGAATTTGCGCTGTAGAGGCGGATAAATTCTTCAGGGCAGTCGCAAGACGCCTCCGGTTGTTTATCTAACATTTCTGTGTTTGCAGGTTTAATTTCGACAGCATCAGTCGAAATTTTACTTCTGAAATTCGACTATAGAATTTCGACTGCAGTCAGCATCCTTCGACTACAGCCATATCAGCAATTTTCGTCAACAATCTGAAGAATTTATCATGGCTGACGCAATCAACAACGATGATAACGGTGCTCCCATCAACAACAACAGCACTGTTATCATCCCTTCTGCTGTCCCGGTAACTTATGCGAAACCTTTCCCTGACATCTCTAAAATTGAGGTCTTCGCAGGCCAAAATTTTCGCAGGTGGCAGGAACGCGTGAGTTCCCTTCTTGACATGCATGGGGTTGCTGCTGCTCTTACTGACTCCAAACCAGTCGAACCTGCTACTCCCAAACAGGTCGAAGTTTGGACCCATGCCAACAAAGTGTGTCGTCACACAATTCTCAGCACCCTCTCAAACGAATTGTTCGACATCTACTGCACTTACAAGGAAGCGAATCAGATCTGGGAATCAATGATTCTCAAATACACCGCTGAAGATGCAAGCAAGCAGAAATTTGTCATCAGCAACTACTACAATTGGGTCATGAGTGAAACTGGCGAAATCAAAACTCAAATCAACCAGTATCACAAATTACTAGAGGAAATGAAGGCTGAAAACATAGTTCTCCCTGACGAGTTCATTGCAGGTATTTTGATTGAGAAGCTGACAGAATCATGGAAGGACTACAAGCAACAACTGAAGCACAAACACAAGCAATTGTCACTGAACGAGCTGCTGACTCATATCATCATCGAAGATACCAACCGAAAAGAGAGTAACAAGACAAAGGCGAAATCAATGGCTTCACTGGCAAACATGGTGATGAACAACCCTTCAAGGTTCGACAAAGGCAAATCAGTCTCTCCAAACAAAAGGTACGATCCCAAGAAATCATCTAATCAAAAGTATCACAAAAAGAACAATGATCATTATCCTGGTACTCATAGCACTGAATTCAAGAAAAGAGGATACTGCTTTGTTTGTGGAAAGCCAGGACACTATGCACCTAAATGCAGGCATAGGGCGAGAAATGACAATCCTCCTAAGGCTAACGCCAACTTGGCTGATGCTGGTGGAGATGATAATGAGGATGACGATGTCATTGCTGCTGTCGTTTCTCTGGTCAACATGGCAACTGATGTGAACAAATGGGTGGTGGATTCTGGAGCCACCAAACACATTTGTGCTAATAGAGAAGTTTTTACCTCCTACACTGCTGTAGGGGAAGGAGAAGAAAATATCTATCTGGGTGACTCACATCCAGCCCCAGTTCTGGGGAAAGGAAAAGTTCTTCTCAAGCTCACATCGGGAAAAACTCTGGCTCTCACAAATGTGCTTCATGTGCCTAACATAAGGGCAAACCTGATCTCTGTTGGGGTTCTGCTGAAGCATGGTATCAAAGTGACATTTGAATCTGATAAGATTGTTCTTACCAAGAACAACATTTTTGTTGGAAAGGGATATTATGATCATGGACTTTTTGTACTCAACACCTTTGATTTCAATAACAATGTTTCGACTTCTGCTTACTTGATTGACTCTTATAATATGTGGCATGCTAGACTAGGTCATATTAACTTTCAGTATGTTATTAAATTGCAACGCCTTGGCATGATTTCGACTAGTGATAATCAACATAGTAAATGCGATGTATGTGTTGAATCCAAATTAACAAAGAAATCGTGTCCCCCAGTACATCGTGAAACTGAACTGCTTAGTTTAATTCATACGGACCTAGGAGATCTAAAACAAACTCCAACTAGGGGCGGAAAAAATTATTATGTAACGTTTATAGACGATTTTTCGCGATACACTAAGGTGTTTCTATTAAGACAAAAAGATGAAGCATTTGAAGCTTTTCTTTCATATAAAGCTGAAGTCGAAAATCAATTAGATAGAAAGATTAAAAGAGTTAGATCCGACCGTGGAGGAGAATACATATCTTTTAATGATTTTTGTGAAAAGGAAGGTATAATACATGAAACAACTCCCCCCTATTCACCTGAATCTAATGGCATAGCCGAAAGGAAAAATAGGACATTGAAAGAAATGATGAACGCTATGTTAATAAGTTCTAATGCGCCAACTAACTTGTGGGGTGAGGCTATATTAACTGCTTGTTTTATACAAAATAGAACTCCTCATAGGAAAACCGGAAAGACCCCCTATGAACTGTGGAAAGGTTATCAACCTAACTTAAAATATTTAAAAGTGTGGGGGTGCTTAGCTAAAGTTATGTTGCCTGATCCTAAGAAAAGAAAAATTGGTTGCAAAACCTCTGATTGTGTTTTTATAGGATATGCAGAACACAGCGCTGCTTATAGATTCCTTGTTGTGAAAAGTGATGTTTTAGATAATAATACTATCGTGGAAACTAAAAATGCTGAGTTTTTTGAAAACGTTTTTCCTTTGAAACATGATAGTATATCTAGACAACCATTAGCAAGTACTAATGATGAAACTCATGAGGAACCGTATCAAGAACTAAGGAGAAGTAAAAGGCCAAGAAAAGAAACATCCTTTGGAAATGATTTTTACACTTATCTAGTCGAAAAAGATCCAGAAACCTTTTTTGAAGCAACTTCTTCTTCTGAGTCGAAATTTTGGAAAGAAGCCATTAAAACTGAAATAGACTCAATTTCCAAATGTAACACTTGGACCTTAGTTGATTTACCACCTGGGGCAAAATCAATAGGATGCAAGTGGATTTTCAAAAGAAAATATAACCCTGATGGGTCTATTGATAAATACAAAGCAAGACTAGTAGCAAAAGGTTTTTCTCAAAAACAAAACATTGATTATTTCGATACCTTTGCTCCAGTAACAAGAATTTCTTCTATTAGAGTTTTAATAGCTTTGGCTTCTATCCACAAACTAGTTATTCATCAAATGGATGTTAAAACCGCTTTTTTGAACGGTGACTTAGAAGAAGAAATTTACATGAATCTGTCGTGACCGGGATCCCGATGTAGACGGCCCAAAAATTGATATTTCAGGGAGTCGCCACCCAATTTATTAAATAGGGAAAATTGAGAAAAAACCTAACCTAAGAGTTAGTGGTCTGCGTAACTAGGTTGGATTCGGGAGTCGGTTATGCGTAGGGAAGGGGCGAAAACCTAATTTCACTGCACCCCTAGCACATCTGTCCTAAGACAGTTACCCTAAATTTGATTTGCGCAAGAATTAACAAGTTGTTTCATTATTTGTTTACCCGAAAAATAATACTTAATAGGATTTAGTAAAAAAAAGACAATTATTTACAAAGGACTAATTTAAGAAAATTTTATTTTGACTTGACGGGGAAGCCCCGCTCCTACGTATCCTCCGGTGCAATGAGGAACTCAAAAGTCACGTAGTTCTTCCTGAAAAATCTTGTTGGTTGGTATTTTTTAATATAGGGGTTTTAGGATTATTGAGCTGTACAGCTCATCCATCCTAGAACGCTGACTGACCCGTCTGTACAGTCGACTTAGTCCCCTATTTTATAAAAATGGAGTTTTGGAAAATGATTTTATGTGTGTTGGTTTGATTTTATTTGAATAGGGATTTTAGGACTCTTGAACCGTACGGTTCATTTATCCTAGAATACTGACTAACCCGTCTGTACAGTCGGCTTAGTCCCCTATTTTCGAAAAATGGAGTTTTTGATTTATGGAAAGAAATATGTTTGTGTTTATTTTGATTTAGAAATTGTTTGTTTTAAATAGGGATTTTAGGACATGATCCGTAACGGTTCATTAGTAACCTAAAAAGCTGACTAACCCGACTGTACGGTCGATTTAGTCCCCTATTTAATTTTTTTGAAAATGAAATATTTATCTATTTATTTTTTTAGGTTTTTTGTAAAAGGAAATAATAAAAACGAAAACAGAGGGTGCAATAGTAAAATGGGGTGCAGTTTGCAAAAAGGGAGTTGTATTATTGTTTGCTTGAATGCAAAAGTATTAAGCTCCTTTGTGTCCTAGAGGGGTCCCTTTGGGAATAGATCTAAGGCTTTTTCTATCAAGTGAACCTCTCAAAGGTAGCTCTATAGAGTCCTAAATAAGGTTCCTAGAGCCAACGACCCCAATTAAGAACACTGATCAACAACAATAGGCAAGCTATTAGGAGTGCCAGCATTCTCAAGAGGGACCAAACTCTAGGTGAGACTTTCATGACCACCCAACAGGACGCACATCCAGTAGGCCATCACTACGCAGTCTCGTTCTAACTTAGGTTATTCTCCAGTCCGGGTACAAGACTATTCTCACGTGTGTGCAGAAGTGTGATAGTGGGTGTGTAGGAGCAAAATGTTAAATATACCCCCTAGTTGCAAAACAAACAAACACATATACAGAAAATAATAGTCTTCTACCCTAGGGTTTATATCAAGCATAAAATAAAGATATACAAAAAAAAACTAAAGAAATAAATAAATAATCAATAAATATGTACATAAATAAATAAATAAATAAACAAATAGATATAAATAAATAAATACAAAACTAACCTCAAGCTGATGAACGCCGAACCGGACCGAGCAGTCTGACCAGGTCAACTGCGAACCGTGTAACGCCCAAAATAATTTAATTAATTAATTGATTAAATTATTTAGGTGTTGCATTATTAATATTATTATTTATAAGGTTATTATTATTATTAGAGTTATTTTAAGAGGTGGTATATGGTAGGGGGAGTGGCGAAATAGAGAGGAATGGGCTTAAGTGAAGCCCATGATCCAACTAACCTGGGTTTTGAGAAGGGGCTTGCCTAGGGCTAGTCATTTTTGCTCCAAAACGAAATTTTGAAACCCTAGAGTGCTAAGAGAGAAGAGGTGCCGTGAGCTTGGGGAGAGAAGGAGAGGATTCGCGAAATCAAGAAGGAAAAAGGAGAGAAGGATTCGAGATCAAGAAGAAAAGAGGTTTCCCGTTGTTGCTGTGGCTCTGTAGGTGTCTGCCCTCTAGAATTCGATTCATCTTCTTGAAAAGGTAAGGGTGAGCGTTTCCAACTTAATGTAATTGAGTATATGGAGGGTTTGTGGGTTTTTGGGAGTAGTTGAATTCGCAATTTATATATATATCAAGAGGAGTAATGGATCGAATTGTTGTGTTGATATGCGAAATTTCTTATGATGTGAGGAGATGAATTGCGAATTGCCCCTATGATAGGAAAAAGATGAAATTCGAATTATGTTGCTGTTAGTCAAATAGTGTTGTTGCTGTGTGCAGAATTATGTTGCTGTTTATCCAATATTGTTACTGCTGTGTGCAGATTTTTATATTGCTGTTGCTGTTAATTTTTACATTGCTGTTGCTGTTAATTTTTTTTATTATTGCTGTTGCTGTTAATTTTTATATTGCTGTTGCTGTTAATTTTTATATTGCTGTTGCTGTTAATTTTTATATTGCTGTTGCTGTTAATTTTTAGATTGCTGTTGCTGTCAATTATATATGCTGTTGCTGTCCATGAAATGTGCTGTTTGCACCAATAAAATGTTGCTGTTTTTACCAATAAAATTCTGCTGTTTTGGCAATTTAAAGTTGCTGTTGTTGCTGCTGTTTCGGCCTATAAAAACCACTGTTTTTGCGCATAAATGCTACTGTTTTTCAGCTTCAATATGATGTAAATTTGCTACTGTTTTTGCGCAAATGATGGCCACTGTTTCAGTTTTGATTTAGTGTAAAATTGCTACTGTTTTGCGCATAAATGGCCACTGTTTTTCAGCTTCGATTTGTTGCGTTTATTAACCGAATTTCTGTATTTTGTAAAAGAGAAGAGCGTGTAAATGTGACTTTGATACTATTACTATTTTTCCGGTTAAAAAAAAAATGTGAGGTTTTCTTCTACTTGGAAAATGAGATGCCCTTCCCAAATTTAATTGTGGCGCTTCCTAAGTATGAAAGTGAAATGTTTATTCCATAATTTTAAAGATGTTGTTACATTATTTTTGAATGTGATTGTTTGTGAAGAGTGGTGATATTAATATGATGACTATGATGAATACACTCTATGAGTGTCTTATGGTGGTGATGATGAGTACTCCGGGTGAGCAAATTTTGGTGATTGCACATGTGTCCATAGTGTCTCATAGCATGTGCATCTTATGACGAATAGGCTTCGGCCTCTTAGTGACGGTGTGCCCATAGTGGCTTATTTATGACGAGAAAACAGTGACGGTGTGCCCATAGTGGCTTATTATGACGAGTATGGTACCATCATGCATATGCCCAGGTGTGGGTTGCATCTTCATGCGCATTCATTTTTTTTTATGACGGGTGACGTGAATTGTGATTTTGTTTGGTGTTGTGTGTAACGACGATGAAGTTGATATTAGTGACGATGTTGTGTGATAGTTTGCTCATATTACTCTGCTGTATGCTTAATTATATTTTGTTGAAAATTCTCACCCCTTCTGCTTGGAATGTTGCTCTATTGTGGCAACGCTGCAGGTGACTCTGATTGAAGGACATGCTGCCTTCCTTTATAGCTGTTGAGATGTTTTGAGTCGCTCTCTGATATTGTAACACCTAGGGGGCGGGGTTGAAGTTGATGACTTATTTAATTAACTGTTTTAATAATTTTATTGATGTGTGAGACGTGTTTGAGCGATTTTTGGTGAGTTGTCGCTATTTCCGCTGTGACGAGATATTTTGAAGTTCGACTTTTGGTGACGAATGCGTTTTTACCCAAATGTTAATGGCGTAGTCGATGAGTTTTATAAATGAAGAATGTGACATTCCTTTTCTACTAATTAAATTATTATTTTTGAAAAACGAAAGTACTCTGATAATGACGTACAAATTAAGGAATAGAAACGGGGTGTTACATTAGTGGTATCAGAGCAATGGTTGGTCTGTCCGGCCATGTCGTCGAGTCGTTGTGTCAGATAGTGACCAACTGTTGTCTTTCAGTGCTGACCATTGTTTATGTTGCAGGTACGCCAAAAGTTTCCATTGGTAAGTGAACTAGTGGGGGAGATGTCCCTACTAGCGCTGTGTGCCGTATTGTGTTTTCGGTGTGTGAATTGCGTCTGTTTGTTGTGGTCCTTGTTGTTGACTTTCCTTGCTGCGTGTTTCTAAAATGATTTGCCTTGTTGCCTGTTACTCTACAATGTGTTTTGATGTTTGAAAACTGAATGCGTTGTAAAATTATTTTGTGGACTATTTCAAGTTATTGCTGCACTAATAACTGTCGTAGCGTTTTAATCACTACAAACGAAAAATATCTTCATTGAGTGCTATAATTTTGACCTCAACTCTTTTTGGAAAAGACCGCAATTTGATGTAACAATTTTAGCTGAGGACTACCGTCTCATGTGATTGCTATTTTGATTTGCCTAATTTTCCTCAAGGTGGAGTCTTGTATGCTTGAGTGTTATGACAAAATCTTTTTGGTCGTTACTTCTTGAATTGCGCTATAGAGTTTTATAATCCGGAAAATAATGGGAGTTTCGAAATTGTTTTTGAACATCCATTAAACACTTTTACGGCTGGATACCGAGATTAGCATTGAAAATCACTTTTATAAACGATTCGGATTTTGTTTTAGCAGTTGCACTCTTGTGATATGCGTTACGTGGTTTTAAAAAAAAAAAATCTTAAGATTTAAAAATGTGCATTTTGGACGCTTGTGCACTTGGGCCGAATTAACTAATTACTGTAAGTGTTAATGTAACTATTCATTTGGGCTGACTAGTTGTAATAAGGTTTTAAATGTTAACCGTGTTCCTGTGTACTTAGTTGATAATGTTTCGTGGATTATCCTGAGATATTTGCTATTGTTGTTTGAATGATAAATGCCATGCTGTTTTAAAAAGTCGAATGCTACTGCCGTTTTGTTTATAATGCTGTTGCTGTTTTATTTAAATAATTGTTGCTGTTTCTGAAAAATGATCATTGCTGTTTTCAGAAAATAACGTTGCTGTTTTATTCGGATAATTGTTATGGTTTTCTGCAAAACGACTATTGCTGAAAAATGATTGTTGCTACCTTTTTAAAAGTTGTTGTTGCTGCTTCCTAAGGCCGCTGTCAGTGCTTTCAAAAATAACTGTTACTGTCCCTACTTTTGTACACTGCTGCTATTTTACGAGTTGTGCCTGTTTTTGGGTTGTTGACTGTCTCTATTTTTATGAGTTGTCCTATTTGGTGGTTTGGGGCCTAAAGGATGAAGAGATTTTGAAAATTGCTTTTGAACGACTCATAGACAATTTTATGGTTGGATACTGATAGTAGCATTGAAAATTATTTTTGGGACCCTGTTGCGAACTTCTTTGAGTCAGCCTTTATTGCCATATGTTCTTAAGGATATTCTACTCAAACCATTTAAGCTGTCGTTTAGTCTTGAAGAGAGAGAATCAATTTCTGTGACGTGTTTTATTTCTTGTGTTGAAAACTCCAAATAAAATGTTTCGTGCGTGTGTGTCACTTCTCTAAGAAGCTATTCTGTAGTTGATGACTAATATCACTGGACTTGGTTTTCGATTTTCTGCTGGTTTGGAAAATGCTTGGTTTTCGAAAGGACGCCGTAGTTACTTCTTTTGGATCCCGGGGAAAAATGTTTCGAGGTTTTTTTTTTTCGAATTTTCTAAACTAATTTGAAAATTAAGTGTTCTGACTTTGTGACATCTGAATCTGGACTGTAATTTCAAATAGTACATTTTCGCACTTCCGCTTACAAATATTTTTGAGGTAAAAGGAGTACCGTCTTTAGTGATATGTCGAATGTGCGACTGTTGTGCTGTTTGAATTTTTGTGCATTGGGTGTTCACTGATTCTTAGTCATAAGATTTTCTTAGTGCCATACTCCTTAATCCTTGATCTTGAACACCTTGTGATATGCTTTTATGTTATATGTAGATGTTGCGTTATTGAAAATTATTGTTGCAGTTTTTCTGAAAACTATTGTTACTGTTTTTGTGAAAATTATTGTTGTTACTTCCTGAAAAACTATTGTTGTTGTTGCCATGTGACGCTATGCCATTGTTTCCGTGCCGTGTGCCTTGTTGTTGCTATATTTACGCATTTAGTAAACTTCCTTGTGATGTTGTTGATGTTATTGTTGTTGTTGTTTTTCGAAAAACTATTATTGCTGTTTTCTGAAGACTATGTTGCTGTTTTTCTAAAAACTAATATTGCTGTTTTCTAGAAGATATTGTCGCTGTCTTTGAAAATTTTGTTGCTGTTTTAAGAGGAATAATCGTTGCCGTTTTCAGAAAACTACTGTTGCTGTTTTTCTGAAAATTACTGTTGCTATTTTCTGAAAAATAATTGCTGCTGTTTTCAGAAAAATAATTGTTGCTGTTTTTCTGATAATAATTGTTACCGGCCCGAAAATTATTGTTACTGTTCTCGATCTTATGCGCTGCTCCGTGTATCTTGTTGTTTTGATATGTTGTCCGTTGACCCTTGGTTGACGTTGTGGAAATATGTTATGTGATCGTATAATACGTGCCAATTTGTTGCCGTTGTCGAAGGCGCTTGCCCTCGGGCTCGCCATGCCTGTTTAGTTGTGTTGCTTGCGGCGCCTTAGCGCCCACCGTTGTGACTAAGTTGTTAGTCCTGATGCTGCTGATTGTTATCGTGATTGTTGAGGTTGTGGTTGTTGCCTGGTCGTGTGCTGATGTCTTACTATTGTTGTCTTGGGTATCGCCGAATGGCCCAAGTTGTGTTGTTGTTTGCCTTGGGTATCGCTGAATGGCCCAATTGGTGTTGTGTTTTGTCCGGGTACCGCTGAATGGCCCACATGGATTGTGTTGTTATTATTGTTGATTTGCTATTGTGGGCCTATGGCCGTTGTTGAGATTGGATGTTGTTGTGCTGTTATGCAAATTGTTGTGTTAAGGGTATCGCTGAATGACCCAAATTTGACGTTGGTGCTATTTTGTTGATATTGATTGACATGATTGTTTTAGTGGTGCTTGTGGTGTGATAGAGTTGCCTAAAGCTAGGAGTAATGGAGAGTGAGCCTGATTATTAGTTAGCGCTGGTTGCCTAAAGGGTCGTTAGTTGGCTAGTGGAAGAGTGATTGCGTCGGTAGTTAAAATTTCGAGGGCGAAATTCTCTTAAGTGGGGGAGAGTTGTAACGCCCAAAATAATTTAATTAATTAATTGATTAAATTATTTAGGTGTTGCATTATTAATATTATTATTTATAAGGTTATTATTATTATTAGAGTTATTTTAAGAGGTGGTATATGGTAGGGGGGAGTGGCGAAATAGAGAGGAATGGGCTTAAGTGAAGCCCATGATCCAACTAACCTGGGTTTTGAGAAGGGGCTTGCCTAGGGCTAGTCATTTTTGCTCCAAAACGAAATTTTGAAACCCTAGAGTGCTAAGAGAGAAGAGGTGCCGTGAGCTTGGGGAGAGAAGGAGAGGATTCGCGAAATCAAGAAGGAAAAAGGAGAGAAGGATTCGAGATCAAGAAGAAAAGAGGTTTCCCGTTGTTGCTGTGGCTCTGTAGGTGTCTGCCCTCTAGAATTCGATTCATCTTCTTGAAAAGGTAAGGGTGAGCGTTTCCAACTTAATGTAATTGAGTATATGGAGGGTTTGTGGGTTTTTGGGAGTAGTTGAATTCGCAATTTATATATATATATCAAGAGGAGTAATGGATCGAATTGTTGTGTTGATATGCGAAATTTCTTATGATGTGAGGAGATGAATTGCGAATTGCCCCTATGATAGGAAAAAGATGAAATTCGAATTATGTTGCTGTTAGTCAAATAGTGTTGTTGCTGTGTGCAGAATTATGTTGCTGTTTATCCAATATTGTTGCTGCTGTGTGCAGATTTTTATATTGCTGTTGCTGTTAATTTTTACATTGCTGTTGCTGTTAATTTTTTTTATTATTGCTGTTGCTGTTAATTTTTATATTGCTGTTGCTGTTAATTTTTATATTGCTGTTGCTGTTAATTTTTATATTGCTGTTGCTGTTAATTTTTAGATTGCTGTTGCTGTCAATTATATATGCTGTTGCTGTCCATGAAATGTGCTGTTTGCACCAATAAAATGTTGCTGTTTTTACCAATAAAATTCTGCTGTTTTGGCAATTTAAAGTTGCTGTTGTTGCTGCTGTTTCGGCCTATAAAAACCACTGTTTTTGCGCATAAATGCTACTGTTTTTCAGCTTCAATATGATGTAAATTTGCTACTGTTTTTGCGCAAATGATGGCCACTGTTTCAGTTTCGATTTAGTGTAAAATTGCTACTGTTTTGCGCATAAATGGCCACTGTTTTTCAGCTTCGATTTGTTGCGTTTATTAACCGAATTTCTGTATTTTGTAAAAGAGAAGAGCGTGTAAATGTGACTTTGATACTATTACTATTTTTCCGGTTAAAAAAAAAATGTGAGGTTTTCTTCTACTTGGAAAATGAGATGCCCTTCCCAAATTTAATTGTGGCGCTTCCTAAGTATGAAAGTGAAATGTTTATTCCATAATTTTAAAGATGTTGTTACATTATTTTTGAATGTGATTGTTTGTGAAGAGTGGTGATATTAATATGATGACTATGATGAATACACTCTATGAGTGTCTTATGGTGGTGATGATGAGTACTCCGGGTGAGCAAATTTTGGTGATTGCACATGTGTCCATAGTGTCTCATAGCATGTGCATCTTATGACGAATAGGCTTCGGCCTCTTAGTGACGGTGTGCCCATAGTGGCTTATTTATGACGAGAAAACAGTGACGGTGTGCCCATAGTGGCTTATTATGACGAGTATGGTACCATCATGCATATGCCCAGGTGTGGGTTGCATCTTCATGCGCATTCATTTTTTTTTATGACGGGTGACGTGAATTGTGATTTTGTTTGGTGTTGTGTGTAACGACGATGAAGTTGATATTAGTGACGATGTTGTGTGATAGTTTGCTCATATTACTCTGCTGTATGCTTAATTATATTTTGTTGAAAATTCTCACCCCTTCTGCTTGGAATGTTGCTCTATTGTGGCAACGCTGCAGGTGACTCTGATTGAAGGACATGCTGCCTTCCTTTATAGCTGTTGAGATGTTTTGAGTCGCTCTCTGATATTGTAACACCTAGGGGGCGGGGTTGAAGTTGATGACTTATTTAATTAACTGTTTTAATAATTTTATTGATGTGTGAGACGTGTTTGAGCGATTTTTGGTGAGTTGTCGCTATTTCCGCTGTGACGAGATATTTTGAAGTTCGACTTTTGGTGACGAATGCGTTTTTACCCAAATGTTAATGGCGTAGTCGATGAGTTTTATAAATGAAGAATGTGACATTCCTTTTCTACTAATTAAATTATTATTTTTGAAAAACGAAAGTACTCTGATAATGACGTACAAATTAAGGAATAGAAACGGGGTGTTACAAACCGGACTGCTTTGAGAACCGAAAAACCGATTCAAAAAAATTACAAACTAATCAAAAACAGACTTTTAGTGTCTGGACCGCATAGGCTAGCCCAAAAGATCACTTAATCTGCCAATGACTCCCCTTTTCAAACCTTCACCTCTCAACCTCTTTTATAGTCAATTGCTATAGGGTTGTTGTTTCTTGCAAGCAATGTGGGACTAAAACAAGATAGAGAAAGCAATTCCCACTTAGAGAACACAATTCTCGTTTTTCTCAAACCTGTCACCGTAAAAGCGCGATTCCGGATTCGTTAACCGTTGGATCGTCTTGGTTTTTTGACAGCAGGTTCGTGAGACATATATCTTCACTTTCACCGTTCGGATCGTCGAAACGAGGTCTGAGGAGAGAGAAATTGCCTTCGCAAGAGCTGCAGTTTTTGGTCCGTTTTTTTCTCAAACCTCTCACACCGTAAAGGTGCGATTCCGGATTCGTTAACCGTTGGATCATCTTTGTTTTTTGCCAGCAGGTTTGTGGGACATGTGTCTCCACTTTTACCGTTCGGATCGTCAAAACGAGGTCTGAGGAGAGAGAAATTGCTTTCGCATAGTAGCTAAAAACTAAGACCCGAAAATACCCAAAAGCGACTACTTTTTGTAATAATAATAATTTTTTTATTGTACCTCCCTTTTTTATTTTCTTTTGTAATTTGTATTATTTCTTATCTATTTATTTTTTATTTTCGTTTTTTAAATTAAAGATATTGTAACAAGAAAAATAAATTAAATCTACTTTGTAATTTTTTGAATTAGCATATATATATATATATATTTTTTTTTTAATTTTTGTTTAACCACTAAAAAAAGTAATAATAACGCAAAATTAGTAAATTAGCGCAAAATGACCTATTTGAGGGATTAGGAATCAAATATACGCGAAAAACATATTTTTGTGAGTTTTTTTTGGAAAAGTAAAAATGTACCGGTTAAAATTGGGTGTTCACAGTTGCCCCTCTGTGCTTACTTTCTTACGAGATAATACATAAAACTATGTTTTCTTGTTTTATCTAAGTAAGGAATAAGTACAGATATGAACCCCAATTTTAATCGGTGAAATATGGACAATTGTCTTTTGACTGTTAAAGTTAAATGCGTAACAAGAAATACAAACAGTGCCAGAGCTGAATCGATAGCACGAAGTTTCAAAACAATGTCAGGGCAAGACCGATAGCGCAAAATTTAAAAACAATGTCAGGGCGAAACCAGTAGCATGAAAATCAAAGACAATGCCAGGGCGGGAACGATTGCACAAAATTAAAGACAATGCCAGGGCGAGACCGATAGCATGAAAATTAAAAACAATGCCAGGGCGAGACCGATAGCATGAAAATTAAAGACAATTCCAGGGCGAGACCGATAGCACAAAATTAAAGACAATGCCAGGGCGAGACCGATAGCACAAAATTAAAGACAATGCCAGGGCGAGACCAATAGCATGAAAATCAAAGACAATGTCAGGGCGAGACCGATAGCACAAAATTAAAGACAATGCCAGGGCGAGACCGATAGCATGAAAATTAAAGACAATGCTAGGGCGAGACCGATAGCACAAAATTAAAGACAATGCCAGGGCGAGACCGATAGCACAAAAATTAAAGACAATGCCAGGGCGAGACCGATAGCATGAAAATTAAAGACAATGCCAGGGCTGAACCGTTAGCATGAAAAGTAAAGCAGTGCCAGGGCTGAACCGTTAGCACGAAATTTAAAAGACAATGCCAGGGCTGAACCGTTAGCATGAAAAGTAAAGCAGTGCCAGGGCTGAACCGTTAGCACGAAATTTAAAAGACAATGCCAGGGCTGAACCGTTAGCATGAAAGGTAAAGTTGTGCCAGGGCTAAACCGTTAGCACGAAATTTAAAAGACAATGCCAGGGCTGAACCGTTAGCATGAAAAGTAAAGCAGTGCCAGGGCTGAACCGTTAGCACGAAATTTAAAAGACAATGCCAGGGCTAAACCGTTAGCATGAAAAGTAAAGCAGTGCCAGGGCTGAACCGTTAGCACGAAATTTAAAAGACAATACCAGGGCTGAACCGTTAGCATGAAAAGTAAAGCAGTGCCAGGGCTGAACCGTTAGCACGAAATTTAAAAGACAATGCCAGGGCTGAACCGTCGGCATGAAAGAATGTGCCAGGGCTGAACCGATAGCAAGAGGATGAGAAGGGAAATGCCTGGGCTGAACCGTCGGCATGAGAAGTAAAGCAGTGTCAATGCACGTCTTGCTTTGGAGGACTCTTTTTTTATTACTTTATTTACAAAGTACTGAACACAAATGTATGATTCTAATCAAGAAGTGGAATGCATGGATGGACATGAAATGTATGCAAACTATGGCATGAAATGCATGAATTATGCATGATCTTGAGTTGAAATTAAGATGCACTTGTCTTGAAAGCTGGATTCACTGAGAATTTTTTCTTTTTGTGCAGGCTTTATTTGAAACCAATCAAGCTTGTCCTCATATGGAAGTTTATCCTCAACACAGCTAACTTGCTTAGGCCCTTTTTCTCTTTTTATGACCACTTCTCTCCTTTCAAGCAAATCACCCTCAAATTTGACCTTCTCTCTCTTTTTTTTAATTGTCATTAGCTCTCTAAATCACATTACTGATTCCAAGTTGACTATTTTTGAAGCATTACTTAATGAGCATGCATGGATTCACAGGTATTTAAGAGCTGAAATTTTTTTGGGTTTGGATTTTTGGTTTGAAAGTGGAGGGTATTTTGGAGGGAAAACATAGGGAAGACAAAGGCGACACATGATGGTAGGGAAAAAAGGTATTATGGCAACCTCGAGTTTATTGGGGATTCCATTTACTTGAGGTGCCTGACTTGCTGGGAATTGGCTGGGTATTGGAAACAAGTTTTACCATAGGGGAGACTTCCAGAGGTAGCAAGCAAAATCTAACTCACGGTTATGCAAACACTTTTGCCCCGGTGTTAGTAGAAGGTATTGCCCCAAGAGAAGGCTACACGGGTGTACCAAACAAAGTTTGACTCATGAAAAGACCTGCAAAGATTTTGCTTCAAACAGCTCAGGTGTGGAAAAGAAAGTTTTGACTCATGACGGGTCTTACACAGGTTTTGCCCCAGTACTAGTGAAAGTTGCTGCTCACAAGAGTGCACTGGTGTGGCAAACTTGACGGATGTAGGGTATGGTAAGGATTTTGCCTCATTCTGGTGAAAGCATTTGCCTTGAGAGAATACTACTTGATGTAACAAGAAACATTTGACTCTTAAAGGTCTTACGAAACTTGCCCCAGTGTGGGGTTTTCTCGAGACTCTCAAGCTTATCCTTCACAAAGTTGCCCAAATGTACACTATTGTGTGGCCCAAGTAGAAGAAATTTCCCAGTGAACTACATAAGCTTCTCATTGTAAGTCCCATTCCCCTTTTGTGCCCTAATTTTTGCCTAGACTGCCTTTGCAGGTTTTCAGTCTAGCGGGCTTTATTTTTCTTTTATTCTCCCTAATTTTGCCTAGACCGCCCTTTCGGGTTTTCAATCTAGCGGGATTTTTTTTTTCTTTTTTATTAGACAAAGAATAATTTAAAAGAAGCAAATGATTTATCTCAAAAGTAACATTAAGAAAATGAAAACGATCATTCATCAATCAGAGTGGGATTTTGGAGGCTTGTAATGTGACTATGGGTTATGGGTTATGAAAGAAAGACGATTAGAATGCTCAAGGAAACGTCTTACGGGCATGAGTTATGGGCTATGGAATAAAGATGGTTAAAAGGTTCAAAGAACGGGCATGAGTAATAGGTTATCGGGATGGATTGATTAGGAGGCTTAAAGGAATGCTTTACAGGCATGGATTATGGGTTATGGAAAGGAAATGAGTAGAAGGTTCAAAGAAATGTTTTGCGAGTATGGGTTACATGCTATGGGAGACAAATGAATAGATGGCTCAAAGAAAGGTTTTAGGTTATGGGTTATGGGAATGGATCAAGAATCTTTAGTGCATTCAGCTTTCTATTGTGTTCCCCAGACCTCATATCATTCACTTTTTTTTTTGATTTTTATTACTTTTTTTTTCACCCCCTCTGCTTTTTGATCACTCTTTCTTTTGTGCCCTAATTTTTGCCAAGACTGACAATACTTGCTTTCAGTCTGCGGGCTTTATTCATTTTTCTCTTTTTCTTTTCTTTTGAACTTTTTCCACCATCTCTATAACTTTGGAAAACTGAATGCACTAAATTCTATTGTAGTGTCGATCATTGTCCAGGGTTTAGTGAAGGGACGTTACAGGCTCAAAGGGGATGGTAAGGGATATATTTTTTTTGGGATAGAGAAAGACGACCACTCTTCATTTGAAATCATGATTCCACGTTTGCAAAATTTTAATTTTGAAATAACATCTACTCTTTTACACATTCTTTGCTCTTCATTTCTTTTGATTTCTTTTTTGTTTTTTTTTTTTTGCTTTTTTTTGAGAAATGGACATTTGATATCCGATATTCGCTCACCGGTTCATCCCTGAATGACGCAGCTAAAAGGGCTTTAAGAATTATCACTTGAGGCAAGAACTCAAAAGGGGTCGGTGTTTTAAGGGGACACGGGGAGAAAGGATGGAGATGGGTTTTTAAATCCATGCAAATTCATTAGCATAAAACTTCAACTAAGTCAACTTGGTTTCGAACTACATAATTAAAGAAGTGCTAATGACAATCATCTTTTTCCTTCTCTTTTTGAGCAAAACATAATTACCAACCTTATGTCCCCCTTTTTTCCAATATGCCCGAGTATTGTGCCCCATGATATCTTTCCTCTCACATTATTTCTCTACACCTCTAATGATTAATCTTCCCAACAAGTCTCAAGCGAATGATCCAATTCCACGAGTCTAAGCTTGATTGGAACACAAGCACAAAAATTTCAAACTCCTTTTTATTTATTTTCTTAAAGAAAAATTTATGAGAAGGAGTCAAAGAGACCAATATGTTATGAAATGCATGGTATGTATGCAAGCATTCACCCTAAAATGCAACATGTGTTGTTTTGTAATGGTTTTTTTTTTTTTGTAATCATTTTCATGCAAGAAATGAAATGCAAATTTTTTTTTGCCCAATTTGAAGGGAAATGCTATGAGGATTGACAAATGATAATGTGCTTTGTTTTATTCACTTACGAAAGTATGCATAACAAGCAAAGATTTTTATATACATGAAAAGAGAAAAAAAATGAAATATGGATAAATTTTATGATGAATGATTTTTGACAAATGAGAATGATGATGCACTACCCGCAAAAAAAACAAATTTTCCTAAGGACTTATGCAAAGAAAAAAACAAATTCTATTTTTTTTTTGAAATGCACTTGTATTTTACAATGCAACATGCTTTTTTTCTTATGCTTTTTATGCATGAAATGTAATGCAAATTTTATGTTGTTTATGCATGAAATGCAATATGATTTTTAATTTTATAAAAAAAAAAAAAGTGATTTTCTGAACCCAAAAGTTTGTTTATGGGGAAAAGTTTTTTTTTTGTTTTTTTTTGGTATGAAAAATAAGGTAAGAGGTGGAGTAGCTCTCTTTGTAACCTAAGTTGGTTGGCCCATGCTACTGGTCTTTGGACCCTATGGTTTTTCTATTCTGAATAGTCACTGGGTTAGCAGCTATAACCTAAGGAAATTTTAGGTCTCTAGAGTCAAGTACTCTTCTAGAAGTGTAAACACACCAGGATGTACATCCCAGATGTGGATACCCGCAGAGAAGAATCGTACTCTAGATGAGGAATTCATGGTAGCCACTAGGATGTACATCCAAAATGACTACCACTACACAGCCTCGTTCTAACTTATGTTTTTTTTAGGCTCAAGTGTAAGCCCAACTCTCAGTGTGTGCTCACAGTGTATGTGTGGTGTGTGAAGCGAGCATAGGAACCCTAAAAAATAACAAAAACCCCAAATTGTACCTTATAATTACTTTGCACAAACAAATTAAATAGGCTTGACTCTCATGTGTCCCCAGCAGAGTCGCCATCTGTCGTGACCGGGATCCCGACGTAGACGGCCCAAAAATTGATATTTCAGGGAGTCGCCACCCAATTTATTAAATAGGGAAAATTGAGAAAAAACCTAACCTAAGAGTTAGTGGTCTGCGTAACTAGGTTGGATTCGGGAGTCGGTTATGCGTAGGGAAGGGGCGAAAACCTAATTTCACTGCACCCCTAGCACATCTGTCCTAAGACAGTTACCCTAAATTTGATTTGCGCAAGAATTAACAAGTTGTTTCATTATTTGTTTACCCGAAAAATAATACTTAATAGGATTTAGTAAAAAAAAGACAATTATTTACAAAGGACTAATTTAAGAAAATTTTATTTTGACTTGACGGGGAAGCCCCGCTCCTACGTATCCTCCGGTGCAATGAGGAACTCAAAAGTCACGTAGTTCTTCCTGAAAAATCTTGTTGGTTGGTATTTTTTAATATAGGGGTTTTAGGATTATTGAGCTGTACAGCTCATCCATCCTAGAACGCTGACTGACCCGTCTGTACAGTCGACTTAGTCCCCTATTTTATAAAAATGGAGTTTTGGAAAATGATTTTATGTGTGTTGGTTTGATTTTATTTGAATAGGGATTTTAGGACTCTTGAACCGTACGGTTCATTTATCCTAGAATACTGACTAACCCGTCTGTACAGTCGGCTTAGTCCCCTATTTTCAAAAAATGGAGTTTTTGATTTATGGAAAGAAATATGTTTGTGTTTATTTTGATTTAGAAATTGTTTGTTTTAAATAGGGATTTTAGGACATGATCCGTAACGGTTCATTAGTAACCTAAAAAGCTGACTAACCCGACTGTACAGTCGATTTAGTCCCCTATTTAATTTTTTTGAAAATGAAATATTTATCTATTTATTTTTTTAGGTTTTTTGTAAAAGGAAATAATAAAAACGAAAACAGAGGGTGCAATAGTAAAATGGGGTGCAGTTTGCAAAAAGGAAGTTGTATTATTGTTTGCTTGAATGCAAAAGTATTAAGCTCATTTGTGTCCTAGAGGGGTCCCTTTGGGAATAGATCTAAGGCTTTTTCTATCAAGTGAACCTCTCAAAGGTAGCTCTATAGAGTCCTAAATAAGGTTCCTAGAGCCAACGACCCCAATTAAGAACACTGATCAACAACAATAGGCAAGCTATTAGGAGTGCCAGCATTCTCAAGAGGGACCAAACTCTAGGTGAGACTTTCGTGACCACCCAACAGGACGCACATCCAGTAGGCCATCACTACGCAGTCTCGTTCTAACTTAGGTTATTCTCCAGTCCGGGTACAAGACTATTCTCACGTGTGTGTAGAAGTGTGATAGTGGGTGTGTAGGAGCAAAATGTTAAATATACCCCCTAGTTGCAAAACAAACAAACACATATACAGAAAATAATAGTCTTCTACCCTAGGGTTTATATCAAGCATAAAATAAAGATATACAAAAAAAAAACTAAAGAAATAAATAAATAATCAATAAATATGTACATAAATAAATAAATAAATAAACAAATAGATATAAATAAATAAATACAAAACTAACCTCAAGCTGATGAACGCCGAACCGGACCGAGCAGTCTGACCAGGTCAACTGCGAACCGGACTGCTTTGAGAACCGAAAAACCGATTCAAAAAAATTACAAACTAATCAAAAACAGACTTTTAGTGTCTGGACCGCATAGGCTAGCCCAAAAGATCACTTAATCTGCCAATGACTCCCCTTTTCAAACCTTCACCTCTCAACCTCTTTTATAGTCAATTGCTATAGGGTTGTTGTTTCTTGCAAGCAATGTGGGACTAAAACAAGATAGAGAAAGCAATTCCCACTTAGAGAACACAATTCTCGTTTTTCTCAAACCTGTCACCGTAAAAGCGCGATTCCGGATTCGTTAACCGTTGGATCGTCTTGGTTTTTTGACAGCAGGTTCGTGAGACATATATCTTCACTTTCACCGTTCGGATCGTCGAAACGAGGTCTGAGGAGAGAGAAATTGCCTTCGCAAGAGCTGCAGTTTTTGGTCCATTTTTTTCTCAAACCTCTCACCGTAAAGGTGCGATTCCGGATTCGTTAACCGTTGGATCATCTTTGTTTTTTGCCAGCAGGTTTGTGGGACATGTGTCTCCACTTTTACCGTTCGGATCGTCAAAACGAGGTCCGAGGAGAGAGAAATTGCTTTCGCATAGTAGCTAAAAACTAAGACCCGAAAATACCCAAAAGCGACTACTTTTTGTAATAATAATAATTTTTTTATTGTACCTCCCCTTTTTTATTTTCTTTTGTAATTTGTATTATTTCTTATCTATTTATTTTTTATTTTCGTTTTTTAAATTAAAGATATTGTAACAAGAAAAATAAATTAAATCTACTTTGTAATTTTTTGAATTAGCATATATATATATATATATATATATATATATATATATATATATATATATATATTTTAATTTTTGTTTAACCACTAAAAAAAGTAATAATAACGCAAAATTAGTAAATTAGCGCAAAATGACCTATTCGAGGGATTAGGAATCAAATATACGCGAAAAACATATTTTTGTGATTTTTTTTTGGAAAAGTAAAAATGTACCGGTTAAAATTGGGTGTTCACAATCAACCCGAAGGATGTATAGTTTCAAGTCAAGAAAACAAAGTATGCAAACTCCTTAAGTCGTTATATGGTTTAAAACAAGCACCAAAACAATGGCATGAAAAATTCGACAGAACCTTAGTCGAAGATGGCTTCACCACAACTGAAGTTGATAAATGTGTTTACACTAAAACTGTGTGTGGAGAACATGTAATCATATGTTTATATGTAGATGACATGCTCATATTTGGTACTTGTCTGGATATTGTTATCAAAACAAAATCCTTTCTTTCATCTAGTTTCGACATGAAAGATATGGGTGAGGCTACTGTAATATTAGGAGTTAGAATCATCAGGGAAGGTGATAGTATCACACTAACGCAAGATCATTATGTGGAAAAACTTCTTAGGAAGTTTGGACACTATGACTCAACCCCCTTGAGTACCCCCTATGAAGCTAACTCACGCTTAAAGAAAAATAGAGGTGATCCTGTTGACCAACCTCAGTATGCCCAAGTAATTGGGAGCCTACTGCATTTAATGAACTTTTCTCAACCAGACATTGCATTCGCAGTCGGTCGTCTGAGTAGGTATACTCACAATCCTGGTCAGGATCATTGGAAGGCAATTGCTCACCTTATGAGATATTTGAGAGGTACCACAACTTATGGTATTACTTATAGTGGATTTCCCGCAGTATTAGAGGGATACTGTGATGCTAACTGGATATCTGATTCAGATGAGACAAAATCCACTAGTGGTTACATTTTCACACTTGGTGGTGGTGCGGTAACTTGGAGGTCAGCCAAACAATCCATTATTGCTAGATCGACTATGGAGTCGGAATTTGTAGCTTTGGAATTGGCTGGTACTGAAGCTGAATGGTTGAAGAACCTTTTAGCTAGTATTCCTTTGGGAATAAAACCGACACCATCAGTGTCAATACATTGTGATAGTCAATCGGCAATAGCCGTTGCAAAGAATAAGACCTATAATGGCAAAAATAGACATGTGCAATTAAGACATAATGTTGTCAAACAATTGCAAAAGTATGGAGCAATATCGATCGATTATGTGAAGTCAGAAGTGAATTTGGCCGATCCTCTGACAAAACCCTTAGGGAAGAAAATGATATGTGAAACATCGAGGGGAATGGGACTACAAGCCAACTGATATTAAGAAGTGATGGTAACCCAACCTTTGTGATTGGAGATCCCATGAATAAGGTTCAATGTGGTAAAAACAAGTTACTTCTTGATAGTGCTAGCACTGGAAATTAATTCAAGTAAATTAATTTCATTATTGTCCCTTCCTATGGTGTTATTGTGATGGTGCTAGACTGCAAGGTTAAAAGGATAAGCTTAAAGCTTTTAATGATTTTCATAGCCCTTATGGGTGGTGTATGACTTGCAGCATACACTTGATGAAATCACCTATATGAGTGTCAAGTGAGGCCGCTTGCATGAGATCCTGGCGAGGTCTCTAGAGCACTCATGAATACCGAGCACGCGCAGGGCCTAGTAGCGCAACACCGCGAAAACAGCAAGAATTGTGGGGGTGTAATGTGATAATGAAACCTCTAACATATAATATGCGTCTTGGGTTCCATAGCTTGCTATACCAATTCACAGTATGTTATGTTTTATCTATCTAGGACTGGTTCCATAGCTTGCTATACAGCTCCGAAACATTACATCTACGATGTTAACCCAGAAAACCTCTTTTATAAATTTATTTTTCAACTTTTGAAATATGTGGGGGATTGTTGTATTTTATTGAAAATAAATGGATATTTCAAAAGTGAGAAGTCCCACATTGCTTGGCTTTGGATTCACCAAAGTCTTCATATACTAAAGCTTAATGAGAGCTAGTAAACAAGCAACTAGAAGGGACTCCCTCGCGCGCACAAGTAGGGACCAACATGGCTTGGTTCAGTGCGAATCTTTCGATCCCCCCCCCTGCGCGCTCGACTGGCTTTGTACTGATTTTATTAAATAAAATATTACTTTTATCAGCCTATCCGTATACGCCCAATCATTGGTCGAAATGTTTAATGAAATAATTTGTAACGGAAAGTTCAGGTCGAAAAACTGCAAGTTGATCGAACTGATTGGCAAAACAATCTGGTCGAATACTGTAAGTTGGTCGAACTGACTGGTGAAAAGATTTGGTCGAAAACTGAAACTTAATTTCCTTTATTTTGTAACTGTCAGTTTCTTCCAACGGCTTCTTTTCTTTTAAACCTATTTATTTCGTAACCGCAGAGTTAAATCTTTTGATCACAATTGATTTTCGAAAACGGTTTTTGTCTGGCTATTGATTGCTGGAGCCTATGTCTCTAACAACTATTTTTCTTAAAGCCTATATAAACGATTTCGAGTTGCACTTGAAACATATCTCAAAATTTATTTTTCCACCTTTCTTGAAAAAGAGCTCTGGGTTGCTCTCCTGTCAATATCTAGTTCTTCTTGCCAGTTCTGATACCTCTTTCGTTACTGCGATTGAGAAGACCCGGTTGTACCTCGGGGAATTTGCGCTGTAGAGGCGGATAAATTCTTCAGGGCAGTCGCAAGACGCCTCCGGTTGTTTATCTAACATTTCTGTGTTTGCAGGTTTAATTTCGACAGCATCAGTCGAAATTTTACTTCTGAAATTCGACTATAGAATTTCGACTGCAGTCAGCATCCTTCGACTGCAGCCATATCAGCAATTTTCGTCAAGATAGTGTTTACTCCTTTCAGGGATTTTCACAGGTCATTGTTTTGATCCTCCGTTTAATTTGCTGAATTGACATTTTTTTTACTAAAAAACATATGATATAGTGAATTGCAGTGTTTTAAAAACCGGCTCGGCCCGGCCGGTCGGACCGGTCGAACCGGGAACCGGGGGGGTAACCGAGCCGGTCAAGCCTTTGGATCGGTTATGCACCGAACCGGTGGGAACCGGTGGAAACCGGCCGGTTTTGGGGAAAACCGGCGACCCGGTGACTCAAACCGGACCGGGTTGTCCATTTTTTTTTATTTATTTTTTTATCAAATCTTTGAACTATAATTGGGAGGGGCCGCGCGAACGCAAGCCCCCACTAGTGATTGCCATCTTGGTAAGTATGTTTCCCATTGACATACACCTTGCTTTTATATCTCATTTCCTCCATGTTCTGTTCATTCTATCCGATGTGGGACTATTTCTAAACTACTTAAAACAAAAGAGACTCAAAACCCTCAACAAAAATGTCATTAGTGGGGTTTGAACCCCTGACCTATTGAAAGCAAATGTTGAGCGCTACCATGAGGCTACCAATCTTATTGAGAATATTATTTATTTCAAATATATATATATAATTGGTACCTCTTTTCCTAAAAGTCAAGTATGCTCATCCTCATGGCATTAGCTTGTAATATTAATATTATGTTTCAACAAACTTATTTAATATTAAGTATTTTTTTAAAGATTTATTTAATATTAAGTTGTTAACTTATGAAATTTGTTCTAAATATTTATTGAAGCATGACATGAACTTTTAAAATTTATTTAATATATACCAAGCAAATAAAAATAAAATAGGCATGGTGTGTAATTTTAGCAAATTAAGTTTTACAAGTATGAAATATATAGGTCCTAAAAATTTGGGAATTTTTTATATTTTAGTAGATATAAAATAAACATAGTTATTAATTTTACAGGGACGAAATTTATATTATATACTATATAGGTATTGAAAATTATCGAAATAGAGACCGGGTCCGAGTCATCCGGTTCCGGTTTTGGTCATGCGGTTCAACTGTCGACCCTTCGGCCCGACCCTTGACCCAGTGACCCGGTACCTTCACCGAGTCGGTCACCGGTTCGAGTTTTAAAACATCGGTGAATTGTCCTTGGCCAGTCCCTACTATGAGATTATTAATTTGAAAGAATCACGAGAAAGTTATTATGCATCTTTATCCTTTGGCGTTATTCTCCACTTCTGAACTACCGAATCACGAGAAAAGAATCATGTTTTTTTTTTTGGTCAAAAGAGAAAAGAATCATGTTATAATCTTCTTATGGATGAAGGGGTATTTATATATGAGATGTTGATTTTCATACCCCCAAAGCTTATCGTTACCCCCCCCCCCCCCACCCCACTCTTAGTGACATTCCTAATTTACCTCTCTCATTTACATCGTTTGGGAAAAAAAATTGGATTTCCGGAATTACTATAAATAGATAAAGTTGTTACTAATAACACAGTAACCAAATGAAAAACCATAAATCCCTTATACAATTTTAATTTTTTTTATGGATTTATCTATTTAAATGATAAATCAGTTACTTAAAAATACATTACGGATTTATCAATTAAATAGATAAATCCGTAACTTAAAAATACATTATGAATTTATCTATTTAATTGATAAATTCGTAATGTATTTTTAAATTACGGATTTATCAATTAAATAAATAAATCCATAATTATTTCTAGTTTGTTAAAAAATTACAATTATAGTTTTTTTAATTAAAATAGATATGGATGGTGATCTTTTGGTTCTATTCAGTGTAGATATTTCTTACACATGACGATGTTGTGCGTCAGGCTAGATAATTTAGGCAAAAAATCGATTTTCGGGCAACCTACTTCGATTATCCCAAAATCACTGTCATTAAATTCGAAAAAAAATCAAGGACCAAAACTACCTCTGAAGGGACTTCTGCACTGCCGGGCTCAAAATCCCAAACTCCTTCATTACTATTTTTTTATTAATTTCTTGATTTTTCCATAATCTCCTAAAAATCTAAAAAATAATTACATAACCTTCTTTTGATTTTATTAGATTTTAAGTGGTGGTTTTATAATTTTTAGATTAGTTTTGATTCTTTTACCGATTTGTAGTGGTGTTTTTACTTTATTTTATAATTTAAAAATACATTATGGATTTATAAATTAAATAGATAAAGCCGTAATTAATTTTTTAACTACGGATTTATCTATTTGATAGATAAATCCGTAATTCATTTTTTTAACTAGGAATTTATCTTTTATATAGATAATAAATCCGTACGGTGTAAATCTGAGAGGAGTAAAATGGGAATTAAAAAAACTTGTAGAGGTGTACAAAGATGGATCAATGACAAAGATGACATTTCCTGGCTGGAATTTTGCAATTTTGATGATCAAGCACAAGTTTAATGTTTTTTCAAAGAGGCGATGGATGAATGTAGTATGAGACCAGATGACTTCATTCATGAGTTCTCACTTATCTCAATTATTTTGAAAAATTTCTCACTTATCTTAATTAATTTATGGGTAATGATGGTTATAGCAAGAGATACCATGCATGTGAATGGTTGGTCAACACACTCACCTGCATGTTTGCCATCAAAATCGGAGATAATTTATCATAACAAACCAACACATCAGCTATCACAATGCATTCCACGAAATTGTTTCGCTATGAATAGCACTCATGTTATTTTATAAACCTAAAACATCCTAAAAACTTGGGTAATAGAAAGGATAAATAGAGATAATCTTTACTCTTAATCCCATGCCTTTGGTTTGCTCTATGTTTATGGTGTTCTTGGTTTGTGATTTATGATTGTATGCTCCATGTTCGTAGCTGCTTTGTTTGTGGATTCATGATCACCAGAACCAACCACTTCGTAATTTGCCAAAATTTGTGACCATGTTTTCCAACAATTACAATAATTTATTAGTTCATTTTCATTGAATTTTGCTATGCACTAGTTATTTTATTTACCAGTTATTTTAAGGGTGGCTAACAAGTAAAACTTCATGAACAAGTAGTGATTTTGAGAAATGAAGATGTCAATTATTAAAATTTTGGATGTATAAATAAATGTGTACATTCCTTAAATATGAGATGTTGTTCTCTAATTTTGTTAGCTTTTGTTTCAATTCATTTAATTTCTCATATTATTATAAAAAAAAAAACTAGTTGATGTTTGGTTCATTCTTTTATACAAAGTTTTGATAACTATTTAGCCCAATTGCAATAGATGTATAAAGTTAGGTCATGCTTATCTCACTTCCCCTCCTACTCACCGCATATATCCAAACCTAAAATATTCCAAAATTACCTTCACGTGAAACATGCATGAAACCCCCCTCATGCTGTATTTTGGAATGGTACGACACATCAGTACCGAACTGGTACCCAAAGTACCAGATTGATTCGATACTTTAGTACCTGGACTGATTCGGTACTTTACGTGAGCTATCTCTAGTGGTTCATTCATAGGAATTATGATTATAGGAATTCATAGGAATTATAGGTAGGGGTGTTCGCAGATTGAATTGGCTCAATTTTAGAGGAAAAATGATCCAATCCAATCCTTGTCGTTTTGAACTTTTATCATCCAATTGGTTTTGTTTTAAAATCAAATCCGATCCGATCCGACTTTACTTCGGTTTGGATTGGATTGGATTTCGGTTTTTTATTCTTTAAAATTTCTTACAAATACAAAATAAAAATAACACCTCTTTCATAAACCAAAACATCATACATCATCAAAATAGTTAAGTATGTTTTAGAAAAGTTGAAAAATACATAGCCAAAAGTACATCATCAAAGTAGTCAAAATAAATTGTAAACAATAAGTGGGAAAAACATATACAATGTAGGTAATATTGTAATTGCATTTATAATATTAATTATGTAATGTATAAAGCTTGAATCGGTTTAGATTGGATCGGTTCCATGTGAGGGAACCAAAATCCAATCCAATCCAATCCAAAATTTCAGTTTTTTGCGATTTTTGGTTTTTTCGATTTTTGGTTTTTTTGGTTGACGGTTTTTCGGTTCGGTTGTTGCGATTTCAATTGTTGAATTTCAAATTGCTTGAATTTTTTAGACAAAACCAATCCTCTTCCTAGTGTACCAGTTCGGCCTCCCAATTGCTTGAATTTCAATAGCAGAATTGAAGTATACGTACGGTACTATGCTGTCGTACCAGTTCGGCATCATAGTGTCGTACCTGTAAAAAATCACCCAACGAGGGTGTGTGCTAAGACATAAGCCACGACATCATGCAACCGTACCAGGTTCGGTATGTCAGCGTCGAACCCGTGAAGTCCCAGAAAAAAAGGGACACGCTGGGAACATTTTTATTCATCAAAAGTGTTTTGGATATTTCGCAGGATTTTGGGGGTGTGTGGTGAGTAGGAGGAGTGAGACAAGCACGGGCCTAAAGTTAACCCATAGATTCAGGCCCAAACCCATTAACATTCCACAGTCCAAAGTTGTAAAAAAATAAGAAATGGAAAATACAAAAAATCTCTATATATAATTGTTGAAGTGAGAACACGCTCACCACGGCTTCTCACGTGTGTGACGCTCTTTTTTCTTTTTTTATTTGCTTTTCATATCTTTTTATTTGACCAATTGCTTTTCATATCTTAAAGTGTGTGTTTCGATGTATTTTAGGGTTTAGAAAAAAAATTAATTGATCAAATACGTGTAGTTCATTACTCAATAACTTCTTTGGTGAAGAAAAAATAATTATTTCCTGATAAAATACGTAACGTGTGATCCTAAGAAGTGTGTTTTAGGGTACTTTAGAGTCTACAAAAAAAGTTTAGATGTTCAAATATGAGAAGTCTGTTCTTCAAAAACCGGTTAGGTGAAAAAAAAGATATAATTTCATGACAAAATACGTAAAGTGAGATGTTAAGCAATGTATTTTGGTGTACTTTATGACTACAAAAATTTTAACGGTTCAAATACGCAAAGTTTGTTCTCAATAACTGATTTGGTGAAATAAATATAATTTCGTGACAAAATAATAAAGTACAATGTTAGACAGTGTGTTTTGAGGTACTTTAGAGTTCAGAAAAATTTTAAACTCTTCAAATATGCAAAATTTGTTCCTCAATAACCGGCTAAGTGAAGAAAAAAGATTAATTTCATGACAAAATACGTAAAGTGAAATGCTAAGCAAGTGTTTTGAGGTATTTTAGGGTTTAGAAAAAAATTAACCGTTCAAAATACGTCTAGTTCGTTACTCAAAAACTACTTTGGTAAAGAAAAATTAATTACTTCCTGATAAAATACGTAAAGTGTGATTCTAAGCAGTGTATTTTAGGGTACTTTAGAGTCTACACAAAAAGTTTAGATGTTCAAATATGAGAAGTCCGTTCTTCAAAAACCGGTTAGCCGAAGAAAAGATATAATTTCATGACAAAATACGTAAAGTGAAGAAAAAAAATTTGTGTACTTTATGACTAAATTTTTTTTAACTGTTCAAATACGCAAAGTTTGTTCCTCAATAACCGATTTGGTGAAAAGAAATATAATTTCGTGATAAAATACATAAAGTACGATGTTAAGCATTTTGGAGTAATTTAGTGTTCAGAAAAAAATTCAAACTCTTCAAATATACAAAGTTTGTTCCTCAATAACCAGTTAAGTGAAGAAACAAATTAATTTCATGACAAAATACGTAAAGTGAAATGCTAAGCAATGTGTTTTGGTATACTTTATGGTTTAGAAAAAAGTTTAACTGTCTAAATATGCAAAGTTTGTTCCTCATTAACCGATTGATGAAAAATAATAATAATTTCGTGACAAAATACGTAAAATGTGATAAATTGGTGTTTATAATTTTATCTTTATTTTATATTCGAGAACCACGTTTCCGCATTTACTCTCACGGAAACTTACAATGTTTACTCCTGCGAGAACTGCAACCATATTTACAATAGAATCTCCATATTCTTCTTTGAACTTTGTATAGTTGCTTTTATTTTATTGGTGGTATTCATCCAACCATCCACCAATATACCCACGTGTTTCACTTTTTAATCGTGTTCTTTTCTTTCTAATTAAGAGTTTAGGTTTTTATATTTACATTTGATGAATATGGATTATGCAATAAAAGTTCTTTAGACTTTTTATTCTTATTATCTATGGATGTTCAATTTCATTGTCTTTGTTAATGTTCTTTTTTAATTTATAATATTCGTATTTAATTTATGTTATAATTTATTTTTTAATCACAAGAACTTTTGCCTATGGATGTTCAATTTCTGTGCCTGTGTTTAATGTTCTTTTTAATTTTTTAATCTTCTTATTTAATTTATAGTTATAATTTAATTTTTATTCACAGCTGTTAGACTATATATTTTACAAACCAACACCATTGACCCAGTGGCATAGGCTACACTGGGATACGGGGGTCGACGCGGTGCTCCCGAGTTCGATTCATGTAATGGACAAATTCGGTGTTGGCAAGTGCGAAATTTGCTCTTAATGTTTTGTATTCTATTCGTCTTCTCTTATTATAAATTTCACAACTTCCTTTCATTCACATATCTCAATCCTTTTTGTTTCTTACTTGCTTTATCTTTAAGCTTTGGCAACTTTTGTTCAGAAGGTCTCTTTGAGATTGAAACAATCACTACAAAAACAATGGGCTCAGCCATGTATTGGCCCATTGCAAAAAGGCTTTACATGTAAAATTGGTAAAAAAAATATTTTCCATTTTAATGAAATACATGTACTGCCCTATTTTAAATCCTTACATTTTTAAAATATACATACCAGTAAAAATATCCTTATAAAATATTATAATTAATAAAAATATGATTTCTTCATCTAACTATTTAAAATTACTAAAACAATATTTTATTAGGCAGACCGATGAAAAGGTTAAGAAATGAAAGGTAATGTATTTATTATGAGTTTTGCTATTTTATTACTTTTAGTGAATATAAAACTACCTTAATCAAATTTAGATAATCACTTTCATATTATTATGAAATAACAAAGGCTTACAAATAGTAATGTTTCTATTTATAATAATTATCTTATTATCAAATAACTTTCACTTTCAAATAGTAATATTTACATATATAATAAAACATATCAAACTATTTACTCATTAATGCTTTGTCAAGTTTAATTTATATTTAAATATAATTTCCTTAAAAAAACTATTTCTGCACATTTATATTTCCAACAACTATTTAATTACAAAAATTGAAAGACCCCGCGCGCACGGGTGCTAAGGCTAGTATCTAATAAACCAAATGCACAGACAAATTAACATATATAGGATTTTCATGTCTAGAATTTTCATTGTCTTAATTCAAGTATAACGTGATGATTTTGAGATTACAAAAGAATTCCTACAATTTTTTTTGGTACAATGGAGAAGAAAATAATTCCTACAATCTAATATCTTGAGTAAATTAAAATGGATGCATTCTAGGAATTGATAGGTTCCAGTCATCTAATAAATGGTGAATGGTTTGGTCCAAATCACCAAATTCTCCTATGTGGATTGCTTGAGAGACTGACATGCGTATAAGTTGCAGTTAAAATTATTTCTGAAATAGGTATAGTAATAGATAAGTAAAAACATCTTTCTAAACTTGTTTTATTTTGAATTGAGATAGATGAATTGGAGAAGAACAGAAAGAATTATTTTCTTTTCACAAGTTGATAGTGTATCAACTGGTCAACTAGCTATTTAAGCTATTTAAGAAAATAAAAGGTTGCTGAAATTACCACCCATTTAACCTTTTACTTTTTTGAGGGTTTTTTTAGAAATTTATAATTATTTTATCTCATTTTTTTGTGGGCCCCACTTATCCCACTCTTGTCTCTCTCTCTCTCTCTCTCTCTCTCTCTCTCTCTCTCTCTCTCTCTCTCTCTCTCTCTCTCTCTCTCTCTCTCTCTCTCTCTCTCTCTCTCTCTCTCTCTCTCTCTCTCTCTCTCTCTCTCTCTCTCCACATTCATTTTTTTGATCTATAATGTAATCAAAATACTAACTATCTATTTTTTCAACGATCAAATAACTATTTAATCACCTCAACCACTATCAAAAATATCAAACTACTCATATCTAAAATCTAATCTAATCTAAAATTCTATTTAAGAAAATAAACAACTAATCAAATTACCAAACTACCCATTTAATTTTTTGTTTTTTGAGGGGAATTTTGGAATTCCATAGTTATTCTATCTCATTTTTTTTATTTTTGTGGGTCACATTTTCTCTCATTATCTCTTAAATTTTTTTATCTTACATTTAAAACTCACTTCTTTACCTCTCTCTCACTCTTATCTTTCTTAACGTTCACTCTATCTCTCCCACCTTTATTCTCTCTCTTCATATTTCGTTTTTTTAATCTATCTACGATCTATTTAGTCAAAACACTAATCATTAACTATCTATTTATCAACTATCAGCTATCTATTTATAAATATTATTTTATCTTATTTTTAGTTTGAACGGGTAAACATTGCATATTGTTGATACAATTTCATTATTTTTTATTACTTACGGGGAAATGTAACATGTTGTCAATATAATCATTTATATATTTGTTTTCATGAATGTCTTTATTTCTTATAAATGGACATTTTTCTTGAGCCGTGAAAGTACTAGATATTGTCGGAAAAAATTATTTTTTATTTTTATTTTTTTAGTTTCAACGGGAAAACATTTCATGTTGTTACTATAATTTCATTACTATTAATTTTTTATGGTGGAACAGTACAAATTGTTAAAATAATTATTTTATATTTTGTATTTGAGATACAACGGGAAAATATTACATGTTGTTAATATAATTTTACTACTGATAGAATGTATTTGGTGACGATCAAAAATGCCAAAAGAAAAATATTCTAAAGTTGTGAAACTTCATTTCTTAATAACTTGAAATATTTATTGTAATTGAATTTCGTCTAAATTTATTTATATAAAGAATATAATGTTACCCGTGGATACGCACGTGTATACTTCTAATTTACCTAAAAAAAAGTTGACAGTGTATTAAAATGAACATTATTTATACACACTTATGATTGGATATTTAGTATTTAGTATGTAAGAATACCTAATAAGAATATTCCCCAAATTGTATCAACAAAAAATAGAATATGCCGGAATAAGGATCCTTGCCGTTTATACAAAGCCTTACTTATATTATTATTTTTGACAAAGCCTTATTTTGTTTCGGATAGTAGTAGTTCACGTCACGTCAAAAAAAATATAGCAGATATCGGATGACTTAGCGAATAGCTGATGAGCACTACAAGAAAATTGACCTATAGCGACGGCAAAAATCTGTGGGTAAAGGGTTAAAAACCGTGGGTATAGCACCAAAAATCTATACCGACGGAAAAAAAATTCGTGGTCTTTATTTGGCTATACTCACGGAAAAATGGCGTTGCTATAGCCTATACAGTTTTTTTACTGTTGGACAAAACCTTAGAGCTATACCCACGGTTACTTTTCCGTTGGTATAGGTTTTAACAACCCTTTTAATTTTGCTATACCCACGACTGAATTTCCGTTGGTAAAGAATTTATTAACAGAGTTTGTAGGTTTTAGTGGCACCACTTATCATTAATGCCGATGATAATTTAATATTTTCTATTGAAATATTAAACCAATTAAAAGCTAAATATAAAGTAAATAAATATATTTATGAAACAATAAAATAAAATAAAACTATAATCATATTGAAAATTAACATCAAGTCTTACAAGCATGTCAACTTACAAAATAGTTAAAAATGTCAATCTAAGAGCATCATATTGACATTTAAAAAAACGTAAAATAAATCTTACAATAATCTCAAAAGTTACAAAAAATATCAGATTGCATACACTTAATTTTTAAGCTTAGTTCGACAAAAGAAAATCAGCTTCTAATCTTCATTGGCGTCATTATCTTCATTAGTGTCTGGACTTGGAGAAGTCCTTAACTGAAACAAATACAATGTTTGTTGCAGCTAAATTAATAAATAACTAAAACAAATGAAATTATGTGGCAAGAAAAGCAGATAGGAGAAACAAATGAAAATGATAGAATCAATCACTTGAAATTATCATAAAATCAATAACAGAGTCTTGAAATATTTGTTAAACCATATTATAAGCTAACACCTTCATTGTTCACTACATGCATAGCTGCTTTTCTTTACTTTCCATCTTTGGAGATTCTATTTTTGACAAATGACAATAGATCTCTTAATGCTTGAAATCAGAACCTATATTTCTATGTTCCCTTCATGTTATATAAGGCAACTCCCAAGAAATAACAATGTTACAAAATCAGAATAGGCATCTTGATGAAATATACAATAAGCACTGGTATAGAAAAACTCACCATGAAATAAAGGAATGGAAAGAGAGATGATACGTGCAGTGCTGAATATGAGAAGAAAAAATACATTAGAGAAACTAGGACAGAGTAGTTTCAACTCACTGATGAAGACATGAGAATTTATAAAGTAAAAGCAATCACTATAAGCAACTATTCAGGTCTGTTGCAAATGCACATAAGCTAGTGATCCTTATATTAACATTATTAAAAAACATAGAAATAGTAATAAGATATTGTTAAAAAATTAACAAGTCATATCACAATTCATTTTCAAAACCAAGCCATACCAATATTTACGATTCCTCTGTCGGCAAACATTACCTTAATAAGCACATAACCAACAGCAATTGCAGAAAATACAATCAAGAATGAAATGAACAATCCACTTTCTCAACTATTAGCAGTCACCTATAATTTGTCAATTCCAAAAGCGGGAAAAAAGTCAATACAATCAAAATGAGGCAGAAATTGCATATTTGGGATAATAAAAAAAACAAAATCATCGAGTCAGAATTATTGAATCCTACTGTATCTAGTGGTGCAGGTCCTAATCATTCATTGAAGGGTTGGCAGTTCCCTTTGGGAGGTCACTACAAGGTGAACACTGATGGGACTCATAATAATCCTACTCATGGCAGCCCAGCCTGTGGTGGCTTGATTAGAGATGGAAGAGGAACTTTTATCAAGGGGCTCTATGTTAAATTGAGCTTCAGCACAGCTCATTATGCAGAATTTTCTTCACTGGTTTATGGCATTATATTGGCTTCCAACTTTTCCTTGAGGCATGTTACATTTGAACTGATTCAAGCCTTGTGAATAACATGTTACATGATCCAGAAAGGACATAAATCTATTGCTTCTCTTAGACCTCTCCTTGAAGAGGCTCTTTTCTATCTTAGATTACTGGTTTGAAAATCCTTAGTTAGCCTAATTTGTTGGGATGCTAATACATGTGCTAACATAGTAGCAGATAGAGGTCAATCTAAATTGTTAACTTAGACTGCTTTGGATTGTTCTTTTCCTTTATTAGATGCACTGCTTGATGCTGACACTAGGGGAGCCTGTTCCCCAGAGTTAGTTGCTGGTAGTTAAGTGTAATGCTCTCCTTGTTATATATAAAAAAGAATTATATTATATATATACACGTATAAATAACACATGTCTTATAGCATATATGATACCCGCATGATCAGTTAAAACAAAATTTTAAAACTCTTACCACTCGCTTTTCATCTTCAAAAGTGCTCTCAGCCGAAATTCCAACCTGAAGGTATGAAAACTTATTGTTTACACAAAGGAAAGCAAATAGGAGTGGAATGCATAGAAAGAACACAATAAAATCCTTAAGCAAAAAACAAGCTATGAAATTTAAGTGCTTTGACAAAGAATTATTTTACCAGCTCAGTGTAGGAAGTCCTTGACATGTTAGAGAGGCTCTTAGTAAGAGCGACAATCTCGTTACAAGTATCTTGAAGCTTTCTCCAGACCTAATATTACAAATCAGGAAAAGACATGCAAAATAAGAACCAGAATCTAGCATGGAACATGCTAAAAAATGTTCATGAACAGCTCCAAAGTGCAAAGTGCAAACTATAAAACAGGATAAGATGCCACTTCTAATATCTAACTCCACAAATGTACAAGCATACAAACCACAACCAACAACAACCACCACCAAAGCCTTCTCCTATTAAATGGAGTTGGCTACATGGATCAGAATTTCATATTTCATAATAGAATACAAAATTTCAAAGTCAACCCCAATCGCCCTTGCTATAAGCACGTACTCAATCCATTTCTTCCAAAAACAAGATTCTCAAGCAATGAAATCAGTTGTAATCCATGTGCTAGTTATCAAGCAATGAGTAGAAACAATACAACAAACAAACTACACAAGGACCCTATTTGTTATAGTTCATATTATATTTCAGGTCTATTTGATAGTGTTGTAGCTATTGTTTCAGGTGCCTTTTGATAACTAGCACATGGATTACAACTGATTCATAGATAGTTGAAACAAAAAATAAGACTGCTATCTTTTCTTTTTATCAAAGAATTCTTCATTTCAGCCACACACAGCAAAAGAAACAAAACAAGTAGGGCCACAAAACAAACCAACCACCCCTAAAATAAACTCAAATGCGACCCCTCAAGTACAGGGAATGTAAAGATGAATGTAGAGGACGTTCTGGCAGCCAAAACCAAAGCCTGTTCTAAAGAAATAAGACAAATATGTGGCAAAGAAAAAATAATGTGGCAAAGAAAAAATAATGAATGTAGAGGACGTTCTACACCATCAACTGGATCAGTCCAATCAACAGGCTTGCACGTGGCTCCACATCTTTCTAGACTGTCATACACTTCAATCACAGATCTTTGCTTCTACACACAACTGTCATGTATTTCGTCTTGTGATTTCAGAGACTGAACGTCTACCTTATTTTCCATATGAAAACAAAAACAAAAACAAGTGCAACTGGCAATTGCATATAATATACTTATACTCTTCATAATAATGCAAATGCCACTGCTACAGATACAAAATTCAGTAGTAGCTAAGTCCTTAAGGTTACAGTTTCTCTAAGGAAAAACAGAACTACTAGAGAAAAACTATGTGAAGCAACATAAGTGAAAAGCCTTGGAAGAATCACCTATTCATTAGCAGAAGCAGCTTCAGGATGATACCGAAGCACATAATTTCCCTAATCATCTGTTCTCTCCAGTTTTCATCTATTTCAAGATTGTACAAAACCGTAAATAAAACTTTTAACAAAAAAAACCCTAAATAAAACAAGAACAAATTCACATCAACACCAACAGATTCACAAGAATAAAACCCTAAATTCAACAACAACGAATTCAATATCAACATTTATCACAAGAGAAATCAGAATCAGAATTAGGGATTAAGGGTTTTAAGAGAACATATAACTCTGACCTTGAAAGTTTGAGAGGCATGGAGGTAGAGCTTGCAGCGGAGGGAATCTTGAGACAGAGGTGCGCAGTGGAGGGAAAGGGGGTGAGGGTGTGAGGTGGTCAAAACTGAGAGAGTGGGAGGGTTTCGAAGAAGAAGAAATGTGATGCGTTGGAAGAGGAGGAAGAGAAGGGAAGTTAGGCACAAACAGTGGTAGTGAGCGGCGGTGATGGTGAGCTCCGGCGGTGAGGGTGGGTGGGTGAGAGAACAGAGAGAGTCTGAGTGAAAGGGAAGAAAGGAAATGAGAGAGGAAACCGATATTGTAATGTTAAAAAACAATTAACATAGAAAACTATGATGCAAACCTATACCCACGGTTTGGTGAAAGGACTGTAGGTATATGATAGATATACCTACGGTTTTATTTACCGTCACTAGCTATAGGTGTCTGTTGGTATATGTCAAATTTGTTGTAGTGGAGGCAGCTGATAATAAATGATGTGTTTGGTAAAACTAGCGGTTAAACTAGTTGATAAATGTAAAATGCCATAAAATGACATATTTAATTCATGATAAATGTAAAATGATACAAAATGAATTTAAGAAAGATAATAAAGGGTAAAAATGTCAAAAAAAAGTGAGATGCTATACGCTATCTACTCAAACGCTACTAGCGTTTCAAAAAATGTTAAAAGATACCTTAAAAACGTTAAACACTAGTGCTTAGTGCTTACAAAACATTTGTACTCGTCACCTGCTAGTCAAAGACGCTAGTCTCGTCTGCTATCCGCTAGCAAATGAGACGTACCAAACTGAACTTTAGAGTGAACCCTCAATTTAGTCCTTAAACTCTCTCTCTCTCTCTCTCTCCCTCTCTCTCTCCCTTATTTGGTCTTTAAATTATAAAAATATAATAAATATTCCTTAAACTATCTAAATTCATTAATTTAGTCTCTAAACCATCTGCTCTCTCCTATTTTAAAAGTAATTGAGAGACTAAATTGACAGATTTATAATAATTTGGCTTAATTACAGTTTTGGTCCCTCTATTTTCATAAACTCACGATTTTGGTCCCCCAAGAATTTTTTTTCACGAATTTAGTCCCCCGATTTTCACTAACTCACGATTTTAGTCCCTCAAGAATGTTTTTCACGAATTTAGTCCCCCTATTTTCCCAATTTGTAAAATCAAAGTCCCCCTTTAATTTGGTTAAAATTGGCACTGAGTTGTCAGTCACTTAATCCTACGTGGCTGACACGCTGCCTTGCCATGTTGGAATTTAAACATAAACAATATTATTATTATTACAAAAATTGTTTTTTAATTATTATATTTAATAAATAAAAATTCCATCTTCTTCATTCGATACTTCCTCTCTATTCGCGAACTTAAACCCAGCAAACTCAACATCGTTCATTCAAAAGCAAACTATATAAACATCAGTATTGCCTCTAGGAATGTTTGATTATAGTTTCTAAAAATAGTTTTGTGTTTTTGTCCAAAAAAAGAATAATTTTGTGTTTATAAAAGCTGATAACATTCTGTCAAAAAAAAAAGTTAACGAAGAATAATATTATTGTGAATTTGGAGTTCAAATTTACTTCATTAGATATACTTTACTATCGATGTGAGTTTTGAATCTCTCAAAAAAACATTTCCATACACATGATAGGACCAAATCCACTACAACGTGTTTAAGAAACTAATCTATCTCCTCGTGATTATACCTACTTTTCACAAATTCCAACTACTTTTGAAGGAACGATTTTGGGTTTGCTGAATTTGAGATTAGGGTTCGTGAAGGGAGAGAAAGTATCGAATGAAGAAGAAAGGTGAAATTTTTATTTATTAAATATAATAATTAAAAAACAATTTTTGTAATAATAATAATTTTTATGAAGGGGACTATGATTTTACAAATTGAAAAAACAGAGGGACTTTAATTTTACAAATTAGAAAAATAGGGGGACTAAATTCGTCAAACAAATTCTTGGGGAAACTAAAATCGTGAGTTGGTGAAAATAGGAGGACTAAATTCGTGAAAAAAATTCTTAGGAGACTAAAATCGTGAGTTGGTGAAAATAGAGGGATCAAAACTATAATTAAGCGTAATAATTTATGAACTATTTATTTTATTTTATTTCGACAATATAAACTATTTATTATACTTTTATAATTTAGAGATCAAACAAGAGAGTGTGATAATTTAGAAGCAAATTGAGGGTTTACCATTTTATACTTATATAACAGATTTACCGAATTTCGCAAAGCACCAATTTATCAGTCAATTAAAATTATAAATGTCGTCACGCACCGGTATTTTTTATCCACATAAAGCCAAATACAACAAATATGCATAATAATAAAATAACTAAAACCAGGTTATTAGACCAATTATGTTGAAGTGTGACACAAAAATTGGCAAATCGTCTGAGAAAAGAAGAGAAGAGAACTATTCGCTTTTTCATTCGCCCTTTCCTTTTACTTACTTCTCGTACACAAACAAACTTCCTATTCTATCTTTCTCTCTCCTCCCTCTCTCTCTCTCTCTCTCTCTCTCTCTCTCTCTCAATCAAAGAGAAGCATAAAAATCAGCAGAACAAAAACAACATCCAACTCTACCAATCATTTCTTTTTTTTTTGCCCACACACCAATTCGCCACGTAATTTCATCCACCCCCTAATTTTTTTCTCTCTCCCTCTTTCCTAAACACCCCACAAAAAATTTCTTTTTCTTCTTCAACAATTCCCTGTTGTCTTGCTTAAATCTTTAATTTTAAGCATTTGAGTTGGTAAGGAATTGCCGGAGAAGCATGCCGCCGGCTCTGATGGATCCGCCATTACCAAAATCACCGTCGGTGTTGTCTTTGAGCTCTGGTACCGTTTCTCAGGCATCGTCGCCGGAGAATCAGCGATTTGAGGATCTTAGAGGTTTGCAGTGGCGTATAAATCTTGGAGTTTTGTCATCTTCTTCTTCTTCTTCATCTTCATCTTCATCATCACCATCATCTTCTTCAGCTTCCATTGATGATCTTCGTCGTGCCACCGCTAATTCTCGAAGGAGGTATGCCAAGTCAATTATCACGCTTTATTAGTGTTTTCGTTTCCATGAGGATGTGAATTGATTTCAATTTTCTTATGGGTTTTGGTCTAATTTCTGGTCTTTGGATAATTTTATTCTTCAAAATTTGGAGCTTTATTTATAGGTGTTTTAGCTTATTATTTCCTTACAATGTTGCATTCATTAAAATATCCCAAGTTCCTAGGTATTGATAACCATAACATATATAGAATTATATAAAGTACTCTTTTTGTTTGTATGTAATGTAATGGTTTTTGTTTCTCAACTCTCTACAATAGCAAGAGAAGCACACCTTGAATGTTTTTTATTTATTCATTAAAGATGGAGATACAATCATATGCAAATACATTATATTTTGAACATTTTCATTAGAGAATGCAGACATGAGAATTTGATCTCTTTTCGGGTGGCTTGTAAGGCGAGGGACCAAACAAGTCCCTCACTGGTGTACCAGTCAAATTGACTGTAGGATATATTATAAAATATTATGAATGTTTGAGATTTTATACCGATTGATACAATCTCAATGACTGCATTTTGTATTATATCTTACGGTCAATTTGACTAATATATTGGTGAGGGATAAGAAGGCACCCTCTTTTTGTTCAGTTTAAGTCAATACTATTACTCTATCCAGTTGATATCACTGTAGTGTTATCAATTGCGGATGGTGGACCATAGCGTTTTGTCAAAAATTCAATATTTTTAGTGTTATCAATTGCGGATGGTGGACCACAGCGTTTTGTCAAAAATTCAATATTTAAGCCTCTATTTCTGCCATAAAATGCAACGGCACCGCCATTCTTCACAAATTGGTCCTAGTGGTTGGCAAAAAAACCGCCACTACCTCTATTTGATAATACTGTCACTTTAGATCAAAGTATTGTTTCATTGGTGGAAATGAATATAAAACCAAGCTGTTTCTTCACATTTGGCATCGAGGACTGTTTGTATAAATTATGGATTTGGGACGTGTGGCATTTGTCTTCCATTACAATCTATACGCCTCTTATCGCGTTTCCATCTCGAGAGATGTTGAGTTCTTAGATCCAAGTGTTTCTTGATGCCTGTCATAATTGTGCATTAAAAACAATTGCATATTCTTTAATGTAAGTGTGCTTTGTTTTTGGATATGTCTTGCTTATTTAACATGTACTGTTGATTATCTTGTCAGATATGCCAGTTTGAGAGGCCGCCTCCTGATTGATCCCCACATTACAAAGGATGGAAATAGTTCACCTAATCTTGTCGTCGACAACCCTCTTTCACAAAATCCAGGTAAATCTCAGCAAATTTTTTAACTCTCCATTCTTGTTGCATGCTACTTGTCGATAAATTTATATTTTTGGTCCTATTATTTGAGCGTCAAAATTCGACAACAATTTATATGCTTAATGTAGTTCAAAATTGTAGTTATTGAAATGTTGAGTTTGGTTAATGGATATACCGCGGTACCAGCTCATTAACTTGTATTGAACTTTATTAATAACCACCATTTTGAAAGTTATTAACCACGATTTTCAAGTTTTCAGATAAAATCTATTACATTTATATTTGAACACCTGGAAATCATGGTTAATGATATTCAATTGATGGTTGATGAGTTGCGACACCTTGGTATATCCTTTGATGTACAAATAATTCCAACTTACTTAGTGAGAGCAATGCTACTATTTCCTTCAAACTTTCCAGAGATTTGTTTTACAAAAGCATCCTCTATTTATTGCCAGATTATATACTCATTTCTATTTTCCAAGATTTTGTAAAACTACTTTTTTCCCTGGAGGAATTTAGTGACGCTCCCTGCTCATTTAGTGGCAACACAACCTACAAATAATGGCAATCAACAAATGCCTGAGGTGAAGCGAGAGCAAATATAAAAGACACGCAAGTAAATTGTTGCATATGTTGTTTTTGGGATACCATGAAATAAATTTCTAGCTAGTCTATCTAACCCTCTCTGTCTCTTGCCGTTGAACTACATTTGTGGTGACAATTAAATGGGCTTTATATGCAGACAGTACATGGGGTCGTTTTTTTCGCAATGCGGAGCTAGAGAGGATGGTTGATCAGGATTTATCACGTCTATATCCAGAACATGGCAACTATTTCCAAACACAAGGGTGCCAAGGCATGTTGAGAAGAATTTTGTTATTATGGTGTCTAAAACACCCAGAGTGCGGTTACAGACAAGGTAAATTGCTCAACCAAGTAACAGTTGCAAACAATGTGTTGACATTAAGTAAATTTCCCCTTTAATATGTTTTATTATTTTGGATGGCTGTTATCATTGCTTCCAACTCTGTATTAGTAACTATGGTTAACTGTTTATGGTACACTGATCTTTAGGGAAACTTTCTCGTTTATGATGGGCGGCTTATTTTTCCTTACAACCTTGTTAAAAGCTTTATATGCTTTATTGGAAGATTCGTTAATTACTGAACATTAAATGATTAACTATTTGGAAAACCTGATCCTTGGAAAACTATTAATTGTGTTAATCGGCTTCCAGGTTCCGAATAACGTGTTTATGTTATGCAAATATTTGAGGCAACATTATTGAGATTCTTTCATTCATTTCTTTTCTAGGTATGCATGAATTACTTGCTCCTTTGCTTTATGTTCTCCAAGTTGATGTAGAGCACCTTTCAGAAGTTCGAAAACTTTATGAAGATCACTTCACAGACAGATTTGACGGTCTCTTTTGTCAAGAGAGTGATCTTTCTTACAGCTTTGATTTTAGAAAATCTTCAGACTCGATGGAGGGTGAAATCGGCTCCCAAGGAAATGAAATTAAAATCAAGAGTCTTGATGAGCTTGATCCTAAGATACAAACCATTGTATTGCTAAGTGATGCATACGGGGCTGAAGGTGAACTAGGCGTTGTTTTATCTGAGAAATTCATCGAACACGATGCTTATTGTATGTTTGATGCTTTAATGAGTGGGGCTAATGGTTCAGTTGCGATGGCTGATTTCTTCTCTTATTCACCTATTGCCGGGTCCCATACCGGTCTGCCTCCTGTAATTGAAGCTTCTGCTGCATTGTATCATTTGTTGTCTCACGTGGATTCATCTTTGCATAGCCATCTTGTTGATCTCGGGGTTGAACCCCAGTACTTTGCTCTCCGCTGGTTGAGAGTTTTATTTGGACGTGAATTTTCACTTGACAACCTCTTGATCATTTGGGATGAAATCTTTTTATCAGATAATAGTAAGGTGGAAAAGCATGTGGAGGACAACACAGACTCTGGTTTTACGATCTTTCATTCATCTCGTGGAGCATTTATCTCAGCCATCGCTGTGGCAATGCTACTTCATTTAAGATCTTCACTACTCGCAACTGAAAATCCTACAACCTGTCTCCAGAGATTATTAAGCTTCCCTGGAAACACTAGCATTAAAAATCTAATAGAGAAGGCTAAATCATTGCAGACTCTTGCATTAAGTACTGAGATTTCATCCTCAACACCTTCATTTGTAGAGTATCATAACAAGGGTAAATCAGTTATTACAAGATCTATTACCGTTCCATTTGAATCAGTTTCACCAAAATCGCCTATGACTTTATTCCCCGATAGCTACTGGGAAGAAAAGTGGAGAGTTGTCCACAGTGCTGAAGAAGTTAAACAAGATGGAGTAGAAAAAGAGGTTCCCACTCAGAAAAAGGGATGGAAGGAAAAGGTAAAGTTCAGTTTGAAAAGAACAGAATCCGATCCATCTTCATCAAAGATTAAGAGTAGCAAAAAGGAATCTAATGCATCTGTTAGCCGCAATTTGATAGAAGATCTTTCCAAGGAACTTGGCTCAGAGGAAGATACAGAAAAAACTCATCATCGTGAAATCATATGCGAGCAGGATAATCATTCTGTAGCAGCTGAAGTGGAACAACAAGATGATGGGTCTGAAGGCAGCAACGATTACTGTGCTGAGGACAGAGATCTACGCGGAAACACTGGCATTGAGGAAACTTCATCTAACGCAGCTAGTCCTCCCAATGAGATCAAAGATAACGAAAATGAATCACAGAAAAGTAGTGTTGGGTCTAATTTGCCCCTTGATGAAATTAATGAGACTTTGTCTAGTCCTGTTGATTCACCTCTTCCAATCTCAGATCATCCTCAGTCTCCAGGGTACAATAATATTTCCCCGGGAAATTCGGCCACACATTCTAGGGACAGAAAACTGAATAAATTCCAGTGGTTTTGGAAATTCGGCCATAACAACGGTGAGTTGATGTCTGAGAAAAGAGGAGGTGCTTCTGAGGATGTAAAACAAAAACCTGCCAACAAGTGTGATTATCAAAGTGATACAATGCCCTCTTCTACAGCTGATGGGCATTGTAGCTCTGTTAGTTGCAAAGGGGAATCTGCAGACCAGAATGTGATGGGCACTTTGAGGAATATTGGGCAGTCCATGCTTGAGCATATTCAGGTAAAGTTCTTTCTGATTGTCATTCAAATTCAATAACAAGTTTGAGCGAACTGAAGATACATTTTGAGAATTGAAAACACACTTGGGGCCATATACTTTGTGAATAAGATTTCTTTTCATTTCCTGTTTTCACTTCTAAGTGCAAAACAATCCCTTGTTTTCACTGTTTTCCGTCTCCATAGATTTGTACGGGAAACAGTATTGAAAACAGTTTTCCGTTGTTAAAAAATTAAGAAAGAACAAATTTTGTTTTGTCTTAACTTTTAAAACCAGAAAACCGCTTTTAAAAAGTATAGTTAGGCAAGTGCTTACATGAAATGTGCTATGTTAGTCCCAAACTGATGTTTCAGACATGTTATCTTAAGGAGTAATATTTTTTGTGTAACAGGTAATTGAGTCTTCTTTTCAACAAGACCGTGGTCAAGGATCTTCATCGGATAATATGTCTAAAAATGTTCTGGTTGACAAAGGGCAGGTTACTGCCATGTCAGCTCTCAAGGAGCTCCGCAAAATTAGCAACCTTTTGTCTGAGATGTGAGGCCAATCCTATATTGATCTGTATGTATATATATATATATATATATATATATATATATATATTGTAATTACAATTCTTTAGTAATATTGATACGACTATCCTCTGCTTTACTTCAGCAGTTCATGAATAACAAAGTTTTGCAGATGTTCAGAGAGATGAATATGTAAATACATAATGTATTTGGGTTACATGAAATAAAGTATGATGATTCATTCCTATAAATGCTTAAACTTTCCTTTTGGTTCGCAAAGGCCATTCGGATGTTACAAAGCAATCCCAAACTACTCCTATAAGTACTTATAAAGTAATAATAATATCGTCTTCAATTCAAGTTTAAGATAGATCAATACTAATGATATGATGGTGACGTTGATGATATAGCAATTAAAAAAATGTTAGGAATAAATTCTCTAACTCTTTCTTTTCAACTCTCTTTATGTGAGTTAAAATTATTAGGAACAAATTTCACTCAGTAGGAAATGAGACTAGCATAATTTAGTGATTTTCATGTAATTTCACTTAACCATTGAGAAAATGTTTGTCAGAGAGTGTTAGAAAATGTGTTGCTAGTATTTCTTCAATAACAATGACTTGATTTCTAGAGTAAAAAATTATCTTTATTAAACATATTAGTAAAATAAGAAATAGGGATTTTGACTCAATCGGATTTACCTTATAAATAGGTAAATCCGCTTTGAGATTAATCAAAGGCGGATTTACCTAGATCCGATTAAACATAAAAAATCGCATCGGATATACCGATAAAAGGGTAAATCCGCTTTTGAATTTAACAAAGCAGATGTACCCCCACCACAGGTAGATCCGCTTTGACTCTTTATCAAGTCGGATCTACCTGTTGTGGGGTACATCCGCTTTGTTAAATTCAAAAGCGGATTTACCCTTTTACCAGGGTAAATCCGACATGTAAAAAAATTTTAAAACAAAAAGCAAACAACGTTTTAACCAATCTATAACTAAATTCGATACTTATTTACACTGTTTTAACCACTCTATTTTCAAACATAAGCCAACAACGTTTTAATCAATCTATAACTGAATTCCATACTTATTTATACTGTTTTAACCGATCTATTTTCAAACATAAGTAAACTACGTTTTAACCAATCTATAACTGAATTCGATACTTATTTACACTGTTTTAACCAATCTATTTTGAATCATCAATCATCTATTTTCAATCATCAATCATCAATTTAATCATCAATCCTGCCACCATTTCATATTGCCCCATTCAAAACTATCCGTGAAGCATATGTTGAACTAACAGACAGTTTTGAATGGGGCAATATGAAATGGTGGCAGGATTGATGATTAAATTGATGATTGATGATTCAAAATAGATTGGTTAAAATAGTGTAAATAAGTATCGAATTCAGTTATAGATCGGTTAAAACGTTGTTTGCTTATGTTTGAAAATAGATTGGTTAAAACAGTGTAAATAAGTATCGAATTCAGTTGTAGATCGGTTAAAACGTTGTTTGCTTATGTTTGAAAATAGATTGGTTAAAACAGTGTAAATAAGTATCGAATTCAGTTATAGATGGGTTAAAACGTTGTTTGCTTATGTTTGAAAATAGATTGGTTAAAACAGTGTAAATAAGTATGGAATTCAGTTATAGATCGGTTAAAACGTTGTTTGCTTATGTTTGAAAATAGATTGGTTAAAACAGTGTAAATAAGTATCGAATTCAGTTATAGAATGGTTAAAACGTTGTTTGCTTATGTTTTAAATTTTTTTTACAAGTCGGATTTACCCTGGTAAAGGGTAAATCCGCTTTTGAATTTAACAAAGCGGATATACCCCCACAACAGGTAGATCCGACTTGATAAAGAGTCAAAGCGGATCTACCTGTTGTGGGGGGTACATCCGCTTTGTTAAATTCAAAAACGGATTTACCCTTCTACCGGTATATCCGATGCGATTTTTTTTATGTTTAATCGGATCTAGGTAAATCCGCCTTTGATTAATCTCAAAGCGGATTTACCTATTTATAAGGTAAATCCGATTGAGCCAAAATTATGGGGGGTATTTTGGGATTTTCATATTTTGTGGGGTATATAGTGATATGATTGGGGTACAAAAAAAAATCCCTAAGAAATATAGAATATATTTGTTTTGCAAATGGGTTCATCATCTTTGTTACACATATTAGTAAAACATGAAATATAATTTGTTTGCCAAATGGGTTCATCTCAGAAAGAAAGTGAAGGAAAGTTCTGTTGTCAATCATATTACATTGTTGGCCTTGAGTTTAAAATGTACTTTGATTACGATCGTCTTCATTCAGCAAAGTCTTTGTCTCTCTATTCATGTTTGTATGATTTAATCCAATGGTTCTAGTGGTGCTAATTGTCGTGATTGTAGTCAATATGACTGCAGTGGATCAAGATCCGTATTTTAGCTGGGTTAGAACTCTCGAGTACAGATGAATTTCACTCACATTGGAATCAGTTTACTAGGTTGATCTAGTAAGAATAGTGAATCATTGAGCTTGGAACAATGGTTAAAGGTGGGATTTCTATTTTTATAACTCAGTTTCGAACTTTGGTTTGTTACTCGGGTGTTTTTCTTATTTTTTAATTAACAATTCAATGTGAGGAGGTGAAACCAAGTTGGCCCAATGAAAAATGAATCATTGATGGTTACAAATAAAAATGTACATGTAACATTCACTTGCAAGACTTGGATTAACCCTACTTCAAATCACAAAGAATACATCCTTTTGTTGTGGTTGGAAGAGGGGAAGAAGCTGAACTCTACATTAAATTGTAGTTCCCTTGATGTTGCATGGAACTATAAGAATAGCTAGGCAAGGGTAAAGGATCTGCAAATGGATTAGAAGAACCCATAACTGGCATCTGTTGAGGGTAAGGGACCATCATCATGTTATGTTGCTGTTGTTGTTGATACATCATTTGTTGCTGTTGTTGTTGGAACATCATTTGCTGCTGTTGCTGTTGGAACATCATTTGTTGCTGCTGCTGTTGTTGCTGAGCCATATATGCCATTTGTACACTAGATGGAGGTGCTACGTTGTTCGATACTGCGAACGGATCGTGCTGATTACAATTATCAAATGGATTATGTATAGCCATTCCATTGTATCCATAACCTGTTTTTTGGAGTTGAATTTGTCTCCTAGCATTCTCATCTTCATACAAACTGTCTAGCAATAGCTTGTCAAAACCACCAGCCTGACTCAACATAAGAAAGAGAAAACAGAACATCATGTGTTACCTTCTTGCAGGTTTAAAGGATTATAGATAGATTATCTTCAACCTGAAGTATGATAAGGAAGTACTCCTTCTGATCCTATTTATAAAAAAAAAATTGCAGTTTTAGGTTCATTGAATAACTGATGTACTGGTCTTACATCATTTGTTCAATGAACCTAGCAAACTGCAATTTTTTTCTTATAAATAGGATCAGAGTAGTAATAAGGTGGAGAAACAAACCATTTTTCGATCCGGCGCTTGGCTGGTGTGGTTGCTTGGTGTAGTAACAAGTGCAAGTTCCCAACCAGTAGTTCCACTTATATTAGTTAAAGCAAGATTGCTAGAGTTATTTCCTACATATAATTGCAAAATCTTAGACTTGATCAAATATGAAACAAGTAATCAGTCACCTTGTTTTCCACCCGCTTTCTGATTTCAAAGATTTGTAGAGGAAATACTGAAAAACAAGTAATCATTTACTCTATAGGTCTTACCACCAGGTGGTACAATTGCAAGTGCCAAAGCATTGATTTCCTCCAGTTCTTGAGCTTTTGGATTTATTTCATTTAGACCCTACAAAGGTGGACAAATATATTATATATATTCCATCAAACCAACATAAAAAATATGCAAACCATTACCACATAATAACAGAAACATACCAGCAAATCATCAGTACCATCAGTTGATATCAATGGAGGAAGTTCAACCTCCTCTTCCTTAGACCGTGTTTCCTCCTTAGGTTCTTCCTCCTTAACTTCTTCAGGTGTTTCAGCTCCTTCTGATTCTTTTTGTTCTGGCTCTTTTTTTTGAGTTGATTCATCATTTTCTTGATACTCCTGATGTTCAATGACATTTATTAATAAACCTGTCTTTTTGAAGCTCATACATATACTCCCACGGTTTCATGATACATGTCGTTTTAAATTTATTTACACATACTAAGGAAACTATAAATTTTGATGGAAGTATTTATCTTTTTCCTAGAATACTCTTAACTATTTATTATTTCATACTACATATTTCTCTCTCTGCAATAAATAGTTAAGGGCATTATTGACAAAACAATAGGCAATATTGCATTGAGCTTTGTAAACGACATGTATTATGAAACAGAGGTAGAGGTAGTAACACGTATAAGACACAAGCTTTCTCCAATTAATTTGTGTGTCACTTTTTCTTACCAGACTCTTTTGAGAAGATCCTGTTGGGGGTGCTTCTTTAATGTATTCTTCCATTGTGGTAATAAAAGAGGGTGGTGGCTGTTTATTGCAGGAAATAACTTGGTTAAATATCATTCATGAATTATGATATCAAATGAAATACTGCTATTAATGAGCTAGGTAGAACCTGTCTCAAGACTGGAAATTGAAAATTCCTAGCAAGTTCCAAGCCCTTGCAGTATTCATAGAAGTCAGCAAGACTTTCAGCCTACATAGCAAAAATAATCATCAATTCAACAAGTAGGAAATCCTCCTTACGCATAATAAAATGGACAAAATAAGGAGGTTTGTAAAGTAACAAATATCTGTAAACCTGTTTGCCAGCTTTTTTATAAATATGCAAAGCCTTAACTGCATCATATTTTGGCATTTCAAAGAACTGCAATTTTAATTAGTTAGTACAAATTAAAATTCGAGTTAGTAAAGTGATCAAAATAACAAAGTAAATTGAAATAGACATTACCACGTCCACAAGTTTTATGATTCCATCATTGAGGACACAATATATTTTGAAGCTCTCTTTCAATACCTGAATGATATTTCCATACGAGGAAATCTAATGTTAGAGAATGAATCAGGCTATAACAATTTTGCATTGTAGGAAATAATAAATCCATGAGGGTGGAAATTTGAAATAGTTGTTTCAAGTTAGTGTTATTGAAGAGCCATTTCTTCATACCAGAGCCAATGCATACTGTATTAGATAATTGTTAAAAGCCGGTCCTTCAGGCTGCAAGATAAGTTAAATGGTACATTAGACAAAAAAAAATAAATAGTCTCCAATTTTTGCCTCTCTTGCTTACACTTATTGATGGAATTGAAGGCGAATTTCATTTTTTCTGTCTCTAATTTTTGTCGGTAATTCAACTTTTTCTAGTAAAAATTCTTACCTGACAACCAACGAGTCGGTAAACAAGTTGCTGCAATGCTGGCAGCTGTTCCAACAGCTCATCATTGGTACTAAACATCCCTGTTGATCTGCTATGTGCCTGTCAAAGCTGAATGTTATAAGTTACTCATTTTCTTAAAATAGTAATAAAAATGACAATATTGAAGAAACAACTAATATGTGAATTAATTAATTAATTAAATTGAAGGCAAAGGACAGACCTTAGTTAAAGAAGATGGTGATGATTTTGTTACACGCTCAGTCTCAATGTCATATTTAAGAATTTTTAAACAATCAAGTCTTTCTTCTAAATATAGTGCATATGTTCTAACCCATGCAGAACAATCCCAAGCTGCATAGAGGAATCTGTGATTAGACATGCCATGCTTGAAAATTCAAACAACAAAATGGCCTAAACCATATATGTATGATGGAAGAGTTACAATCTACGAAGCACCGACACAGACACAGACACGCAGACAGCGATTTAATTTGAAAAATACAAGTAATTGAAGTGTCGGTATCGGAGTATGACACGATAAGTGTTGGACACTATACATGTCTTCAACCGGAAGTGTCAGTGCTACAGTCAGGGATTACAACAACAAAAAAAATCCACAGAATCAATTTACCTAGAGGGCTTGAGTCATCTTTGAAATTAGATATTTGGAGAAAATGTCCCCTGCGTGAGTAGTTTACAAGATCTTCTTTGAAAGTAGGATCACCTTCTCTTAATATCCTATGTATGACTATCAATGTCTTTATGGCAACCTGTCATTTCATTCAAATATACTTGACATCCAGACATATCTCCAGAAACCTTAAACGCCATTCATTTTGAAACGGAGGGAGTAGTATGTATGAAAAGGACTTACTATCCAATTTCGCGTCTTGGAAAGTCTCTTGGAAAGTGCGTGTATGCAGTAAGCAACATCTGCTCGTGGTTGGTGCGCTGATGTAGAATAGAATATTTCTGCATTCAAAATTAAAGGAATAGCAAACAAGCTCAATTTCTCAATTTGGCGCCTATTGTAATGTCTTCATTTCTAATTTCTTGGAATGCAAGAAATTGTGAGATGTAAAATTAACAACCATAATTATAGAAAATTCGGTGAAATATATTTCACAATATTGAGAATTCAACAAATTTTGAGAACTCACTTCGAATATGACGTTCCTTGGGAGGATGTTCTACGTGACTTGTAGCTTTTACAATTGCAATGTCCAATTCCTTTAAAAAAGAAAACCGAACAGCATCAAACATAATAATAATTCGTATGAAGAGTAAAGAATAAAAAGGAAAATGTGAACATTTTAAGCTAGAGAAATGAAAATGAAAATTGATGATGAAAATTGAGATAATAAAGAAATAACGTAATTAAATAACCTTGTATTCGCTGTTGACCTTGGCAAGGCCAACCTTGGTGGAATCTTTAAGAGCACCATAGGCTTTTCTCAAGGTTTTGAACGTTCCCATGCATTAACTGTGATTGAATTTGGTGAGAGAAAGAAAGAAGAAGGAACAACGTTGTCGTTGTTGTTGTTCTTCTTCTTCTTCTTCTGTCGCTACTGTGTCGTTTTTCAGCGACAAAAAGAACAAACCAACGATGAAAAAAGTATGTCGGTAATTTGAGGTTATATGAGTCTTAACTAACTTATTAACTAACTTATGAAATTTTTTCGTTTCGTTAGGTGTTATTGCAAATTACAAATGTGCCCATATTACGATTATGATATGTGTGGCATGTGCAGGCTTCGGTGTCTCGTGCACAAGACAACCTGGAAATTTCTCATATTAGGAGGAAGGGTAGCTTTGCCAAATTATTGTTTTTGTTTTAAAAAATAAAAATGTGATTCTATATTTTTGTAAAACGATATGCTCGTTTTTTTTGTGACCAAAAGGATATTCATTTGTTCAAACGGATAGATTACATCGCGATTGTTGTACCCCCTTTCTAGACCCCATACCCCTCATTTTACCCGAACTTCCAATTTTACCCCCACATTTTGTTCCTTCCGGATTTATGTTTTTTGACATAAATTCCGGATTTATGTCAAAAATATAAATCCGGAATTAAAAATTAATTTCGGGAAGTGTTTTAAAAAAATGACTTTTACCTTCAAACAAAAATCGTCACTAAATGTGAAATATCAAGAATCTGTTTGACTACTTCTTAATACCCATAGATACCTCACATTTAGTGATGGTTTTTGCCCGTAGGTAAAAGTCAATTTTTTTTAAAACCCTTCGTTTTTAATTCCGGATTTCATAAATCAAGAAGTCAAAAAAATTACAAAATCTGGAATTAAGTTTTGCGACATAAATCCGGAAGCCAAATAAATATTTCGTATTTATGTCTAGTGCATATTTCCAGGAAATAAAATAAAATACAGTTTCGGATTTATACTTTATAGTACATAATTTCAGGAATTAGTGTAAATTTTGATGGGTATTTTGAGATTGAATGAAAGTTGGAGGTCTAAAGAGGGGGTACAAAAATCGCCAGCCCCTCATCAATAGGCCTCCAAATTGAGTCTTAGGACCATTGGGTTTCCATTTGAGCTTCCTAACATGCCTGCATCTTGGGCCTTGGGCCCATTGGGCTTTTTTCAGTCTCCTTAAGGCGTGGTCCAAATCCCTTACACAATGGACACATTTTTTCCCCTGTATGTTGTTGTCGTCAAACACTTTAGTCCTAGTCGTGTAGTCGGTCAGATGTTTGGACAGTTTGTGATTCCTCTTATCTTCAAGCAATTGCGTCGAGAAAGGAACTATGTTCATCGACTATGGGTTCCCTATACTCCTCCAAAGATCGTTAGGTTCAGTGGCGAATCTTAATGGGAGCCGGGGGGATGCCACGGTACCCCCCAAATTTTGTAAAAAAATTAATATATACACATATATTCTATACTCAAAGTTAGAATATATATAATAGAGTGAGCATTAAGCATCGAAGGTATTAGTAGCCGAGCGGTTAAGAGTATCACTGGCGTATTTAGGGTTCCCACTTCGATTCCTTTGTGGACCATTCCTCTTTTTTGCAGTTATTTTTTATATTTTTCTCAAAAATAATATCAAAAATTGCATAAAGCAAGATTTGAACCCGTGACATTAAAATTGACATGGGTAACTTTGACTACTAAACCAAACAAACATTATGAATACATAGTTAATTTTTTGTTTATATATTTGCTACTATATATTCCCCCCCCCCCCCCCCCCCCCCCCAATTTTTTTATCAAGATCCGCCACTGGTTCGGTTAGGTGAGAGAGGGACATGTGGCTTGGATTATCGACAAAACTAAGAAAATATAAAGAAAAGCAATAAAGGAAAGGTAAAGTAAAGTAAAGACTTGTGTATTGATTGATGTGTGTTTTAAAAATGTACAAATGCTACTATATATATACATGAGTCTTCGTTGGCCACTATCCGAGCCTACATCGGCCCCCGTTTGGATTAATCAAGATCAACGATCATAATTAAGTTTATTCCTAGAAACTCGGAGTCGACTCTCCACGACCTCACTAGCACGAGCCAGTGGGGTAAAACCCTAGTCACTCCTATTTCCATGGAGTGTTTTGTTTTTTGACCTTAACCGCTCCAACGTTGTATGTCCACGTGCATTGAATATTTGTGCTCCAAGCAAATATTCCTCGCCTCTGCCACAACCCTCCTCGGCCATGTCTCACTTTTGGCCTTCGGTCGTTGGTGCCTCAGCCGAGTTACCCTGTGGTCGAGATACCCTCCAATCGAGTCTCGTTGTACCTCAGTAATTCTTCTCATTCCCTTGGGGCTTCAATCTCTCTATGAATATTTGTCCTTATGCTTCCAGATTGAGCTCTCCCTGTGCCACAACAAGAATTAAATTGTCCCTGCTCCAGTGCTCTTATGGCTACCACAACTTCGTCCTAGCCCTGAACTCTTCGTTTTCCCTCGACCAATAACTTAATTTATTTTAGGTGTTAACAATGGTATAAATAAAAGTATAAAGGGTAGACGCAAAAGACATTGACCACCTTCTTCGCCATGAGTAGATAAGCGTATGTGTTGTAAACATCGTTATAAGTACTTTAAACTACCGTAAATACTTTTATTTATTCGGATTTAAAACTATTACGAGACATTAATCTTGATTAATAGTTTGCATAAGAAGTGAGATCCGAAGTTGATCTATTGTTGGAAAATGAGCCAAGACTAAGTTGGTTCCTGCACTTGTCAATACAAGGTGGAACTATTTCCATACTTTGTTTGTGAATATCCTCTCGGCTCTAACTTTCCAATTTTGTAGACTACATTTGGGGGTTGGTCGCCATCAACCACAAGGAAGAGATGATGTATTATTTGAATCTGAATCTGGTGTGGGATGATCCCAAAAATTGCCAACCATTGAAAAACATGTTTAATTAGTAATTATTTTTATGGTACGTACAATGTGTGCATATGATTTTATCAAAAATTATTACTTATACCGAGTTTTGTTTGTTTTTATGAGAGTTGTGATAACTTATCGTCTTCAAGTCGGGTCTTTGGTGCCAAAGTCCATTATAAACAACATCAACTAAAATAAATTAAAGTATTTTACAATGCTGCGATTCGTGAAGGATATTACCTCCAAGGTCAAATCGGTATCCTAGATTAGGTGTTCGATTTTCGCCTTCGGTTATAATTCTTAAGTCCGTTTATTTCATGTATTTTTTTTAGGATTTAATTTATATACACAATAGGTGTATAAGTTTTTTTACACTATCTACAAATTAGAGGCTGACACATCATCAAAAAGAAGTTGGTCCAATTAGTCAATTAGTAACCAACCACTCCATGAATTGTGATTCGGTAGGTGGTTGTAAAAGCCTATACACAATATGTGTATAGAAATTAAACACTTTTTTTTATAAGTATGAATTTATTAATATAGCCTAATCAAAAAAAGATAGTGTTCTGTACCGTGCTTCCGATCTTGATAGATCGCCTTAAGCAGTTGGTAGGAGTTTTATCCTTGATTCTGTTTATGTCTTTCAGTCTTAAGATGGTCGATCTTGAGGAGGTCGACCTTGTTCAGCCTTGACTTGGTCGATCTTGAGGAGGTCGATCTTGAGGAGGTCGATCTTGATCGGTCTCGAGGTGGTCGATCTTGAGGTGGCGGGGTTGTACCTGCAATAACACTCCGACGCTCAAGTCAGTATTTGAGTGAATGAGTCTAAGTTGTAAAAAGATCTCCCATTTTATGAGCATTGAGTGTGGTATTTATAGAGATTGAAGGTGCTTGGCTTGATGCATTTGGGCCGTTCGATCTTGCATAATGATCATGGCCGTTGATGAATGGATTTCACTTCCATGAATGGGCCTCTAAGTAATTGGGCCTTGGGGGGTGTAAATAACAGAAATTCTAATTACCATAACAGTGGCCCCCCAAGTCTGGTCGCTTGAGGAGCGATCTTGACTTGATAAGATGATGCGGTTTTGCGTTTTTGGTTTTTTGAGTAGAAGTTCCTTTAGTCCTGAGCTGATGCCGATCTTGAAATTTAGGACCTTGTTACGAGCTTTATGAATGCTTTTTTAATTCTGCATGTCATGTATGTCGTTTCGCACCCGAGGGACTCGAGGTGGATATGTACTATGTTTCCAGATTACGAGCTTTATGAATGTTTTTTTAATTCTGCATGTCATGTATGTCGTTTCGCACCCGAGGGACTCGAGGTGGATATGTACGATGAAAGAACGTCGGTAAATGAGGAACTCGATTTACCGGGCTCGAACCTATAGGGCAGTTTACCAGGACTCGGCCCAGATTTAACTCGCCCTGTAGGGGTATCGGCAGCTGTGGCCGATGGTCGTTCTTAGGACGTTTCGATCCTTGAAGACCTGGTCTCTTTGAGATAGTTTACTGAGACTCGGCTCGGATTTAACTGTTTTCTCAAAGAGTTTGCGACCTTGGGTGGTCGCTCAGGGAGATCATTTAAGATCGGTCCCAGGTGGAGGAGAACGGGAACCATTCCCTCGTTGACGGCGTGGAGGACAACGATGATCGTCGAGATCGTTATGTTGTCGAGCCGGAGGAGAACGGGAACCATTCCCTCGTTGACGGCGTGGAGGACAACGATGATCGTCGAGATCGTTACGTTGTCGATCTTGCAGGGAGAATGATTAAATGGGCTGTAGAACTATCAGATTTCGGAATTACGTATGAAGCTCGAACAGCTTTAAAAGCACAAGTTTTGGCGAAATGATCCCAGCTAACATCGAATCTGATGTACGGATCCTATCTGTCGATGGATTCTCTAACCCAAAAGATTGACAGAACTTGGAACGCAACGAAGCTGAAGAGTTATTATCTTTCGAAAAAGGGATCGTGTATATTTCGCATAAGGGACACCGTAGCGTGCTCCGATCTTATGTAAATACAAACGACTTATTTATAATGAAGAAAGGTAACCTTTCCGAGGTTCCACGAATTTCTTTCAGTGACCGATGTCGATGCGGGGTTTTGATGGTTCGGCATGTGACGATACTTTGTCGATCTTGGCATTCTCTTCTTCGTCGATGAAACACTGGGATAGCTCGAGGAACTCCTGCAAGGTGTTAGGTTCCCAAGTGTTAATATGCTTTCGGAACGAGCTTCTAGGAAGCAGACCTTGGGCCATGAAGAAGATTCGAAAAGCGTCGTCTAATTGTCGAACCTGAAGAGCTTCGTTGTTGAATCGCTCTATGAATTCTCTCAGGGGCTCGTTTCCCCTTTGTACAATGGATGCTAAAACATTCTTGTTTTTGGGTTTGCTCTTGGAATGGGCAAAGTGCACCGAGAAATGTTTCGCTAATTGGTCCCACGAGGAAATGGTGTTCGATCTTAACGTCCGAAACCATTCGGAAGCCATTTTGTCCAGGGTTAATGGGAATATTCGGCATTTCATTTCCATCGGTACGTTCCGGTAATGCATGGTCGTGTCAAACTGATCAAGATGCCTGTCGGGGTCGCCCGTTCCGTCGTAAGTCTTAAGTCCTCCAGGTGGTTTTTCGAGATAACGTGGGACTCGGAAATTATCAATTGCTTTTGTGAACGGACCTTTTCGCCCAGGTTGATTCGCCCGAGATTGTGGTTGGTGTCTGTAATGAGGATCGGGATGTCCGTACCGTCGCGGTTGATTGTTTTGAATGTTGTCACGGCTCCTTGAACGTCGTCTTGGCGAGGTCGAGTCCCTGTGTGGATGATGTTGAGGGGGGTTATATGAGCCTTCAAGATTTTCGAAACGTCGAACCGGAGGAGGACGGGAACCATTCCCTCGGTGACGACGTGGGGGGGAACGATGATTGAGCTTTCTCCTAGGGGGTGATCGACGAAAGAGTCTTCTTTGAGTTGGGTTTCTTTTCTCAAGGGAGTCCTGCCCGGACGATTGTTGGTCCGGAACGTTCCGACCTTGAAGCCTTGCTACCTCGGCTTCGAGGTTAGTGAAACGGTCGCTTCTTTCTTCGTTTACGGCTTCTTGTCGGGCCAGTAGCCGAATGAGCTGTTGAACCGCATCGGTCAAAGCTGGAAGTAATTGAGGAGGCGGTGGTAAGCTCGCTTCATCTGTGATTGAATGTACTCGGGGCGGTCCTGTGTTGGGATATTGGTTTCGAGCTTGTGATGAATTTGTGGGTTCCTGGACGTGGCCTTCAGAGGTTCGTTGAGGACCGACCTCGGGTTCGGCCATTAGAATAGCCGGTCTTGATTGGCGTGTTGGCGCCATTTTTAAGATCAAGGAGATGGTGGGGAAAATAGGGCACTGATTCTCCCACTGTGGTCGCCAATGTTTTGTACCGTGCTTCCGATCTTGATAGATCGCCTTAAGCAGTTGGTAGGAGTTTTATCCTTGATTCTGTTTATGTCTTTCAGTCTTAAGATGGTCGATCTTGAGGAGGTCGACCTTGTTCAGCCTTGACTTGGTCGATCTTGAGGAGGTCGATCTTGATCGGTCTCGAGGTGGTCGATCTTGAGGTGGCGGGGTTGTACCTGCAATAACACTCCGACGCTCAAGTCAGTATTTGAGTGAATGAGTCTAAGTTGTAAAAAGATCTCCCATTTTATGAGCATTGAGTGTGGTATTTATAGAGATTGAAGGTGCTTGGCTTGATGCATTTGGGCCGTTCGATCTTGCATAATGATCATGGCCGTTGATGAATGGATTTCACTTCCATGAATGGGCCTCTAAGTAATTGGGCATTGGGGGGTGTAAATAACAGAAATTCTAATTACCATAACAGATAGTTAGAGAGCCAATACAAACCATCTACAAGTTAAGGTTTATTTCATGTATCTAACTCGATTTTACGTGTACTACATTCTCGCATTTAAGGTTCCTAGTTTTTTCTATAGTCAGAATTTTAAGAAAATTGGTAGCTCTACTCTAAGAAACAAAGCATGCATTGCTAGTAACATTTACCAATTCATATTGTTTTTGTATCAGTGGATATATTTTATTGAAATAAAAAGTCTAACTCTTTTTAACGAGGACCATGTAAAATTTATGAAGTATTCGAAGTTGTGCTAAAAATAACCCATGGGTATGGGTTAATTAGCTTATGAATGGGAATATCAAAGTTTGAAATCCACAAAATACAGTTTGGGACGTGAGAAGCTTTAAGTAGCACTAAATAAATCCCAATTTGAGAATTGCATTTTAACAACAACAAAGGATATAGATATACCACAGAAGAGAATCAAGGTGTAACAGAATCTTAGGCTTTTTGTATTTTGGATCGACTACTTCTTTGTTATTTCATCCAACCACTTTTCAAATCCAAAGGAAGGAAATGGAACCCAAAAAGTAATGCTAAAAGGAGGATATAGATGTACTCTTTGTTATTTATTTATTTTCAATTAAGTAACAAAAAAACATGTGCTCTACTGCTACTGCTACTACATACTATCATGATCTGTGTGCATTTGAGCTAGAAGAATTCAGCCTCCTAACAAATCGACCCTGCCACATCACAAACAAGGTAGATCTGTTACCTCAACTGCGACAAACATAATTAACCCTTAATCCACATTCTTTTCTTATAAAAAAACGCCCAATGTAGTACTATTAAATTTCTAATTGGACTTGCATTTTTTCACCTTGCCTCTAAATTTATTTATTTGACATACTTGCCTCTTAATCTATTGCCTTTTTCCTTCCTTTTCTACTTCAGTTGAGGCTACTTAGTTGACAATAATGTCCAATTACGAAGAAGGGAGAGTCAGAAATTTCTGTTATGCAAACAAATTAAACAACACAGATTCTCATTCATAGGGTAATACTACTAGTATAATCAGAAAAGAATCTAATGAGAATATTTTGATAGGGATCAATAGTCCAAAACATGCGTTAAGACATGTTGATGAATTATTATTATTATTATTATTATATTTCTTAAAAAAATACCAACAGAACAAAAAAATAATAAAGAAAACCTAAACATTGCAGCGGCAGGGGCTGGCTAAACGAGATGAATAAGAAAGATCCTCAAAAGTTGGACAAAAGTGACCAACAACCATAACAGGGGCCACTCTCCATAATAACAAAACTCATTATCCAATTATCATAACCATATCATAAAGCAGATTTTCCTCACTTCTTTTTTTATTCTCTCTCAAATATCTTCAAGTATCCTCAACTCAACTGGGTCGTACCTTCATTCTGGGCCGTCGATCTGCGTTGACTTTCCTAACTTGATATCTGATCTTCTTCGAGAAGAGACGCGTACGACGCTTTTCTTTGTAGCGAAGCACGCTAGCTTCTCTCACCCCTCCATTCTCCCATAACAAATCAATTTGAGACAACCGCGCCTGCATCACACACACACAATATATCAAAATTGAAATTTGTTAATGTTAACCATTCAGTGCTGCTGCTACTCATGCATCATTCCCTCATGTGATGTCCATGCTATGTATTGGACTATTATTAATTGGTTAGACTATGACATTATTTACTTCAAATTAATAATGTCAGAACGTGACTCAAAATAATACTACTACTTCCCATCATAACTTTCTATCCAAGACAAATTTACCTAATTTAAAACAAAAAAACTTAACATAAAGTCACACCACAAAAAGCTAGATTGTATTGCACGGTTTTATTAATTAATTAATAATAATAACATGTTGGTTCGTAAAAAGAAATAGATGAAAATGATAGCATAGCTGTGAAACTGAGACCACAAAGATGTTTTTTTAGTTTTTACCCTACTCTAACCATTTTTGGGGTAACAAACCAAAATTCAAAACCAAAAAATATTACAAGAGAATGTTTTTTCCCGGAAAAAAATATTAGTATTCTTGAAAAGTAAAGTAAAGAGGAATGGGGCATGATATGCATGATTTATTTACTTTACTATTTCAGTTTCAAAAAGTGTGATTCCCACACTCCAGTCCACATGATTAAAATGTCACCAGGAGTGAATCCCCCAAACCTTTTTTTTATTTGAGATTGCTTATTTTTGTGAAAAAGGGATGAAACTAATGATTAGCTTGTTGTTATTTTCCTCATAAATAAATAAATAAATAAATCTCCTCTAAATGAAAACTTTGTTTTGACATTAGAAAGGGAATAAGGTTTTATTTAACAATGTGGGAAAACACGGCATTTTTTATTGAAGGGATTAAAAGTTTCAACAAATTAAAAAGAAAAAAAAAATAGATGTTGAATTTGATTGGCTAGCGTGAGATGAGAAACATACCGTGACGTCATTTCCCGGCACGTCGGCGACGGGGCTATCGTCGGCGAAAGGTTTTCCCTGGTCTGACCAAGCATTCCGAACACCGTCGTAATTCAATTTCAACATCAAACCAGGCTTCAATTTGGGCAATTCCGTTTCCTTCAACTCAACATTCGGCTTCTCTTTCTCCACCACCACAACCTTCTTTTTCTTCTTCTTGTCCGTCACAGGTGCTGGTGCCGGTGCCGGAGCCTTACCACCAGCACCGCAAATTTTAGGGGAAATTTGAAGAATATCAACAGCCGGCAAATTCCACCAGTTACCTTCATCGACGTGGCGAAGAGCTCTCACCCCTGACCTCTGCAACCCAAGCCGGAAATCGAATTTCCCGCCAAAACCAATCAGCGGATGATAAGAACAAGCGGCGTTAGAGTCTTCTTCTTGAACCCTTCCCCCCATGATACTATCGATCCCTTCTTCAATTTCTTCATCGAGAATCGATTCAGCATCGAAATCATCATCGCAATCGTCGTTCAATTGAAGGGCATTGACTCTGGAACTAATCTCACCGGGACTGTGGCAGTTATTCGGATTCACTGCTTTGGGCTCCTCCGCTGGGAAAATGGGCCGTTGATGTTGAATTGGGCCGTGAAGTAAGAAAGAGGATGACGTGTCCAAAACTCTGAAAGGTAAAAGAAGTTCGGAAGAGTCGCAGGTTTCTGGAGTGGGTTTTTTAGTGAATTTGTTGTTGTTATTATTGGTTTGTGTTTTGAGATTGGGGTTTGAGAAGAGGTTTGGGTAAGCAGTGGAAAGAAGTGTTGCAGCTTCGTTGTAGGTTTGGTTGGGTCGTTTTCGAGGAGTTCTAGGTTTTCTGGTGGAGATTGCGAGTGGAGGTGAATTGCTGGATTCGGAGATTGTTGAAGAAGGAGAAGAAGAGGTTTGTGATTGTGTTGCTCGACTCCATGAAGATGAAGATTTAACAATATCTAAATCAAAACCATAGGTTCTCCCCCCTGTTCCACTAAAACACGAAGACATTTCTATTTATATATATATATATTTGAAATTGAATTTATCGAGGAGTGAAAGTGAAGTTCTAGAAGGACGGAAAATTAGGATAATTGAACATCATTCATCAGGAAAGAAAGAAAAGCAGAGGAGTGAGTGACTAGTGAATTGAGTTAGCTGAGAATTGGAAAGGAGAAGAGTGCAGGAAGTACAAAACCCTAAACCCAACCCAAAAAAGTACAAGTAAGAAAAGTTGTTTGCCTTATTTTAAAAAAAGAAGAAATTAGTATAATTGAAGAAAAAGGCAAGAGGTCCGTTTGGAAATGGAATGACTTTAAAAAAACAAAGAAAGTTCAAAATTCTGCAATTCCCTATTTTTAACAATCAATTGATTCAGTGAAAAAGTCTGGCGCTCAGACTATAAACGGGGCATTGCGAAGTCCCAAAAAAAAAAGATGAAAATCGAGAAAGTTAAGTAGTACTGTGAAGAAAGGAAAGGGGCCAATAGAGAAGAATTGAAGAGGATGAAAGCTGAGAAGTGTTAATTAGAGACAGAGAAAGGGAACAGAGAGAGTGTGTCACGGGAGGAAGCAGATGAAAGAGAAGAGAAGAGCCGGTTGGGGGAGTGTGTAGATATAGGCAAGTGGCAAAGAGGGAATAACCTCACCGACTTGGGAGAGAGAGAGAGAGAGAGAGAGAGTTGCAGTGGAGTGGAGGGAGATAGCTCTCCTTAGATGAGAACGGAGGAAGAGACAGTGTTAAGTTTCTCTGCTGTTCCAAACATGGGGACCACTCGTATTAACCTCTCTACTCGCTTTTACCATCTCTTCAATTATTCTCTATTCTTCTTTTACTATAATGTCCTTCTTCTTCCTCTCCGCTTTCTCATTTTTTTTTGCTTAATACTCTCCGTCACCTGTTCATAATTTCTTATTATAAAAATAAAATCTTATTTATTCATTTTTAACAGGCCAATTTCTTTTTTTTTTTAGATTAGGGACAATAATCATTCTCTTCAATCAACACTGTGTTGAATCTCCCAAATACAATTTTGTTTTTTTCAATTATGGTTTTTTCTGTTAAACCAAAAATATAATTTAAATTTTGTCCACATATACCCTTCATATCTGTAGTCAAATATTTATTGTCTGCATTGAAAATTAACATAAATGATTTGTTAAAATGTACTATAAATATCAATTAGATGATTTCCATTTACTTTGACTGAATTAAGTGATTTCTTGGCCTGTGTACAAAATTATGAAAACCATATATTTCAACGGTATTCAAACTTTTACCAATCAATAAAACCAACTTATACTTCTAAAAATATATCTTTTAGCAATACCAATAAAAAAATTGTCAAAAAAATCAGTAAAAGCTTTTTTTACAGATAGATATCTAATTATATTTGTGCAGTTATTTTAAAAATAAATATTATAATATTTCGTGATATTTAGATATAATTGAATATATGTGATTATTTTTTGGATAAATATATGTAGTATGTGATTATAAAACTCATAAAAATTACACGAATATTAAATAAATGGTACCCCGTTAAACTCTAAATTACTGTCATTTGAGGTGATAAACTTAGTTTAATTTTAATGCATTGTCTATGTTTATGCAAAATAAATTACACCGTCAACTTTACACCTTGTATATAAATATAAATTAAATCCAAAAATGCAAAGATGTTCATTTGATATTGTAATTGTAATGAAATCAGTAATTCCCTAACAAGGAAAAAATAGTGGAACAATATATAGATGTTTTTAACGGTTGAAGTTGGGCAGTTTGGTAATTGAGTAATGAAAATGTAAAGCATGGACAGTGCAGGCATGGATGTACCTAGAGGATAATTTCGTACCATACCTAATACTGCAAAAAGCTTTTGGGGGGATATTTAGAAAAGGCTCCTTATCTGCTGATGTGTCATGATTTGATTAGGTGGTTCAGATTTTCTGGGCTTACGTTTACATTAGCGGTTCATCAGTTCTCACGTGATCAAGGAAAGAGGTGGTGAAGTCTTGGATTTGTCCTTAGATCAATGATTCCGACATTTTTGTTGTCTTCCGTAATTCATCTGTGGCTCTCAACCATATTACGTTCCCCTTATTACGTTCAATGACTCCTGATTACCATTTCAAAATCTTGTGTTTGCCCTGCCCCGCAAGCTCCTACTACTCTATCCATGTTACATATTATATACACACCGCAGTGGACACACTCTTATTCCTCTTACTGTTATACTCATAGTCCAATCTTGAATTCTGTTATGTGAAAATAAGTAATTAAGTCAAAAAAACTTTATGGTTCTTTTTAAGGATTTTTTTTACCAGACTTTTTAAGTATAAAGAGATATGATACGATAATCAAGTCTATTATATTTTGTATCAGTCTAATCTTTATTGAGATAAGACTATTTTCCCCCATATCGATCAAACTGATCATTTTATCCCTGATTTCTCAAAAAGTTTCCGAAATTACGTGTTTATACATAAATTCGGAAAGCATTTTCTTGATTTTTCCGGAATTACGTCTAAACACATAATTCCAGAACGTATTATTATAGATTTTCCCGGAATTATGTCTTAAGAGATAAATCTGGAACACATTTTTCAATTCCGGAATTATGTCGTTTGAGGTAATTCCGAAAATATCAATAAAAATACGTTCCTGAATTATCCCATAGCACATAATTCTGGAATTTTTTTTAATTGAACCTTTATTTTAATTAATTAAAAACGCAAATTATAAAGCCGTGGAATAAAACATATGATAAACTATGTTTTTAGTCCCTACAAAATTAGGTCCTTCTAAGTTTAGTCTCTATATTAACGAAATAGGCGTTTTGGTCCCCATTTTATTTTACCTTTTTCATTATTAATCTTTGACGTTAAATAATGCTGACTGGGCTAACGTTTTACTGAAGTGTCGTTACATGTGCCTTTTTTTATTCATGTGGCGTTTTTTTACCACTTTTTTGTTTTATTAAATTTGTTCTTTTTTTTAAAAAAAAAAATTGTTTCTTCTTCCCTATGCCGCTAGCGCTGAAATTGTTCTTCATTCTTCTTCCCACTCTCCACAACCCCAACTCCAAAACAGCCACCCTTCCACACCACCCAAAACAACCATGCCCAGAATGTCTATCGCCACCACCCCAAACCCACAATCATGTCCCTTTTAAGCAATGCAAAATTGAAGAAGAAAAAAACCTAAACACCCAAAACAGCCTTGCCCAGATTTCCAGATTACCAACATCAAATTTCAATTAAAATTTTCCCAGATTTCGAGAAACAAAATCAAAAAGCAATGCTCAATTTGTTTTACTCAAACAATGCTTATTTCTTAGCTGTTCGTTTTTGTTGATAATGAAATGAGAAATGAAGATGTTTCAACAAGGTGGGGTGACTTCTTTCAATTCACATTTTTGTGATCTAAATCTTTCAATTCACACGTTAGCAGCATTTTGGTTTTTAGAGATTTTTAGGGAAAGTGGGATTTTGGTTGAGTAATTTGGAGAGAAAGAAGAAGAAAGGGTATTCGCTGGGAGAGATCTGAGAGGAAGTGAAAGAGGTCCCGCTGGGAAAGTGATGAGAGGAATGAGGATGTTGTGAATTTTTATTTTTTTGATTTTGTTTATTAATAAACTAATTGACAAATTAAAAAAGTATTTTTAAAAGAAATATGGTGATGTGGCATTCCAACATTCATGCCATGTCAGCTAAAATGCTTATGTGGCAACTCTGATTGGATATTTTGTTAGTCTATTTAACGTCAGGGACTATTATTGCAAACAGAAAAATAAGTTGGAGACCAAAACACCTATTTTGTTAATGTAGGGACTAAACTTAGAAGGACCATATTTTGTAGGGACCAAAAACATATTTTACCCTAAAATATATTATCATACAATCAGGTAATGTCTACATAATCAATAGGGCCGGTCGGTGCAATATGGCTTGGAGCTAAAGTGTAGCAAAATGGACAGTAATTTGGCAAAAGTTTCCATGCCTTCATTTCACTGATTGTTTTATACAAATGGGTGTACAACATTCATGGGTTACTAAACAGACCCGAAACACTAGAGCCCAATGAATAATAGGCCCAAATATTAATTACATCTTTGACATAGCATCTCTATGCTAACTTCCCACCAAACACTCTATGCAATTCTTCACTGCTGGTTCTCTAATTTCAGGCAAGCCCTTGACCATTTCTTTCTGATTTAGCAGTTGCAGCCTACCATAACTGAGATGTCTGTATCTTCTATGCCATAACTCTGATAGATCATTGCCAACAACAGCAAAACAGGCAGGCATTATTGTTGTTCCCATCATAGTGAATATCTTGTTGTTTGCCATTTTGGATGTCATCAGCAAGCCCTTTTTCTTGTGATAAACTTTGCACAAGTCATTTTCAAAAACAACTCTTAATCCCTTCTGCTGCAGCTGACCAATACTCAAAAGATTATTCTTCAATTCTGGTATGAAGTATACCCCTGTGATCACCTGAACACGACCTTCAATTCTGATTCTTATTTTGCCCTTCCCCATAACTGTCAGCTTCATGTTGTTGCCTAATTTCACAGTTTCCCTAAAGTTCTCATCCAAATCAAAGAACCATTCTTTGATACCACACATGTGGTTGCTGCATCCGGAGTCCAAGAACCATCTGTCATTCTTCATTTCTTGCTTTACTTCGTCTTCATAAGCCATGAGGAGAATCTCCTCATCTTCATCAAACCCTGCAAAGTTTGCTTCCTTGTCTTCAAGTTTGGGGCATTCACTTTGATAATGACCCATCTTGCGACACTTGTAACACTCAATGTGCTCCTTGGAGGTTTGTCTACCTCTTCCTCTACCGGCGCCACGTCCCCTTCCTCTGCCTCCTCCTCTTGCAGGTCCAGAGACTTTCAATACTTGCTCTTCTTCCTCCCATCAATAAAGAGAGTGTCTAAGTCATTAGCTTGCTCAGTTGCACAAGTGACATAGTTGAATTGAGGAGTCATCGTTCTCAAGATCTTGTCAACTACATCAGTTTCAGTCAATCTCCCGTTGTGAGACTTCATCTTGTTCACTATGGTGAGCGTTCTTGAAAAATACTCTGTCACAGTTTCCCCTTCCTTCATGCATAGAATCTCAAATTCGCGTTTTAGGACTTGCAATTGAGCCCTCTTTACTTTCGCAGAACCCTGGTACTTTTGCTTAAACGAATTTCAGATATCCTTGGAGGTGTCAATCTTCATAATCGTTTCAAGAATACGTCGATCTTTATAAGGCTTGGAACAGGTAGTTCTTTGGTTTTAGATCCTTCAATCTTGCTTCTGCAACCGTCTTCTGCACTTCTTGACTCGCATTCGCTGGCAGCGGTGGAATTCCATTTTCGACAATTTCCCAGTACTCCTTTGAACGAAGGAGATTCTCCATCAACATTGCCCAAAATTCATAGTGTCCTTCGAATTTGGGTATAGCTGGTTGCGTAAATCCTCCTCTGTTTCCATTTTCGTGTTCCGCCATGGATGAATCTTCAAGGTTTGACGAGAAACAGTTACAGGTCGCAACGAAACAGTTAGATCGCAACAGAGCTCTAGATACCAAATGTAGCAGAATGAACAGTAATTTGGAAAAAAGTTGCCATGCCTTCAGTTCACAGATTGTTTTATACAAATGGGTGTACAACATTCATGGGTTACTAAACAGACCCAAAACACTAGAGCCCAATGAATAATAGGCCCAAATATTAATTACACCCTAACAATTACTTACATAAAGCAGTCCATAATTGAAGGCGTCCAACATATGGATATAACCACGATCTAGTGTCTGGTGAAGCATAAGCAGACCAAGATCGATAAACAGGAGGTAATGCTGAGACTTTGGTCCTTCTGAGCGGCCATGATGTGTGAGGTGGAAAACAAAAATAATGACATTGTCAGGCTTATAGATTTTTGGAGGAAGCTGGATGCCTTACGGCCCGAGATCGTCATTGGAACCCTTGGGATGACCACACGCAGTACATGGAATTTTAGTCCATTGCACTTTTCAGAGGGCATCTGCTATGGGATGACATTATTGTACCTTACATGCCGGACAGGTGCTTATGGCAGTTTGGATACTGCCAGGATATTCCAGAGGTGCTTATGGCAGGTGCTTATCGTTCTCGTATTTTATGGTTCTCGTATTTATCATTATCGTATTTTATCGTTATTATTCGTATTTTTGAATTTTAAAATTAAAAAATAAAACAAAAAAATTCCGGAATTATGTCAAAAGAGGTGTTTCCGGATGTTGCTTTTGGAATCATCCCTTTTGACATAATTCCGGAACACAAAAATGACTTCCGAAAATATGTATCAATGGTATTTCCTGAAAGAATGAAAAAACTGACTTCCGGAAACACCTGTTGATAGATAATTCCGGAAATTTTAAAAAAATCAGTTTCAATTTAATTTTTGGTAAAAAAGTGAGGGGTATTTTTGGGATAAAACGTATTAAAGGGGTACACAGTCTATGAGGGGGTACATAAAAAAAACAGCCTTGAGATAATATAATATGATAATTTAATCTTGTGACTTATCAAATCATGTCTCTTAAAATTTTCTCTAGTTATACTCATATAGTCCATCTATATATACACACCGCAGGGGACACCCCAATTGCTCTTACCGAGGTTGAGTATATTACATTAATTTATGCAATTATGGATATACAATATTGTAATTTTTATTATATATATTATATAAAAATTAGTATTTTTTTTAAAAATTATCCAACAAAGAATATTTCCGGTGTAAGGCATGGCTATGAATACTAGTTAATTAAAAAGACTTTGACTTACTTATATTTGAAAACAGAGAAAGTACTTAAACAACACGCATCATAACATTTTTCGGATTTTCTCTAGTTTGTTTTTTTATTTATAAATTGGACATCATCTGCGCGCAACTGTAAAGACTAATTCCTCCAACCTTGTAAGACCACAATGTATGTCAAAGTTCTGCCTCAAAAGATTTAAAATTGCTGCATGGATTCAAACCAAAGACTTTGGTTCTCCCATAATCTTGTGACTTATCAAATCATATATCCCTAATTAAAATTTTCTCTAGTTAGTCTCTTATAAATTCGCCACAAGAACTTCCCTTCTTTTGATTAATTAACAATTCAAAATGAAAACAAGTTTTCTAAAGTTAAAAACAAAAAGTATTCTCCAGAAAACAAATGGTCTTTTGTCAAAAAAAAAGAAGATAGACACTTACCAAAGGCTAGTTCCAGCCAGTGGCGGATCTTGCCCCAAATATTAAGGGGGGCCAGTAACAACTAACTAAAATATTATAACTAAAATTTATAAAAATAAAATATAGTTTTACCAAAGACTCAAAATAACATCAACAAAACCAAAGCAATGTTTACCACCGCTAGTGGAACTGTTGAACAAGTGGTGTATCTAGGACCCTGGTTCAGGGTGGTCAATAATTTAACCGTATGAACCAGTTTTTGTTAAAATATTACAACCTAAATTTTATGATTATTAATTATAATAAAAATAAAATACTAAGTAAGTAGTTTAGTTGGCGAACTAAGAAATACCGAAGGAGTACATCAAAGAAGTGCAAGCAGGAGGTCCCATATTTGAACCACGGGAAACCAACATTCCTCCTCCCCACTAAGGTTGCCTATAAAAAAAATACTAGAATTTATTAATATTTTTACAAGAATATAAATATACTACTTATCTTATTATACTCCATAAAATGAGTTAATATCCATTGGAAATGTTTAGCATCTGGAATTCAAATTCTCGGATGAATTAGTTTGGCATTTGGAAAAGTACAACCTAAATAAAATACTAGTAAAAGAAACGTGTGTCAATATCTATACAGATTTGCTTCACTCTTCCCTAGTTCCCTATCCTCATCAGACAGCAAAATAAAACTTTCAATTAAAACACTGCCTGAGGTGGTTTTCTTCTTTCAAGTTTCGACCATTCCTCCTCTTAGTTATTTATTTCATGTTCTTCTCTTCCTCCTTCACGTTTGCCAGCATCTTTTTTTTTCTTGCTTTCTCTATTTACTTTTCCTATTTTTCCGCCCCTGTGTTGAAAAATTGAAAAACTGAAGAAGAAGGTCGTCGGTAGAAGTATATGAAAAAAAAACTATTTTTTTAGGGGATGCCGCGGCTCCCCTCTGCTCCTACCAAGTACCGCCACTGGTTCCAGCACTGCAGAGGGGTAGATAAATTAGTTGCTTGAATTATTGTTTATGTTTGTATTTACAGTTTGTTACTTAGTTCCCACTAGGGGTGTGTATGGTACAAAAACCATACCGCACCACACCATACCTCTTTAAGATCCAATTCTGGTTTACCATTTATGCAAAAAATGGTTTGCGTTTTTAATCCAGTTCAAAACCGGTTTGGAATTGGTTCATAACCAGTTCGTGTCAGGAAAACGGTTTACCGGTTTGAAACCGGTTTTTGGTTATGGGAAATGGTTTACCGTTTCTGAAAACCAGTTTTTACTACCAAAAAATGGTTTCCCGTTTTTAAAATCAGTTTTTACTGTCAAAAATGGTTTACTACTTATTCAAGTCCATAAAAAAAATCAACTTATTAAAAAATAAATTAATTTTTTCAGTGTCGGTATGGGTCTCTTCTTGTTCAACTTTTTTTCAAAATTATAAACCCCTTCCATAAATGTTTGGCCATTTCTTCCAGATTATTTGTAGAATAATAAAATTATTAAAAAAACAACAATATGAGGGAAATTTGCATCTCTTTCTTTTCCAGAATCTTATGGTTGTTTACCCTTGTAAGTGTTCTCTTCCTCCCTTGTAAGTGTTCTCTTTCTTTTCCAGAATCTTATGGTTGTTTACCCTTGTAAGTGTTCTGTTCGATAAAAAAAATTGAGCATTTTGTTTTCAATTTCTCCCAAAATCCCTTATCCCCTTCATTTCAAAAGCTCAATCATCTTCGGATCTTATCTCCTCTCCTTGCAAAATCACCTCTTCTCTCTTCACAAGGATGTGACATGCAGCAACATAGAGAAGAGAATCAACAGGGGAGGTGAAAGGTAGAGGTACTGCAAAGAGGGCAAATAAGGGAACAAGTAATATGTCCATTCCAGAATCGATTCACTCCACCGTAGAAGCTACAATTTGTTGCTTCATAGTTGCCGCAATTTCTAAGCCTTGTCGTGCGGTGGGGAAAGGCTACCGCGAAGACCCAAACATCTATAAATCACGTTGGATGCTGCAATCGTGCGATTAGGCTGTGCAATCGTGCATCCAAACAAGCACTTAGACTTTTAGCAAGAAAAAAGGGGAAAGAAGTAGTAACAAGATGGCGACGGGAAAGTGAGGAGTTGGAGTTGGAACTCAATTGAAAGTGCTTGGAGGTGCAATCAAATTATGGGAAACGGTATTTTTACCGGTTGCAAGAAATAGGATTCCATTTTTATTAAACAAACTGGATCAATATTTTTAAAAATGGTAACAGGGATTTTTTAAAAGGTAAAGTGCAGTTTATAAGATGGTTACAGTTTATCGGTATTGTTGCATGCCCCTGGTTCCCGCATTCTGTTAGTGTACAGTTAGATAGAATTTAGCATGCATTAGTGTATTTCAACATCCGTATATATAGCCTTTTGTATAGTCTCAATGAAAATAGAGATGATTTTTCTCCATTTGAGTTCATTCCTCTTTTTTGGTTTCCATTATCAAAATCTCATCTAGAATGACAGGTTGTACCCCCCTGACAGGTTGTACCCCCCATATCATTTGCCATTCGCATGACATTCGTTCCAAGTAGAATTAGTGAGTGACAAGCCGACAAAATGTTTAACCAAATTAAGAAGGGACAACATTTTTAGAAATTAAAAAAATAGAGAGACTAAATTCATAAAAAATTGTTTGAGGACTAAAATCATGAACGAGTGACTACCAAAATGGACTTAAACCTAGTTTATAAACGAGTGATAGCCTCGGCCTCAAGCTTCAATTAAAAACGACCTGGACAGGAAGAAAAAAACAGGTAAAGCTCTGTCAATGTTACGGTTGGGTGATAAAAATATTTCAATAAGTCATTTTCATACCTGAAACCAATGCATATATAATAATGAATTAATGACTAGTAACCAAATTTGTACACTGAAAAATACCCCACTCCGGTAAATAGAGTAGTGTATGTTTGGTTGCACGGTGAGGAGAATTGAGTTTGCCAAAATTGAGTTTGCAGAATTGAGTTTAGTTAAAAGTGAGTTGAATGTAACGTGATTTTTGTTTGGATGCATTTACCGAAAAGTGATTTTGACAAACCATTTTAGTTAAAACCAGAATTGCGTTTGCAGAAGCTACAACTTCCTCCTTCAGAGTTGCCGTGATTTTCAGTACTGAATTGCGTTGAGCTCGCCGCGATTTTTGGCAACCAAACAACATGGAATTGATTCCATTGTTGTAAACGCACGTTTGGTGGTTGCAGAATCGCAACCAAACATACACTAATAGACTACAAAATCCGGAACCCGAAAAGCAATTGGCAAGATGATATGAATTCCTTTTGGCTTCACCAAAGTAATGTTAAATCTTGAGGCAGAATTTTAATGTTTATTGTGGTCCTACCCTATTCGAGGGATTAGTCTCTATAATTGTGTACAGAGGATGTCCAATTTATACCAAAAAAAGACTAAAATATCCGGAAAAAAGTTATGATGCGTTCTGTTTAAGTACTTCCTCTATTTTCAAATATAAGCAAAAACATCAAATTATTAAATATAAGCAAGCAAAATCTTTTTTAATTGTTGATGTATTCATAAATATTCTTTGTTGGATAATTTTGAAAAAATTATTACTTTTTATATAATATTTATATAATAAAAATTACAATATTGTATATCAATTATTGCATAAATTAACCTAATATATATAGACACACACGTGTCTGTATATATTAAACATTTATACTTCCTGATTTCATATACTCCTACTTTATCGGGACTCATTTATAAGTAAAATAGTACCGATTTTCTTAGTAATTTTGGTTTCTAAAAAAAAATATCATTTTTCAAGGTGTTGAAGGGTAATTTAGGAATCATACTTCTTTTTCTAACTTTTTTTAAAGGGTGTGCGTAGCCGTCTTTTGTTTATAAACGAAAACGGATGGAATACAATATTTTTTTTTGACAAAGGATGGAATACAATATTTAATTTTCCCTTTTTGGATTAAAATATTTTTCATATACATTTTCAATATATGTCTCGTCCTTTTTTAAATTTTCAAACACACGTTTAAATAGGGTGCTTCTAGGGTGAAAGAGTAAATTATTTTCTTTTTTTACCAAAAAAATATTTTTTCTTTTTTGGTTTGTAGATGATGGAGTGACAAGTATCACGAGAAAAGTAGAAACTCACACACACAAATCTTAAATTCAAACTCGGGATATAATATCTAAATTTTTTGACATTTGTCGGTTGAGCTAGTTCTCCTATATTAGTAAAATTATTTTCCTTGTATATACAATTGTTCAAAGGGAATAAATGCTGCAACTTTTTGTTTCTGTCTCAGAACCGGATGTCCTTTTCTAATGAGATATTTAAAGGAAATATCCCATTGCACATAATTATAAGTAACTTAAATATTTTAAGGTATATTTATTTAATTTATATATTTCATCGTCCAATTTTTATTTAACACGTGAAACTGAAGAAAACCTATTTTTTGAAGATTTCACCTGCACAATTTTTTTTGCGTAACCTAAATTTTTTTTCATCCAATCTTCATCTTCAATATGTACAATCATACATAACTGATAATTTTATAATATCATAACATATATCGATCTGTTTCACATTCTTAATTTTTACTTTAATATTTAATTATAAATTATACTGCTATGGTATTTTTTTATAAGTAAAAATTGGTCGATAGAAATTGATATATTTAGCCTAATTTTAGATCGAAGACTAATTTCTATTTAAAAAAGAGATGGAATGATAGATTTTTTTAATGATTGTATTGTTTAAAAGACATATAGAGTATAATAAATTGAATCGAAATAAAGTAATTTGAAGTGTCTACTCATGTGATAGACTGATAGTTGATAATATTTGGCACTACTACCTTATCATCACAAATTCACAGGTGTGAGTGATTTGGAATCCCCTCAGCCACTGGAATTGGATAAACTGTACTGACAGAAGGAGTATTATTATGTAAGGTAGAAATTTCATGAAAACATGTGACTCTTTGGTGGCAACGCACTCCTATTATTTGAGATCATCATCAAAATGTTATCTTCATCGTATGTGAATTTCTTAACGGGTGGATTGTAGCCAGCCACCGTTTGACAAAATCTGTTGTATTGTCTCCATGCTTAGATTGAGTAAATGGAATTATCTTACATATATTAATTATTATTTATAACATGAATTTTTTTTGACAAAAAATTATTATATGAATTTGAAATTCAAATTTAATTACTAGGTACAAATGTAAAAATATTTACACACATGTCCAGCCATATCATATGTTATTGTATAGAAGATTTGTAAAAGTATCTTAAAAGATAATGTAGGGTGTGTTCTGTACCGTGCTACCGATCGTGAGGATCGATATTATGCAGTTGGTAGATATTTTGTCCTTGATTCTATCGTTGTCTTCAGGCTGAGAGGAAAGCCTTGTTCGACCCGGGACGTTCGACCTTGAGAGGCGATGTTGAGGCGTTCGATCTTGAGATGTTCGATCTTGGAGGGCGAGGTTGTACCTGCAATGATACTCCGACGCTTAAGTCAGTATTTGAGAGAATAAGTGTTTTGTTAGAAAAGTGCTTACCATTAATGAGCATTGAATGGGGTATTTATAGAGTTTTGGATGTGTTTGTGTTGGCGTTTTTGGGCCGTCCGATCTTGCGGGCTGATCTTGGCCATTGAAGATTGGACTCTCTTGATTTACAATTGGGCTTCTCATCAATTGGGCTTTTTGGAGAAGGGGTGCAAATAGAAGACATTGTAATTACCATAACAGTGGCCCCCCAAGTCTGGTCGCTATGAGGAGCGATCTTGACTTTGAGTGGAGGTTCTATCCGCTTATCGAGCTTATGTGGGGCCGGGGTTTTTCGAACGATGCTACCTATCCGTCGAACTTTCGAGCGACGCGGACAGTTTCTCCGACCTCAGTGCTGCTTTGGAATCAGTGCCACTTTGGAATCAGTGCCACTTTTACTGTTTCTGACAAGGCGTCTCTTCGTAGTGGCGGCGCATGATGGTGACGTTTATTCTTCAGCGTGCGGATTTTAATGGGCTATGGTTTGGATGTGACGTTTCGACTTCCAGGCCCAGGCCCATTGGATTCGTTTTGCTATAAATAAAGGGTCTCACCAATTCATTTGTTGCTTGTTGTCCATTTGTTCTGATTTGCCGATCTTCGAGAGCTCCCGAGTTTCTTTTAGAGTGAACGTGTTTGTAGTATCTTTAAGGTCGGTTTCTGAGGATCGACAACCGTTTATTTCCAGACATCATCAGCTTGCGACATAGTTTCGAGGTTAGTCTAATTTTGGTTTTTGTTTTCTTTACTTTTTATTTGTGCCTGGGCCTTCCCCCGTCCCCTTTGATCTCAGAATGGGGGTCGTCAGGTCGGGTTCCGACTTGCTCGCGAACCCATTTTTCGATCTTTATTCCTGACATTTCGTCCCCCATTCCTGTAGATTCGATCTGGCGAGGACGAAACAAACTCGGAGAGACGTCACTCAGTACCGAAAAGAGTTTACGAGTGCGATGGCATCTGGTGGTGAAATCCCCGAGGTCCGTGCCGAGCCTTCCGAAGTCGCCGCCCCGGACGTGCAAGAGCACTCTGCTTCCGCCCCTGTGAGTGATAAGGCGGAAGATAACTTTGAGAGCGAAAGTTCTTCTCCTGCGACCGATGCTAATGAACCGAATGACGATACTCCCGAAGATGTGGAGGAGGATTGCTTGGTGGATGTGATGGCTGTTACTTCCGAGTCTGATGAGGAAATCCCAGTGGAGGAATCAGAGGGTTCCGAGGTCGATCTTGGGTCGAGTTCCGACTCTGCTGAAGAGTCCGATAGAGAGGGTGTTGAAGAACAAGTTGAATCTCGCCCTAAGAGCCAACCGGAGTCCAGCCGAGCTTCTGCCGTTTCTCTGGATGAGTATTCTAGTACTGGTTGTGGCGACCTTGACGTACCGGTGCTAGAGGTCTCCCAATATGATTGGGTTTCCAGAAATATTTTGGAGATCGAATCATTGTACCAGCATGGGTTTAATTTGGAGAGGGTCGGGAGGAAAGCTTCGGGTCGCTCGAAGCGAATTTGGAGAGTTGAGGGAATGAAAAAGGGAGAGCACGTGGCTTTGTGGCCAGGAGAGCTCAAGTTTACTTTGTATCATATGCTGATAAACGAGATGAATATCAGGCCTCCTTTTACTTGGTTCGAGCAGAAGGTTTTGGCGACTTTGGATGTTGCGCCTTCTCAGTTGCATCCAAACGCGTGGGCATTTGTTCGAGCTTTCGAGCTAATGTGTCTTCATCTGGAGAGGCCGGTCTCGCCGTTGCTCTTTTTTCATTTGTTTGAGATCAATCGGAATAGTAGTGAGAATAAGTCCGGTCGCGAACACGTCAGTCTTCGTTCGAGGCGAGGTGCCAAGATTTTTAAGGCCTATGCGGACTCGTTGAAGGGGAATTGGAAGGAGTTATTTTATTGGGTCGAACCGGTGACCGATGAAGCGATTGAGAGAGTGGGAAAGTTTTCAGAGGATGGTCGGACTTTGGTGTCCACCAAGTTTCCCATTGGTTGGAGTCAGGCCCATTTTGAACGATCCACCAATTCCTTTTCTGTTAGTCAGAATCGTTTGAACGCTGCCGATCTTCTTACCAAGAGGATCCTGATGTTTATTTCTGAGAACATTCCGTTTTCAAAACATAAGTATCGGGGTATCCCTGTGGCTAAGATAGTTCAGGCCGGGAAGCGAAGACGAGTGCAAATTGTCTTAGGTAGCCTTGCTTTTCTTGCTTTCGATATTTGCATATTTTTGACCGTAGTTTGTATGACCGATTTATGTTTCTTTTCCAGATACCATGGCCCCAAAGAAGCTCGCCGTAATGAAGGCGCTGGCGATGAGGAGTGTCGAGATATCTGGAGATGCTGAGGGGGTTGGTGTTCCGCTTCCGACGTCTCCCCAGGCCGAGACTGTTGTTGGGACGGTTACTGCTGCTTCTCCGATAAATATTGTCACCCAGGAGGACCTTGCCTATGAGGCTATGGTCGATCTTGTTTCCAGTTCTCCTCCCCCGACTGCTCCCGATGTTGGTGCGGGTGCCTCGGCGAAAAGGGTGCGCACCGAGGCAAGTGGCGAGCAGAGGCCAGAAAAAAGGAGTAAGACTTCGAGGAGACCGAAGCATAAGAGTAAGGCCGTACCCTTGGAGGAGGGTTTTTTGGAGCAGAATTACGCCCAATGGCGGGAGGATCCTGTCGGGGCGTCTGTTAAATTGTTGGCGAATTTGGCCGATGTTCATAGGATCGAAAAAGAGAAATACGAGCAGCGGGCTAAGGGTAAATGACATTATTTCTTTTTACATCCATAAAAACATCTCTTTCTTCATAAACTGATTTCCCTCATCTTTCGATTTTGCAGCTTCGTTGGAGCTCGAGAAGTCAAAAATAGTGAAGCTCGTGGAAGACGTGGCTTTAAAATCGAAAGAGCTTGCTCGAACAAAGCAAGAACTTCTGGTTCTGAAGGAAAGCCAAGGGGAAGTTGTACGTCGGGCGGAGTTTGCGGAGAATCGCGTCAAGGAGCTTGAAGAAAGGGAAAGAGTTTTGGAGGGGCAACTTGCCGAGGCCAACGAGAAGATCAAAGGTTTGGAGTTTCGTGTAGCTGGTTTGGAAGAGGATTTGAAGAAAGCATCTGAGGCACGGGTCGGTACGAGCGGTGATGCGGAGGCTCGAATTGCAGAGCTTGAGGCAGCCCTTCAGCAAAGCAGAAGAAATGCTAAAGAGGCTACAAAACTTGCAAATGAGGCTAGGAGGGAGGCTCGGGAAGCTGCTAACTCTGCAATTGAGCTGTACAAGGAGGGTTTTGAGTGCGCCCAGGAGCAAATTACTTTGGTCCACCCTTCTGTAATTTTGGATCGGTCGATTATTGACGTCGACCATGAGGTTGAAGGGGGTAAGATCTTTAAGATCGATGCTCAGACGCAGACGAAGAGTGTGATATTCCCGACCTCCACTGCCTGATGTTTTAACAGCGTTTCTTTTGCAGAAGTTCCTGGTGTATGCTTTTACTTGTGTATTTTTGTATAGATCCGGAACTTCTGTTCGGTCTAGCTGGAGATATTTGTAACCTCTTTTTGGAATATGCCTATAAGGCCTTTACGAGCTTTAATGAATGCTTTTCGAATTTCGCATGTCATGTATGTCGTTTTTGCGAGTTTTTAACGAGTGCTTTTTAAATTCTGCACGTCGCGTAAAAGCGTCGGTAAACGAGGAACTCGATTTACCGGTTTGAACCTATAGGACAGTTTACTAGGACTCGGCCCAGATTTAACTCGCTCCATAGGGGTATCGGCAGCTGTGGCCGATGGTCGTTCGTAGGACGTTTCGATCCTTGAAGACCCGGTCTCTTTGAGATAGTTTGCCAAGACTCGGCTCGGATTTAACTGTTTTCTCAAAGAGTTTTTGACCTTGGGTGGTCGTTTTTGGGGAGATCATTTAAGATCGGTCCCAGTTGATTCCTGTTGGGGGGAATTAGGTCCCTTCATTTTGATGAAAATCAAGAATGTGTGGCGACTTGAAAAAACTTTTGAGAAGTATTGAAAGCGTTTGAAAGAAATGTCAAGTTTCTTTATTAATAGCTTGTTCCGAGTTTACATAAGATCGGTGTGAGTGACTTCTTTCTAAGGATAATAACTTTTCAGTTTTGTTGCGTTCCAAGTTCTCTCAATCTTTCTTCCTTGGAGGGTCTCCAATTTAAAGGCTCCCGTGCCGGTTTTAGATAAAATTCGGTAGGGGCCTTCCCAGTTTGGGGCGAGCTTTCCCTGGGAGGCGTTTTTCTGACCGATGTCAGCCCTTCTGAGTACCAGATCGCCAGGATTGAAATCTCTGTGAACGACCTTGGTGTTGTATCTGGTTGCCACCTTTTGTTTGATGATCGCTTCTCGGAGCGAGGCTCGACTTCGGACTTCATCGATGAGGTCGAGTTCTTCTCTTAGGGCTTGATCGTTATTGCTTTGTGTTTTGGGATTTGCCGTTCTCCAACTAAGTTCGCCGATCTCGACGGGGATGACCGCCTCGCTGCCGTAGGAGAGCCTAAAAGGTGTTTCCCCAGTGGAGCTTTGGGGGGTCGTCCGGTATCCCCAGAGGACGTAAGGCAATTCTTCTACCCAATTTCCTTTAGCATCGTCCAAACGTCGTTTCAGCTCGTTCAGTATTACTTTATTTGCAGCCTCTGCTTGACCGTTGGTTTGAGGGTGCTCTACTGAAGTAAAATGGTGCTTAATTTTAAGCTCGAACATTGGTTTGCGAAATCCCGTGTCTGTGAATTGCGTCCCGTTGTCTGTTACTACTACCTCGGGGATCCCGAACCTGCTCATAATGCTTTTTTTGAAGAATTTTATGCAGTTTTTCGCAGTGATGGTCGCCAGGGGTTCCGCTTCTATCCATTTACTGAAGTAATCTACGGCGACGATCAAGAATTTGACTTGTCCTGGTGCTTTTGCGAAAGGTCCGAGCAAGTCCAATCCCCACCATGCGAAGGGCCATGTGGAGGATAAACTCGTGAGGTCTGTGGGGGGAGCCACGTGTATGTTGGCGTGGATTTGACATTTTTTGCATTTCTTCACGTGATCACTAGCATCGCCGATCATGCTCGGCCAGTAGTAGCCGGCTCGAAGGGTTTTTCGTGCTAAAGATCGAGCTCCCATGTGCTGGCCGCAGATTCCCTCATGAATTTCTGTTAACACATAGGCCGCTTCCTCTCCCTCGATGCATTTAATTAACGGGGAAGAGAGGCTTCGTTTATAGAGCGTCCCGTTGATGGCTGAAAAAGCCGAGGCTCTTCTCCTGATATATTTGGCGTCGTTTCTGTCTGGGGGTTCCGTTCCTGAGACGATGTACTCTAAAATTGGGGTTATCCAGCTGTCTGCCTCTTCAAGCATGTAGATTGTCGGGTTAAACAGCGGCTCGAGAGATACACTGGGATTGCGTAGTGTTTCTTGGATGGTCGTCCTTTGGTTACCTGGGGTTTTTGTGCTTGCGAGTTTGGCGAGGATATCAGCTCGTTGGTTTTCCGTTCTTGGGACATGAACTATCTCGCTTGCTTCAAATTTAGCCATTAGCGACTGTACCTGAAGTAGGTATTTTTGTAGGATCGGTTCTTTGGTCTCGTATTTGCTTTCGATCTGGGAGACCACCAAGAGAGAGTCGGTATGGAGTTTAATTTTTTGGACTTGGAGGTCAATTGCCAGGCGAAGTCCGGCAATGCAAGCTTCGTACTCTGCTTGGTTGTTCGAGGTGGGAAAACCGAATGTAAGGGAAACTTCGATGATGACTCCAGTCGGGCTTTCTAGCATAATCCCTGCGCCACTCCCTTTTGGATTTGAGGAACCATCGACGTAGAGGATCCATATGTCAGAGTCGGTGTTAGCAGGCGTCATCTCGGCGATGAAGTCCACCAAAACTTGTGCTTTAAGTGTAGTTCGAGCTTCATATTTGATACCGAACTCTGAGAGTTCTACGGCCCATTTGATCATCCTTCCAGCTAGATCGGGTCTGTGGAGTATCTGTCTGATTGGGTAGTTAGTGCGGACGACTATCTGGTGGGCGACGAAATAAGCTCGAAAACGTCGAGCTGCAACAATGAGGGCCAGGGCGATTTTCTCGATTTTCTGATAACGACTTTCAGCCCCGTGCAGAGCCTTGCTTGCGAAGTAGATGGGACTTTGCCCGGTTTCGAGTTCGCGTACCAGAACGGCAGCCAACGCTTCTTCCGAGACCGCTAGATATAAGTATAATGTTTCCCCTTCATTTGGGCGAGTTAAAATTGGAGGTTCAGAGAGAGATTTTTTTAGTTGCTTCAAAGCTTCGTCTTGCTCGGGTGTCCATTCGAAATCTCTTTCTTCTTTTTTGAGGATTTTGAAAAGTGGAAGAGATTTGAATGCTGCATTTGATATGAAACGAGATAGAGCAGCTACCATTCCATTGAGTTTTTGTACTTCTCTTTTGGAAGTCGGAGTTCGCATTTCTGTGACGGATCGGCATTTATCCGGGTTCGCCTCGATACCTCGTTCTGTTAAGAAGAAACCTAAGAATTTCCCAGCTCGAACTCCGAAAGTGCATTTCTCTGGGTTCAATCTCATTCTGTTTTTTCGTACCTCAGAGAAAATTGCTTTCAGATCGCTTACATGGTCGGCATCACTTTTGCTTTTGGCGATCATATCGTCGAGGTAAACCTCTACGCTTTTACCGATCTGGTCTTGGAAAACTTTGTTCATCATTCTTTGATAAGTTGCTCCAGCGTTTTTTAAACCAAAGGGCATAACACGGTACGCGAAGTTTCCTCGGTCAGTGATGAAGGCGGTTTTTGCTTGATCTGGTGGAAACATGGCGATTTGGTTGTATCCGGAGTATGCGTCCATGAAAGATAACAACTGGAAACCGGAAGCGCTGTCGACCAAACGATCGATGCTGGGGACCGGAAAAGCGTCTTTTGGGCAAGCTTTATTAAGATCGGTGTAGTCGACACACATACGCCATTTTCCGTTAGATTTCTTCACCAGGACAGGGTTTGATAACCAAGTTGTGTATTTAACCTCAGAGATAAAGTTGGCTCGGATGAGGTCGTCTACTGCTAAGGCGGCAGCAATGGCTTTTTCTTTGCTTTGGGCACGCTTTCTTTGGGCGATCCATTTTGCTTCTGGGTTTATTGCGAGTCGATGGCAGGCAATCTCTGGCGGGATCCCAGGCATGTCTTCGGCCGACCAAGCAAAGATGTCTTTGAAATCTTTAAGACATTGGGTTAATTCGGTCTTGATCTTGTCTGGAAGGTCGATCCCTATTTTGATTTTTTGGGAGGGGTCTGAACCGAGTTGTGTTTCGACGAACTTTCCATCGGGCTCTGGTCTTCTGATTTTTCGTTTGAGCTCTTTTGTTAGCTCGTCGACATCTGTCTGTTTTTCGACCTCCGGACCGCAGTTGGTTCCTACGTTAGTGGCGGTGTTAACTTCAGTTGATCTTCCTTTTGGCATTTTGGGAGTTGCCAGTTCTTCCGAAGGGGGAACCCCTTCATGCTCCGAAGCTTTTCGTTCGTTTTTAGTCCATAGGAAAAAACATCTGGAGGCCGACTCTAAGTCAGAGTTTAAAGTGATAACTCTGTCGCAAAGGGAGTGGAACTTCATCTTTAAGTGAGTGGTGGATGTAACCGCCCCGAGCCTGCCGAGGGTCGGTCTTCCTATAATGCCGTTGTATATGGATTCACAAGGCAAGACGAGGAATTTGGTTCTGACGGTTCGGACCATTGGTTCGGTTCCGTAGGTAACCATTAGCTCCAGATGTCCAAGAGGTTTCGTTCGAGATCCGTTAAAACCGGACAAAGCCGTTCCTCTATAAGGGGTGAGTTCCTCTTTGCTGATCCCCATTTTGCTCAGAAGATCGATAAAGATGATGTCTGATGAGCTCCCCTGATCGACCAGGATTCTACGTACCTCCTTGTTGGCTATGATTGCCGATATCAAGAGAGGTACGTGTTTGTTAGCTTTTCCGTCAATAAGGTCGTTGTCACTAAAAGATAATGGAGGTCGATTAGTCACGACTGGGGTTGTTGACGTTGAAGCCACGCATAACAATTCCTTCCATTTTCTCTTCATGGATTTTCCCGATCCTTCATGATCGAAACCCCCAGTTATCATCATGATAACCGAGCGTTTTATATCCAGCTCTTCGCGGTCTGGGTCGATCACTTCTTTTCCTTTTGTCCTGAGGTTTTCATTTCTTTCTCTTCCGAGGTTGTCAGACCGTTCCCCCTCTTTTTTGACGTAAGAAGATAGTTTTCCCCGTTTTATTAAATCTTCTATGTCATCCTTTAGGGCGTTGCAATGGTTTGTGTCATGGCCATTGCTTCTGTGGTATCGGCAGTATTTGTTGGCCTTCTGCCCAGGTCGGCTAGGCAAGGACCTGGGAGGCTTGACGTCCCTGAATTCGACGTTCCAACATTCCCCTAGTAACTGGGCGTTGGAGACGTTGAGTTCGGTGTATACCTGGTGACGATTTTTCTTACCGATATTCCACGAATTTTTGCGAGGGTCGATCTCGATGTGGCGTTTTGATGGTTCTGCATGTGACGACGTTTTATCGACCTTGGAATTTTCTTCTTCGTTAATGAAGCACTGGGATAGTTCGAGGAATTCCTGGAGGGTGTTAGGTTCCCAGGTATTGATGTGTTTTCGGAACGAGCTTCCAGGTAACAGACCTTGGGCCATGAAGAAAATTCGAAAAGCGTCGTCTAACTGCCGAACCTGAAGAGCTTCAACGTTGAATCGCTCTATATATTCCCTCAGGGGTTCATTTACTTTCTGGACAATAGACGCTAGAACATTTTTGTTTTTGGGTTTGCTCTTGGAATGGGCAAAGTGCACCGAGAAGTGTTTTGCTAACTGGTCCCATGAGGAAATGGTATTCGACCTTAATGTCCGAAACCATTCGGAAGCCATTTTGTCTAGGGTTAAAGGGAATATTCGGCATTTCATTTCCATGGGTACATTTCGATACTGCATGGTTGTGTCAAATTGGTCTAGATGCCTGTCGGGGTCGCCCGTTCTGTCGTAAGTTTTCAAACCTCCAGGGGGTTTCTCGAGATACCGGGGAACCCGGAAGTTGTCAATCGATCTTGTGAAAGGACCTTTTCTCCCAGGTCGATTAGCCCGTGACAGTGGTTGGCGTCCGTGATGGGGTTCAGGACGTCCGTATCGTCGTGTTTGATTGTTTTGAACGCTGTCACGGCTTCTCGATCGTCTCCTTGACGAGGTCGAGCCTTCAATTTGGCGAGCCGGAGGAGAACGGGAGCCATTCCCTCGGTGGCGGCGTGGAGGGGAATGAGGATCATCAAGATCGTCGTATTGTCGAGCTGATGGAGAACGGGAATCACTCCCCTGGTGGCGGCGTGGCGGAGAATGAGGATTATCAAGATCGTCGTATTGGCGAGCCGGAGGAGAACGGGAACCATTCCCTCGGTGGCGGCGTGGCGGGGAGCGATGACTGAGCTTTCTCCGAGGGGGTGATCGATGAAAAAGTCTCCTTCGAGTTGGGCGTCGTTCTTCCAGTGAGCTCTGCCCGGATGATTGTTGATCCAGGATGTTTCGATTTTGCAGTCTCGCTACTTCGGATTCGAGGTTGGCGAAACGATTGTGTCTTTCTTCACTCACCGCTTCTTGCCGAGCCAATAGCTGAACGAGCTGTTGAACCGCGTCAGTCAAAGCCGGAAGTAATTGGGGAGGTGGCAAGCTCGTCTCATCTGCGCCCGATTGAGTTCGGGAAGGTCCCGTGTTGGGATGGCGACTTCGTGTTTGTGACGAATTCGTGAGTTCCTGGACGTGGCCTTCAGGGGTTCGCTGAGGGCCGAGGTCAGGCTCGGCCATGAGACGAGTCGGTATTGAGCGGCGTGTTGGTGCCATTTAATAGGTTCAAGGAGATGGTGAGAAAAATCGGGTACTGGTCTCTCCCACTGTGGTCGCCAATGTTCTGTACCGTGCTACCGATCGTGAGGATCGATATTATGCAGTTGGTAGATATTTTGTCCTTGATTCTATCGTTGTCTTCAGGCTGAGAGGAAAGCCTTGTTCGACCCGGGACGTTCGACCTTGAGAGGCGATGTTGAGGCGTTCGATCTTGAGATGTTCGATCTTGGAGGGCGAGGTTGTACCTGCAATGATACTCCGACGCTTAAGTCAGTATTTGAGAGAATAAGTGTTTTGTTAGAAAAGTGCTTACCATTAATGAGCATTGAATGGGGTATTTATAGAGTTTTGGATGTGTTTGTGTTGGCGTTTTTGGGCCGTCCGATCTTGCGGGCTGATCTTGGCCATTGAAGATTGGACTCTCTTGATTTACAATTGGGCTTCTCATCAATTGGGCTTTTTGGAGAAGGGGTGGAAATAGAAGACATTGTAATTACCATAACAGGGTGAAATACTGAAAAATGATTGAACCGTATGTATAAAAAAAATACTGCAAGTATATAGTTATTAATTTTTTTTATTATTAGATTATTACAACGTGTGTGCATAATACTATCACAATTTAGTTGCATCGCAATCTCAGTGATATTGGGACTTGGCACCCCAGGTATCGACCATGTGAAAGTGTATGCAAGTCCCTTAGGATTTGAGTCCCCTATAGTCAAAATCTTCTTGCAGTCAAATGATCTAGACCGTTTAATCATAAAAACCATACAATACATAGGTAAGAGACTTATAATGGTTTTACAAGGTTTATATGGGTCACGTTACTCAGCCTCAGCCATCTTTAGGAGCTGTGTCCCTGTCTTATGCAGGAAGCTAGTGTAGTAAGATACGCAACAAGACAGCAACAAAATAGAGAACCTGCGAACAAAACAAATGTCAGATAAACAACTGGATCGGAGGAGTCTTTCGACACGCCCTGAGGAATTTATCCGCCTCTACAGCGCGAATTTCCCGAGGTACAATCGGCCTCGTCTCAACCGCAGTAGCGAAAGAGGATTCCGAACTGGCAAGAATGAACTTGATACGCGACAAGAGATGAACCTAGGAGTGTTTATTTTGAATAGAGAAAGAGATATTTTTTCAGATATGTCTCAAGTGCTACTCGATAGCGTTTTTATAGGCTTACCACATAACTGATGTATCAAGCGCTCCATCAGTTAATTCATAGCCAGCAAAACGAAATTAGTTATAATAAAAAGTCCGTTTCACAGTTACAAAATCAATTGTAATAAAATGCTGTAGTAAAAATGGCCGTTGTGAAATAAAACAAAATTAATTTGGTGTTACAAAATAAACGAAATTTAATTTCCAGTTACAAATTCAAATGAAAGGTAACGTTAGATTAAACGGTATGATGAGATTAATAAAAAGATTTGACCAAAACTGCTTAATAACTGATGTATCAAGCGCTCCATCAGTTAATTCATAGCCAGCAAAACGAAATTAGTTATAATAAAAAGTCCGTTTCACAGTTACGAAATCAATGTTGCGCCCGAAAAAGTCTCCGAGGGAGAACCTTCCTCGTTCACAACTTTTTAAAACAATGAAGCCGCCACCAATATTTATTAAGGAAAATATTAGGAAAACCATTTTTTTGGAAAGCGATTGGTCTTGCAAAACTAGAGAATAGGGTTCGGGGGTCGGTTACGCGCAGGGAAGGTGTTAGCACCCCACACGTCCTCTCTACTGAGAGGAACCTTTAATTAAATGTGTGGTTTTAGTGTGTTGACTTGAAAATATTTAATTTTGCCTCTCTACTTCTTATTGAAAAATTCTTAATGAAAATATTTATTTATTATAAAAAAAAAGGGGGACAAATGGTTTTTTAGAAAAAACCGCTTGACGGGACATGGCCCGCTCCTACGTATCTCCCGGTGCGATGGAGAACTCAAAGCTACGTAGTTCTTCTTTGTCCTGAAAAGGTTTTTGTCTTTTATCTTTTTAGTGAGTTTTTCGAAATAGGACGAGCATTTAGTGAATGATTAAACTAACCAAGGTTATGGGTAATCACCGCTAAGTACTCTTGAAAATGAGAGTCACTACCGCCAGTCAGACGAACAAAGGTTCTGATTGACTATTAGTAGCGACTCGTTTTTATTTGTTCTTTAGAAAGTGGTTTTCGAAAGAGATTGATTGGCACGAATGATCCAACTAACAAAGGTTATGAGTGATCATCGCTTGTTGTTCTTTGGGGAAAAAGACATCGCCACCAACGGCTAGACGAACAAAGGTTCTGATTAACCACTAGCGACGATGGGTTGAAAATGATTTTTAGAAAGGAAAAGGTTTTTGTTCTGAAAATGATCTTGGTTTGCGAAAGTGATTTTTTTTTGTTACGAAAATAACTCTTTTCTTTTCGTTATGCAAATGCTAAACTTTTTATGGTTGCGACAATGACTTTTATTTGCTGCGCTTGACGAGAACGAGACTCGCTCCTACGTATCCCAAATGGAAATCAAAGCGACGTAGTTCTAACGAGCCTCGAAAGTGAAAGTCTTTTTGCTTAGGTTTTGAAAAGTGGAGGGTGCTCATAATGATCAAACTAACAAAGGTTATGGGTGATCATTACTAACACTTACCATGATTTTTGATGCTTGGGAAAATATCTTTTAAAATTGAAAGCATTCATGATAATCAAACTAACAAAGGTTATGGGTGATTATCACTAGCACTCCATTGTTAATAATCATGCAAGCAGAGGCTTCGCAAGACTACTAACAAAGTTTTTGATTTTGAAGAGTTTTCGCAATTGCATTAATTTTTTTGTTCGGGGAAACATTTATCCATCATTTGGAAAAAACGGTTTGTGAAAAAAAAAGTTCGCTTAGGGAAAAGAAACGAAATTTTAAAAAAAGAGAAACAGGGGGTGTGGTAGTAAAATAAGGGTGTAAATACAAGAGGGCTGCATTATTAAAACTGGGGTGCAGGTAGTGAGCCCAGCTTGTTTTTATAAGCTGGGCTGCGTTTTTTATTTCCTGATGGGCTGGTCCGTTTCAAAAAATAGGGAAATCGTGGGCTTCCAGAAGAGGGGCGCGCTGAGTAAAATGAGGGGTGCGAATAGAAATCTGAAAAATAAAAAAAGAGAAAAGACCAAACTGCCCTTGCTCTTATACTATAAAAGGAAAACCTAATTAGGGAAACCCTAATTTCCTATCTCTCCTTCCACGGCGCCCCTACCCCCAAATCTGTAAAAACCTAAAAAAATTTCCTTTCTCTCTCTTCTCCACGGCCGTATCCCTCCTCTCACAAATCATCTAACCCATTTCTCTCCCTCTTCGTCGCTTCTCTCCTTCTCCCTCCTGATTTCATCTCCTCTCTTCTTCTCATCAACCCAAGTAACCTTAATCTCACCTTTCCCTTTTCTCACCAAACGCGAAGTTTCGTTTTCCAAAAAAAGAAAACAGGGGCGAGAGTCATGGAGAAAGAAACCGAGAGAGAGAGAAATGCAATCTATCGCGTGGCTTTGGTTCGATCCGGGTTTGCTTCGCAGCGGAAAGGGTGACCTCACGGTGGTTACGGTTTTGGTTCCGGGTCAGCGACGGTGTGGTTTCCGTCGGAGCTTCGACGGTGGTGGTATGGTTTTCGGCGATGCTGCGATGGTAGGGGGCGAAGGTGGCGCTTGGTGGTTATTAGTGGTTTCGGTTTGGCGGTTGAGGGACGGAGATGGCGTTTGGTTGGTGGTCGGAGATAGTGATTTTGGTGGCTGTTTGGGGAGTATTCGGCGGAGGATATGCGCTGTGGGTGGTGGCCGTGTGTAGTTCGGTGGTGACAGCGACCACCACACACGGTGGTCGGAGTGGGAGCGACCACCACACGCGGTGGTCGGAGGGGAGGTATGGTTCTTCTCTCTCTCTCTCTCTCTCTCTCTCTCCTATTCTACTGTTTTGGTTCCTGAGAGAAAAAAAAACTCCTCTCTCTTTTTGTTTCAATAAATTTCCTCTGCTCATGAGAATTTTTCTGTTTCTAAGGCTGGTTTGATCTATTTGGTTGGCTTGGATCTCTGTTTCCTCACAAAAAATAGTATATGTATTCGTGTATGTACTTTGAAAAGGGAATGAACTTTATTGTAACATAACATATGAATTGGGATCTAAGCTAAACACCTCAGTGAATTTTATTTAAAAACTGCACTATATCATCTATATACCATGAGTAGAAAACAAATAAATTGGGGGCACGGGAATGACTAAATAAGTTTAGGAACTAACCTAGTTCCAAAAGCAACAGTCTCCTTCCTTCTCTTGAACTAAACCTTCTGTGCTCTATATCTTCAAAGTGATGATTTCTCTGTGTTATTTTGTGTGCTGCTGTTACCGTATGTGTATTGCTGACTGTGAGTATATTGTTGTCTGTGTGTTCTGAGTGTATTTTTTCGTGTCCCCTGTTCACTGTGTATCACTGTTTATTTATAGTCCAATATGTGTGGTGTAGGTGTGGTGTAGGAGCAGAGGAGCAAACCTCTTGGGGGACAATATCACAACTGCTTCTGAAAAGCACAGGCAGCAGCAATGGATGGGCTGAAGTGTTCTTGCCTAAAGTGTGAAAGGCCAAGGAACAAGGAGAATGGAGCTTGAGCCCCATTCTCAAAATGCCATCTTCTGCAGCAGGCTGCGCCCTGTTTCAGTTTTTTTTGTACTGTTTTTAATTAATTAATTTTTTTTTGTAAAAAGAGTTGACTCTCTTTTTGTACTGTTCTGCATTTTTTTAATTTTTTTGTTTGTATATGTAACAAAATTAAAAAGGGACAGCTAAAAAAAACTGATTTTATTTATGTATTATTTATTTATTTATTTATTTTTATGATAATAAAAGCGATAAAAACAACGCGCACCGACGCAACGACTCACACGACTCGAAATGAAATGCGAGCGCCTTAAGACTAGGAACGCGTACGCGATTTGAATACGCACGTGCGTACGTTATTAAAACCGATTTTATTTTATCCTCACTTCGGTAAAAATAACGCGCAGTGACGCAACTGCTCACACGTGACTCGCAAACGACACGCGCTCGCGTTTATTATTTTTTGGACTCTTTTTTTTTGAATTGCAAATAACGTTGCACGAGAGTGCCAAAGACACCTGCGTTTGGAAAAATATGCGAAACAATAAAATTTTGGGATTTTCCAATTAGTCGGACAAAATTGGGGTATGACAATCAATTGTAATAAAATGCCGTAATAAAAATGGCCGTTGTGAAATAAAACGAAATTAATTTGGTGTTACAAAATAAACGAATTTTAATTTCCAGTTACAAATTCAAATGAAAGGTAACGTTAGATTAAACGGTATGATGAGATTAATAAAAAGATTTGACCAAAACTGCTTAAAAGGGTATATCCGGATAGGCTTGTATAAGACCAAAATGATTATGAAAATAATATATGATTAAGTAAAATTAGCGCAAGGCTAATCGTGCGCGCATGGGGGGTGGGGGGGAATCGGAAGATTTGCACTGCTTGTGTGTGCGAGGGAGTCCCTTCTACTTGCTTGTTTACAAGCTCTCATTAAGCTTTAATATATAAAGACTTGTTGGGTGAGTCCAAAGCCAAGCAATGTGGGACTTCCCACTTTTGAAATATCTTTGTTTTTCCACAAAACACAACAATCCCCCCATATTTCAAAAGTTGGAAAATAATTAAAAAAAAAGGAAGTTCCTGGGTTAACATCGTAGATGTAATGCATCGGAGCTGTATAGCAAGCTATGGAACCAGTCCTAGATAGATAGAACATAACATACAGTGAATTGGTTTAGCAAGCTATGGAACCCAAGACACATATTATATGTTAGAGGTTTTACCATCACATTACACCCTCACAATTCTTGCTGTTTCTGCGGTGTTGCGCTACTAGGCCGTGCGCGTGCTCGGTATTCATGAGTGCTCTAGAGATCTCGCCAGGATCTCATGCAAGTGGCCCCACTTGACACTCATATAGGTGATTTCATCAAGTGTATGTTGCAAGTCATACACCACCCATAAAGGGCTATGAAAATCATTAAAAGCTTTAAGCTTAACCTTTTAACCCTGCAGTCTAGCACTATCACAATAACACCATAGGAAGGGACAGTAATAAAATTAATTACTTGAATTAAATTTTCAGTGCTAGCAATATCAAGAAGTAACTTGTTTTTACCACATTGAACCTTATTCATGGGATCTCCAATCACAAAGGTTGAGTTACCATCACTTCTTAATTTCAATTGGTTTTTGTCCCATTCCCCTCGATGTCTCACATATGAGTTTCTTCCCTAGGGGTTTTGTCAGAGGATCGGCCAAATTTACTTCCGACTTCACATAATTGATCGATATTGCTCCATATTTTTGCAATTGTTTGACAACAATTGTGTCTTAATTGCACATGTCTATTTTTGCCATAATAGGTCTTATTCTTTGCAACGGCTATTGCCGACTGACTATCACATTGTATTGACACTGATGGTGTCGGTTTTATTCCCAAAGGAATTCCAGCTAAAAGGTTCTTCAACCATTCAGCTTCAGTACCAGCCAATTCCAGAGCTACAAATTCCGACTCCATAATCGATCTAGCAATAATGTATTGTTTGACTGACCTCCAAGTTACCGCACCACCACCAAGTGTAAAAATGTAACCACTAGTGGATTTTGTCTTATCTGAATCAGATATCCACCGTAAGTAATACCATAATTTGTGGTACCTCTCAAATATCGCATAAGGTGAGCAATTGTCTTCCAATGATTCTGACCAGGGTTATGAGTATACCTACTCAGACGACTAGGGGTGTTCAGTGGTTTGGATAAATCCGAACCAACCCGTAGCCCGATCCAAACCGAAGCGTTTGGTTCGGATAAATTTTGGGATCGGAAGAAATCCAAACCAACCCGTTAAAATTCGTACTACTTTAGTTCGGATAGCGGATTTAAAAATATAAAACCGATCCAAACCGGCAACCCATACATATTGAACCGGCGTTCTGCTATGCTATCTCTTGGTCTTCTAATCCATTATTATTCAAGGCTCACACATTCCATTCATTATGCTGCGCATAATTCCTAGGTTACTAAGCTATTCAGCACCGCACCACATTCATCATTTTCACAACGGCTCTTCAAAAAGTCATTTTTACTAATCCCTATTCACTCTTTCTTTAATATACTTGTTCTATGAGAGGCTAGTTCCTCCTCACTCCCAACCCCTTCTTCCTATTTAATTAATTCAATCCGTCTCAGTTGCAAACCTTTACTGACTCTATTATGTTTCATGATTTCTAGTTAACCCCCTCCCTCTTTCCATTACTACTACTATTTACACTATTTTAATTTGGCTTAATTACAGTTTTGGTCCCCCTATTATGACCAATTTTCGATTTTGGTCCCTGAACTTTTAATTTGACGATTTTGGTCCCCCTATTTTCCCAATTTGAAAAATCAAAGTCCCCCACCCCAATTTTGACTCAGTTTGACTGACTGATCCTACGTGGCAGCCCACGTGGACTGCCACGTAGGCACACACCCACCCCCACCCCACCCCACCCCCACCCCTTCTTCTTCCTCGTGAACCCCCCTCCCCCCCACCCCACCCCACCCCCACCCCCACCCCCACCCCCCACCACCGACCCACCCACCACCGACCCCACCCCCACCCCAACCCCCCCACCACCGACCCCCCACCCCACCCCATCGTCGCTCTCTCTCTCCTTCGCATCTTCCCCTCTTCCCCACCCCACCCCTCCCACCCCCCCACCGTGACCCCTTCCCTTCGCACCTCCCTCTCTCTCTCGCTCACCGTCTCTCCCCTCCCCCCTCGATTTCCCTCTCTCTCTCGCTCACCGTCTCTCCCCTCCCCCTCGATTTCCCTCTCTCTCTCTCTCGCTCACCGTCTCTCCCCTCCCCCCTCGCTTTCCCTCTCTCTCGCTCACCATCGCTCTCTCTCGCTCACCGTCGCTCTCTCTGCGTCTCTCTCGCTCTCGCAGATCCGGTGAAGGGGAAGGGGGAGGAAGGGGGTTCACGGTGGGGGTGGGGGTGGGGGGTGGGGTGTGGGGTGGGAGGGGCGAAGGGGAACAGTGGAGGGTGGGGGTGGGGATCGGTGGGGAAGACAAACAGTGGAGGGGTGGGGTGGGGTGGGTGGGGTGGGGGGGGTGTGCCTACGTGGCAGTCCACACAAACAGTGGAGGGGTGGGGTGGGGTGGGGGGGGTGGGGTGGGTGGGGTGGGGGGGGGTGTGCCTACGTGGCAGTCCACGTGGGCTGCCACGTAGGATCAGTCAGTCAAACTGAGTCAAAATTGGGGTGGGGGACTTTGATTTTTCAAATTGGGAAAATAGGGGGACCAAAATCGTCAAATTAAAAGTTCAGGGACCAAAATCGAAAATTGGTCATAATAGGGGGACCAAAACTGTAATTAAGCCTTTTAATTTTCTGCAGCGATTAATTTATATTTCTCTTAGTGTGTCTCTCTTAAAGTTTTTTACAACAATTAATTTACATTTCTCCTAAATTATATTTCTCTTAAATTATGACCCGTGAGCCCAATCCAAACCAACCCATCGGATATCGGGTTGGTTTGGTTCGGATTTTATAGAAAAATGTTCAAAATCCAAACCAACCCAAACCGATTAAATATGTTTGGTTCTGGCAACGGATTGAGCCAAAATCCATCCAAACCAACCCGTGAACACCCCTACTGACGACCGACTGCGAACGCAATGTCTGGTCGAGAAAAGTTCATTAAATGCAGTAGGCTCCCAATTACTTGGGCATACTGAGGTTGGTCAACAGGATCACCTCTATTTTTCTTCAAGTGTGAGTTAGCTTCATAAGGGGTACTCAAAGGGGTAGAGTTATAGTGACCAAACTTCCTAAAAAGTTTTTCCACATAATGTTCTTGTGATAGTATAATACTATCACCTTCTCTGACGACTCTAACTCCTAATATTACATTTGCCTCACCCATATCTTTCATATCAAAACTAGATGAAAGAAAAGATTTTGTTCTAGTAACAATATCAAGACAAGTACCAAAAATGAGCATGTCATCTACATACAAGCATATAATCACATGTTCTCCACACACAGTTTTAGTGTAAACACATTTATCAACATCAGTTGTGGAGAAACCATCGTTAATCAAAGTTTTGTCAAACTTTTCATGCCATTGTTTTGGTGCTTGTTTTAAACCATATAAGAACTTAAGGAGTTTGCATACTTTGTTCTCTTGACCAGAAACTATACATCATTCGGGCTGAGTCATGTAAATTTCTTCTTTTAAGTCACCGTTCAAAAAGGCGGTTTTAACATCCATTTGGTGAATAACAACTTTATGGATAGAAGCCAAAGCTATTAAAACTCTAATAGAAGAAATTCTTGTTACTGGAGCAAAATTATCAAACTAATCAATGTTTTGTTTTTGAGAAAAACCTTTTGCTACTAATCTAGCTTTATATTTATCAATAGACCCATCGGGGTTATATTTTCTTTTGAAAATCCACTTGCAACCTATTGGTTTTTCTCCAGGAGGTAAATCAACTAAAGTCCAAGTTTTACATTTGGAAATTGAATCTATTTCAGTTTTAATAGCTTCTTTTCAAAATTTTGACTCAGAAGAAGAAATTGCTTCAGAAAAAGTTTCGGGATTTTTTCAACAAGATAAGTATAAAAATCATTTCCGAAGGATGTTTCTTTTCTTGGTCTTTTACTTCTCCTTAATCCTTCATACGGTTCCTCATGAGTTTCATCATTAGTAGTTGCTAATAGTTGTCTAGATATACTATCATGCTTCAAAGGAAATATATTTTCAAAGAAATCAGCATTTTTTTGTTTCCACAATAGTATTTTTATCTAGAACATCACTTTTCACAACAAGGAATCTATAAGCGGCGCTATGTTCAGCATATCCTATAAAAACACAATCAGAGGTTTTGCAACCAATTTTTCTTTTCTTAGGATCAGGCAACATAACTTTAGGTAAACACCCCCACACTTTTAAATATGTCAAGTTAGGTTGATAGCCTTTCCATAGTTCATAGGGGGTCTTTCCAGTTTTCCTATGAGGAGTTCTATTTTGTATAAAACATGCAGTTAAGATAGCCTCGCCCCACAAGTTATTTGGCGCACTAGAACTAATTAACATAGCATTCATCATCTCTTTCAAGGTCCTATTTTTTCTTTCGGCCATGCCATTAGATTCAGGCGAATATGGGGGAGTTGTTTCATGTATTATACCTTCCTTTTCACAAAAATCATTAAAAGATATGTACTCTCCTCCACGATCGGATCTAACTCGTTTAATATTCCTATCTAATTGGTTTTCTACTACGGCTTTATATGAAAGAAAAGCTTCAAACGCTTCATCCTTTTGCCTTAATAAAAAAACTTTAGTGTGTATCACGAAAAATCATCTATAAACGTCACATAATAATTTTTGCCGCCCCTAGTTGGAGTTTGTTTTAAATCCCCTAGGTCTGTATGAATTAAACTAAGTAACTCAGATTCGCGTTGTACCGGGGGACATGATTTCTTTGTTAACTTGGATTCAACACACACATCACATTTACTATGTTGTTTATCACTAATTGAAATCATGCCAACACGTTGCAATTTAATAACATACGAAAAATTAATATGTCCTAGTCTAGCATGCCACATATTATAAGAGTCAATCAAGTAAGCAGAAGTGGAAACATTGTTATTGAAATCAACAGTGTTGAGTACAAAAATTCCATGATCATAATATCCCTTTCCAACAAAAATATTGTTCTTGGTAAGAACAATCTTATTAGATTCAAAGGTCACCTTGATACCATGCTTCAGCAGAACACCAACAGAAATCAGGTTTGCCCTTATATTAGGCACATGAAGCACATTTGTGAGAGCCAAAGTCTTTCCCGATGTGAGCTTGAGAATAACTTTTCCTTTCCCCTACAGCAGTGTAGGAAGTAAAAGCCTCTCTGTTAGCACAGATGTGCTTGGTGGCTCCAGAATCTACCATCCACTTGTTCACATCAGTTGCCATATTGACTAGAGAAACAACGGCAGCAATGACATCGTCATCCTCATTATCATCTCCACCAGCATCAACCAAGTTGGCGTTTGCCTTAGGAGGATTCTCGTTTCTCGCCCTATGTCTGCATTTAGGTGCATAGTGTCCTGGCTTTTCACAAACAAAACAAAAACCTCTTTTCTTGAATTCAGAGCTATGAACACCAGGGTAATGATCATTGTTCTTTTTGTGATTCTTTTGATTAGCTAATTTCTTGGAATCATACCTTTTGTTTGAAGAGTCAGGTTTGCCTTTGTCGTACTTTGAAGAGTTGTTCATCACCATGTTTGCGAGTGCAGCCATTTGAGTTTTAATATAGGCTTAAACATCGTTTACCCCCCTGCAAATATCACGTTTATCCATTTACCCCCCTGCAAAAAAAAACTTTTAAAACAAACCGTGCAAAATGTAACTGTATCCAGTTACCCCCTGCTGTTAGTTTTGGGTAACAGTGTTAATATTTGCAGGGGGTAACTACCCCCCACTTAATATTTGCAGGGGGTTAACTAGATCCCAAATGTCACTAACAGCAGGGGGGTAACTGGATACAATTAGGGGTGTTCAAAACCGAACCAAACCAATAGAAAACCGCAAACCGAACCAAACCAAACCGAAAACCGCAAAAAACCGCTTCTTATTGGTTTAGTTCGGTTCTTTTCTTCATTGCACCGCGCGGTTTGGTTCGGTTCGCGGTTTTGATTATAGAAACCGAACCGAACCAAACCAAACCAAACCGCAAGTAACACTAAGACTTATTGACTTACAACCTTCCTTACTAACTTACTAGCCCAAATGCAACTAAAACCCAACTCTCACTCACTTACTAGCCCAAATACAATTAATTCTTTGACTCACTTACAAACAATTTATATTGTTATGCTATATTTAAAAATTACAATAAAATATTTAATTCAAATTCTTTTAAATATTGTCTTAACTATCTTAAAAGAATTAAAATAGCGTAATTTATATACTACATATATTTGAGTAGATTTTTTCTTAAAGATTTATGTTAGCCATTTTTTTATGTTAGTTAATTTTAACTTCATTTTAAATTATGTTTTGTCTTGGAAAAAACCGAACCAACCGAACCAATCCAAACCGCATTAGTTTGGTTTGGTTTTATTTTAGGAAGCCAACCGAACCAAACCAAACCGATGTAGTTTTACCTTGCGGTTCGGTTCACTTTTTATCTCAAAACCGAACCAAACCGCACCGCGAACACCCCTAGATACAATTACATAACTAACAGCAGGGGGTAACTGGATACAATTACATTTTGCAGAGTTTGTTTTAAAAGTTTTTTTTTGCAGAGGGGTAAATGGATAAACGTGATATTTGCAGGTGGGTAAATGATATTTAAGCCTTTAATATATATAGATTTTGGTGAGTCCAAAGTCAAGCAATGTGAGACTTCCAACTTTTGAAAGATCTTTGTCTTTCCACAAAACACAACGGCTAGTTGATGAAGAAACCATATAATTTGGGGGAAAAAACATATATTGGGGACCATATGTTCCATTCTTCATATGCATGGACAGCCAATTGAGAGCTCCTTTTGTCATATGAATACGCATCTCAACTTTATCACTTCTTCCGTCTCTTTTGTATCCATCTTCCCACTCTCTTAAGTTTTTTGGGTTTTCCTCCTTGCCGCTGTTGTAATATCCTCTGACCAAAACTATATGAAAAAAAAAAGAGCGTGGTAGTTCCACTATTGTTCCAAATTGCTAGTATTAATTTGTCCCTCTCTAAATAACATCAAGATTTTGTGATTTATATCTAACAGCTAACCTCGAGACATTAGGCCTTATTTTTGTGTCTCCTTAATTGGATGGCAATTTGGTTTCCTCTTGGGCTATCTAAAGTTCAAATCTACTAAACTTCACTACTTTTTTCTTATGCACTATCTCCCCACAAAATACTTTTTCCTTCAAACTTTGTGAAAACTATAATTTTTTCAATTTTCAAATGTTTTATAAATTGTATTTTTAAAGGTAAAAAAACTCTTTTCATATAGGATTTCGAAATGCATAGTTGAATATTTTGGAAATCAGTAAGCTTTTGGAGAAATTTTAACTTTCCAAAGCACAAAATTTTGCATTTCAGATTCTAACATGGTATTTTTATACCTTCCAGAAATTTAGTTCTAGAAGTGAATTATTTTCTTGTAAGATTGAAATGCCAAAAGATGTGTGCTATATATTGGGATGACAATGGTTTGAAAAAACTGCATTGTTTGAGCTCATATTTGTATTTTTTTAGTGTCTGTTCCCATGCTCTCTAGGCACTTAATTGTCCGTATACCTACACTTGTTATCTACATTTTAGCTATGAAACAATAATAAATAATAGGCTAAATAGCACTTTTGGTCCTTTATGTTTGCTCTAGATTTCACTTTGGTCCTTTATTTTTTTTGGTCCGTTTTGGTCCCTCATGTTTCGTTTTTGTTTCATTTTGGTCCCTCACGTTAGTTTTGACTAACGGACGCCACGCTGGCAGTTAACTGCTGACGTGGCGTCCGTTATTCATTAAATGACGTGGCAATTCGTTTTTTTAAATAAAAAAACTAAAAACAAAAAACATAAATAAGAATTAAAAAGCAACAATCAATATCTTCAACAATCAATATTGCCAACACCACCCTCTCGTTCAGCAACAATCAGTATCTTCCGCAATCAAAAACAAATTGAAGAATTAAAAAGCAAAATATTCATCCCCAGATTCACAAGCTTCAAACTCTCTTCATTAATTCCTTTTCTGATTTTGGCATAAATCTCTCTCTTCTTCTCCATCGCGACCTGCGTTTTCCTCTCTAGATCCATCATCGCTGCTTCTATGGTTCCTTACATCTCTCATCGCTGCTTCCTCATCAATCTTTTCTAGGTCTATTTTGTTTAGTTTTTTGTTTCTTTTATTTTCTTTGATTTTTGTTTCTTTCGGTTTCTTTGTTGTTCTTCAACAACCGTAAGAAACCCAGCAAACATCTACAGATCTTCACTTCAAACATCTGGGTTTTTGAGATCTTCGTTTTCGCTGCCTTTCTTCTTCCCCTTCGTTTTCGCTGCCTTTCTTCTTCCCCTTCGTTTTCGTTAAATCCCTAAATCGCTGCCTTTCTTCTTCCCCTTCGTTTTCGCTGCCTTTCTTCTTTAGATCTCCCCTCTCCCTCTCTCTCTTCTTTTCTGTTCTTCGTTGCTTCAAAACGGACTAGATTAGATTACGAAGAAGATATGTTCTTCGCTGCTTCAGATCTGGACAAGAGAAAGTGAAAGAGAAAGTGAAATTTTTGCGACGGTGGTGGGAGGGTGGCGACGGTGGGGGGAGGGTGGCGACGGTGGGAGGGTCGCCGTGTTGTTCCTAACGAAGATAAATTATTTGTTAATTTTTTTTTGACAAAATAAATTATTTGTTAATTGTTAATTGTTAATTGTGTTTTTAAAATTTAAAAAAAGATAAATTGCCACGTCATTTAATGAATAACGGACGCCATGTCAGCAGTTAACTGCCAGCGTGGCGTCCGTTAGTTAAAACTAACGTGAGAGACCAAAATGAAACCAAAACGAAACATGAGGGACCAAAACGGACCAAAAAAAAAAATAAAGGACCAAAGTGAAATCTGGAGCAAACATAAAGGACCAAAAGTGCTATTTAGCCTAAATAATATAAAGACTATTATAATTCAATTAATAAGCAATCAGTTTTTTTTCTCAAATCTACTTAGTAAATATTATAGATGATAATATTTAGCAAAATAAAAATATTAAAATATTATTAGCTATATATAATGTTTAATGGTCTTTTAAAAAAAGGATAAAGTTAAAGAGTAAATGCCCATTCCTAACAATTTTTTTGGGACAAATCAGTCAATGACAATTTTTTATGAATAAATTAGTCTCTGACGACATTTTCAAACTGGGAACATATTAATCTCTCCATCTAGCCAAGCTACCTTCAAACTATCACATAGCATTGATGATGTGGCATGTTATGTCTTACGTGGCACATTAAGTGACACGTAACTGTTTGACCCCAAGAGGTTTTAACGAGACCCATTGAAATTGTTCAGGTTGGAGTACCCCTTGTACTCCCTTCAATAAAAAAATTTGCTTATAAAAAAATGACGCATAATCTCTTTTGGGCCACTTTAGTCTCTCACTTAAACCTTTTCTTCAATTTTAAAAAATGGGACGGTTTATTCCTTAAAACATTCGCTCACAGCTAATCATCTTGTTAAAGAATGCGGCATTAGTGTTCCCTAGCTCTCTGCTAGGGTTTGGTGGTGCCTAATGACGCCCTCCTCCCTAGCCAAGTGAGGCATCTAGCGTTGCCTCCCGCATCTCTCTGGTACCTTGCTTCGCGATGTTCTCTTTTCCGGCGGTTCCTAGGGTGGATCCTAATGGCTATCAAGCTCTCTGCTGTTTCATGCTCTCACTACTCTACTACCCTGCGACGAAGACCACCACTACCTGATCGCCCCTCCGCTACTCTCCAGGTAAACCGGCCTTCATCCTCACGTCTGCGCCCCCACCCGCCAGCTCCGAGTTCATGCTCCTCTGCTGACCTGGTCTCCTCTCGTCCCCCTCCCCCTAAACAACTAGACCCTCACGACCCTCCAGATCTGGCTCACAAAACCTTACTCTTGCTTCCATTTAGCGGTAATCGAGCCTTCTCTTTCTATCACTGGCCGATACAATTAGCAAAACCTATGGCTTCTCCGGTCTTACATCTAGTTCCCACCTCATCCTATGTGGCCTTCAATTTCAGATCTCTTAACCTCGGGGCCAGTTGGCCTTCAAATACGGGGAAAGTATGGACTTTCTGTCTTCCCCCCACACTAACTTTGCAGGTCTTTTGATTTGCCTGTGGTGCACCTGTTCTGCTAAGTGGTGGTGACTGGTTTACAGATGCGACTTTGGTTGTGGCCTTGGCAAACTAGATCTTGTGGTGCAGATTTGAGACAACTTTTGTATTATGTGCTTCATGGTTATTTTTCATTAGTGTTTAATTATGCGTTTTATTAAGTTAGTTCAGTAGAATCTAGATTGTCTCAGGTGCTGCTGATAAGCTTAAATGTTAATGTAATCTTTAAGTTTCAGCAATACCTGATGTGGCTTGTCCTTTAGAGGACCTGTGAGTGTTTTCTATGTAAGCTCGTGTCTTACACTCTGTGTAATGTTTCTGTGGCTTTTATCTGTTATCAACGAAATATTGCATGATTGACCCAAAAACATGGGACAATTTAGTTCCTGCAATTTTTTGGATAGGATAGTCCATGACACCTCTTCTTTTGTCACATGTATAGTTTGGACGCTGCTATATTCCAATTTTCATTTTGTGTACTCTCTTGCTTGATTCAACACCTTTTTTTTTCTCAGTTTATTTTTTCTAACCCTTTCTTCCATCCACTTATGCCTTCAAACTTTGATTCTTTTTTCTAGGGTTCTTTTATTTCCACCTCTTATCTGAAAATTTGAAATTTTATTTTTTGTCATACAAAATGAGAGTACTTTCTTTTTTGAGGCTTTTCGCTAGATAAATCTGTTTGTATCATAATTAGAAAATTTTGAAATAGCAACAAAAATTATAGACGAAAAAATAAAGTTTGTCTCCAAATTTGGGGTCGTTAACACTTAGAGACAAATTTTGTCATTTTCCATCTCTAAATTCTATTTATTTTTCACTGAAACAAAACCCCTAAACAGTCATCTCAATTTCTATTCCTTTTCTCTCCCTTTCCTTTCTCTTCCTTTCTTCTATATTTCTATCATATATACCAAACAAACCATTAAGGTAAAGGGAGTCCAAATTTCAGAACTTTCTGAAAAACGGAAAATTCACTGAGCCAGCGTCTGCACTGAAAAGTGCAAACCCTTTCCCTCCATATGGCCACGGCGGAGCTAATCCAAAACGGCACATCACAACCACTAACGGAGACAACTACTACTTTGGATGCCGCCAACCCCAACCTTTCCACGGAGGAACCTGAATCCGCTGATAAGAGATGGCCCGGTTGGCCTGGTCACTGCGTCTTCCGCTTGATCGTGCCGGTCCTCAAAGTCGGCGTCATTATCGGCCGCAAGGGTGAACTCATTAAGAAGACCTGTGAAGAGACTCGTGCTCGCATTCGCGTCCTCGATGCTCCAATCGGCACTAATGATCGAATCGTCAGTCCTCACTTCTAGGGTTTTTATTTATTTATTTATTATTATTCGCTTTGTTAAGTTCACTTATAGAGTTTCACATATAGAGTATTTCTTTTGCTTTACTAAGTATATCGATTATCGTCAGTTTCGTTTCATTGCATTACTCTCCTTTAATGATTTTGTTATAGTTGGTGTTGTAATTTTTTTCTGTTTGTTTTCATTTTTAGCTTTCAGTTTTAGTATAAATTCGTTGCTGTTATGATGAGGTTTCGCTATGTGATTTAAATGACTTGGTGATCACGGCATGCTTGTCCTTTTGTGCTGTTTGTATGCTGCATTCAGTTCCAATTTCATTTGATTCATTTGTGAGGTCCCTGCGCTTGTTTAATTGGTGATCATGTTTTACGGGAACAATATGCTGTTGAGTGTCGTTTGTAATATATAGCTAGCACCTTTGTATATAGGTTGGAAATTGCCTAAGTTAATGCAAAATTTAGTTGGTGGTCTGTATGCTGTTTGGTCAGATGCTGATTGTATCTGCATCAATGGCTTTTAGAATGAGGAGTGAAGACATTAGTTTTATTTGCGCATCTCTTCTGGTTAAATTTTGAATGTGGTTTAAATTTTGTTTTTAGGTACTTGTATCGGGGAAGGAAGATTTGGAGGCACCTCTTTCTCCTGCAATGGATGCTGTAATAAAGGTTTTTAAACGTGTCTCTGGATTATCTGAAGTTGATGGCATGGATAAAACATTAGGAGCTGCCGGTGCTGCATTCTGTTCTATCCGTTTATTGGTAGCCTCAACACAAGCTATCAGTTTGATAGGAAAGCAGGGATCATTAATCAAATCTATACAGGAAAGTACTGGCGCTTCTGTTAGAGTATTGTCTGGAGGTATGCTTGCCGCCATTGTTATTCAATTATACATGATATACATCTATGATATCCCCTCTACTTCTTGATAGAAACTATTGATCTTGTGTATTTTTTCTCAAATTGACTAATGTTTCTTAGAGTGAGCTGAATTGTATCTTTAATTACTGGCATTTGATTTAAATGAGCTTCTATGGTATTAAGGGTTCTTTGTAGTTTCTATGTCGTCAGTACTTTACCTCTCATATGCAAAGGCTACGTGCTTGTGTGCAAATGTTGTCCTTCACTGCATGAAGCTTTGAGTGGCAATTTCAGAACATTTCTATATTAGTTGTGTAAGATAAAGTGCCCAGTGTTATTATTAGACTGGTTTACCACGCTACACTTCATTTGATTCTTTTCTCTCACTCTTGGGTCTAATTAGATTGTCAGTGAATGCTTGTCTTTTGAGCCAAATTTGTTTGTCTAATTCAATTTGACTAGATATCAAGAGCTTGGGTAAGCAGAAGACTACTAAAATGAACTTATTTCTGAAAGGGCTATCCCTAGATTTAATTTGAAGTAAATGTGATCTCAATCCGCTAAAATTGAAAACTCAATTGTCAATACATCCTTACTTGCTCACTTTAAAAACAGACTTACTGGAAAAAAGCTTTTTCCTAAGAGCTCGTTTCTTGTTTTTATGTTCCTGTAGAGAATGGGTTTTCATTTTCTTTTATGTTATGATTAACAAGTGGGGTTGCACACGACAACATATGATTAGGAAGATAATCATTGGAGAGAAAATTAGGGTATCCCCTATTGTAAAAATGTTGGTAGAGTCTTGTTTTAGGTGGTTGGACATGATTAGAGAAGACCTAAGGTAAGGAGGGTTAACTAAATGGGGGTTAGTCCATGTCCAATAGTTAGAGATAGAGTAGGATCAAGAAAAACTATGGACCAAACCAATAAAAGAGGTTTAGAGGTAAATTGCGTGTCTTTGAACTTCAAATACAGGACAAGATATTATAGCATCATTTGATCTATGTTGTTAACCTCACCTAGTGGGGAAAGACAGTTGTTTGTACGTTATTTTCTGGTCCAATTGTGGAAGTGGTTCCGACGAAAACCCATTTCTTAACAGATGAGCTTCCATTTTATGCTGCTGCCGATGAGAGGATCGTTGATCTGCAGGGAGAAAATCTGAAGGTCCTTAAGGCTCTAGAAGCAGTACTTGGGCACCTAAGGAAGTTTTTGGTTGATTATAGTGTTCTTCCTCTATTTGAAAAATCTGTAAGTTTGATATTTTCTTATGCTTAAAAAGTTCTAACCAGTTTTTATCAAAGAGAATGTGAATGCCATTTTTTCTGATTTTACTGTATCTCAACACTAAGATATGCAAATTCTTTGTTTGTTTAAGTCCAACTCTACAATCTCCCAAGACCCCAAGGCAGATGTCTGGGCTGACAAACCATCACTGTATAGTGCTTCACAACCCAGCATTGTTGCTGATATTCCACTTTCAACGAGAAGAGATTCTCTCTTTGCTGACCGTGAAAGTCAATTGGATTCGTTGCTCTCTTCCTCGACAATGTCACTGTATGGGCAAGATTCTTCACTTTCTGGTCTTCGTTCTTCGGCTCTTAGTCGTGCCAATGCTTCCATTGTTACTACGGTTAGCAGTTTTAAGCACCCAATTTTGTTTGTTTTATTTGATTGAGCACTTCCTTGAAAATGTGCTAAATGTCATTACTTTTCTTTTTTTCTTTTTGTCTATTTTCACTTGCGTAAAAAAAATCATGTACCATAATTATCTATTAAGTGTTTATGTAAGGCATTTTATTGTTTTACTTCATGTAGTCCGAATTTAAACCCTATGATTCATGTCAGTTTATTGTTCCCTCTATCAGGTAATACAAACTATGCAAATACCACTGTCCTATGCAGAGGACATAATTGGTGTGCAAGGGACTAATATTGATTACATTCGCCGTACTAGTGGAGCCATATTGACTGTGCAGGAGAGCAGGGTGCCCGATGAAATCATAGTGGAAATAAAAGGCACCTCATCTGAGGTTCAAACGGCACAACAATTAATTCAGGTAGGAGTTTGACTCGGGCCTGTGAAAATAAAGTTACATTTTTGTGGTCCTGTTCCTTTTGTATGATAGTGAGATTTATGCATCAGCATATGTGCATGCTGGATAGGTAATTGATTTTTCAGTAACTTCTTTCTAATTTCTATAGGTCTTCACTTGTCAGATTGTTTTTCACTCTTGCTATTAGCTGATATCCATCTTCTTCATCTTGTCTAAAAGATTCATACTACTTACAACTTCATAGTTGATAGTGCATTAGGGAAATTTAACGATAAGTAGTAAAGGGAAAAAAAGTGAGACTAAATAGATTAATCCATTTTAAATCCTAGGGAGGGGGAAATAGAAGAAATGAAAATGATTTCGTCTAGGTATATTGGTAGCAGGAAGTTGGACAGCGGTAATATTAGTTTCCAATTTTCATAAATACTGACATTTAAATGGGTACCGTTACCATGGCAACCCGAAATGTACACATGTTGGAACAATTGATTATTAAGTAGGCTTCTGCTGATAGAAATGTCTTCATCTCTCACAGGAAGTTATAAGCAATCACAAAGAAACTGTCGCTAGTAGTTACGGCAGGATAGATACGGGTCTCAGGCCTTCTTACTCTCAATTGGGCAATTCAGATACAGGTCTTAGGCCTTCTTACTCTCAATTGGGAAGTTCATCGTATTCCTCATCTTCCCTATCCTCGCAACCCTACAGTGGCTATGGTGGATCTTCCAATCTAGGAGGCTATAGTAACTTCAGACTTTAAATCGGTCTCTTCACGAGGATGTCGTCTTGAGCCAAATTGGTATAGTCTGATTAGAGATAATTAATGCTTGAATGTATTGTGAAGCCACAAAAAATTGTTTCTTTTATCTGATATCATCATGCAATGGGGTATGATTGGCTAAGAGTTGAGTAGTGCAATAGAAAATGTAATGAAATATTAAGTTATTAACCATTTTTTAGGATGCTTAGTTTCGTACTGTATATGTGCATCTACAGACAGACTTTCAAACATAAATTGCGTTATTTTTTTTTTGGTCAAATTTGTGATTTTTAAAGTTTGAACTGCCAACCAATCTTGTCAAGACTGACATTACAATGCCAAAACATTTTCCCATTTTTATACAAAGATGGTGTGCAAAGCCATCACAATTCACAATAGTCTCATTTTCACAACTAGTCCTTTGCCCCGTTGTTTGCACCGGCTAAGCCATACCTACTACTACTACTACGATTATGATTATTAATATTTTTTGTTGGAAAGTATTTCATAGAATAAATTCGTTCACATAAATGAATTTTTTTATAAAATATATTTTAAGAATACATGATTCACCATCGAAGTAATAAGAAATCGTAGAGAGGATCGAAAACAATTAACACTTCTACACTTTGTTAGATAAACGGTGTGTTGGTTCAGAAAATGTTTCTACTATTATATACTATTATTTTCTTATATATGCACTATTGTAAGTTTTGAAAATTTGAATGTGTTGTTTCTGCTACCTGTAATTTCCCTAACCTGACTGAACAACATTATATGTAATGGTGACACGTTAATAATTGGTATATGGATAGAAATAATTTATGAACACGTAGGCTTAACAAACATATGGACGTGTTTAGCATCCGGCTAGAGTTGAATTTGTTTATTGGTTAATTCATATCCACCCAACTATAAAAGTGGAGCAGAGGGTTGAGTTATCTCATTCTTATTATAAAGCTTTCTCATTTTTATTATAGTTAGTATGTTCTTTGAGGGTATTCTTTCTTGATCTTTCTGTTCATTTTTGTAGATATTTTCTTACGTCCCAAAAATGACAGAAAGATCAAAATAGAAATAATTGATCTTAGAGAGTTATGGATATTTGTGAATATTTGTGTATTAGTTATTTTAAAAATGAACAAAAGGATCAAATATTCCTATTAACTATATGGGGAAAAAGAATCAATAGGATATGATGATAAACATTAATATTTAAGACTAAATGTAACAATTGACTTAGGAATATATTGTTATCAGATGCGTTTAAACGAAATCACTGCTATTAGATGCCTTCAAATGAAATCACATGTCTCTTTATAATCGAACATCATACCAATTGTCTTTAACTTGTTCATATACATATTTATTCAATACATGTAGAAGATATCATTAATTTTCGAAACCACAAATTTACTCTCCTTCTCATCTTCTACACTTCCAAGATGATATGAATGCTTCACATGAATGAATTGTATGTCGGTATTTCTGTTCATTTTTAATGACTGAAAAGCTCAATAGAAAGATGGAAATCTTTATAATTTAGAAGATCAAGAATTCCATTATAGATATTTATGTCATTTTTATAATATATTGGATAATTCTAAAAATGGACAGAAATACCGAAAATGAAGCTTCGACCTTCACATCAAAGTGAATGAATATAAGGATTGATTATAGAATGGAAAGAGCAATATGAAAATATCAATGTCGCTTCTTCTTTTATAGGTAGACGAAGTTCAACTGTAGTTTAAAAAAATGCAAAACGTAACAAATAGACTAACTTATTGGGACTCGACATAATCGTGTCTTTTTACGAATTGAAGAGTAACTATTTTTAGAACAGATGGCTAGCATGCAAAATTACCATGTACAGTTCAGTGTTGAGACAAAGTATGCATGCTTCCCAGATGTACTAAACTAATTATACTTCAGCCATCTAGCATAGCATGCGTGATTGAAATATGACAATTGTTCACTTCCAATTTATATTTTAAAAAATCAATTCACCGCACAGTCTATCAATAAGAAGGTGAATTAAAGAAGTATACCACAAATAAAGATTCAGATATATTTGTCTTTTATGTCAAATTTGACAAATTTTCAATTTTGTTGAATAAAAAGTATTATTCAACTTTAATGTATTTCGAGTTTGGATAATTATATATTTCATTAATAGTCTTTATTAGAAACTGCTCCGCATGGCCTGCCCTTAAAATTATAACTTGGTGAATAAATCTAATGAAGAATATGTAAAGTAACACAAATAATTCACATACACTGAAATTTATTATCTGAAAGAAATTGACATAAAAAGTTATTACAAATATAAGGAAAAGTAGTATAAAATGAGACAGGAATGCTAAACATTTATAAATGCATCAATTATTTATGAAGTATTTACAGGACTTGGAAAAACATAAATGTAAATTATAAATACGCATTAATTAAAGGAAAAATTATGAAGTACGATGTAACAACACATTCGTTAAAATTATAAAACTAAGTAGATTAATATAAACTAATATTCGCCCGTGCTTAGGAGAAAAATTTGCCATGGCCAACTGATAACCCTATTTTATATAGGTTATTTATGCTCCTAATACTTAAGCCAAGCTTACTTCTCAAGTAATTTTAGTACTTAAATATGTGAATATACGGATATTAGAATAAATATAGGTTATAAGTCAATTCCTTAAACCTTGGGCATAATCAAATGCCTTTGTGAATATGTTTGATGTTTTGCTTTAGCGCTGCAGCGGTATGCTATCAAGGAGACGCTACAGCGTTATATGACGGCTGATCAGTGAGATATTTGTGTGACCACTTTAGGACATGATGAGTCACCGCCCTTATCTCTTCCTCTCAGCTGGATATTTTGACTTTCAAGTGGATGCTAAATTACACTTGGCGCCTCCTAAATGGAACCCATGTGATAGTTGGTGTATTCCATCATTAGCACTTTTTGTAAAGTACTTTAAGGATAATATCTAAGTCTTATGATCATCATGATATATTATTATTCTATTAAGACTTAGTTATATTAAAATTAATTAATATTGCTTCATTAGTAAGTAACATACGTAGACACAAGTAGTTGCAACTTGGAAGAAGAACTTCTTATGACATAGTAGCTTTTCTCCATTGTTACACTACTTTTAAGCTTTTATTTTTAGCATAGTTTTTAATCATCATCCAAGGTTTTGCTCACGCCTCAACTTCATCCTTTGTATGCTACTTGGGATCATTGGAGTGTATCTTTTGCAACCACTCTTCTCTTGTCTTCATACGGTAATACATACTCTCTAGTTGTATTATGTTGATGGAACTTGTGATGAGCTAACTTTGTTGTAGTTGGATTGTTCTTGGTGTGTAATGAACCTTGAGTGAGTTTTGTATAATATTGTGATGTTTGTGTTTTTATCCTTGTGTCATAATGCTTTCAATCTTGGTTTGGGAATGATCAACTAAAACAAGGTAACTTTGTGGGTACATACATGGTTCACAAAGAGAACTCAAGGAATGATATGAATGAAAACCCTTTAAATGCATTTAAAGGAAGCACTACTTAACTCTAGACATAGGGGAGTAGTAGTTCATAAGGCAAATGTTGTAAGAGCTTAATATACAGGGGTAAAACTTATTTAGAGCCTAGACATAGGAGTCTTGTAACATAACCCTGACGAAAGTGACTGAAAGACACGCTACCAAAGCGCTACAGCGTCTACGGATTCTCAAGCGCTACAACGCTTAACGCTACAGCGTCTAAATATTATTTGAACATTACTCTTGGGAATTTACACAACTATTGAGCTATCCAACTCACCTTTAACTACTTCAACTTTAATACTGTTTTATCACAACTTATGATGTTTACAACTCTTTACCTTTACTTGTTACTTAATTCTTTTCACTAAGCTTCTAATCACTTAAACTTCTTAGATTAATTCCAATCCCTGTGGGAACGAACTTTACATATCATTATATTACTTGTTGCGATTGTGTATACTTGCACATCACCTTTTCGCACAACAAGTTTTTGGCGCCGTTGCCGGGGATTGCATTTAATTTTCACTGTTTAGGTTTTTAGTAAACTTAGTGCCTATTTTACACTGGTGTGTTGTTTCTTGTTGCTGCAGCAGTAAGCGCTACAGCGTATGCCCAAGTCTCAACCACCAGAATTTGAACCATACTCAGAACCAGAGAGAAGTCTGAACATAGCCATAGGACCAATTCTGGTAGAGTTACCACTCTACATGGCAGGTCTAGTTTTGGTAGAGGAGGGACTGAACCAGGTGGAAGGGGTAGAGGTAGACATCAGCAGCCACCCACTCCCACCTTACATGACCAAGAGGACTGGTACAGACATCAATTCATAAATGAAGGACCTGCTCAAATGGTAAATGACAGAGATAGACCAATGAGGGACTATGCTGTGTTTGATCCACAAACCATGGAAACAAGGATAGGCCTGGTCAGTAAGCCAAATGACCCTGGAGAGACAGAATTTCTGGTTAACTTGGAAACCTTCCATCTCTCCCATGGAAACCTTGAAGGATAGAGCAAAGGCCTGGTTAACTTCTCTAGAGCCTAACTCTATCCATACTTGGAATGAAATGGCTGAGAAATTCTTAGCAAAATATTTTCCTCCAAGTAAGAATGCAAGAATGAGGAATGAGGTTACTGCATTCAGACAAAAAGATGCTGAAACACTGTTTGAAGCATGGGAGAGATGGAAGGAGCTGCTAAGAAAGTGCCCTCATCATGGTATACCTGTGATTATCCAAATGGAAACCTTCTATAATGGACTAGATCCAACAACCAGACAAATGTTAGATGCTTCTTCAGGAGGTGTGTTGTTGAAAACCTCCTATAATGAGGCATGTCCAAAGAATTAGTGGATCATTACCATCCACTACAGAAGCTTCAACTTCAAGTACTACAGGGAAGGAGCATGTGAAAGCTATATCTTTAAGGAGTGGGAGAGATTTGATAGGATCATCAACTGTTTCAGATTATGAAAAAAACAAAAAATTTGAAAAACAAAAAGAACCTGCAACAAGCGCTACAACGCCTGAACCTAACGCTGCAACGCCTGTTGTTGAAAAAACACCACCACCACCCAAAATTATCCCAACATATCTAGATCCTCCATATCCTCAAAGACTTCGAAAGGCTCATGAAAACAAACAATTTAACAAATTCCTAGAAGTCCTTAAACAGTTGCACATTAATGTCCCTTTGGTGGAGGCTCTCCAACAAATGCCCAATTATGCAAAGTTTATGAAGGATGTGCTTACTAAGAGGAGGAGACTTGGGGAGTTTGAAACAGTAGCAATGACTGGGGAATGCAGCATGTTGATGCAGAACAAGCTCCCACCCAAATCAAAGGATCCTGGAAGTTTTACTATACCATGCTCAATTGGAAATTTTTACTCTGGTCGTGCTCTATGTGATTTGGGAGCCAGCATAAATCTCATGCCCAAGTCCATATATACACAGCTAGGAGTGGGAACTGCCCGACCTACCTCACTTACACTGCAGCTAGCTGATAGAACTCTTGCATATCCAGAAGGAATCTTAGAAGATGTTCTAATAAAGGTAGACAAATTTGTATTTCCTGTTGATTTTGTAATCTTGGATTTTGATGCAGATAAAGAAGTACCCATCATACTGGGAATGCCATTTTTGGCCACTGGAAGAACTTTGATAGATGTGCAGAGAGGAGAATTGATCATGAGGGTCAATGACCAAGAAGTCAAGTTCAACATCCTCAATGCTATGAAATTTCCAGGTCCCAATATTGAAGAGTGTTCATTTGTATCTGCTATTGATAAAGTAGTTCAAGATCACTTCCAGAAAAGCACAGATCATCTGAGGCAATTACTGGACAGCAGTGAAGATACAGGGTCTGATGCAGAAGCTGCAGAAGAGGAGGAGCAGACAGTCAAAGAAATTTGGGCTAAGAAATATGAATCTTTGGAGCAGGAGAATTCAGATATGAGAAAGGATCTCCCCTCCACTGAACAACCACCAACTCTGGAACTCAAGGAGTTGCCTTCACACTTCAAATATGCTTATCTAGGTAACAATAGTACTTTGCCTGTTATAATTGCTTCTGACCTTTCTGAAAAGCAGGAGCAGGATTTGATTCAGACGCTGCAGCGGCATAAAAAAGCAATTGGTTGGCAGATGTCAGATATTAAGGGTATCAGCCCAACCATTTGTATGCACAGAATAGTATTAGAAGAAGATTCTAAAAATTGCATTGAAGGGCAGAGGAGGTTGAATCCAATTATGAAAGAGGTGGTGAAGAAGGAAATCATTAAGTGGTTGGATGCAGGTATTGTATACCCCATATCTGACAGTGCATGGGTTAGTCCTGTGCAGTGTGTGCCAAAGAAAGGAGGGGTAACAGTAATAACTAATGAGATGAATGAGCTGCTTCCAACCAGAAAAATAACAGGTTGGAGAATATGCATGGATTACAGGAGGTTGAATAATGCTACAAGAAAGGACCATTTCCCATTGCCTTTCATTGACCAGATGCTGGACAGGCTAGCACGTAAAGAATTTTATTGCTTTGTTGATGGTTATTCAGGTTATAACCAGATTGCAATACTGCCTGAAGATCAGCAAAAGACTACATTCACTTGTCCATATGGCACCTTTGCTTTTAGAAGAATGCCATTTGGCCTGTGTAATGCACCTGCCACTTTTCAAAGGTGTATGATGGCAATTTTCTCTGACTACATAGAAAGATCCATGGAAGTTTTCCATCTATGCCTATCCAACTTGGAAGAAATCTTGATTAGGTGTAAAGAAACTAACCTTGTGCTAAACTGGGAGAAATGCCATTTTATGGTACAATAAGGTATAGTTTTGGGGCATAAGATATCCAAAAAAGGATTGGAAGTGGATAAGGCTAAAATAGAGGTCATTGAGAAGCTATCTCCTCCAACCAACATCAAAGGTATAAGAAGCTTTTTGGGGCATGCTGGATTCTATAGGAGATTCATAAAAAAATTTTCGAAAATCTCCAAACCTCTGTGTCAACCTATTACAGCATGATAACCCCTTCATATTTGATGAGCCATGCATGTTAGCCTTTGATAAATTGAAGAGAGCTTTAATAACAGCACCAGTTATTATAGCTCCTGACTGGAGTATGCCTTTTGAGCTTATGTGTGATGCTAGTGACTTTGCCATTGGAGCTGTGCTTGGGCAAAGGTATGATAAAATTTTCCACTCTATATATTATGCTAGCAAAACACTTGTAGAAGCTCAATTGAATTACACAGTCACTGAGAAAGAACTATTAGCTGTAGTCTTTGCATTTGACAAATTTAGGTCATATTTGGTTGGCACCAAAGTAATTGTCTTTACAGACCATTTAGCCATTAAATATTTAATAACAAAGAAAGATGCAAAGCCTAGGCTAATTAGGTGGGTTCTTCTACTCCAAGAATTTGATTTAGAAATAAGGGATAAAAAAGGAGTGGAGAACCAAGTTGCTGATCATCTGTCTAGATTGGAAAGAGACATTGCAGGTACAGCAGGTGGGGAGATAAAAGAATACTTTCCAGATGAACGGCTATTGACAATAACTGCTGAATCATCAACCGCTGTAGCGGCTGAACCTGCAACACCTTGGTATGCTGACATAGTGAATTTTTTGGTTAGCAAGGTGGTACCTCCTGAGATGACTAATCAGCAAAGGAGAAGGTTCTTCCACACAATGAAACAATATTATTGGGATGAACCTTTTCTATACAAGAAGTGTCAAGACCAGTTAATGAGGAGATGCCTAGCAGAGGAAGAACAAATTCAAGTGCTACAGCACTGCCATTCTGCACCATGTAGTGGGCATTTTGGTGGTATTAGGACTGCTGCAAAGGTATTACAATCTGGCTACTTTTGGCCTTCACTTTTTAAAGATGCTCAAGACTTTGTAAAAAAATGTGATAGGTGCCAAAGAACAGGGAATATTTCAAACAAACATGAAATGCCTTTAACAAACATTCTAGAGGTTGAACTCTTTGATGTTTGGGGAATGGATTTCATGAGACCTTTTCCCCCTTCTCATGGAAACCTATACATTTTAGTAGCAGTAGACTATGTTTCAAAATGGGTAGAGGCTGTTGCTCTACCCAACAATGATGCAAGGTCTGTGAGCAAATTTTTATTGAAAAACATTTTCACTCGTTTTGGAACTCCTAGAGCCATCATAAGTGATGAAGGATCTCATTTTTGTAATAAATTAATTGAGACCCTATTGGCTAAATATGGAGTCAAACATAAAATAGCAACTGCTTATCATCCACAAACTAGTGGTCAAACTGAATTGTCAAACAGAGAATAAAAAGGATGTTGGAAAAGATGGTAGGGCCTTCAAGTAAAGAATGGTCAATACATCTAGATGATGCTTTATGGGCCTACAGAACAGCTTATAAAACACCTTTAGGGATGTCTCCCTATAGGTTGGTTTATGGGAAATCCTGTCACCTACCAATTGAACTTCAGCACAAGGCCCATTGGGCTCTAAAAAAACTCAATTTTGACTACAAGAAAGCAGGAGATGCTAGATTGCTGCAACTAAATGAATTGGAAGAAGTTAGGCATTTTACCTATGAGAATGCAGCAATTTATAAAGAAAAAACCAAAATGTGGCATGATCAAAGATTGATAAAAAGGGATCTCACTGAAGGAGGACAGGTATTGCTTTACAACTCTAGGCTAAGATTGTTTCCTGGAAAGTTAATATCTAGGTGGTCAGGCCCTTTTCAATTAATAAAAATATACAGCCATGGAGCTGTGGACCTCTATGATACAGTAACCAATACCACCTTCAAAGTGAATGGCCAAAGGATTAAACAATATTTTGGTGAAAATGTGGTAAGAGACAAAACCACAATTGAGCTTAAAGATCTCTAATTAGAAAGAGAAAGTCTGGCTGCAGACTTTAAAGCAAGCGCTCTTGGGAGGCACCCCAAGGATTTTAATAAATTTTTTGTTTGTATGTTTATTCTTCTTTTCAGGAAAATTGGATAAGCGCTGTAGCGGTTATTTGTATCAAAAGCGCTGTAGCGGTTGTTGTTACATCAAAAATAGGTGTGGTCAAACAAAAAAATAAAAAAATCCTGCCCAGCATGAGCTGGCACTGCACCATTATCCTTAGCCTGAGCTGCACGTGCACCTACTCACCTGCACTTGTCAAATCAGCAGTTCTTTTTTTTTCTCTCTCCCACTTCACTCACAAACCGTCACTTTAATATCTACAACTCCCCACGCCATTATTTTCTCTTTCTTTCTCTTTCCTTGGTCTCTGAAACTCCTCTCAACCGTTACCACTCACCACTCATACCCTCCATCCTTTCTTCTTCCTTCGTCCCAACGCACACCAACATTTCCCAAACAACCAGAAACAAATACGCAAGCTCTTAACCAACCATGACCAAAAAGCAAGCCGCCCTTAAACGATCTGGCAAGGGAGCTACTACGAAACCTGAACCCTCCAATCTTGTCAAAACAACCATGGCCAAGGCAACTGCAGATCCTCAGAGGTTTTGGAAGATGGACTTCATAGCTGAAAGGGAGTTCAAGACAGACAGCGCTCCCGAAGCTTTCGCAACCGCTGTCACAGCGCTCGGATGGGAGAACTTCATTAAACACCGTAAGGAATACATGACGTCTTTGGTAAGGGAATTCTACGCTGGCAGTGAAGAGCCTAAGGAAGGAAAGCCTCAAACACACTCACTGGTAAGAGGCGAAACTGTAAATTTCAACTCCAGAACAATCAATGATATTTTCCATCTAGGCTATCATGGAAAGGCGTTGGAAATAAAAGTTCTGAACTGGGAGAGATGAAGAGATGGAGGCTGTCAGAAGAAGGATTTGTGTGGAAGGGGCTACGTGGGATAAATTTGGAGCTGAATACAAAATCGAAAGAGCCTATTTGTGTGAGGAAGCCAATCTGTGGTGTAGTTTCATCAAACACTCGCTGCTGCCTACATCTCACACAACATTTGTGGAAAAGGAGAGGCTCATCGTTATTGATGCAATAATGGCTGGAGAAAAGATAGACGTGGGTAGATTGATAGCAAGGGAGATAGAGAAGTGCAGAGTTAAAAAGGGAGGTAATTTGTATTTTCCTTGTTTGATTACTGAGTTATGTTTGGAAGCTGATGTAGAGGTTGAAATGAAAGAAGAAAGAAGATCCCCTCTTGGGGCATTCCCTTGTATTTTTAAAGTTAAGCAGAAACCTGCCGCTGCAGCGTCTTCTGACTCTATAGCGCTACAGCGCTTAGAGCTGAAGTAGCAGGTTCTCTGCAAATTTGTAAAAGAAAAATTTGACTGGGAAAAAGCAATGTATACCCAGATATCCAAAGGAAAGACACTCATTTCCCCTCCTCAGTTCCCTAATTGGCTACTGGAAGAAGAGCCAGTTGAAAAACAAGAGAAAAAGGGAGTTAGGACAGAAAAGAAAAAAGGTTGTGATTAGTCCAGCAAAGAAAGCAAAGCCAAGCCCAGCAAAGAAAGTGCAAAAAGCTGTAGTAGAGGAGGAAAGTTTAGATTCTGATGACATTGAAAACATAAGTGAGGAAGATGAAGAAGAAACTATTGCAGTCATGAAAGAGATGGAGAAACAGGAGAATGAGGAATCATCAGGTGAGGAGAGTGATACTGAAGAAGAATCTGAGAGTGAAGAAGATGAGGAAGCAGAAGAAATACAGTGTGATCCAGCCCCAAGCCCAAAGAAACCAAAAACCCCCCTGCCAAATCATCCAATCCACCATCAACCCCCACCCCCATCCCTGAACTAACCAAACTAACACCCATGAAAACACCTGCCAAACAAGCCACACCAAAGAAGACTGAACAAAAAATCCAATCACAAAAGAAAACCCAGTCGAGCAGCCTAAGAAAGTTTATCAGTCATACACCAAGGCAAGAAGAAACCCAGATGTCAAACTGGCTGAGCACCCGAGAAGAAGGTGTTCAGCCAGTAGAGGCTGCAGCAACTATGTCTGCAGTACCTAGTGACGCAATGCCTGAGGCAATTCTGACCGAGGAGGAAAGTGAGAAGGAAGCTGCTGAGGACCTAGTGAACTTACAGGATGAAACAGGGCCAGTACTGGAAGAAGAAGAGCAGGAGCAAGAGCAAACAGAAGAAGAAGAAGAAGAAGAAGAAGAAGAAGAAGAAGAAGAAGAAGAAGAAGAAGAAGAAGAAGAAGAAGAAGAAGAAGAAGAAGAAGAAGAAGAAGAAGAAGAAGAAGAAGAAGAAGAAGAAGAAGAAGAAGAAGAAGAAGAAGAAGAAGAAGAAGAAGAAGAAGAAGAAGAAGAAGAAGAAGAAGAAGAAGAAGAAGAAGAAGAAGAAGAAGTGCAGGAATCAGACGCTGCAGCGGCAGCAGTAAACAAGCGCTACAGCACCACCAACCGCTGTAGCGGCAGAAAAGACTACTCCACCTCGGCCAAGGAAGAAAAAGGCAACCAAAGGAGCCCCAGCACCTTCAAGAGCCAGTAAGAGGCTCAAGAAGGCCTAATAAGGCAAGACTTGTTGGCTTCTTATGCCGGTTATGTTCTTTGAACTTTGTTTTTTTTTTGTTGTAAGGCCTCTCCCTTTTGTTCTCCATTTAGCAGTGAGGACACTGCCAATTTTAATTTCTGGGGGAGGACCTTATGGTTAATAATGTTTTAAATTAAGTACAATTATGTTTTTAAATATTAAGTATAATTAATTATGCCATGTTTTGCATGTGTTGCATGTTTTGTATATTTTGTATGCTTAATAGGAAATATGATTAGCTGCGTGTTTTAAATTTTTTAGTAAGCAAAAAGCTAAAGTAAATAAGAATTTTTGAGTAAAGAAGCCTCGTGTAAACAATGAAATGGTTTTATTGCTGCTTTTACACAAAATCCAAGCTTAGTGAAGAACCTAGTTAGCTAAGGGTAATCTAAGGATAAAGTTAGTCTTGGATAACCAAGGGTTAGTCAAGTTTTCATTAAAAATTGAGAGTTGTTTTGAAGCTAAGTTTGGGGGAGCATCGGTTATGTTAAGGCTAGGAACAAAAGATGATAAATTGGTCTTTGCAAAATGAAAAATAAAAATGAATGTGGTCTTGTAAAAAGTTGCAAAATATCTTAAATAAATTGCTGAGCTGTTCCAAAAAGCATAAAAAGAAAATGCAAATAAGGAGCTCAGTAATGAAGATAGCATCTAGTTTTGATCATTAAATTCAGCGCTACAGCGTCTACGGACTTTGAAGCGCTACAGCGTTTGATCACCAGACCAAAAGTTTATGCACTGACCAATATTCTGAAAAATGCCTAATTAAAGCCCTTTGCTGTGCTTTGAAGCCCCTCAGATCTTGTGTGAAATTGTTATTCCACTCTTCTTTTTGAAAAAATTCTTTGCCTAACCCAAAAGAAATCCATTCTTCCCAAAACCTTAGAGAAATTCTGAAATTAACTAGGAACTAAGTTAAGCTTTGGTATCACACACTCACAACTGAGCAGTAATGATTCTATTTGAATTATGGACAATAATGATGTGTGAAAATGATAAGAATTAGCTTATGCATAAATTCTGTTTAATTTAAAAGCTGCAGCTAGTTATATGATCAGTTTGTCTTGTTCAAGTGTCATTACTTGGGGACAAGCAATGGTTTAAGTTTGGGGGTGTGATAACCCTATTTTATATAGGTTATTTATGCTCCTAATACTTAAGCCAAGCTTACTTCTCAAGTAATTTTAGTACTTAAATATGTGAATATACGAATATTAGAATAAATATAGGTTATAAGTCAATTCCTTAAACCTTGGGCATAATCAAATGCCTTTGTGAATATGTTTGATGTTTTGCTTTAGCGCTGCAGCGGTATGCTATCAAGGAGACGCTACAGCGTTATATGACGGCTGATCAGTGAGATATTTGTGTGACCACTTGAGGACATGATGAGTCACCGCCCTTATCTCTTCCTCTCAGCTGGATATTTTGACTTTCAAGTGGATGCTAAATTACACTTGGCGCCTCCTAAATGAAACCCATGTGATAGTTGGTGTATTCCATCATTAGCACTTTTTGTAAAGTACTTTAAGGATAATATCTAAGTCTTATGATCATCATGATATATTATTATTCTATTAAGACTTAGTTATATTAAAATTAATTAATATTGCTTCATTAGTAAGTAACATACGTAGACACAAGTAGTTGCAACTTGGAAGAAGAACTTCTTATGACATAGTAGCTTTTCTCCATTGTTACACTACTTTTAAGCTTTTATTTTTAGCATAGTTTTTAATCATCATCCAAGGTTTTGCTCACGCCTCAACTTCATCCTTTGTATGCTACTTGGGATCATTGGAGTGTATCTTTTGCAACCACTCTTCTCTTGTCTTCATACGGTAATACATACTCTCTAGTTGTATTATGTTGATGGAACTTGTGATGAGCTAACTTTGTTGTAGTTGGATTGTTCTTGGTGTGTAATGAACCTTGAGTGACTTTTGTATAATATTATGATGTTTGTGTTTTATTCCTTGTGTCATAATGCTTTCAATCTTGGTTTGGAAATGATCAACTAAAACAAGGTAACTTTGTGGGTACAGACATGGTTCACAAAGAGAACTCAAGGAATGATATGAATGAAAACCCTTTAAATGCATTTAAAGGAAGCACTACTTAACTCTAGACATAGGGGAGTAGTAGTTCATAAGGCAAATGTTGTAAGAGCTTAATATACAGGGGTAAAACTTATTTAGAGCCTAGACATAGGAGTCTTGTAACATAACCCTGACGAAAGTGACTGAAAGGCACGCTACCAAAGCGCTACAGCGTCTACGGATTCTCAAGCGCTTAACGCTACAGCGTCTAAATATTATTTGAACATTACTCTTGGGAATTTACACAACTATTGAGCTATTCAACTCACCTTTAACTACTTCAACTTTAATACTGTTTTATCACAACTTATGATGTTTACAACTCTTTACCTTTACTTGTTACTTAATTCTTTTCACTAAGCTTCTAATCACTTAAACTTCTTAGATTAATTCCAATCCTTGTGGGAACGAACTTTACATATCATTATATTACTTGTTGCGATTGTGTATACTTGCACATCACCTTTTCGCACAACACCAACACCGAATTTTTCCACTGCAGAGATAGAACCCCAGAGCACCACATCGACCCCCGTGTACCAGAGTAGCTTATGCATCTAGGCCAACGGTGTTGGTTTGTAAATTACATAGTATAATAACTGTGAATAAAAATTAATTATAACTATAATTTAAATAAGAAGATTTTAAAACTAAAAAGAAAGATAAACAAAGATATTGAATTGAACATCATAGATAATAAGAAAAAGTCTAAATTATTTTAATAACATAGTTCATATTCATCAAATGTAAATATAAAAACTTAACCCACAATTAGAAAGAAAAGAAGACAGCACAATTATAAAGTGAAATAGGTGGGTATAATGCAGGGTTGGAAGAAAGCCACCAGTAAAATAGACGCAATTAAGTTGAAAGAAGATGATTGAGTGTTCTATTGTAAAACTGGCTGAAGTTCCTACGTAATTAAATACTTCAACACGTTACTCGAATATAAAAGGAAAATACAAATATAAAGACTAATTTAAGTATGTTTCTAATAGCTGTCGGTGCGAACTAACTAAAAGAAAGAAGATAACACAAATAGAAACTTAAACACGTAGATATATATCATGCAGGGTTGGATGGAAACTACCAATAAGATAGAAGCACCTAAAAAAGCAGTAAGTGGCATATTGACGCGGAACCACGACTGCAACTGACTATAGAGCGGTATCTGCATATAAAAGAGAGATAAAAATGAACATTAACAAAGACATTGAAATTGAACATCCATAGTTAATAAGAAAAGAAGTTTAAAAAATTTTAATAACATAATCCGTATTATCATGTGTAAATATAAAAACTTAACCGATAATTAGAAAAAAAAAACAACACAATTAGAAGATGAAACACATGGGTATCATGCAGAGTTAGATGAAAACCACCAACAAAATAGAAGCAGCTATACAAAGTTGCAAGAAAATGATAGAGTTCTATGGTACATGTGGTTGTAGTTTCCGTGGGAGTAAATGTTGCAACGTGATACTCAAATAAAAATATAATCAATAATTTAAGTATGCTTCTAATACTCGTTCGTCAACTTATTTGTAACCGTAACAAAATATTCTCTCTCATGTGCACCCTGATAAAATAATCTCCTTAATTTGTAACCATATATTGTAAGTTCAGCCACGAAAACCGCTTCTTATTGGTTCTGTTTGGTTTTTATTATTAGTGAACCGCAGTGTTCAGGTCGGTTCGCGATTTTGATTATAGAAACCGAACCAAACCAAACCGCAAAATCCTATATACGATACAGTTTTTTATATGAATATGCAATGTATATAAAGTCTAATTGTTGATATGAATCTGATATCAATCAATATTTTAACCTTGCGGTTCGGGTCACTTTTTTGCTTAAAACCGAACCAACCCGTACCGCGAACACCTCTAATTATAGGTAGAGAGAGAGAGAGCGAGGAGAGAGAAAAAGAATTATGAAAAGGAAAAAAATATGGAAAATGATTGGATGTGAATTAAAGAACGTGGTGAGTATATGTTATACATTATTTTATTCACTGAAGTAATAGATGCAAAGCATATTGCATTTCGCGCGGAATTTACCAACTGAAGAGACGGTATTGGATATATATTATAGATAGTGAAAATAAATTGGTCACAATGGCAAATAGAGTTTACAATTGAAGGCCACTTCTTAAAAACTAGTCTAATTTCCAGTGCGATGCACGGGGTGAGCTAGCCGGCTAAGACCATCTTGTTTATAATTAAGTCTGGAGGGAGTACATCAATACATTATGTAGGGTTGAATAAAAACCACAATTAAAATAAAAGCACTTATACAAAGTTGAAAGAAAATATTGGGGAGTTCTAATTCTATTGTAAATGAGACCGAAGTTCCCACGAAAAAAGTTAAATTATAAATATAAATTAAATAATATTATCATAAAATTAAAAATATACTTTAACACAGACATTGGAATTCAACTTCCACAGATAATAAGAAGAAGAAGTCTGAAAATTTTTAATAGCGTTATCTATACTCATTAAAAATATAAAAATTTGACTCATAATTAAAGAGAAAAGAAGACAACACAATTAGAAAGTGAAACACGTACGTAGGTTTCAGGCCGAGTTTGATTTAAAACTAAACACCAATTTAAGTATGCTTCTAATACTCGTTGCTGCGAAATTATCAAAACAAGGAAGAAGACACTGATTTGAACATGTAAGATTTTTTCTGGATCCTAAAATACCCCAAAACACAATGCCTCTGTCGCACTTTATGTATTTTGTCACAAATTTATTTTGTTTTTCATCAAAAAGGTTATTGAGGAATGAACTTCGCGTATTTGAACAGTTATTTACAAAGAAACTTCTGATATTTGAAGAGTTAAAGTTTTTTCTGAATCCTAAAGTACCCCAAACATACCACTTAACATTTCCCTTTACGCATTTTGTTACAAAATAAATTTTTTTCCACCATCAAGTACACAAAAGCACACTGTTTAGCATCTCACTTTAAGTATTTTGTCATAAAATTAATTGTTTTTACCGAATCGATTATTCAACAATAAAATTTTCATATTTAAACATTTAAATTTTTTTGAGTCTGTAAGTACCCCTTAAAATATAAAAAAGAAAAAAATGCAAAACCTTAAAATATAAAAGAAAAAAAGTGAAGCAAAAAACAAAAAAGAAAAAAAACTGAAACAAAAAAAGGAAGAAGATAAAAAAAAAGATGAAGTAATATAAAAGAAGGAAAAAACAAAAAAAAAAGTTAAGCAAAAACCAAAAAAGAAAACCGAAAAAAAAAGGAAGAAAAGAAAAAAAAAGAAGAGTTGGCGCCAAATGTCGACAAGCCGCATAAGAGATAGAGATACAGCAAGATATATAGTTGATTATTTTAAGAGAAATGCTAGCAACAGTCGAATGTTCCAGCACCCTAATTCTAATGGAGAATAACAAAAACTAATGGGTCAACGATAACAATATGAAGGAAACACGACTAGACATGTGAAATAGTTCATTGTGGGTAGTGGGTAAGTCATCTTTGAAGGGTATGGTTTCAAATTTGAGCGATTATGCATGAAAACTTGTGATAACACAGTGCATGATTAATTTTATGGTTATAGGAAAAATCAAAATAAAGCAAGCAGGCTTTAAGAAAATCCAACCTAATATTGTCATAAGTCTTCTCCAAGTCAATTTTGTAAACCACGCCGCTCTTCTTCCTTTTTGATTGGCTTAAATTTGTTTTTGGTCCTTGCAAATATGCTTGTTTTTCAAATATACCCTTGCAAAATTATTTTTTTTAAATATACCCTTGCAAAATGGCTTAGTTTTAAATGTACCCTTCCGTTAGTCTGCTGTTACAAAAAAGCTGAGCTGGCAATCACACGTCAGATTTTTCCCCCCTATTTTTTTATTGATGCTGATGTGTATTAACCCTAAAATCAGATTCCCAATCTTCTTCCCCAATCTTCCCCTTTGAAACCCTAACACTTCCATCATCTTTTTCCTCAAGCGTTAGGGTTCCATCATCAGTACCTGGCTCCCAAGCGTCGAACTCAAGGTCTTCCTCGAATGCTCATCAAGTCGCAGGTAAGCTACCCATATGTGGTTGTGATAAGACAATGAGGATGTACACCTCGAACACAGTGCAAAACCCAAATCGCAGATACTGGAAATGTGCTAATTTTGTACGTTCTCTTTCTTTCTCATATACTGTTTTGGTTGTTTGTTGTTTGTATTCTTCCTAAAATTCTTGTTTTGATTTTTCCAGAATACAGAACAACAAAGCTGTAACTTGTTTAGGTGGGATGATGAGTTGACTGAAAGTGAGTTTTTCCCAAGAAGTTCAAGAGTAATGCCCCAGATCTCAGATCCAATGACTGAAGCAGGTTTACAGACACCACCCGCACAAATTCCTTGCTGCAGTGGCTGCCTATACGCCGATAAGCTTATGGAAGCAGGGAATAAGAAGATTGAGAAGCTACAACTGAAACTCAGCAAAGAAAGGGATAGGGTTCATTTGCTTGTCGTTGGGTTGATATTTAGATTGGTGTTGTTCATTGTTCATGCAATTGTGATGCATTTAATCTAGTAGTGAAAATTGTAGTTATTAGAAGTCATGTAATTTGGATTTATGTAGTTTGAATGTTTTAGTTTGAATGTTGTAATGTAGTTTGAATGTTGTAATTTGGATTTATGTTGTTTGAATGAGATTGTTAAAAGCAGCAAAATTTGACATTCTGCAAGTTTAAAACTGATCTACTGTAATAGGTCTGTAACAGGCACCTGTTTTAACCAAATTCGTATTCGCAGGGACCTTTTTAAAAAAACTTTCATATTTGCAAGGGCCTTTTTAAAAAAAAACGTATTATTTGCAGGTACGTTTTTTTTAAAAAATTCATATTTGCAGGGACGCTTTTTGAAAAAAATCATATATGCAGCCTCTATTTTGGCACTGTTTACCTGTTACTGGGAACCTGCATTGCACATATGATCACAACCAGTATACTAATCCAAACTTTCAACACAAGTATTTCACAGCTAATTCAAAATAGTGCAAAATACATGACCAAATTAACAAGTTTGATTTCATAACCTAAGTTGGCTTAACATATTGCCATCAGCAAAGTGCAAAATACATTTACATATTGGCTTAACATATTGCCATCAGCAAGTGCAAAATACATTTACATATCAGTTTCCAATCTAACATCTAAATAGAAAATTTAGAGCTCCTTAGGATCTTCTTGTGTCAACTTTCCTCCCTCATCAACAACAATAGGGCATGCTTCTTGACTCCCACTACCAACAATAGTTGCAGAAACATTTTCATTTGCAGAAGCTTCAACATTTGAATCCATAGTTCTCCTTAATCTAAAACCCTAACTTCAATAAACACCAAAATTAAAGAAAACACAAATCCATTCGCAAACCCTAACTCAAGAAGAACAAACTCCATAGTGTTCAGCATCCCTATTCCCAAAAATTAGATATAAAGGGTTTAAGCTTACCTTCAAGATGGTTCGCAGCCGTTGTAGAAACTGTCGGCGTCGTCGTACGTCAGGTAGCCACCGGTTTCCTCCGTCGGTCGCCCTACTTTCCTCCCTCATCAACAACAATAGGGCATGCTTCTTGACTCCCACTACCAACAATAGTTGCAAAAACATTTTCATTTGCAGAAGCTTCAACATTTGAATCCATAGTTCTCCTTAATCTAAAACCCTAACTTCAATAAACACCAAAATTAAAGAAAACACAAATCCATTCGCAAACCCTAACTCAAGAAGACAAACTCCATAGTGTTCAGCATCCCTATTCCCAAAAATTAGAGATAAAAGGGTTTAAGCTTACCTTCAAGATGGTTCGCAGCCGTTGTAGAAACTGTCGGCGTCGTCGTACGTCAGGTAGCCACCGTCCTCGTCGTCGTTCACTAACCGTCGTCGTTCAGCCACCGTCGTTTCAGTCACCGTCGCTGCTGTTCATCGCTTCTCTCACTCTCTGGGTTTCAAATGGTAAACGAAGGAAGGAGAGAGAACTGAAATGAAGAGAGTGAGAGAATGAAATTGAAACCCCTAATTTTAAATCCAACGTGGCATCCTAATCAGACCCTAAATGCCAACGTGTATAAGCCACTGTGTAACTCCGTTAGGCACATCAGCAGTTGCTAACGGAGGATTAACAGAAGGGCATTTTTAAAACCAAAAACAGATTGTAAGGGTATACTTAAAAAAATAATTTTGAAAGGGTATATTTGAAAAACAGACGTATTTACAAGGACCAAAAACATATTTAAGCCTTTTTGATTTATGCATAGAGTGAATGATTTCTTGAAGGACAATAGCATTATCATTAGTTCCTCTGTCTGGAAGGAAACAAATTTGAAAAGGCCCAATGATTTGGTCAAGAAAAGGTCGAAGTCTATTGACCATAAACCTTGGTGATCAACTTATAAGTCTGGATTCCTTAAAATTATTTGGACATTCAACTTTAGGAATCAAACAGATAAGAGTTTCTGCGAGAGTCGGATTGAAGCTACCTATTTGGAAGGCATTAGTAATTAAGGAGCATATATCATCACCAATAAGATGCCAGTATTGCTTGAAAAACACCCTTTGAAACCCATCAGGGTTGGGCGCTTTGTGGGGGTGCATCTAATTCAAAGCATTAGTAACTTCCTACCGGGTAACTCTTCTAGATAGAGCGTGGATAGACTCCTCAATAAAGTGAGGATGATTCAAGTCACTGGCCAAAACACTAGAAACGGTAGCATCAGTATTAGAACAAAAGAGGATTTGGAAGTACCTAGAGCCTCATCTTGAAGAGTATTATCATCATTGCACCATATATCATTAGGTAAGTGTAAATCATGGATCTTATTATGCTTCCTCCGAACCACCGTTTGAGCATGGAAGAATTTAGTGTTACGATCCTCCAGAGTGATCCATTTTTCTCTAGATTTTTGGTACTAGTGAATTTAGCGTCGACACGACACCAACGCTAATCCGACGCTAATCCACTGTTAGTGTCGGTTTTTAGCCTGTTAGTGTGGGCTTACGGCCCACGCTAAAAGCTATTTTTCTACTGGTGTTACCAAAGACACCCTGATTTCCCTTGAGCATCAACAATAGCTACCTACCAAAAAGTAATTCTTTTCTCAAACAAAACATGAGTTCCCAACAAAGAATGTATGATAATACTTTCTAATAAGATTCATATGATTTCTTTCAACTTTTTTATTAAGAGCTCCCCAAAATATTCCAGGAGAGCATTGATACATCTTGGAAGCCAGTCATATTAAAGGATGGATGAAGGGACCAAGAATACCCATTATGGACCTAACTTAACATAACATTTCTTGTGAACCTCCCTAGTTAAGGGAGTCTTAACCACGTGTTCACCATCATCCTCTAAGGAATTATGAGGTTCTAACTATCCATATCAGCATTCTCAATATCATTCCCTTTATTAAAAGACTTATATTGATTCAATAGTTCTTAATGTTGTATTAAAAACAAGTGGTCCATCACAATGGGGTTACCAAAATTCTTGATTGAGGTAGTTAGTTCCCTACTTATTGGTATAGTAGCAGGCTTGTGTTTATCATGGAGCTGCACATGCCTAGGCTACGTCGTTTGGAATTGGTTCCCACTAGGGGTGGACAAAAATTACCAACCCGACCCGAAAACCGAAAAACTGAAGGCAATGGGTTGATTCGGTTGGGTCCAGACGGGTACACGGGTTCGCGGGTTGAAGATTTGGGTTCAGGCGAGTTGGGCTGGGCGGTTGCGGTTGTCATTTTTAGGCCCATTATTACCCAGACCCGCCCGAACTATTACTTTACGTGTATCATCATTCATCAGTATGCTTCTTTCAAATTCAAACAAAACAAATTATATAATTATATAATATAATATATTACATATCTCAATAGTCAATAGTACATCAAAATCAAATCTTTAATTTCTGATCAAATCTCACCAAATCCAATTCTTCACGTTAAAGCTCTGCAAATCCCATTCTTCACGTTAATTGGATTTGGTCCATCAAAATCAAATCTCAGTTTCTCACATTTCACAATTCACAATACAAACTACAAAGCAAACACACTTTTCAGTTTTCACTTCCAGAAACAAAACACACAGCACGGCAGCACGCGAACGAAAGGAAGAGAGAAACCCCAGCTCCCCAAAACGACCGCCGCTCCACCTCCTTCAACGGTTCAACCTCCATGGCTTCTCATTTCTTTCACCCTATATCGACCTAATCTCCATCTCTCCATCTCTCACTCACTTGAATCCATCTCTCCATCTCTCACCCACTTGAAGTTGAAGGTATAGACGTTCGATCTTTCTTCGTTTTTGTATTTCTTTCAAATCTTCGTTATTTCTTTTGCTAGGTGTAAGGGTTTATCATTTTTTTTGTGGTTGCAAATGGTGTTTGTTTCTGTGTTGCAAATCTACTTTTTTCTAGATTAGGGTTTTGGATTTCGATATGCTTTTCTTTTAGATTAGGGTTTTCTCAGTTAGGATTTGTTATTTGTTCTCTCATTTCTGCTTAAAATTTTTATTTCTGTGATATGACTTTTTCTATTTGGGTTTTGTAATAATCTGTTTTAGTGTTAGGTTTTTTTAAAAGTTTTCGTTTTTTTTATTTTAGTTTCTAGTTATCTCTTTTGCTTTTAGTTTCTAGTTATCTCTTTTGGTTTCACTTTCAGTTTTTATCTATTTTAGTTTATTTCTGGTTTGGTATTTTACTAGTTTTATCTTTACAAATTTGACCCTGTTTTTTATTTTCATGGATGCTAAACATGGTGAAGTTGGTGTCTTTGTCTTGTGGAGCAAGAGCAACTACGAAACTACCAAACAGGTTGGAGATTCGCAACTTTGACTCTTTAATATTTACATCCTGTTACTCTTGTCAACTAGTTTGCACCATTAGATGAATCTAACTTTTTCTCTCTATTCTGAAATATGTTTACCTGTTAGATAAACCTTTTGATGCATGGTTGTGATTTATGGTTGAGTTGTTTGTTTGTTAGAAAGTTGGAAGGAAAATTCTGGTAACAAGGGACTGCTTGCTTAACACTTGACTTAACACTTTGTGTTGATTTATAACCCTTTGCTTAACACTTAACTATATGAAAGTATGCTTCTGTACTTCATTTATCATAGTGTGAAGACTATTATAAAGCTATATTAATTCTGTAAAGTAAAGAATACATACATATGAATACATATAGTGTTCATATAGTGATCAGAATATAGTGTTATAATAATAGTGTTCAGAATATATATGTATTCTTTACTTGTATGCTTAACTATATATGTATTCATAGTGTTCTTTACTATATATGAATACTATAGTGTTCTTTACTTAACACTATATGAATGTATGCTTAACTATATAGTTATAGTACTTGATTTATATTCTCTAATTGTTGATTTATGTATTACTTAACACTATATTGTCAACACTTTGCTTATTGCTTAACACTTAACTATATGAATGTATGCTTCTTTACTTGTTCAGTTAACACTTAACTTTACTTGATTTAGAATAGTTATATGAATGTATGCTTATTGAGTACTGTGCTTCCTATTTATACTATTTTGTTCATAATTGTTTCAAGGATGGAGCCTTCTGCAATTCAACAACAAGCTGCTGGTGCAACTGAACAACTAGCAGCCACAACTGAAGATGCTGGTGTTGTTCCTAGTGCCCCTCTTCCTCCTGTTCCTAAGAAGAGAAAGCCTAATGCCAATGGTCCTAGGCGAACTTCTATTGCATGGGAACATTTCAATGTGCTTCCGGACGAACCAGTACCTACAGCTGCGTGTAAACATTGTCACATAAGGTATTTGTGTCACTCTAGGACTCATGGTACTACTAATATGAAAGAGCATGTAAAGGTTTGTATCGAAAATCCATACAATCTCTCTAAAGACCCCAACCAAACTACACTTGCTTTTACTATTGCGGGGGAAGGATCTAGTATGATATCAGCAAGCACTAGGTTTAATGTTAAAGGTTGTAGGAAAGCTTTAGCCACCTTTGTCATTGTTGATGATCAGCCTTTTAGAGTGGTAGAAGGTTAGGGGTTTAAGTACTTTGTTAGACAATTGCAGCCTCAATTCACCATCCCATCTAGGCGTACTGTTGCTAGAGATTTCCTCCAAGTACACCTTGACGAAAAAGATAGACTAAAAGCCTTCTTTAAGTCTGATTGCTCTAGGGTAGCTCTCACAACTGACTGCTGGACTTCTGTCCAGAATCTTAACTACTTAACCCTCACTGCTCATTTTATAGATAATGCTTGGAATTATCAAAAACGGATAATAAGCTTTGCTGTAGTCCCAAATCACAAAGGTGAGACTGTTGGTAGGAAGATTGAGGAGGTTTTAAGGGATTGGGGAATTAGGAATGTTTCAACCATAACTGTAGATAATGCATCGTCAAATGATGTTGCTGTTTCTTACCTAAAAAAGAAGTTGAAGAACATGAGTGGGTTACTTCTTGATGGGATGTTCCTTCATGTGAGGTGTTGTGCCCATATCCTAAACCTGGTTGTTAATGATGGCTTAAGAGAGATGCATCAATCCATATGTAACATTAGGGATGCTGTGAGATATGTTAGGTCTTCATCCCAAAGGACAGCCAAGTTTAAGGAGTTTGTAGAGTTTTCTGGAATTGTTTGTAAGAAACTATTGTGTCTTGATGTTCAAACTAGGTGGAACTCGACCTATTTGATGCTCTCTGTTGCTGAAAAGTTTCAACCTGTTTTTGATAAGTTGGAAGATGAAGAAACTAGTTATAGGGAGTGGTTTGGGGTGGAAGGTCCCCCAACAAGCCTTGATTGGGAAAATGTTAGGGCATTTAGTAGTTTCTTAAAGATTTTCTTTGATGCAACAAAGCTTTTTTCTGCATCACAAGAGGTGAGTTTGCACACTGCATTCCACCAACTTTCTGCTGTCCTTAGTGAGTTGAATAACGCTTCAATGAATCTGAACACAATTTGGGCGACCATGGGTTCTGAAATGAAAAAAAAAATGATAAGTATTGGGGGAAAGTTGAAAACCTAAACCCATATATTTATTTTGGTGTTATCTTTGATCCTCGATATAAGCTTAGATATATAGAGTGGTCGTTTAAGGACTTGTATGGTGAATCATCTTTTTTTGCAAAAGAGCTACTAATCTCTTTAGAAAAAAATCTTGGTGACTTGTTTAAGCATTATAGGCTTGTGTATGAGTAAAAGCACAGATTGGGCCAGTCATCTACTTGTCCAACAGTTCTTGTTTTCCAAAATCCAGCCCCCGTAGTTGCTGAAATTTCTTCAACACAAGCCAGGGCAGCAGCATTTATGCAACATCTTCAAGAAAAAGATTCGATTGACAAGATGAATGAGCTTGAGAGGTACCTTAGTGAACCAAACATTGTTGATGAGAAATTTCAGATTCTGGTTTGGTGGAAACAGAATTCTTCTCGCTACCCAATACTTTCCACTTTAGTTAGAGACCTCATGGCCACACCTGTTTCCACTGTGGCTTCTGAAAGTGCATTTAGTACAGGTGGGAGAGTTGTAGACAGCTTTAGAAGTTGCCTTAAACCTGAAATGGCTTAGGCTTTAATCTGTACTCAAAATTGGTTGAGGCCTTCCATTTTCCAATTCAAAGATCTCCAACTTGATGAAGAGTATGAAATATCTGAAAGTACTATAACTGGTAATTTTCTAGTATTTTTTGGCCTGAAATAGTTTTGTATCAATGTCTTTATATTCATTTTAACATAATTCTTATTTTTTAATTATCATATAGAATTTGATATGGGATCTTCAAGTACTGGTGTGGCTGGAGGAGTAACTGCTGGATCATCATCTCAACCACCGCCTTCGGGCCGTGGTCGAGAGTTCTTATGGTTAGTGCATTTTTCTTACGACGTTTATAAATTTTTATGTTGCTGGTGTATTAATTGCCTTTATTTGTTTTCCAGATTTACCACATTTTGCTTTTTTGGAGTCATTCATGACTCGGTGTGACCCAAATTCAAAATCATGCCTAATGGATATTGCAGCTCAAAGACATATATGACACAACCCTTCATTTCTGATTCTGTTTTGATGGTAGATATTTTCTGTTTCTGTTACTACTTATTTTATGGTTTTATACTTCACTTATGTTCTGTTTCTGTCCTTTTCTGTTTCTGTTTCTATTTCTGATTCTGTTTTGATGGTAGATATTTTCTGTTTCTGTTACTACTTATTTTATGGCTGTCCTTTTCTGTTTCTGTTTCTGTTTTGATGGTAGATATTTTCTGTTTCTGTTTCTCTAATTCTGGTTCTGTTTCTACTTATTTAGGGTGTTAGTAATTCTGATTATTTCTAATCCTAGTGTGTTAAGTAATTCTGTTTGTTGCTGTCTTTATTATGTTTTGGGATTCTGTTTGTTTTTAAATGTTATTAAAAATCTGTTTTGTGATTATATTCAGTTGGTTGATGCTTCACTTCGGTGGAAATGAAAGAGGATCTCATAAGCTGCCTTCGGATCTCTTACTGGTGTGTATATTCAGTCTGTCCTTCTTACTTGTCTCTCAAATATATTCTGTTTTGTGATTCTATTTGCTACTATAATTTTGTTTTGTGATTATGTTCAGTTGGTTGATGCTTCACTTTGGTGGAAATGAAATAGCAATCCCATATGCTGCCTTCTGATTCTCTTGCTGGTATTTTTTTAAAGTTCTGCATTTGCATCTAGTATTATTGGTTTGGTGATTTTAAGATATTCTAATACTGTTAATCTATGCATTTTTCAGGAGGGTGGAAAAAAGAAGTAATGTTGGACTGTATCTGGTTCACACATGAAGGATTTACATATTTGGTTGTGTCTATGATGTTTAAATTTGTTTTCTGAACTTTACTTTGGGCTGTAATTAATTATTGGGCTGTAATTAGATATTTGGGACAAACTTGTTACACTTAGACTTGGTTTTATGGCTGCTAGTATTGCTTAATGACTGTTAAGTATATAGTACTAGACCTGATTTGGCACTTGGCTGATGGAATGTTTAATTATATAGCTACTAGGCTGTTATATTATTTAATGAGACAATCAAATGGTGATGGAAGCAGATTTATCAGTTTCAGTTTAATGATACAACTACTGAGTTTAATATACAGAATTATCAGCTACTATGAAAATATGAAGCTGATTGAATGTGTAAAGCCCATTATTTTTAAAGCATAGGAAATTCAATTTGGGCCATTGAATGTGTAAAGCCCATTATTTTTATTGTTCATTGAATTCAATCAGATTTTTTAGAACATTTTTTTGGACAAACGGAACAACAGTTTGTTTTTTGGTCAATAGAGCAGCAGATTTTTTTTAAATTTACAAAACGAAATTTGGGCCTGTTGTGGCCCAACCCGAGTCCAACCACCCAGTATACCCGCCCAATCCGAATAACCGAACCCGCACCAACCGAATTGACAAATGGGCGGAATAGGGCCTGGCTTTATCATCCGTGGTTTTGGGCGGTTGTCCATTTTGGGCCCGTAACCGCCCATACCCACCCGTTTGAGCATGGAAGAATTTAGTGTTACGATCCTCCAGAGTGATCCATTTTTCTCTAGATTTTTGGTACTAGTGAATTTAGCGTCGACACGACACCAACGCTAATCCGACGCTAATCCACTGTTAGTGTCGGTTTTTAGCCTGTTAGTGTGGGCTTACGGCCCACGCTAAAAGCTATTTTTCTACTGGTGTTACCAAAGACACCCTGATTTCCCTTGAGCATCAACAATAGCTACCTACCAAAAAGTAATTCTTTTCTCAAACAAAACATGAGTTCCCAACAAAGAATGTATGATAATACTTTCTAATAAGATTCATATGATTTCTTTCAACTTTTTTATTAAGAGCTCCCCAAAATATTCCAGGAGAGCATTGATACATCTTGGAAGCCAGTCATATTAAAGGATGGATGAAGGGACCAAGAAGGATTTGGATTCTCTGCTGCCTCTGCACCGTGCAGCGGGCAGCAGAGCCGTTAGATTTAGAGAGAGAAAATCTTCTCTCTAAATCCGACGGTTCTGCTGCCTGCTGCACGGTGCAGAGGCAGCAGAGGATCCAAATCCGGACCAAGAATACCCATTATGGACCTAACTTAACATAACATTTCTTGTGAACCTCCCTAGTTAAGGGAGTCTTAACCACGTGTTCACCATCATCCTCTAAGGAATTATGAGGTTCTAACTATCCATATCAGCATTCTCAATATCATTCCCCTTATTAAAAGACTTATATTGATTCAATAGTTCTTAATGTTGTATTAAAAACAAGTGGTCCATCACAATGGGGTTACCAAAATTCTTGATTGAGGTAGTTAGTTCCCTACTTATTGGTATAGTAGCAGGCTTGTGTTTATCATGGAGCTGCACATGCCTAGGCTACGTCGCTTGGAATTGGTTCCCACATTAGCGATAGTTAACTGTTGTGGAGAAGAGAGAGAAAGATTGGATCCGGCTTTTTCTTTGCCTATTATCACGTGTGTTTGACCAGAAAGTGAATATTCCTAATCAATTCATTCAGATTTTAATTGCTGGTTTTTTTACGGGTCAAAGGAAAAATTAATGAGTGGCGCTCTGAAACCCATGGAGCCATGGGTTTTCCCAGCGCACAATCTCAAGCCGCCGGGAGATCCACCGGATGACGGCACGAAAAGACGGGAAGCAAGGAAACTTTTTTTTGTGATATGCTAACTGAGGGTCAACAATGCTTTCCCATGGAGCCATGTTGTTTGATCACTATTTGCCATATCACATTGGACGCCAGAGTTTGTTTCACCTAGTGCTCAAATTCAACGTACCATAGTTTGGATCCAGTATACAGGACTAAACTTAGTTTAGGGTTTTTTTAGTACCCACATCATATTACTATATAATTCCACAGACCCAGCGAAAAGATGAAAATGCCCTTAAAATTTTTACAAATTTACAAAACATTTACCATTTTTCACTTGCATCCGTTTGACCAGAAAGTTTCCTGAGAGAATCGGATTTACCATTCAGAGAGTTATTTCCGATTTGCCATCGGATTTACCATCGGATCTACATATATCCGATCTTCCTCAGAGTCAGCAGAAATAGTAAGTCGGATCTAGCTATATCCGATTTCCCTATCGTATCTACGTACCTATATCCGATTTCGCATCGGATATAGCTAGATCCGATTTGTGTTTTATTTTGTTTAAAAATTTGTTTTTTTATCCCGAGTGTCCAATAGGTATGGGGAGTCCTCGGCTCAGGCCTCGTCATCTGCTCCCAGTACACGCACCTGCCACAGGATTGCGGGACATGCGTCTACCCGACGTAGCCGACAGTAGCAGTATCAGCAGGTGGAGGAGGCCCCAGACTATCACTATGAGGAGGACCAGCATGGGCACCCTTTTGATGAGCATTCTATGTCTGAGGATCATTCTATGCCTGAGGACTACCAGCAGCAGTATTATCAGCAGGTACCAGGAGGATCAGCCTCAGCAAGGGCATCAGGAACAGCATGAGGAGCAGCCTCCTCTATTCACTGGGCTAGCATCTCATGTTTGTACCGTTATACTGAGAGACCCGGTAAGTTTAATTTATTTACGTAGCGTTTTTAGTTTAATTTATTTACGTAGCTTTCTTAGTTTAATTTATTTACATAGCCTTATTTTTTTTATATAATACAGACATATGAGCGTAATTTGAAGGTTACCAACCATGGTAACAAGCTGGCTCAGAGATGTGGCACTCAGAGACATCGTCATTTCACTTACCATTTGGTGAAATGACGATTACTTTGGATGATGTCTCCTGTTTGCTGCATCTACCCATTACGGGAAACTACTACAGAGCTACACCTACTTCTGTCACCACTGATCAGGCCATCCACCTAGCACGTGTTTATCTAGGTGTGACTATGGAGGAGGCGGGGCTGGAGTGTCGAGCTTCATCTGGCTCATATTACCGTTTTGAGTGGCTGCAGAAGATTGTTAGTAGATGGTCCATAGACAGTGCCTATCTGTTGTGTCAGCATGTTAACCATGTCGTGATTACTATCATCCATTTGTTGTCTTAGTGCCAATAAAGACGATGTGGTTATCGAAGGTTGTGCATTTCGACTATAAATATTTTCTTGGGAATTATGTATAGGCGAAAAGCTTGAGGCTATGTTTTCTGCATACGTAGTTGCGTTTGTTTGAAGCCTTACCAACATGGCTGTTGGCATGCCATATGGATAATTTCTACCATTCATGGGGAAATTAAACGGCATATTTCCCATCATGGAGTTTGCCATTAAGGGACTAGTCGAATTTAAAATTGGTGGTACAGGGACCATCATATTCGACACAGGGTTAATGATAGGAGCGGTTATAACAGTTACGCCCATAACTGTCGAAGAAGGTAGTGGAGCGGTTACTCCTGCTATGGTTGGAGAAGATACAAGAGCAGTTACTCCTGGGAAAGATACAGGGGCGGTTACTCCTGAAATACTTGCAGCGTTGGTATCATTAACTGCCGCTTGGGAAGGTGCATTTGATGTGGAAGCAGTGTTCAAGTTAGAACGAGACATTTCTGCAACGTTTTTACCACTTCTTAAACGCATACACAATAAAAAACAATGGTTTTGGGTTTGACAACGAACCCAGAATTTTTTCAACAAAAAGCTTTAAAAACTTAGCACAAATGTCCCACTGGGCGTGCCAATTTGTTTACCGTGGTTTTTGGTAAACACCACTAGTTACACATGTGTGTTGCTTGCGAGACCAACTAGAAACATCTCAGAACATTTGTGTTAAAGTCTTTATTGAAAATAGTTAAGGTTCTTACGGTTTGTTTGAAAGCGATGGTGATAACCGTTTAATGAAGGAAAAAACAATAACGAAATGGTGAGTGAAGTAGAAAAGTGTTTAAGAAGAAGTGCAGAAACGTGAAGGGTTTCAGAAACCTAAACAAATAAGGAAAATAAGACCAAATGCAGTAAAGTGTAGGAATCGCAAAGAAACAAAGAAAAGAAGATCAAAAGCAAGTAAATTGCAGGAATCTTAAAGGAATGGTAAAAACATTGCATTGAATTTAAAGTTGGTACGCAAGATCATACATTGTTCGTGATTTGACTCGCTTTTCTCTGATATGCGGAAGTAGGAGTGTTTTCAGAACTTTGTAGAAATGATTCGCGACCTTGAATTCTACGTAGAAACTTCTATTTATACTAAAAGAGAGAAACAATAACCGTACAGCGGTTTTCAAAATAAATAACTGCTATTTCGACCAAGTAACCGTTCTATCTTTCGACCAAACTGCTGTTATCCCTTTCGACAGCGCTCTTTGACTTGACCTGTTATATGGACATTATTCTCCTTCTTGTCGAACCGCTGACTTCAGCTTTCCAAATTTCGCTAAGTTATGCGCTACGCTGATTCTCCCTATTTGTAGCTTCTTGCTGTCGAAATGGTAGTTTCTCTTCTTAAATCCACCAAGTCCTATGAAGCCCCGATACTCCAAAAATGGAGACGTACCCGTGTCGGATACGTATCCGATACCGACACGCACCCGATACTTCCCGATACGTACCCAAAGGGTATCCAATAATTTTTTAATTTTTTAAAAAAAATATTTGACTTGATACTTTTTAGATACATCTTTGATACTTCGTACCAACTAAAGATACTTCTCAGATACTTTTTCGATACCTCTTACCAACTAAACACATGATTGTTACTCATATATGATACACTTTAATACCTCAATAACTAAAAGACAAAATTATATGTTTTTTTTGTAATACACTAATAGAAGAAATAATACATTGTGATATGAGTGGGATAAATATACGTAACTATCTCTACTTGATATGATCACAAGTATTTATTTCTACAATGTGATGATCATATATTAACTAATGATATGCTTATGTTTTATTGAGCAACTACGTACTAATATGAATATCTTACTCTATAAAAATTCATCTATTCCTGCCACTGACTATTTTAGATTATAATTATACGATTTCGCGTGGTCTCAGTTACTTGTCCACCCTTACTTTTTATGACTAGTCACTCATACATAGGTGTGTCGATTGTACTCTTCTTTTCATCCATATATTTTCTTTGTGATTTTTTTATCTATTTGGGCAGGTTTTTTCATATCTATTAAATGCAATATTTCAGTTTTTCATCTTTGTTGTTTTTTTCTTTTTATGTTTCTATTCTATTTTCTTTTTTCTGTTACGCTTTTATATATTTAACTTTTAATTTAATTTTTTATTAAAGTATCTCAGCCGTGTCGTATATTGATTTTCAAAATTTTCTCGTATCCCCGTATCCGTATCGTGCCGTATCTCGTATCTGGGCTTCATTGACCAAGTCAAACCTCGTTGACTGCATTTAAGTTTAGCCTGTCGAAAATGCAGGCTAACACGCGTACAAAGAGACATTTTTTTTGGTCTTTTCAAAAATGAGAAAAATACTCGTCAAAATACCCCATTAATCCACCGGACAAAATTTGGGTATAACACTTTTATATTTTTAGATTTTAATATTTATCTATTTTTTATTTGAAACTTCTTTTTTATCTACTTTAATTGTCTTTATTCTTACGGGGTAATGTCCAGACTATTTAAATACTGTCTAAGTTCATTCATAAAAATAACACGACAGTACGGTACGTATGCACGGGTATTTACTAGTTTAGTTAAAGATACACTTTTCATATTATGTTTTATTAGTTTTTTATAGTTGATTTTGTTATTAGAATAATATATATTTTTTCGATTAATAAAGGTATAGAGTTAGTTCCAAGATTCAAAGGAACGTGCTATGAGACGGAAATTAGGATTTTAGAGAGTAATCCGGTAAAATCTAATCTCTGCAAGAGCTCCAATTAATGATTAGAATGGAATTCGAAGCTAATTAGAGAAAATGTAGAGAGAATTAAAGAGATTTTAGAGAGAAGATAATTTGTGAATATGTTGATTGATTGATTCCAGGATAATGGTACGAATAAGAATCGTACGAACACATTAGCCGGAGGCGGATCCAGGGGGTGTTCCCTGTGTTCCCGGGAACACCCCAAATATCCTTTTTTAGTGGTAATACACCCCAAATATCTTGTCTTAGTGGTAATACATCCTGTCTTAGTGTCATTGAAGGAACACCCTATTTACTCCTGAAGAAAAATGAACACTCATATTTTGCATCCATTTGCACCAAAGACCCAAATTTCACTTACCCATACACCACACACTTTTATTATTAAAAAAAACGCCACACAATTGTGAAGACCTTTAATGCTAGTGTCACAGAACATACTTTGAAGATTCACTTCTACTGGGCTGGAAAAAGAACCACTGGCATACCAACAAGAGAAGTTTATGGACCTTTAATATCTGCCATTTCAGTGGATCCTTGTAAATCACATCCTGCATCTTCCTGTTGCTTAGTTTTTTTTTCAGCTTAGACAATTTGGCAAATAAACACTACAGACACACTATCGCACGGTCACATCTGGGTTTGAACCCGAAAGTCGGTGTCCCCATATTGCTGAATTTGTTAATGCAACCAGCAGTGGGGGATTACTGTCATTATGAAATGTATAATTTATTTATTTAAATATATTATAGTTGTTTTTAATTATATTTTTAGCAAATTGTGTATTTAAAAAATTTGACACCTCCGACTACGGGGTCCTGGGTCCGCCACTGAGGAACACCCTATTGTAAAATCCTGGATCCGCCCCTGACATTAGCTATAGGGGTTCACTTTACAGTTGTTTTCTGATATTTGTTCAAAAATTCCTTCGTACCATCTAGCACTGTTCTTGATTCCAAATGAGGCTCAAGGTCTTGCTAAATACAATACTCAAGGGCTAAATGAATAAATTGACATAAAGTAAAACTATGACTTAAAATAAAATAAAACTAATATTTAAAACATAAAATAAAACTATATTTGAATTCCTGTAACATGCTACTCCTGAATCTTTTGCTAGCAAGATATTAATTAAGCAAAAGAAGGAGAATCTACAATGTTAACAAAGTAAGACATTGCATATTTTCCAAGATCTTGATCGAGAAAGAAGGATGTCTTCAAGCAGGAAATGCAAAGCACATGTCAAAGAGTACCCTTCATGAATCATATTCATAATAGACTTAGAAATTAGAATCGACTTACACAATTAATTTGGTAACACCAATATCTCTAGCAAGTTTAAACCAGAAAAAGAGACCACATCTCAGTGTAAGCAACATTACTTGAGCTAACTTTGCTAAAAAAGCCTTTCACAAAAGAACCATTCCAATCTCTAACAAAGCCACCACAATCATTTTTTCCACTTTCATGATAAAAAATATTTGCCCGTGTTTGATTTACCGTAAATTAAACACCGACGAGTCTTTTTTAAAGCAATCAGGAGGTTTAGTTTAGTGGCCAGTGGTTTATTGTATTGATATTTTTTGAAGCGGGTTGGAAATGAGTCGAGGTGAGTCGTACTTAATTCAGCTCGACTTGACTCGATAAGAATCGGTTCAGCTCGTAGCTCGACTCGAGTTCGACATGAACCTTTTCTGTCGGCTCAAACTTGACTCGATTCAAGTTCGCGAGCAGCTCAGTTCAGCTTGATTCGCATGAATAAAAAGTAATAATAATCTCTCCTTTTTTTTGTGAAAAATGCCAAAAAAATTCTAGATTATTGGCATTTTAAATTATCAATTTATTTTTTTTTTTGGATAAAATAATTACCTACTTTTTTTATAGAAAAATAATTACCTAATTGAAAATATAAATATATTCATAATACTATTTGTTTACTTATCTCATGGGTTTAGTAAAAAAATGAGACAAACATAATAATATAATTAATTCTAAAAAACTTGCACCAACCAATAAACAAAAAAAATTTGTTCTAGAAGCACAAAATGTATAAAAAATATATAAATGTTAGTAATATATATATATATATATATATATATATATATATATATATATATATATATAAAATTATCGAGCTTGTTTATGAACCAAACAAGTCGAGCTATTTATGGAAATGAGCTATTTATGGCTCAAGTTCAACTCATTTGGTTCATGAACCGATTTCAATGAGCTATTTATGGAAATGAGCTTCGAATTTTATTCGAGTTGGTTTGGTTCATTGCCAACTCTATTTGAAGGTAAAGGCTGCATAATATTGATACTTGGATTAGGTACCTTTGATAGTTAATACTTTTTTTTTTGGTAAATACCTTTGATAGTTTTTTTTGGGTAAACTCAGGTAGTCTCCACGGCGACTGTGGAGACTAATCCCTCGAGGTACTAGAGTTCATTTAAGGGCTGACCTCTCTCAAGCGAAATACCTTTGATAGTTAATACTTAATACCAATCAAATTAAATATTAATAAATAATAATTTTATTAATCAATGAGATCTTCTCATTTCTCTTCTTTTTCTCTCTTTCTACCAAACAAGATAAATCTAATATTTCTTCCCTATTCTACCTCTCTCTTATCTATTTCTCCTCGACCAAACCATTAAGTGAAACAAGATACCCTAGGAAGTAGTAATAAAACATATATTATAGTCTAAATTATAGTTTTGGTCCCCCTATTTTAACAAATTCGGACATTTGGTCCCCCTATTTTAAAACTCAGACATTTAGTCCCCCTATTTTAAAAAATTTAGAACATTTAGTCCAAAGAGGGATTTTTTTTTTTTTGCTGAGTTGGCCTTCTGCCAAAAGAAAAATGCTGATGTGGCTCTCATTAAATGACGTGGCAGCTGACCCAGCTTGCACACATCATTTAATGAATCCACGTGTGTATTGCCACATCATATTTTAATATTTATACTAATTAAAATCATTTAAATACTCAAAATTAAAAATTAAATGGCTAGAACATTAAAAAAATGGCAGTCATATATCATCATCTCCATTTTCAGTAACAACATTCAACATCTAACACCATATATCCCCTAACACCAGAGGAAGTGAAAAACAAATCACAATAGCAAAAGCGAAGATGCATTAACAGCGCCGCAAATCGCAACAGAAGCAATGAAACATCCAATCGCAAAAAAACAAGCAAGAAACAGAACGCGATTCAGAAACTGGAAATCGCAAATCGCACTACACTGGAAATCGCAAATCGAGCGGAAAAGAGACATCGATTATAATCAACAATCGAAGCAAGAAGTAAGGACGCTGCGAATTGAATAATACAAATCTCAAAGGAAGATGAAGAATTGAATCAGGATCTATTCAAGAATCAGAAACACAAAAAGAGAAAAAGCAAGCAATCCGAAAATGAAATCGTAGCATAATCTTGGAGCGATTCATCTTTTTCTGGGTTTAGGGGAAAACCATCTCTGTTTCTGCCTTCTTCATCTTCTACCTTTCGTTTCAATTTCAGTTTCTAGGGTTTTGGGGAAAACAACCCAGATCTGATCCAGAACCGAAATAGACATTAGGAAAAAAACTAGGGATTGAAAATTCTGACTCCAACATCGCTCTTTCTGGATCTTTCCACTTTTTTTGGCCTGTTGAATGTTGTTGAACGGTGAAAATCAGATTTGGGTATCATTTCAAAATCAGATCTGTGTATCGTTTGAGCAACAGAATCGAACGTGGAGATGATGATGATATGAGTGCTGAAATTGTTGTTGAGCGTTTTCTTCATGGAGATGAACGTTGTTTCTGGGAATGGATGTTGAATGTTGAATGTTGAGCAACAGAATAGATGTTGAATGTTGAGTGTTTTCTATTGTTGTTGAGCAACAAAATAGATGTTGAATGTTGTTACTGAAAATGGAGATGATGATATATGACTGCTATTTTTTTTAATGTTCTAGCCATTTAATTTTTAATTTTGAGTATTTAAACGATTTTAATTAGTATAATATTAAAACATGATATGGCAATACACACGTGGCATCATTAAATGATGTGTGCAAGCTGAGTCAAGCTGAGTCAGCTGCCACGTCATTTAATGATAGCCACATCAGCATTTTTTATTTTGCAGAAGGCCAACTCAGCAAAAAAAAAAAAAATCCCTCTTTGGACTAAATTTTCTAAATTTTTTAAAATATGGGAGACTAAATGTCTGAGTTTTAAAATAGGGGAACCAAATGTACGATTTATGAAAATAGGAGGACCAAAACTATAATTTAGTCTATATTATACTATATTATATTATATTGGTATTGTCAATACAACTAGGGACGGTTTAAGATCTTTTTGTGATAAGGAAAGGTGATCATTAATTCATTATACACCGAAATAGGAAACATAAAAATAAAATATAGACAATAAAATACCTTATCATCCATTTCTTGCAGAAATTGGGATCTCTTGATGTCGTGTGGGCCTAGAACCTCCGTCATGTTGAAAAGTATATTTTTATATTTTATTTCTAGAATGTAAAACATGCAAGTGACTTTTGTGGTCACGATTTTACAGTACAATTGAACTGTGCTGTTATCTTTCTTAAGGATTCCACGCCATTGATACGACTGAGAGAGACCTTATCCTGAAGGAAGTGTTAGTGGGTAACAAGAACAGAATGCCCACTTTGAACCTCTTCACCAACATACCCGTCGACGCTGTTATTGCCTCTGACATTCTTAGAGATGCCACAAAAGCTGTTGCAAAAATCATCGGAAAACCCGAATCTGTTAAGCTCACTTTTCACACTCTTCTTTTTTTCAATTGACCACCAATTGCTTGATGAAATTACTTACTGTGTAAATAACAATACTTTATCAAACCATTTAGGCTAGACTACTTGCCCATCAAAACTCAACATTAGTGCTAGCTTTTCACATTTTTTTTTCTGTTTGAATAATAATTTGTTCTGCTATTTTAGTTCTTACTTAAATTTTAGTGTAATTTGACATAGATTTGTGTTCGTGGTTTGTATTTCAGTATGTGATGATTTTGTTGAATGGGGGAGTGCCTATTGCATTTGCTGGCACAGAAGAGCCAGCTGCCTATGGAGAACTGATGTCAATTGGGGGCCTTGGTCCAACTGTTAATAGGAAACTCAGTTCTACAATTGCTGAAATTCTTCAAACCAAACTATACATTGATAGTTCTCGATTCTACATCAAGTTTTATGACTCTCCGGTACATTTCTTTGAACTTAGAGGTTTTTTTATCTATTCATTCCATTCAATTATGAGTCTTATGATCTTTGTTGGAGAAAGGAAAAAAAAATACGTACTAGATCAATTTCAAGACTATTTTTAGGGAATTTGTTGTCAATAATACAGGTTATTAAAATAGATATTGTTTTTCTATGTTGTTTAGCAATTCTTTGTCTACAACAGATGAGAAAATATGTTTGCTAACTTAATCTAATTAGGCATGGCAATGGGGCGGGGTGGGGACGGGTTTTGCACTCCCCAGGTCAAAGCGGGAAAAACCCGTCAAATCGGGGTGGGTTCGGGTTGGTACCCACGGGTACGGATTTTGTTGTCATGCCTACATCAAATCAGTAGCTATGACCTGTAAGATAGTGTACTTGAGGGTTATTTCACCCCAAAGGTTAATATTTATAAGTTGCAACAATTTCCAGCATTTAGTAGGCTCTTTTGGAAATGATTTCGGCTATATAGAACAGCAAATGGATTTTGTTAACCCATTTTACTGGGAAATAAAGGGATATGAAAATCGATTCCCAACATAAAGAAGTGATCTGCATGGCAGATTTTTTTTTTTTTTCATTATTATTTTGAATTTGCTGGTGTGTCCAAATTATCATGATGAATGGTTTTTTGTACTGTATGTTCATTAACTTACTGCTTACATTGTAGATCTAATTTTATTGGTTTTCTGGTGCAGCGCTCATTCTTTGGGTTCAATGGCTCAACCTTCTGATCAGATTTCCTTCTAGTCATAGACTTGTGAAGTTTCAGAGGGATAAATATCTAGTTCTGTGGATGATTACAGATATGTATGCAATATATAAAAATGGGAAAAAATGCGTCCTTGTGGTTTTAACTGTTGGACCTGAATCTTAATAATAAATTCATGCATAAAATCATTTTGTGGCTTAAATTGACAGTCATCAGAAAGTCTATCTTCTTCATCATGTTTTACATTAACGATAAACCGCCATTAATATTTACATTCTTTAGAAACATTAAACATGTTGCCCAAATACATCTTCGCATATACACTCTACAAAGCCGCACTATCCTTTATTTATGCCCATGCTTCTCGAGGGCATTTTGATACCATTGCAGAGCATGCATATGGATAGGGAAAAACAAAGTAAAAATTACAAGGCCAAGAAAGGTATCAGAAATGGTAAAATGGTTCTTTTTCATGTCAGGCAATTAATTTTCATACGAAATTTGATGAATTTTCACTTTATTGAATCCACCCCGATTATTGATGCTAAGCAAAGTGCAGCGATGAAAAAGTAAACGGCAGCCCCTGACCTCTAAAGACGATTCAAAAGAAAGAAATGTGATTTTATTCATCATAAGGATAAAACTTGTATTGTAAAAAACTCAACAGTAACATTATGAAAGGATTTCAATTTCATCCTTTGCACTGAAAAACTGAGTAATTGTTTACATACAGAACAGTAAAATACAGGAGCTGCAGCTGCATAGAAAAACTCAGGCAAATCATGTTTTTACAACAGAAGCTCATAAAAGTACAGCATAGTCACTAAATCACCATCCATATTTCGCTTGTGTTTCGGCTTTGGTAAGCATGCCCTTTGCGCGCCTCTCAGCGAGCTGCATTTCATTTTGTTTCATATCATAGTACAATGAACCAATTTGATGCTTCCTCTTAAGCAGCTTTGAAGGCTTTCCCTTTGCCGAAACAGCCTACAATAGGAATATTTTTTGATAAATAATACAGAATAGTAAATAGAAACATACTTTTTTGGGGGAGAAAGAAAATTACAAAAGTTGTACGATTTCTAGTGACAGCCCACTAACAAAGATTTCCTATTTCTTAAAGATCTGATCTGCATTTTGTGGTCAACATCAAACTCTAGGTTTTGTTATGAAAAACAACACACACTAACCTTGTATATGTCACCAGTAACAATAGTTTTGTTTTATGTCGTAAAAATGGTGCAAATGAATTACACTCTTCTTGGCTTTCTTTCATAAATCTTACATTACAATCACAAGGTAAGCAATTTACTAAAATTTAAAAATAAGACAAGAAGAAACGGCACAGATGATAGGCACCTAGCCTCCCCACACAATCAAAAGGACAAAAGAATAGAAATGGGGTAGAAATGGATGAATCTTTATTGATAATTGGAGAGAAAAGGCTCCCCGGCCCCCGACATAATCCGGCAGAATTTCTGGCTGGATCCAGATAATTCGTACACCTGCACAATAAGCCAAAAGATATCCCCAAAGGGGGGGGGGTTGGAAGCCTTTATTTATAGGCTTCCAATACAAGGGGGGTAGGAGAGAAAAAGATCTAACCAACTAATAACTACCCAAACAAACATAACAACCCCCAACTAACATTAACCAACTTAATTAATCCCTAACAAATTAACAAACTTAACAACACAGAACCAACTAATAACTAATCCAACAACCAAAACTAACTCCCTTACACAAGGGTCTAACAATATTGTCCCCTTGAAAAACAACCTTGTCCTCAAGGTTGGCTCTAGGGAGCCGCTCCAATGCTTGGTCTTGTAATCCATGGGTTTTTCATGAGTTAGGTGCTGCCGTGTTGCTTCGATGGTTTGCCTGTGGCTCCACTCCTTGACCTTGTCTTCATTGGGTTTTTCACATCTTATTGTCGCTCCTTGTGTTGGGTGTTGCCGCAATCCCAACACATGCTTCTTCCACTTAATATTCCTCATTTTTCCCCTAGGACCACCGCCCCCTTGAAAGGCCCGTAGCTGTCCAATCGTAACATATAAGCATAGGTGGGGCCCAATTCCCAATTGAGTTTGTCTCGCGTACGCCCATGGAAATAAAAATCATAATTAATCATTTTGAACTTCTACCACACAGTTGGGCCCAATGAGAAACCTCTTGCTTAAGCACATGGTGGAGTCCGACATTTCCTGGTCTTGGGCTTTCTTAATTGGGGAGTGGGCCAATTGAGTGTAAACTTTGACCAAAGCCCTTCGTGGGGGAGGTGCGTGAGAAACTGGGGGTGGCATTAGTAAAATCTTGTAGGCCTTCAATTCTGGTACTAACTTGACCCAGGCCCATGAGATCCAGATCGCAACCCATCATGGAGTGCACAGACACATCGCTCGCTCCTCCTTTCACATTCCATCCACTTGTCTTGCCCCGAACAAACGAACTGAAACCCGGACATAGTAGTGACCGTTGTTTCGGAACGACGACGAATGACGAGGTCGGTGGGGGCTCCCCAACTGTCGCTTGTTCCACTCTTCTTGAGATGATCGTCGCGCACCCCACACCATTCCTAGGAATGAGCAGACCTAGGCATCTTCGACCGCGATGGTTTGCGCGGTGGGTCTGGTGGTTTGGGAAGAGGTGGCGGCTTCGGCGGAGGTCGATCATCCCACGACGATGAAGCTAATGGTGGAACCAACATGGGGTATCATAGTACTAGATCTAGGCACGACTTGTCTCTCTACAGTTGCGATCGGAACTCGCGACTGATTCTCCGTCACCTTCTCTGTCACAAGCATGTTCGTCGTCGCCTTCTGTGATGTTGGTGATGGTGCGAGCGTGACTTTCTTCAACGGTTTCTCATTTGCCCTCACCAAATCTGTTGTCGCTTCTTGCGTTTTTGACGATGTCTCTGGTTGATCGTAGCAAGCACGAATTCCACCGTCGCTCTTCATTAACTCTTGATCTTGTTCTTGGGTTTCAGTAGTTGCACCAACGATCTCAAACTCACCTCTTTGCTCATTAGAATCATTATCCTCCATCATTTCTTTGTGCCTTTTGAGTTCTCGAAGAGCTTTCAGAACTTCCTCAAATCGCCTCGCCCTTTCGATTTTGAGTTCGTTCATCTCGTTCCTGAGTTCGTTCTTGAGTTCTTGAGTTCTGCTATGCAACCCTCTATTCTTTTTTCCATTGCAGTCATGATTAACCGATCCGGCGGGCTACCCTTTCGAATCCGGTAGGTCGGACCACTTGATAGGCGCCTAGCCTACCCACACAATCAAAAGGACAAAATAATAGAAATGGGGTAGAAATGGATGAATATTTATTGATAATTGGAGAGAAAAGGCTCCCCGGCCCCCAGTAGAATTTCTGGCTGGATCCAGATAATTCCTACACCTACATAATAAGCCAAAATATATCCCCAAACGGGGGGGGGGGGTGGAAGCCTTTATTTATAGGCTTCCAATACAAGGGGGTAGGAGAGAAAAAGATCTAACCAACTAATAACTACCCGAACAAACATAACAACCCCCAACTAACATTAACCAACTTAATTAATCCCTAACAAATTAACAAACTTAACAACACAACCAACTAATAACTAATCCAACAACCAAAACTAACTCCCTTACACAAGGGTCTAACAACAGACTATTGACTTTTTATCTAATCAATAATAGTAAGAGAGAAAAGATGCAAGTCTTCTAAAGCAAGATGCTATTATGCTAACATGCATTATGATTGTAATGTGATGAATGATTCTTTTTTGATAGGCAAATGTTAGTGGGGGTGGGGGAATGTTAGTTTCCGGGGTTTGAACCCTGGACCTCCTTCTTGCAACTCCTTCATGTCTCTTAGCTCGCCAACTGAGCAACCTTCCTGGGACATAATGTGATGAATGACTATAGTGACATAGTCCATGGACCCAAATGATGCAAAGTACTAGAGTCTAGAGGTCAATTTTGATTACAGCTTTTTGAAATAAAATATTATCCCAAGTCTGGCAGGCGAGAGGCTAATCTCGCAACTACTATCAGGCAATAAAGGCAGATAAAACCCAAGACACATGCTCAAGGGATCCAAGAACTGAAGTATCGGTAATTCGGTATTACTCTTATAATCACCCAAATATGTAATCCTCTCAACATCTAACATGCACTTTGCTTCCATTCCTTTGTCTTCGTGTAATCATCCGTCTCCAGCAAGTCTTTGGCGTTCCTCTGTTTTTCCGGGTTCTTCCATTTCCCTGCCTCTGTTTTTTTCCACTTCATATCCCCTATTTTCCTTTCTCTCCCCTGATTTTGTTTTTCCTATTGTTATTTTTAAATAATTTTTTCTCTTCCTCCATGTTCTGTTCTATCCATATTTGTACATCTATTTACATTTTTCACAGTTGTTTTACAGTAGTTTGTCATTTCAGTATTGTGCTTAGAAAAAATGAGCTTTTGAGTTAATTTTATTTCATTCCATTCCAGTATGTTGTTTGGAACATTTGAGCTATTCAGTTTATATTAAGTCAATTAATCAATATTTTATACAGTTTATGTTTATTTTAATGCAGCTTGTTTACCATTGTAAAACATACAGTTTATATATATATATATATATATATATATATATATATATATATATATTCATTTATTTCAACCGCAATTTGACCTATGTAGTTAATAGCAAATAGTGGAGCGGAGCGGCCGACCCCTAAAACGCTATTGCGGTGTAGCGGGATGACCGCTACGCCGAAGTCTAGGGAAACAATATACCGAATTTATACCATACACATATAAAGGCTAAAAAAATAAGAATACTCAAAAATAAACACATTCATAAATAATCATCAAAGTTCTTTGCTACTAATACTTAAACATAACATAAACCAAAATAGTAAATAAGTTCTAGCCTCCAAGGTTCAAAGTAACACATCTAAAACATTTAAATAGTATCACTAAGTGTTTCCTCTCGTAATGTTCAAGCTCTTCTTCATCACCATGATAAAAGGACTAAAAGAAATAAAGCTGTTAAAAAAATAGTTATTAACAGGTTCTGAAAATACTGAAACAGAGGAAGAGAAACAGAAGAAGAAAAAAGATGAGAACCTATTTGTTACTGAGGTTGAGAGGGATCTGGACGCGAATTAAAAATAAGGAGAAGATGAACCGAAGAAGGAACGTAGTGAGAAGAAGAGAGAACGTCACTCTGTGTGTAACAGTGTTTTTTTTTGACAGATTGTGCGTAACAGTGTTGAAGGGTGAAGAAGAAGAAGAATAGTAGGTTAAAATAGATTAACCCACTGTTAAAAAGTGAGAAAACCTTTTTAAAAAGGAGTAATCGGTAAAATAATTGAGGGCATTACCGTCTTTTCACGTTTTAAATTAGGGCAAAATGGAAATTTAAAAAAAAAAAACTGATGTTCCTTCATCTTCTCCGCTACGACCCGGTTTCTGCCCGCTTTCTAACCCGCGAAACGCACCGCAATGCGCCGCTCCTCCCGCACCCTAAACCGCGCCGCACCAGTACATAGCGTGGCGCCGGACCTTCGCGACGCAACGCCCCGCCTGCGATTGCGACCGCAACCACCGCTTTTAACTACAGAGAATTTGACTTAGGCTATTTGCATGAAACATAATCTGCTGTTTCACATAGTGGATTTAGCATTCAGCGGTCTGAAATTGACAACACTGGTAAGACCAAAGGAGATAAAACGTACTATATGGAACTCAAATTGTGAACATGAGTACATATTAAAAAAATGAAAACTATGCAGAATAACAAAGAAGAAAAAGATTATGAAGATCACAAGAAGCAGTGTATGGATGCCAACTTCCCACCCGAGTAATCCCATAAAATAAACCAACTTTCTCCCTGTCTTCCTAAAGTCATCTCCTTGCTTCATAACCATCTAGCTTCTTCCAATCCATTACTTCTGGACCCCACTCAATTTCCGCTTAGCATAGACGTTTCTCTATCTCCCCCCAAGTCTCCTCTGCATGAACCTCTTTTTCCCTTTCTGGAATTTACCTTTTTATATCTCGGGGTCATGGCTTGAGTGCCACACTATTGGGGCCTTAACATCAGTTACTGTATTGGGCTCCTGTGCCACACTATATACCTCTGTTTCCTCTTTTTACTGTACTAGTGTGTACTTTAGATAATGTTTTGCCTAGTCCAAAATTTCAAACTCAACCAACACTTATACATGTCTGCTACACGAATAGGGCCATTGAATACCTTCTGTTACTACCAATTAAATCTAATACGCACGCGCGCGGCGCGCACACACACAAAGCACCAGCTTAATTGTTGTTCGCCTTGACATTTAATTAATCCAACACAAACACACAGAACAAACAAATCCCTAATGTACTATCATGATTCATGAATCATGTAAAAGGACAGTTAGATATTCATTTAACTCCTTAATCTTTTTTATGGTTTGACCCGCAATTTTCCTCTAGTTATTAGAGTATCTTCTATTTGGTCTAACTCTAACCTCCTAATTGGTGTTTCTTCACATCTTCTCCACAATCCACACAAATCCAAGCCATCTAAGACAAGATTGTTATTTTCTTACACTAGCTGCAAACCTGCAACTCAAACTTTTCCTAATAGTTTAAGCTCTAACATTTGTTATCAGTATCACTCATCCATTTAACACTTTCTCCCCTGTAACAATGGCATTACTTTCTTCTAGGACATATATATATATGCATCAAACTATCAAAATCCATGCAAGATAAAACAAAACGAGACAATACCTGGTAAGTGGGTCCAAAAGCTAACCCAGTAAGCTTAACTTGATCCTCTCTTGGCCTGTTCTTAATCAACTCATCTTGCTTCACCTCAATCACTTCTACAGGAACATCTTTCCTACCTCTCTTCCCAGTAAACTTCAATATACTCTCGCTACTACTCACAGGCGTCTCCTGCACCGTTGCCACCGACCCCTCATCCCAGTTATTTGCATACTGTCCATAATTCCCAGAGGCACCACAGCTTGCATAGCCATCATCACTATTTCCGTAAGAATAAGTAGCCGTACCAGCCCCTGCCTCTGCCTCAGCAGGAGCACCCCAACTATAATTACCATAACTATCATACTGGTCAATGGGATATTGGTAATTCTCATAATCCCCACCGTTTTGATCAGCAGGCACATTGTTCTCGGAAGCAGAACCACCGGAACTTGATGCCAGTGTTGCGGGTGGTGCCGGTGAATCGGTTTCAATGATGGATCTCCGGCCAGAACCAGAACTTGCCTGAACACCGAGAGTGGCTGAGTTCCTGGGTGCGGGAATACTGGACAAGAATGATTTCACTGATGGAGCTTGAGTGGAAGACTCCAGTTTTCTTCTTCTATTACGTTCTTCTTCTTCGTCTTCGTCTTCACTGTCTTCGCGTTTGGTGGGCTTCGGCAAAGGAATGATCGGGGGTTTGAATTGGACTACCCTTTTGGGTTGTTCCTGAATTTGGGATTTAGGTTTCGGGAGGGAAGAGGTTTCGGTTAGATTAGACAAAGCGCTAGAACGTGCATCGGTAACAGTATCAGAAGAAGGTTGTTTGGGTGGAGGAAGAGAATGGAAGAGGGAAGAGGAAGTAGATGAAGATGATTTGGGTTGGGGAAGAGCGGAGAAGAGGGAGGAAGAAGACGACGTCGTTTTGGATGGCGTGGATGGGATTGGTTTCTGTGGTTGTTGTTGTTGCTGTTCTTCTTCGTCGTCTGAGGAAGCATAGTTGGCTAGCAGAGAATCCATGGCCGCGACAACGATACCAACACGATCGGATTGAGAGCGGGAAACTTTTCCTATTAGATTTTTTTTTTGGTCGAAGACTTTTCCGATTAGATGAACCCACCCAAACCCTAGCTACGCTTTAACCAGATGCTCTCTATCTGTATTTTTTTTTGGCAAGATATTTTTTTTTAAACTTGATATTCTTTACGGCGACTATAGAGACTAATTTCTCAAGGTACTGGACCCGAATATTTTTTTCCCGGCAAGATATGTTATTGCTTTTTTTTTTTAATTTAATTTAATTGTTTTACACAGATTTTTTGTGCAAAGTTTTTTTTAAGCTAAAACCAATCGCAACTCACAATATAATTGACGAGAGATTCAACCATTTTTTATCGGATGACCAATTATGATTGGTTGACACTAACAGTGGAAGAAATGTTACCCAGATAATAAAATATATAAATTAAATTCGTAAATTAAATTTTCTTTTTGCATTATTGTTGCGTATTTTTTAAGGATTTAATTTACATATATGTAGTTAGTGTATAGATTTTTGCATTACTTTTTTTTGTTACATGAATTTTAGGATGACGCTCCGGAATTACATTTAACTTTCTCTAAAGAGACTAATAAGGATTTGAACTTGAGACCATTCAAATATGTTATGGATTGGGCCTCAATGGCCAATCCACCAAAAAGACCCAACAGCAAAAGGTCCAATTCATCCAACGGTGGAGGTTGCAGACCTAGATTCAACAGTCCTCCTCTATCCTAGATACCTATAAATAAGCATTGAATGCTCACATTAATGGTACTCATCTCTCATCTACTCTCACTTGTAATTGACTCACTCACTGACTTGAGCGTCGGAGTGTCATTGCAGGTACCACCCCACCTCGGACCGGAGCACCAACTCGGACAACCAAGGACACACGTACCAACTATCTCGGACCGGTCTACCTATCCCAGATCGGATCCGTAGCAGGAGATACGGTACCGAACATTGGCGACCACAGTGGGAGGGCTTTATACTCTAGTCTTTCCCCCAACCTCCTTGATCATAAATGGCTCCGGAACTACGACGAAGAAACGTATCCAGCGTCGTGGTCAGACCCGACCAGCAACAGGAAACCCCGGAGGGGGTAGCGGTCACTCTCCCTCGCAGCTCGGCCCATGGCCGGAATTCATCCAGGGCGATGATCCCTATAAGCTCTGCTAGAAACCAGTTTCCACCTCCAGCCCCGACTGTCCCGGTACCGATCGATGCTGTCCAACAGCTCATCCAACTGCTGACAAGGCAGGCCGAGGCTGACGAAAGGAGTCAGCGTTACTCCCAGCTGGAGGCCGAGATGGCCGAAGTCCGGGCCAGAGATATCCCGGATCGTACCTCCCCTCAAACTTACTCCCCTAGCAGAAGGACCTCCAGTAAAAGACGTCACCGGTCCCCTGCTTGGAGGAGGCACCACCATCGTTCACCACCACGCAGAAGAGGGAGGCAAGAATCTGGAACCCCCCCAACCGAGACTTATGACGAGACTTACTACCCCAGGGACTCAACTCACCAAAGCTCGTCATTAGCATCTTCGTCCCCAAGGCGACGTTCTATAAGCCGGGGAAGTCCCCCGAGGCCTGAACGTCGGCGCCCTCTGTCTCCCAGATCCCCCGCCCGACGCCCTACCAGGAGGCCTCCTCCGAGGGAGAGATCCGCAACTAGGAAGGGACCCTTTACAGCGGAAATGGACTATTTCCCGGTACCCAAACACTTAGAGAAGCCCCCGGAGGGCTTAAAGATGCATGACGGGACGGGCGATCCCGATCGACATCTGGATTACTTCGACACGATGATGCAGTACCGGAATGTTCCAGAAGAGATCAAATGCCGAATCTTCCCTCTCACCCTTGAGAAATTGGCTCTGGACTGGTTCAGAGCCCTCAAACCAAATTCGATATCATCCTGGGACCAACTTGTAAAGCTATTCTCGGCCCAGTTCGCCCACTCCAAAATGAAACCTAAATCTCGGAAAGTCTTACAAGCCATCCGCCAAGGAGAGAACGAGTCTCTTCGAGACTACATTGAAAGATTTAACAAAGAGGCGGCTCAGGTCCGGAACTTAGACGATTCATTTCGACTATTCTTCATGGAAGCCGGTCTGCGGGAAGGAAGTCTTTTTCAGATCGATGTCGGAATCAACCAAACTGAGTCGCTTGCCGAGTTCCTCCAGCGATCTCAAAAATACATTGACCATGAAGAAGGCGCTGTTGCAAGAAAGACAGATGCCGACCCCGGAACGAGCAAGCCTCGGTATGAAAAGGAGGCTCCGGTGCGTCAGGCAGCAGAGGCCCGTTCTGAAAGGGAACCCCGGAACGACAATAGGCTCCGACCTCGGAATCGACACCAACAATATTCCGATCTGAATGAAACAAGGGCCAGGATTCTGGCGGAATGTATGAACGCTGAGTTCAAAGAAGTCAAGTTCCCTGATCCGCTCCCACACAGGCCGGGACAGAGATCCAACAAATACTGCCGGTATCACCGAAGCAAAGGGCACGATACCAGTCGATGCAATGCTTTGAAGGATGACATCGAAGACTTGATTAAGAAAGGGAAGTTAAGCCAGTACGTGGCTAAAGCACCCAGGCACGAGGGCGAGGTTAAGGAAGAAGAAGCTGATCCGAAACGAAAGGGTAAAGCCCCACAGAAACGAGAAGAGAGCTCAGAGGACGAGCGCGACTATCAGAAATCCAAGGGCCGACCTGTGATGATGATGATATCTGGGGGCTATCCCGACGAGGCATCGGGCAAAACAATGAAAAGAAAATGGAAGGAAGTCATGTGTGCTGCTTCCACCTCTGCAATCAGCTCAGGCCCGGAACGCCCGGCCTTGGCCTTCAGCGACCGAGACTTGTTGGATGGTAAGCCAAATAAGCACATACCCCTCATTATCAGGGCGGTCATGGCAAACCACGAGATAAGAAGGATCCTGGTCGACCAGGGGAGCTCCGCCGATATCATCTTCATCGACCTGGTGAGAAAGCTGCAGATCTCAGAGGAATACTTCACCCCTTACCGGGGATCGGATCTTTCGGGCTTCAACGGGTCTCGGACCAAACCTCTTGGCTATTTGGAAATGATGGTCACCTATGGAGAGGAGCCACTAGAAAGGACGGTCAAGACCAAGTTCTTAGTTTTGCCATGCCCCTCGGTGTATAATTGTATCATCGGGAGGCCCACCCTTGGGAGGCTGGGAGCCGTAACTTCAACGGTTCACCTCAAGATGAAGTTCTACTCATTGAGTGACGAAGTTATCACTCTTGACGCCGACTTAGAGTCCGCACAAAGATGCTTCTATCTTCATGTCAAGGCAGACAGGCAGGCCTCAGAAGAGGGGGTTCCCCCCATAGCGGCTAGGACTCAGAGGAGCCCAAAGAAGAAGAGAGCCGGTCCAGCGGCCGAGGTCAACGTCACGGACCTCGACGCAAGATATGACCCGGACAGCTCTGAGGAGGAAAGCGACGACGAGTTGGCACGAGAGCTAAAGAAGAAAATTAGGCGACCTCAACCTGATGGACAGTTCATGCAAATCCAGCTGGGAGAGAGCCCGACCCAAATTGTCCAGATCGGGTCCGATCTCCCCGACGAGGTAAAAGCAAAGCTCACCCTCTGCCTCAAATCCCACGCCGATCTCTTCGCGTGGTCAGCAAAGGACATGCCCGGGATTCCCCCCGAGGTCGCCTGTCATCAACTAGCAGTGAACCCCGGTGCAAAATGGGTCGCCCAACGTAAAAGAGCTCAAAGCCAGGAAAAGGCAGCTGCTACGGCTAAGGTCGTTGAAGATTTAATTAAGGCTGATTTTGTAAAAGAGGTCAAGTACACAACTTGGCTCTCAAACCCTGTACTTGTTAAGAAAAGCAATGGAAAGTGGCGAATGTGCGTTGATTACACCGATCTTAATAAGGCCTGTCCTAAGGACGCTTTCCCTGTTCCTAGCATTGATCGGCTCGTCGATAATGCTTCAGGTTTTCGTTTACTGTCGTTCATGGATGCCTATTCCGGATACAATCAGATTCCGATGTTTCCCCCCGACCAAGAGAAGACGGCCTTTATGACTGACCGCGGTAATTTCTGCTACCGGGTCATGCCATTCGGTTTAAAAAATGCGGGGGCCACTTATCAAAGGATGATGAACAAGGTATTCCGAGATCAGATTGGTCGGAACGTAGAAGTCTACCTCGACGACATGATTGCCAAGAGCGAAAGGGAAGACCTCCACATATCCGATCTGGAAGAGATTTTTGCCGAAATCCGAAAAAATAACATGCGGCTGAACCCGGAAAAATGCACTTTCGGGGTCCGGGCTGGAAAATTCCTGGGTTTCTATCTCACGGAAAGGGGCATTGAAGCCATCCCGGATAAATGTCGAGCGGTAACAGAAATGCGAACCCCGTCCACTAAGAAAGAGCTCCAGAAACTCAACGGCATGATAGCTGCGTTGTCTCGTTTCATTTCCAACGCCGCCTTCAAGTCGCTCCCATTGTTCAAACTGCTTAAGAAAGAAGCGACTTTCGAATGGACACCAGAACGGGACGAGGCACTCTCCCGGCTCAAAAAGGTCCTTTCCGAACCACCCATACTAAGTCGGCCGATCCCAGGGGAAGATCTATTTTTGTATCTAGCCATCTCAGATGAGGCCATCGGAGCCGTGCTTGTCAGGGAGACCGGAGCTGGCCAAAGCCCGGTATACTTCGTGAGTAAAGCTTTGCATGGACCAGAAGTGAGATACCAAAAAATAGAGAAGATCGCTTTTGCTCTACTCATCTCGGCACGCCGCCTCCGACCTTATTTCGTCGCCCATCAAATCGTGGTGCGGACGAATTATCCAATTCGGCAGATCTTACACCGACCCGACTTAGCAGGAAGAATGATCAAGTGGGCAGTTGAACTCTCCGAGTTCGGTATCAAATACGAAACAAGACCGGCCATGAAAGCCCAGATACTTGCCGACTTTATCACAGAGATGGCACCCGCCGATCCGGATGACGGGATGTGGACTCTCCACGTAGACGGGTCCTCAAACCCAAAGGGAAGTGGTGCCGGGTTGATGCTCGAAAGCCCGACGGGCGTCGTAATCGAAGTATCACTCACATTCGGTTTCCCTACTTCAAACAACCAGGCGGAATATGAGGCGTGCATAGCTGGACTCCGGCTTGCGATCGACCTCAAGGTCTCCCGGCTTTCCCTAAATACCGACTCATTATTGGTGGTATCCCAAATCGGGAAACAGTACGAGGCTAAAGACCCGATCTTGCAAAGGTACCTAACCCAAGTGCAGGAGCTGCTCTCCCTTTTTACGTTCACAGGAAGTGAAGCACGTTCCAAGATCGGAAAATATTAGGGCTGACATCCTCTCCAAGCTTGCCAGCACCAAAATTCCGGGGAATCACCGGTCAATAATCCAGGAAACACTGAGCAAGCCGAGTGTAATCTTGAACCCGGAAGTAAATCTTTCTATTAATGTAGTAGAAGAAAGCCAGGGTTGGATCGCGCCATTAATAGACTATATCAGAACAGGGAACGAGCCTCCGGACCCGAGCAAAGCCAAGATCCTCCGGAGGAAGGCCTCCTCTTTTTCCATAATCGATGGAAGCCTCTACAGAAGAAGCCTGTCGGCACCACTGTTGAAGTGCATCGAAGGAGGAGAAGCGGACTACGTCCTAGCCGAGATCCACGAGGGAATCTGCGGACAACACCTTGGAGGTCGATCCCTGGCTCGAAAGGCATTAAGGGCGGGATATTTCTGGCCAACCATGGAGACCGATGCAAGAAATTATGTAAAGAGGTGCAGTAAGTGTCAGATCCACGCCAAGGTCCACATAGCACCCCCTACGGAGCTCACCAGCTTAAGCTCGCCGTGGCCATTCGCTTGGTGGGGAATAGATCTCTTGGGGCCATTCCCAACTGCCCCCGGCCAGATCAAATACCTCATAGTAGCGGTGGATTACTCCACCAAATGGATTGAAGCCGAGCCCCTGGCCATCATCAGCACTAAGAATTGCATCAAATTCTTCAAGAAAAATATAATGACTAGATTCGGGATCCCCGAGGTTGTAGTCACGGACAACGGAACACAGTTCGCCGACAAAGGCTTCAGGAAACTCATGTCAGACCTTAAGATCAAACACCGGTTTACCTCGGTAGAGCACCCTCAGACAAACGGTCAGGCCGAGGCTGCCAACAAAGTCCTTCTCAATGGACTGAGGAAACGACTCGACGAAGCAAAGGGAAACTGGGTTGAAGAGCTACCGTACGTGCTGTGGGCCTACAGAACTACTCCACAGAGCTCAACGGGGGAAACCCCTTTTCGACTTTTGTACGGGACCGAGGCCGTGATCCCGGTAGAGATCGGGGAGCTGAGCTGGAGGACACTCCACCCGAAACCTCCGGGGGACAATAGCCAGGCGTTGAAAGAAAACCTCGACCTCGTCGACGAGGTCCGAGGTCAGGCTTTCCTGAAAGAAGCAATAATAAAGCAGAAGGTAGCAGTACGATATAACTCGAAAGTGATCCCCAGAGACCTTGAGATCGGTGACTTAGTTTTACGAAGAGCCGATGTCGGTTTGAAGAACGCCGCGCAGGGCAAGCTCGCCCCCAACTGGGAAGGACCTTACCGAGTTTTATCTAAAACCGGCAGAGGTGCCTACGAATTGAAGACCTTGTCCGGCAAGGCGATCCCAAGAACTTGGAACGCCACTAAACTGAGAAAATACTACAGCTGACTCCGGGAGTATACCGACGTCGTGATTCATGTTATCTGAAGACCGGTGTATACCGACGTTGTTCTTATTATATCTGGAGGACGGTGTATACCGATGTTATCAATTATGTTTGCGGTGTATACCGATGTTGTAACTCATCTTATCTAATGAACGGTGTATACCGATGTTATCCTATATGATTGCGGTGTCTACCGATTTTATCGCCTATTCTATTTTCCTTTAGCTGACCGAGGTTTGTCGCTATCCTAAGGGGTGAGTTCGATCTGGGCCGAGTCCCGGTAAACTACCCCGAAGGCGATCATTTTACGATTATTTGGCCGAGGTTGCCACAACCCTAAGGGACGAGTTCGATCTGGGCCGAGTCCCGGTAAACTGTCCTTAAGGCGACGTTTACCACTTGAGCGAATCAAACGCAAGTGCACAAACGAAAAACAACAGTATAAAAACTAAAAACCGAGGTAAATGAAACCGGAAGCACATTAAATTACATTTTCATTACAAATCATCCCGGATGCGGCCGGGTCCTCTAGTTCAAAAAGATAATGGCATATTACAAAATTCCGGTTCCGCCCGGAACCCGGGGCTTTATTCCCCCACCTGGTTCCACCCGGAACCCAAAAAGCAGCAAATTCAGAACTTCCCCATCGGCAGCAATCACGACATGGAAGGGGGAGGGTAAATGATATCGAACGCATCAGAGTCACGATAGGGCCGGACAATACGCCCATCAGCTACGGTATGGTTCAAGCGAATAAATCCCCGGTCCAGAGGAAGGGAATGGATGGATGACGGTGACTTGAGAAAGGGCTTTTTCAAAGCTCTCCTCGGCCACGTCCATAGCCAGTTGAGCCACCTCCACCACCTCGTCCTCCAAGGTTTCTGCTTTGGCACGTACCTCTTGAAGCTCCCTTTCCAATTCAGCAATCCGAGGCAAAGAATCAACGCTAGACCCGACCTGGGCCTGCCTCGCCTTCTCCAGGTCGGCCTCAAGTTCCTGAATCCGAGCCCTCAGGGAAGAAATAACCTCGGAAGACTGCCTATCTTGACTCTCGAGATCTTGGATTCGAACCTCATGTTCCATGCACAAGTTAAGGGCAGAGTCCCTCTCCTTTTCAAATTTCTCCGCAGCTGCTTTGAGCTCGGCCTGATCCCTCTCCAGAGTCTCATACTTCTTTTGCAGCTCCTCCCAGGCTCTTTTTTCGTTGTCCCACTCCACCAGGGCTCCTGTAATAACAGAAACAAGGAAGTCAACAACAGAGATAACCAAGAAGGAAAATCAAAGAGTGCACCTCGAAACTTGGGGTCACCTTTTGCCTGATTCTCGGCCTCGACCTTTTGAAGTTTCGTGACGTCGGCCAGATGCCGGAATAACCGAAGAGACGCCTCAACCGGGTCGACCCGGGAATCCTCCAAATGCTTCTGCAGGAAGTCGGCGTCAATAGAAAGGCCGGAAGACTTAGAAGTCCGGTGCTTCCCATGACGCCCCTTTTTTGAAGCCCGAGCAGCCGGAGCATGTGAAGTAGAAGCAGGTTCTGTTTGCGTCAGCGGGCGCTCCCTTTTTCGGTGCAGGAGATCTGCAGCCCGATCATCCGCTTCTGCCTCCGGGATGGTGCTGATCGGAACAGCGGCAACGGGTTTTTCCTTTTGAACCCCGGCCTTCCTTTCTGCAAGAGCCGTCAGGCGGGAGAACTTGTCAGGTCCCATGCTATCTGCAAAATGAGGAAGATAAACAATGTTAGAGGAAACGACAGTCAAAAAATTATAAGGGGCGGGATTATCTACCAAGGAACCTACCAAGAACGGCGACTACTTGAGACCTCGACCCGGCCCCGACCAATCGGGCTACGTCAATCCCAAATTTCTTGGGATCCCGGTAGACGATCAGGTCGGCAAAATTCGTCAAGATCGCCAACGAGTCCTTATCAACCTGGGATAGCCGCCCTAAGCCGACGGTGTAAGAATGAGGCTTCCGATTGAAGTGGGAAAGAGACCACCCCAGTTGAAACTTTGTGAACTCCAATGATTTCCCGTCCGCAGAATATTGGCCGACGTGCCTCACTGCCTCCTCATTCACGGGCTCCACAAAGAAATACTTATTTTTCCAGTTCTTAAGAGAGTCGGAATAAGGCATGAAAATCTTTACCCCTCTCTTAGCCCGGAAACTTACATGTTCCCACCGATCTTTGGTTCCATCCTCATGCCTCCGGTTAACCTCAAAAAGGTGGAAGAAGAGGTCACAGGAGATCGGCCTCTCCAGATGAATGCACATCAACTCAAAAGCCCGGAGGAACGCCCATGAGTTGGGATGTAGTTGGGAAGGAGCGAGGTTCAAGATCTCCAAAGCCTCTTGTTGAAAAGCGGTAAACGGGGGGCTAACGTGCATATCAAGGATCGTCACCCCGTACATAACAAATTTCAGAGCTTTCGGCCAGACGGCCACATGCTGGTCTTCAGCCATTCCCTCCACATTCCAGATCTGACTCTTCCGGGAAAGGCGGTTGACGAAGAAACTCATATCGTCCCCGGTCCTGTAAAGGGACGGAATCCCCCTCAACGCCTCCGACACCCAGGAATACTCCCGGGGAACAACGAGAGGCAGGGACACGAGAATATTGACCGGCCCTACTCCGGCTTGGGGATATTGGTCAGAGTCACCTTCTTCATATGCGGGCTCCCCGCAATGCCCGAGACCATCTTCATTGTTTCGGCTCTCAGCCACCTCCTCCTCACTCTCCTCCGAACTCCAACTCGTACTACCCTGTTCTTCACAATCAGGCTCGTCATCAGAATCGCCCGAATCAAGTACCACCACCTCTGTGGTTTCTTCATCTATCGGCTCGTTGCTGGGAACCCCGGGAGACTGGTCTTCAGCGTGAGTAGGAGCAGAGCCCAGGTCGTCTTGAACCTCGGGAATAGCCGACCCAGGGGGACTAGCACGAATTTCCATCGACTCTCCAATTCCGGAAGCCATTGTTTGTGCGAAATGAGGGCGATCTATGTCAGCAACCCGACGGGTTTGTTTCGTCCTCGCCAGATCGGTCCTGCAGAAATGGGGGCTTGACGAGTCGGGTTGATACGTAAACAGTGGGTCCACAACCAAGTCGGAACCCGACCTGACGACCCCCACTCTGTATCTATAGATGTGGGTCCGGAGAGAACCCGGTCGAAGATCTAAAGCCAGAAGCAATAAAGAAAAGAGGGAAGCTAACCTTATGAAAAACGAAGCGCGTCGAACACCAGAGGCAGGTCGCGAACAGCAAAGGAGTCGCCGAGACTCAACACAACTCGGAAGAATGAAAGAAGCTCCGGAACGACTTTAAGATCGGAAGCAGAGCGATTCGCAGAAAAACAATCCAAGTAAGGGGGATCCCCCCTCTCCTATTTATAGGGAGTAAGAAGGCCACTAATGGGCCTGGGCCTAGGCTACATTTCCCAAGACTAGCCCCTAGATAGGCGCGTCGTTCCAAACGCCATCATTACCCCAATCATCCTCGAACGACGCGTCTCATCAATAACGGTGCCAGCTGGCAGGAAAATCAAGGCACAGATCTGACCGGGACCTCTCAAAAGCGGACAGCCTCGAGTCACTCGACACGACCTGAGTCCCTCAGATCGCCCCGGTATACCGTGAGTCTCTCACCCCGGAGTTTAGCGCCGGCACGAACTCTAAAACATCAAGTCTAGCTCGCCTTAAGGCGACCCAACTTGGGGGGCTACTGTTATGGATTGGGCCTCAATGGCCAATCCACCAAAAAGGCCCAACAGCAAAAGGTCCAATTCATCCAACGGTGGAGGTTGCAGACCTAGATCCAACAGTCCTCCTCTATCCTAGATACCTATAAATAAGCATTGAATGCTCACATTAATGGTACTCATCTCTCATCTACTCTCACTTGTAATTGACTCACTCACTGACTTGAGCGTCGGAGTGTCATTGCAGGTACCACCCCACCTCGGACCGGAGCACCAACTCGGACAACCAAGGACACACGTACCAACTATCTCGGACCGGTCTACCTATCCCAGATCGGATCCGTAGCAGGAGATACGGTACCGAACAAAATATAAATTTTGTCATGTTCCACTAAGCCAACCTCTTGAAGTTATAGATTTTTACATTATAACCGACCATAACTTAACATATCATTAAAAAAATTGACTTTAATCAAAATTACTTCAAAAGTCACGCATAGTGGTTCATGAATGGTTGTCGATGTAAACTTATTTACACTTATAGTGCATCAAAATTAAATTGATTTTTTAATTCAATTTTTACGTTTTGATGGAAATATAATAATTTTATGGCTTAAATATACGTTATCCTCCTGCAAATATCCTCATTTTCTATTTACCCCTCTGCAAATTTTTTTTTTGAAAAACACCTTGCAAATATTATGTTTTTCTAGTTACCCCTGTTGTTAACTTTTCTGTTAAAAAAATGACGTGGCAAACTGATATGACGTCAGCACTACGTGTCACCATATTATTGGACCTTTTGCAGGGGATGGGTATTGAACTCGTGACCTGGGGTGGTTGGGGCGTCCAATTACCACTAGGCCACAACATGATTTTTGTGTTTTTTTACACAACTACAAATATATATTGCATAAAACCCAGATTTTCGTTCATCATCATCTTCTTCGTTCAATCAGATCTGGATCCATTTCGTCCAATCTTCATTAGATATGCATTCCAACTTCCATTTTCGTGTGCCATCAAAACGTAAACGTAAATCCAAATTCGAATAATAACGAAATTCGTAAATCCAGAATCATCAAAATGTAAATCCAAAATCATCGAAAACGTAAACGGAAATCCAAAAACGAAATTCAAAATGTAAAACGAGATCTAAAAAACGAGATCTGGAAATTGAAAACGTAAATCTGAGAAAACCTTCGTTAACGTTTTTGTTGTTAAATCTGAGAATCTGATTTGTTAATGTTGTTGTTGATATTAGAAACGCAAATCTGTTTTTGTTGATGAATTCGTTTATGTCATTGTTGTTGTTGTTGTTGTTGTTGTTGTTGTTGTTGTTGTTGTTGTTGTTGTTGTTGTTGTTGTTGTTGTTGTTGTTGTTGTTGTTGTTGTTGTTGTTGTTGTTGTTGTTGTTGTTGTTGTTGTTGTTGTTGTTGTTGTTGTTGTTGTTGTTGTTGTTGTTGTTGTTGTTGTTGTTGTTGTTGTTGTTGTTGTTGTTGTTGTTGTTGTTGTTGTTGTTGTTGTTGTTGTTGTTGTTGTTGTTGTTGTTGTTGTTGTTGTTGTTGTTGTTGTTGTTGTTGTTGTTGTTGTTGTTGTTGTTGTTGTTGTTGTTGTTGTTGTTGTTGTTGTTGTTGTTGTTGTTGTTGTTGTTGTTGTTGTTGTTGTTGTTGTTGTTGTTGTTGTTGTTGTTGTTGTTGTTGTTGTTGTTGTTGTTGTTGTTGTTGTTGTTGTTGTTGTTGTTGTTGTTGTTGTTGTTGTTGTTGTTGTTGTTGTTGTTGTTGATTTTAGGATGTTTTATAATAGAAGGTCAAACGCTGGAGAGAGTGGAGGATTTGATGAACTCACGATTGGAAGCGCTTGAGGAAGAAGATGAAAAATTGTTCAAAATGATAACTAATTATGTAATATATATTTGTTGCTGGCATTTGGTTCACAAAAATGCAAGTGGTTTAGTGGTATTAATTGGTTTGCATCAATCAGTGGTCAAGGGTTCGAAACCCCTGCTAGCCAGAATTTGAATTTTTTTAGTAACACACTATGCACCCTTGCCAAGCCAGAGCCATGTGGCAGCCATCCATTGGTTGCTGGCGTGGCACATGTCAGTGCTACGTAACCATGATGACATAGGGTGATGACTGGCGTGTCAGTGCCACATGGCACAAAGGTCTAATAATATGGTGACACGTGGCAGTGACGTGTGTGCTGACGTCATCTTCGTTTGTCACATCACCTTTTTTAGTTAACAAAAAGTTAACAGCAGGGGGTAACTAGAAACACTTAATATTTGCAAGGCGTTTTTTTAAAAAAAAAATTGCAGGGGGGATAAATGGAAAATGAGGATATTTGCAGGGGGTAACACATATTTAAGCCTAATTTTATTTATAAAATTAGAGTTTAATCGATATACACTAACAATGTAAAGCTTTTATATACTGTTACAATCAATATTGCTACCAATTAAGGCATCATCTGCTCAAGAGTCTTCAAAGCTATATATTTTCCAAAAGGGAATTTTCTGGTGGCCTGATTGGATCACATCTCAAGTTACTTTTGGCGTGGTATTTACATTCCCCATGTAGTAGTTAGATTAGCCACGCAGTGGCAAATTGGTAATGGCAAGCAAACTCGAGTTTGGAAAGACCCGTGGTTGAAGAATTGTGATGATCCCTATGTCAAAAGCCCTGTTATAAATGGTACGGAGGAGCTGCATGTTAGGTCTTGATTAACCATCAAACTAGAAGTTGCAAGCGAGACATGCTCTCAACGTGCTTCCATCAACAAGAAACATATGCTATTTGGTCTATTCCTATTGGGCATGCGAGAGAAAAGGACAAACTTATGTCGACTCATAGCAAATCGGGCACATATATGGTGCGATATGGTTACCACATCTTGATGAAAAATTCTATCGATAATTTGCACCTGAGAATAGCAAGAATGCAGAAGAGAATATGGCAAGTAAAGGTTCCACAAAAGTACAAGATCCTACAATGGAGGGCTTTGAGGAATATGCTTCCCACACACAAAAATCTGATCATGAAGAGCGTTCCATGCACATCACTCTATCCGCATTGCGAGACTAATTTTGAGAACGCATGGCATGCTCTCCTCGACTACCTGAAAGCTAAAGAGTGTCGGGTAGCTGGAGGTTTGTGGGGGCTGTTGCGAGACATTATCCATGACAGGGAAAACATTTATAAGGGTTCATGTGAAGTACTGGAGAAACTAAAAACCCTTGAGTTGAGAGATTTTTTCTGGATAATTTGGTATATTTGGCGTCGTCAGAATGATAAGGTGTGGAGAGCTGTGGAGCTTGCAGCTACAATGATTGTGAACATGGGCGTGAGTTGATGCATAGCTAGTGCAACATTCGATCTAGGCACGTCTCCAATATTGTGGTTTTAGTTTGGTGATGACTGAAGCAAGGAATTCTCAAATATAACATTGACACGACACTATTTAGAGCGGACGACACATTTGGAGTTGGTCTTTGTGTTCTTGATAGAAATGGTCACTTCAAATTGGCCAAAACGATGTGGTTTCCGGGTTCATTGTCGCCAAAGGAAGCAAAGGCGCACTATTAGAGGCTATCCAACTTGGTGCCTATGGAAAGATTCACAAACATAGTTTTTGATGTCATTCTCAATTCACAAGTCTACAATAAGGAGGCTGGAGTTATTATAAATAGATGTAGACATTTCCTGAAATTATTAGATTAGAATTGTTAGGAGGCAAACAAACTTTGTTACTCAAAGCCTTATTAGAGCATTTAGGCTTTATGCTAGCGAAGCCACTAAATTTTTAATTCAATTCCCTCGTTTATTTTTGCATTGATTATGAATGAAATAAGTTTGTTGCTTTAAAAAGATTCAATAAAAACTAGCGCGTGAATTGAGAATAAAAAAAACCATAATACTTTACGTATTTTGTTATAAAATTATTTTTATTCACCGAATGAAAAACAAAATTTGCGGGGCTTCGTGAGACTCGCCGAGGTTTATATTTTAATTGTAAAAAAAAAGCAGAAACAAATTGGGTCGACAAAATGCAGCGTTAGCAGTATAATCGGCACAAGGGAGTGGTTTTTTCTCAACCTTCACTCACTCGCTCGCTCGTGGAACGCAGAATCAGAGGAAACTCCTCCGACATTTATTCCCCGCCCACATTCCTTTCCTTCCTCACACTCGCGCTTTCCCCTTTTCCATTTCCACCAATAATACCATTCTATTATTTCTCTAGCTAGCTAGCTACTGGAATTTCCAATTCCAAATTACTATTACTATTAATAGTCCATCTCTTTCCAATTTCTTTCTGGGTTTGAACTTTGAAGAAATCATCATCATCACCATCAGAATGGCGAGGAAAAGTTATTCGTCGTCGACATTGCGTTACGTTCAACCTCGTTATTACGTTAAGAGGCCTAAACGACTCGCATTGGTACTTTTCGTTTGCATCTCTCTTACATGGTTTGTTTATGATCGCCAATCACTCAACAAGGAGCACCAGGTATTGTAATGCCATTCGCATTCTATTCGTTTTTCAAATACACCTTTATTCCATTTTAGACCTCAAGTCAATCTCATTCGTTCATAATATTCTACGACACAGTTGTTAAAGAAATATAAAATCAAATAACAGAAAGTGAGAAATAATGAAAATAAGTATATTTCTTAAGTGCACGATATTTCTAGCAACATTTTTAAAAAAAATTATTTAGCTAGACAAATAGAGAAAAATGTGCTTGAAACTGGAAACTTATAGTTGTTTTTGGGATGAAAATGAGAGTAGAATATAATTTGCATACTTTGAAACAAATACACTCTAAGAAAATGGTAATAACATTATTTTTTTAATGGCATTTGCGTTTAATTGTTCTTCTCTACAACAACAAGCCTTAGTGGGTGATAAAGTTTTGAGTTATCACTTCGGATTGTAATCTCATTCTCATCATTCTCATCTCACCCCACGTTAATGTTTTCAAATTGAAGAGCGTATTTGATCTTGATTTTATCTTCTGGTGGAATAGTTTAACTGAATGTGTTTGCTTTGGTTTCAGCAATTCAAACTTGCTTTTGGACTCTTTTAAATTTAATAGCTTGGATTTGTTTGTTTGTTTGTTTGTCACATCTCTTAAAATATAGTTCTCTGAATTGGTTTACTTCTGCTTCCCTTTTTCTGGTCAGGAGGATATTTTGAGATTAAAAAGAGAGGTTTTCCGCTTGCAAACTACGGTAAGATCTGCAAACTACAATTGTCCAAAGGGTTTCTGCTTTACTTAATTTTTTTTAAATTGACCTTTTAGTGACATTGTTGGCTTAGCTTGAGTTATTTGAAATTGCAGCTGGAAGATATAAAGGGCAATATGAATGGCTCAGCAGAGAGTATCCTAAATGATGAAAATAAATTCACTGAGGGAATTTCTGATGAGGATGATGCTATCAGCCTACAACGAAGAGAAAAAGTAAAAGAGGCTATGCTTCACGCATGGACATCTTATGAAAAGTATGCATGGGGCAAGGATGAACTTAAGGTTTTTCATAAATTTTGATTTTTGTCAATCTACTTCTTGATGTATGTGTTTGATGTCTATTACTTGCTTTGCTTCTTTTGTCCTTTTGAATTAAGGTCTTTGAATTATCTTATGTTTTACCAGAGAAGTTAGTAGCTAATTGCTAGGAATGAGTTGATCACCTAGCCTTGCATTGGACTTTAGTAAGTCGGATTTTGATCATATATACAAGTTACATGCACAGGTGCTCTCTTATCTGGTAAAATGGTCAGATTGAAAAGCCAAGAAGCGTGATTACTGATTAGGGGGTAAAAAGGTTTTCTCTTTTACATTTATCGTGACAATGTGTCCAGTTAAGATTCTAAATCGTAAATTTAATCATGAATTTTGTAGGCTTTACAATGGAACAGACTTTTGCTCCCCACACCACACCCACTCATCTCACAAGAAAATGTTAAAATCCACATCCTAACTGCCCCATCCTGCTTATATGAATATTTTTTATAGAAATTTACACAGTAGTAAATTACAATCTTAAATTCGATCCATCATGTCCTACAAGTTTGGACTTGTTAATGATATTTGTTAAATCAATGAAGGCCAATTATATTTCTTAAACATATATTACTTAATATGAATGAAGTATAAACACTAACTTATTATTACTAGCTGAGTTAAGGCATGGCACTTATTTAGATGAGGTGTGTCATGGTGCTGGTGGATTGCCCCTAAACTTACACTTTCCTTACAACAAAATTGTACCCTCCACCTTATCCCATCCATTGTAGGGTGGGCTTTAACCCGCCCCATGTAGGGTAAGACGAGTTTGGTAGCTGCATGTCAGGCTATGATTGCCAAGCCTTAAAAATTGCTTCATATAAAACAGAAGAAAACCTTTTTGGCTAAGTAACTGAAGCCTCAAAAGAGATACCGGCCCATACTAAGACAAGGAACTTCACTCAGCTTTTGACTTACATCACAAGACACAGTCATATTGCATATTCTCTCCCCAACTGAAATTTTCCAGAGTGTATATGTAAAGCAGTAACAAAATGCGTCAGTATGTGTTTATTTTTACATCCTATTTTTCTTGTATGCTAAAGTCCAGAGCTTGGAAAAAAAAAGTCCAGAGCTTGGAATGGTATTCCCATTGTGACATTTGCTTCCTTCATTCACATTTTGGCTCTTCAATTCCCTCCTTGATAAATCTGAATTTTCTACTAATTAGCTTTCTATTCCTCTCACAGCCACATTCAATGAGCGGGGTTGACAGTTTCGGCGGTCTAGGGGCAACTTTAGTAGATTCTCTTGACACATTATTTATAATGGGTCTTGATACCCAGTTCAAAAGAGCTAGAGAGTGAGTTGTTCTTTATATTTTATGCAGATGTTTAAAATGTCCATATGTATTGCTTTTGTTTATACATTCCTTTTCAACTCTACTTCAGGTTGAATTGGAAAAACAAAAAGAAGAAAGTATTTTTTTTCCTTTTTATTTGTTTAGGATGATTTCTTACAATCACTCAATCTTATGTATGGAAATGTGAATGATAATGCGCTGTTGTTATTGCTTCATAGTTCTATTTTCTGTATTGAACGTTGGACTTGGTTACATTCATAGCATCTAATATATTAAATATTGCAGGTGGATTGCAAAATCATTGTATTTCAACAAGAACATCGAAGTTAGCGTGTTTGAGACAACCATAAGGTTGAATTAGAAGGTTCAATCTTATATTTTGTTTAAGTTATTTCTCCACCACCCGATAGTTGCTATAACTTCCCAATTGCAGCATATTTTGCTTCCGCTTTCTTGTCCATATTCACCCATCTGTCTATTCTTTTGGTTATATTCAGAATTTTGGGTGGACTTCTCAGTGCTTACGATCTTTCCGGTGACGAAGTCTTCCTTGAAAAGGCTAGAGATCTTGCAGACAGGCTCTTACCTGCTTGGAATACACCTTCAGGAATCCCCTATAACAGAATTAACCTGGCATATGGGAATACAAATAACCCTAGGTGGACACGGGTATGTTTGGGCCTTAATATGTACCTGTACTTCATTTGCTTGCGTAATGCTAACGCCTGTCTTGCATATATAAGCTCTGTTTTGTATCAGAAAATTTTTTCAGCAGCAAAGCTAACGCCTGTCTTGCATATATAAGCTGTGTGGCAATTTTTTTTAAAATTATATCTCATTTAAACGTTATTATAATAATAAATTACACGCCTAATTATTGTCCTCTTTGCGATTTCATGTTTTAAAATCGTTGAATAATGAACTCATTGTCGATGTTATTGAAGAATACATCTCTCAATGTAAGTCACTAGACAACCATTCATCCGTGTACATAGTTTGTATGGGACTGTATGTTAGGTGGTAAAGAGAAACAACAAAGTAAGCTCAATGTTAATGGGAATGTTACAATATATGAATGGAGACACAAGAAAAAATGTTATAACTTGAGAGAGAAGTTAGGGTAACACCTTTGGGGAAGATATGGTAGCGTCTCACCTTAAATGGTTTGGATATGTGTGGAGATGGTCTTAGAAGCACGGGTGAGGAGGGAACATTTGATTAGGATATTTCAATAGTTAGAGATAGAGGAAGACTAAGAAAAACTATAGGCCAAAGCATTAAGAGGGGTTTTGATTTAAGTAGCTTGTCACTAGATATGATTTATAATACTACCTCCGGTCCGCAATATAAGAAACAATTACTATTTTTAAGATGTATTAAATGATCAATCTCAACTTTACCCCTATTTAAGTAGTGTGATTAAATGCGATGTCATTAATTAGGAGTATAAATCACCATTTAATGAACAGGGCAATTTTGGAAAGATGTTAAACTTTTAGCCTTATTAAATGAGAATAGTTGATTTCGATGTGATTCCTTGGTCTGTGTGATGTAGGGGTTTGTTTCTTATATTGTAGACCGGAGGTAGTAGAACATAATGATGTCGTTTGGTCCATGTAGTCAATCCTATATAGTGGAAGAAAACGATTTGGTTGTCATTGTATCTACATGACATCTTAATGCTCTAGCTATTGGCTAACCGAGTAGTAAAGAGCTATCATATTCCTATAAAATTTTGTCCTCTCCACTTGATGCATTTTTAGATTATTTTTTGTACACCAAGCCAACCTTATATCCCTATGATGCATTTCTAGATTGTGTCACATTGTCACTTATATTGTTTATGAAAGGGTTTGCAATTTGCATAGTGCACGACTACATGTAGGTTATATGTCCCTTTTTGAATAAATCAATGTTAGATATAACTAGAACTAAAACGTGTACATTATTTTTTATAGAAAAAACTTTTTACAGATGCTAATGTAATTTCATAACATTATCTGGTCACTTTTCGCAAGGGTTGCCAAGGCTGTTAATGGAGATTGAAACGATTCATAAAATATTCATGTGAGCTTAACATCAGCTATTTCTGTAGGCTTTCTCATCTGTCTATTTATGTCTTATTGCATATGTTTATCTTCTTATTTTGCATCTGTTTGCTACCAGAAATGCATCAGTGGATAGTGAATAAGAAACCTAGGAATCTTCTTTTAGCTGTTGCTCATCTCGCGTTCTTAAATAATTGATCTCCTTTACCAGGGAAGCAGTATTCTTGCTGATTCTGGTTCAGAGCAGCTTGAATTTATCGCTCTCTCTCAAAGGACAAATGACCCCAAGTATCAGCAAAAGGTAATCTCGTGCTGCTTTTGATGTGTGTTTCCTGTTTATTTATATACTTTTCCCAATCGTTTGAGGTGAACTATGTCTATGTATTCTTGTTTTTCATGGCGTAAGTGTACTAATTTTGAGATTGTTGTGATTTGTCCAAGAGTGGAAGTTTATTCTTTACGTCAATATTTAGGTATTTGCCTTATGATATTTCAGGCCGAGAAAGTAATCAAAGAGCTTCATAGAACTTTTCCTGAGGATGGGTTGCTTCCCATATATCTCAATCCACTTACTGGCACTAAATCAGGTGGAGCAATTACATTTGGTGCTATGGGCGATAGGTAATGATGCTTTTAATATCTTATAACATCATTGTTTCATGATCTTACAATCGTTGGCCATTTTGGTTAAGTTGGTTAACTATATCTTCAAGAAAATTCAGTTGCAACTTTAAGCTAAATGTTGTTGAAATCCTTGACGAGCCATACAGATACAAATAGGTTGTCAACCTTTTACAAGGAATGGAGCAGTGTGGTGATAAATTGAATATTGATATAGGAATTCAGTGATCTAATTCAGTTGCCCACATTCATGTGTTATGGTTAGTGGGAACATAGAATAAACTGGAGTTATTGATGTTTAAATCTTGAAATGGTGCACGGTGTTTTTAAATGTTTTGATGTGCACCTATGAAGTATGAACAGTGACGTTTCCATGCATTCATAAATAAACTTCACATATTTTAAAGGAATAATTTTTTTGAATGATTTTAGAATTGATTACTTAACTCAACTAATTGTCTTATGTGGATTGGTAGTAACAGTGAAACAAGATGTTGAAAGTAATTGTCAACTGGCGTGCTTAACCTTCACTAGGTTGTAGGCTTGTTGACATTATCAAGTCACTTCGTTCTTCACATAGTTAAAAGGCTGCCAATTAATGTGTTGCAGCTTTTATGAATATCTGCTCAAGGCTTGGATACAAGGGAACAAGACTGAAATAGTAAAATTTTACAGGTAATGAACTTGGAATTTCAGTTGTCCTTTGAAAAATCAAACATATTTTACTGTCTCTGCATGGTAAGAATCTATCGATCCAGCTATCCTGTGTCACAAGTCATGCACTTGATTCTGCCTCTCACTAATGCACCATGTACATATTTTAATGCCATATATTGGTGAAAGAAGCCAAAGCATAATATGTCTTCCCTAGATCCCACGCCCAAAATTGTGAGTTTGCAACTGTGTTTATAATCAAGAGAATACAAAACATCTGACATTTGACAGGCGTTTCTTCACTTTCTTATATGCTACAATCAGCCAGATACACCCCTTTTTTGTGCTTTACTTTAATATGGAAGTTTAATCTTGGAAATAAGCCCAATTCTATATCCCTTTAATGTGGGGGAAAATGTGTATTCAGGGAAATGTGGGAGTCATCAATGAAAGGTCTTCAGAGCTTGATTAGGAAATCAACACCATCATCTTTTGTGTACATAACCGAAAGGCTCGGAACTGCACCTTTTGACAAGGTGCTATTTGAAAGAGAAGTTTATTTATTCTTAGATGAGTATGTTTTGAAAGGAATATTTTATCTTCTTGTCTCTTTTTTAGATGGATGAATTGGCATGTTTTGTTCCTGGAATGCTGGCTTTGGGATCTTCTGGCTATGGCACTGGAGGTGATAAATTTATGTCTCTTGCAGAGGAGGTACTAATACTACAGAAGTTTTTGTGTTTTCGTCATCACTCAACTTGTCTTAAAAAATATTGGGTTGTCCAACTCCATATTGTTCAGGGTCAGGCTGTGATAATCTTTTTGTAAAGGGGGAAAGAAAAGAAAGAAACATGCATAGTACATTTATAAAAGCAATAAGCCTTTGGAAGAGAGAATGGCTTCTGAAAGAAATTTGCATGACTATAATTACTATAAAGTAACTGTAAGCCTTAATTTTTTCAAGTGACCTTGCATTATTGTTCAAGAAATATAATACGAAATGATCAATTTTCCTAAAAGCTTAAGCTGTCAGGTGGAGGATTTTATATTTCTAACAACAATTGCTGAACTAATCACCAAATACATTACTCATCGTATTTTATCTGTAGTTTATTGTTGACTAATGAATTTTCCAGTAAACAAGCGAAAACTAACTTGCCAAGGTGCTTTTGCTACATATGTTTTGTTTTAGAGATTAATTGCAATTTTATTTTTAACTCCTTTTATTATGACCAACATACAATTTCCTTCAATAGTTTTTGCCTGTTTGGCTGTTTCTAATCCCCTGATTTTTCTTTTGTTACGACAAAGTCATTTCATCAGTCTTGTTACTAAAATCTCATTTTTTTACTTGATATTAGCCAACTTCTTAACGGTTATAGACTCTGGAATCTTTTGCTTGCGTTTTTTGTCTTCAAATCAACAGACCGTTGATATCCTCACAAAGAGCTTTGCAAGGCCGACCTTTGATCAGCTGATAAGCAAGTTGGGCATGATAGACATCTATGCACCAACTTGAGGGGGGTGTAGAAGATATCGAAATCTTTATTATTTAGATCAGATTTTATTTTTAATTGATTTCTCTTTGTTTTTACTCTTTAATAGTTGATTCTTAAGGTTGGTCAAAAAAATAGTTGATTCTTAAGGAGTTGACTCTATGTAATTCTCCTATAAATTAAAGAGCACTCTTATTATTGAAATATTATGCTGTTTTATCCAACAAGAATTAAGAACTGTGTTGCATCTTGTAGCAAGGATGTAATTTCTCTATGTGACAAAACCACACAGCGTTCAAAGCTTTAGCTTGAACTGAATATTATTTAACTAATTTTTCCCAAGAAAGAGAAGGAGTTTCATGACAAGTACTATTTTGTGCTAGAAATTTATGGATTCAATTGCCATTTTCTTTCAAACTTCTACTGAATTCTATTGCATCCTGTTATGCAGCTTGCATGGACTTGTTATAATTTCTACCAGTCAACACCAACTAAATTAGCGGGGGAGAACTACTACTTCCGCGAGGGAGAGGTTAGGATCTCTTGTTCTCACATTGTTCTCCAAATTCCCTAAGATGCATGTGCTAAGGTAAAGATAATTGTAGGATATGAGTGTTGGTACCTCATGGAATATCCAAAGACCTGAAACAATCGAGTCACTGTTCTACCTCTGGCGTTTCACTAAAAACAAGACATACCAAGAATGGGGTTGGAATATTTTCGAAGCATTTGAAAGTAACTCCCGCATCGATACAGGATATGTTGGACTCAAAGATGTAAGAAATTCTTAAAGCCCTTCATTGCTTTCTCCAAGATGATTTGCTTTTTTAGCCTTTGAAAAGCTGCATGCTTTTATCAAGTATTCTTGCTTTGTTGTGAACTTGTTTGATACATATAATATAGCTGCATTGCCAAAATGTCCTAATAATCTCCATTAGAGGAAAATCCTGCAAAATTTGGTTGTATGAGAGATGATAAGTAACGTATGTTCTATGAAGAACAGATAGGGTTCATAGATTCCTTTTTTTTTTCTCTTTCTTTCTTTCTTTCTTTCTTTCTTTCTTTCTTTATGAGGAAGGTTTTCTTACGCATTATAAGAATATGGTTTTCTTATGCCTGTTTTTCTAACTTGTGTACTACGGATAGTAACTAAGCCATAACTGAATACCCAGGTGAATACAGGTGCCCAAGATAATATGATGCAAAGCTTCTTCCTTGCAGAAACACTCAAGTACCTCTATCTCTTGTTTTCACCTCCATCAGTTATCCCTCTTGATGAATGGGTGTTCAACACCGAGGCCCACCCTTTAAGAATTGTGACTAGAAATGCTCATCAAGAAGGACAGGGACTGAGTGCGGACCAAGAAGACAAAATTCCACGTCATTTGCATGGTAGGAAGGAAGGTCGAATGGATTACAAGTAGTTAAGGTTGGTTGCTTTATGATTATTATAAGCAAACCCTGAAGTTATATCCAAGACTTCCCTACTCAAGTTATATCCAAGACTTCAACTTGGTGCTGCGTGATAGCCATTGCTGCTGTCTTGTGTGAGACTGAGAGTGATCCACTATTTCGATTGATGGTTGCAGAGGGGCTGCTTGTCTCGCTCTATCAACACTCAGATGGGTTGCCTGTCACCTCCAATCTGAAGTTATGTGGGTAATGTGGCTAAGAATATTTTAGAGTTTAGAAGCTTTGTTTCTTGCTTTAGTAGTAGGATAAATGTGTGTAAAATGCTTAGAATTTGATACCACCCTACTTCATTTTTTTTTTCTATTTTTGCACTGTTGTAAATTGTTGTATATCAATTGACTGACCACTGATATGAATGTGGTGCAACATGAGACTGAAACTTTTAGATTGTGTTCTAAACTCTTCCATTTCAAGATCAGGCTAGTTTAAGTTCTAAACTGTTTATCTCAAGATCATTAGTAGCACTGTCTATTAAAATGATAACTCGTGTCAGTTTACTTCACTCTTTTTGGCTATGCTGCTTGCAAATATGGTCCGCGAGTTATGTATGCTTGTTCTTGGTGGTTTGCTATCTAGATATGAAACACATCAGTCTGATAACTCGCCCCAACTGTCTGATGTAAATGGAATGACATGAATAAAGAGAAATGGAATCTAGAAATGACTGTTAACTTGACTTTTTTTTTTTCCAGTTATTAATTAGCAGAACCTCCAAGGCTTTAAATATATTGTCTGAAGAGGGATAGGAACGAAAATGCAAAAACATATAGAACTGCTTTACTGGGCCTACTACAGGACTGGAGTTTCTAATTTGGTGGCATAGGCTTTTCCCCTAAAAATTAAATATAAATGATTTGGTTGATCATTGAAGTAAACTGTCAAGTTTGAACATTTTTTTTTGGTTAATAACTGTGAACCTTGTTATTTTGTATGAAAACTAAAACAATGGTAAACTAGACACCCTTGCTCATTATTATTTTTAGTACACCTCAACGTGAATCACAGCACCCATCATCACTGTGGCGTCACCTAAAGTGTGAGAAATCTCATCTACAGACACTTCATATTCACACTAGAGAATAACAATGACATTAAGAGTTGGTTTTACACAAACTGCTCAACAAGCATTAATGAAAATGAAATATTTAAAAAGTTGTGTAATAATTATGACTATTTTGAAAAAATAATATCTGGTAAGTTGAAATTGGGAGAAGATTCTCTCTACAGGAAAGCATTATAGAGTTAACATACTCCCAAATTAATCTTCGGTTATAGTCTTCCACTGTTCTTACTGTCAAATAGGGATAAAGTGTTGGCACAAAGGATAAGAATAAAAAAAATAAAAGAGGGGGGATTCAGAAGCTCAAACAAAGAGACATTGCCACCAAAAAAGCATAAACAAAATGTTATAAAGGGAACCTATGCATCCCCACCAACTCAGCTGCAATGATGACACTAAGAGTGGAAGTGAGTCTTTTTATTAAAGGGAAAAAGCTTAACAAGAGTTATTATGACAGAAAAGGATCATTCATCCTCTAGTTAATTAACTTTTCCATGCAGATTATTCATATTAAGCATAGTATTTAATTCATCACTCAAGAATGTGCAAAAAAAGTGTGAAGCAGTAGAATATCTAGTACTATATCTCTTGAGAGAAGTGATGTTTTTTACACTGTCAAAGAGAATCCCTTGCTAGGAGAGAAAAACTTGAAAAGGAGAGCCATGAGAGAGATGTATAGAGGGGTTGTTTGTTTGTGTCAGCTTGATATGGGAGCATGCGTGTTATTCAAACTTCAAAGAACTTGTTTGTTTTTTGCTACAGTCATTAGAAAGATCTTAATATTGGACAATATGCATTGGCTTCATTCCCTTTGTCGTTTTCACACCTTATTCTTTTCTTTGCTTTGCTCTCCTATTATTATAAGTTCCTGGCTCAAATTGTAGTGCCCATAACTTAAGGCTCTGTTCGACAAAAAATAGCAGATATACTAGTAGATAGCGGATAAACTAGTAGATTGAATTTAGGCCAAATTATAGTTTTGGTCCCCCTATTTTAAAACTCAGACATTTGGTCCCCAATTTTAAAAAATCAAATACATTTAGTCCAAAGAGGGACCGAATGTCATTGATTTTTTAAAATTGGGGGACCAAATGTCTTTGATTTTTTAAAATTGAGGGACCAAATGTCTTTGATTATTAGCCATAAAAACTGAAAATTCCTCTTGGGACTAAATGTCTTTGATTTTTTAAAATTGGGGGACCAAATATCTGAGTTTTAAAATAGGGGACCAAATGTCTGAATTTTTGAAAATAGGGGGACCAAAACTATAATTTAGCCTTGAATTTAAAGTGTTTGATAAAACTAGCGGTTGGAGTAGCTTATAAATATAAAATTACGTAAATACACATTTGTAATAAATGATTAAATATGAGAGACAAATTCATTTAATGAGGGATAAAAGAGGAATTTAATTAAAGTAATGCGGGTAAAATTGAGACAAAAAATTAAACGTTATAAGCTACAAGCTCAAACGCTACTTCAAGTAGCGTTTCAAAAAACGCTATAAGCTAGTGGAAAAATGCTAAAAACTAGCAGTGCCAAACAGTTACAAATCAGCCTTGCCAAACAGAGTCTTAGTCTTTGAAATTTGTTGAGATGTGGTGTAAATAGTAGATTTATTTATATGTGTATTCGGCCCAGACCCGTTAGGTTTTCATATAGTATAGCCTATTTAAACTCATTAGTGCTTGTACTCTTTAACACAACAACATATACAGTTAATAAGACGGAACTACAGCTGCTCTTTAGTCGCAGACGTAGGCAACCATTGGCCGAACTGCGTGACCAATATCGTCTCTCTATTCTTTGTCTCTATTTAACATGGTATCAAAAGCCTATGATCACTGGGCCTGAAAACCTAGCCGTCGCGCCGTCACGCTATTGAACCCTAGCTGTCCCGTTGATTGTTCATCCTCAACGGCCCTAGGTGCTACGAAAGTCATTCAGACCTTTCAGCCGTACGGCGCCACTATTCATCCGTACGGCCGCTGCTGTTCATCCGTACGGCCGCCGCTGTCCATCTGTACGGACACCACTATTCATTCGTACGGTCACCGTTGCTTACCCGTACGGAGTCACTGTTCATCCGTACGAAAAGCCACTGGTCATCCGTTCAACGCTACTTTTTATCCATACTACTGTCCTGTTTGTCCGTACGACGGTCACTGTTCATTCGCGCGCCAGTCATTATCCGACCGACGTTACTGTTCATTCCGTACCACGCCTTTCTACTGCTCCTCTCTGATTGTGGTTAGCCTTCCCATTATTGTCAAAGATGAGTTCAACTTCAGAAAAGGACAAAAACAAATCTGAATCGACAGGTAAGAGTTTTGTGTCTTATGCTTTCTCCGGCAATCCCTCTATAACAACGGAGAAACTTAATGGTGATAATTATTTGAATTGGTCTGCCTCTGTCAAAATGTGGTTTATGGGACAAAGGCTTTTAGATCACCTCACTAAGAATTCTATAGATATTGGTAACGATTTGCGTGAAGATTGGGAACAAGCAGATTGTCAATTGGTCTCTCTTTTGTGGCAATCCATTGAACCCTCCTTGCTGGTCCATTATCGTTCATACACCACTTGTTATGATATTTGGCAAAAGGCTAAGAATGTTTATTCTAATGATATCCAGCGTCTCTGTGGTGTTATTCATGACATATGCTAATAAAGCTCAGTCAGTAGCAAATGAGTTCAAGCTCCTTGTGACCGACAATGACCCGAAGAAGATGCTTGAAAAACTAGATAATGTGTGTATGATCTATGTTCTTCATGGTCTCCATCAAAAGTATGAGTCAGTACGGAGCAACATTCTTTCTGCATCAGACATTCCCTCAACAGAGGATCTTATCAGGCGTCTCATACGTCTTCCTGGATTGAAAGGAACCGGAGGGAATGGATCTCAGACTAACATAGAATCTTCTGCTCTTGTTTCTAATTTTGCAGGTCGTGGGGGACGCGGTCGTGGTCGTGGGGGTGGTCGAGGAGGTTGTGTCGGAGGACGTCCTCAGTGCACTTATTGTAAGAAACTTGGTCATACTGAAGACAAGTGTTATTCCCTTCATGGCTTTCCAGAGAAACCAGTAAATGTGACTCAGGTTAATGATTCTGAACAGAGAAGCACTAAACAAAATGTTCTTTCTAATGAGGAGTATAAGGCATTCCTGCAGTATAAGACTTCTCAAGCTTCATCATCAGCAACAGTTGCTCATTCTGGTAATTCTACAGTCTGTTTCTCTCAATCATCACCTGTTGACTCCTGGATTATGGATACTGGAGCTTCCGATTGCGTGGCTGGTAATCCATCTCTTTTATCCAAAATATCCCAACCTAACACCCCACATTATATTACTGTTGCCGACGGATCAAAAGTTGAAGCTAGTGGCATTGGTAAAGCCACTCCTCTTCCATCCTTACCTCTTGACAATGTTCTTCTTGTTCCCAATTGCCCATTTAATTTAATTTCAGTTAGTCGTCTGACTCGAAGCCTAAAATGTTCTGTAACTTATGATGATGATTATTTTGTTATACATGAACGGAGTACGAAGCGGAGTCCCCCAGCCCATCCATCCATCCTCTACAATTGCCTCCACTTCTACTACAGAGTCCCCCAGTCTTCTTCATCGTCGGTTAGGTCATCCAAGTCTCAAGAAGTTCAAAGTTATGGTTCCTCATTTGTCTCATCTGCAGTCATTAGATTGTAAGTCTTGTCAGCTTGGGAAACATGTTCGCTCTTCCTTCCCTAGCAGTACTCAGTCTCAAGCTCGCACTCCTTTTGATGTTCTTCACTCAGATGTATGAGGACCGAGTCGAGTCACTTCAGTTGTAGGACATAGATATTTTGTCACTTTTATTGATGAGTTTTCTAGATGTACGTGGATCTACCTACTTAAGGATAGATCTGAACTTCTTGGTGTTTTTCAAAATTTCTTTAAGGAAATCAAAAATCAATTTAGTTGTTCTATTCGCACTTTACGCAGTGATAATGCGAAAGAATATTTTTCTACATCATTTAATTCTTTTATGGTTGAAAATGGCGTCATACATTAATCATCTTGTCCCCATACCCCACAACAAAATGGGATTGCTGAACGTAAGAACCGTCATATAATTGAAACAGCACGCACCTTACTTATTCATGCTAATGTTCCTTTGAAGTTTTGGGGGGATGCTGTCCTCACTGCAGGGCACTTGATTAATAGAATGCCATCCTCTGCTATCCAGAATAGGGTTCCTCATTCCATATTGTTTCCCGATGAGCCCTTGTTCCGTATCTCTCCTCGAGTCTTCGGATCCACTTGTTTTATTCATGATCTTACTCCGGGACTGATAAATTGTCTGCTCGTGCAGTTAAGTGTGTCTTCCTTGGCTATTCAAGAGTTCAAAAAGGATATCGATGCTACTGTCCCTCCACACATCGCTTCTACATGTCTGCTGATGTCACCTTCTTTGAGGATGCTCCCTTCTTTGCATCTCCCATTGAGTCTGAGTCTCTCTCTCAAGTATTACCTATTCCTAACCTTGCCCCGGTAGTTCCTCTTCCACCCATCATTGACCAGATAGACCACCCCTCTCCTATGGAAATTCCTAGTCCTTCTAGTCCCCCTCCCTTGCAAACTTATCAACGCCGTGCTCGTCTCCCTCCTGTCGACCCACCTCCTACCGAAGATCCTAGTGACTCATCTCCTGCCCCGGTTCCCTCTTCTACTCCGGATCCGCCTCCCGAGTCAGAAGACTTCACAAAGCCTTGTATGGTCTTAAACAATCCCCTCGAGCATGGTTTGGGAGATTCAGTAGTGTTGTTCAAGAGTATGGCATGATTCGGAGTGAAGCTGACCACTCTGTCTTTTATAAGTTCTCCTCTCACAAATGTATTTATCTAGTTGTCTATGTCGATGATATTGTCATTACAGGTAATGATCATGATGGGATTGCAGGACTTAAACAACATCTAGTCCACCACTTTCAGGTCAAAGATCTTGGAAAGTTACGTTACTTTCTTGGCATTGAGGTAGCTCATTCTAAGGCAGGGATTGCTATTTCCCAAAGAAAGTATGCTTTGGACATTTTAGAAGAAACCAAAAAGCTGGATTGCAAGCCAATTGACTCTCCTATGGATCCTAATGTCAAGATCCTACCAGATCAGGGGGAACCATTTTCAGATCCAGGAAGGTATAGGAGGCTAGTTGGAAAGTTAAATTACTTGACCATGACGAGGCCAGATATTTCATATGCTGTTAGTGTTGTGAGTCAATTCCTAAATTCTCCTTGTGACAGTCATTGGGATGCCGTTGTTAGAATTCTGAGGTATATCAAGGGAGCTCCTGGAAAGGTCTTGTTTACACGGATAGAGGTGATTCAAATATTGTCGCTTACACAGATGCTGATTGGGCTGGTTGCCCCTTTGATAGAAGGTCCACATCTGGGTATTGTGTTCTTATTGGTGGAAATCTAATTTCATGGAAAAGTAAAAAGCAAAATGTTGTTGCCAGATCCAGTGCTGAGGCTGAATATCGAGCTATGGCGCTTACCACTCAGGAGCTCACGTGGCTGAAACATCTTCTCCAAGAGTTGCGTTTTTGTAAAATAGGCACTATGAGTCTCATCTGTGATAATCAAGCAGCCCTGCATATTGCGTCCAATCCAGTCTTTCATGAGCGAACCAAACACATTGAAGTTTATTGTCACTTTGTTCGTGAGAAGATTGTGTCCGGCGACATTGCTACTTCATTTGTTGGTTCTAATGATCAATTGGCAGACATCTTCACAAAAGCTCTTCGAGGACCAAGGATAACTTACATATGTGACAAGCTGGATGCCTACAATCTATATGATCCAGCTTGAGGGGGAGTGTTGAGATGTGGTGTAAATAGTAGATTTATTTATATGTGTATTCGGCCCAGGCCCGTTAGGTTTTCATATAGTATAGCCTATTTAAACTCATTAGTGCTTGTACTCTTTAACACAACAACATATACAGTTAATAAGACGGAACTACAGCTGCTCTGTAGTCGCAGACGTAGGCAACCATTGGCCGAACTGCGTGACCAATATCGTCTCTCTATTCTTCGTCTCTATTTAACAAAATTAATAAAGTTTTAAAATGATTTATGAATTTAAAGATTCTTAAAGCTTGTTTGCTTGAGCGAGCATTGAAGACATAAAAAATAAAGATATGAGAGAAACTTTTTTCGATTTGATATTCAGTCCAATGATTTAAATACAGTGATCAATTTCTTAGTATTTACTCAATAAAGCGGGGGTACAAAAAAAAAGTGTTAAAGGGGAGAGTGAAGCTTTTTGACTATAATAATAGTTGTGTAACAGTAGCAACTTTTTATCCTTAATAATCTAATTTTGAGTCTGTTAAAAAGTTTTTGCCTTAAAGTTACTGTGCTGCTGCGTACATCAAAATGCTGCAAGCTGATCACATCCATAAATAACTACTAACTAACACTAATTAACACTAATCTGAATTAGTTCCAACATTTTCACTCAATCATGAAAAGAGCGTTGGGGAGAAAGTATATATTAGATAGTGTGTTGTTAGCTCTCAGTATGATTTGCAGTTTTTTTTTCTTTCATTCTTAGCGAGTGATTTGAAAATAAGAGAAGAAAAAGCAAAACTAGTTTAAGATGTTGAGAGTAAAAGGCATAAGAAAACGAAATGATCTTTTCATGACGGTGTAACATAACATAACATACTATATATAAAGCTGTAAGCAGGTGCATGATTGAGTTGGAATTAGTGGACAAAAGGGAAAGACAGATTGAAAACTACATATCAGCTCTCAATTCTTGTCGGACACCCCCCCAACCCAACTGTCTCAGAATTATATAATGAGACAGGTTTCAGTGTGACATGAAATAATATATTCCAGAATGTATTATATATTGGAGTATATTGAACAACTAAATGCACAGAATCTTTCAAGGATTTCATTCTCTCCAGCATTGTATACTTATCCGATCATTACACATTTTTTGATTGAGATGAAAGAAAATTGGAAATAATGCTACACATTGCCTCCATAGTTGCCTTTGGAAATGATGATTTCGATAGATATATTTGTCCTTACTTAGTACTTCAACGTTGGAGTCATAAATCTTTATGGCAACCATATCAAACTCGTGTTGAAATTTTAGAGGTTCTTTTTTGGAAGTGACCATATAATATATACTTTATTTAGTTAATTTACACTATATTTAAGATAGCGATATGCAGCGTGGTTAATGTTGATGAGGTTGATTACTACTCCCGTGAGTATGACTTGTCTATAAAACCAGCGATAAGGGTTGGTCCGAGCGGTAACTAACTAAGTTGGTAATTAAGATTTTAAAAAATGAATAAATGGTGTAATGTCTTTGTCAAGAAGGGCACGCTTATAATTGCTACATACTCCACCAGGTACGTAAGTGTAAACATGGATTAGATGAGTGAGAGGTTTATTCTGAAAGCAGCAGCAATTTGTAGACAGACACAGATGCATAATTTCTGAAGAATCGAATCAAACCTCACGTTGTTTTTGAAAGGTCTATTTTTGAAGAAACACAGACATGCAAAGTTTGTTTGTTCTCTCAGACCCGCCAGTAGCCTTTTTCTGACCTATTTTAGTAACTGTACCTTAAATAGATAAATAGATAGCAAAGAGCATAGCTATTATAGCTAGGCTAATTTGTTCCTCAATCAATCATGTTATCAACAATTGACCCCTAACACAGCTTTTACTGCAAATGCGGACATATATACTTATGTTACTCCCTCCGTCCCATATTATATGTCGTTTAAGGTTGTGGTACAAGAACTAAGGAATGCAATTATATTAGTCTAGAATTTGTAAAAAGTATTTTCATTCTTCTTAATATACCCTTCATTCATTGAATTGAAAATGAATTAAAAAAATCTGCATTTAAATTTGAGTGTATAATAGGGAAAACATAATTAAAACTTTATTGGTATTCTAAAACGTCATGTATTATGGGATAAATTTTTTTGGCTAGAAAATCATATAATATGAGACGGAGGGAGTATTTGTCACCAATAAGAGTGAAACTGTGTGCATGTAACGTGTTTGTGGGGAGGGGGAGCAGCAGAAGAAAATGTTGAAAAGTTAAAAAATGTGGAGATGCAGGGGATCGAACCCTGTACCTCTCGCATGCAAAGCGAGCGCTCTACCATTTGAGCTACATCCCCATGATGTTAAGTGGTGGTTACAGTTAGATATAACCTTTATCTAAATTCAATCATACGCTTAGTTCTACTAATAATATTCAAAGTAAGAACAGAACTTGGATGGTATAGAAAATGATGTAAGCTTAATGACCTAGATAAATGATGATGTAAACTTTTAAGATAGGGATTTAGTAGAACTATTTAGTTCCATAGCGTATAATAGGGATAGTGCATTTAGACATACATTATTTTTTTATGGATAAATATTAGTGGTTAACTGTTATGGAGAGAGAAAAGTATCGGTTTCTAAGTTTATAATTAATCAAGACCTATTTTTCTATTTTTTGGTGTCCTTTAACTCTCTCTCTGACTGAACTACCTATCAAGAACGCTTTTAGTTTTAATGCATTATTAAAGCATATTTTATCAAATGATTTTTTCTAAAAGGCTTAAAAAATAAAAATGCTTTGAGTGGGAAGAGTTTTTTCGACTTAAAGATAATTGAATCACAATCAAGCTATTAAATTACAAACCAATATCTTTTCACTTATTTAATGGTGGATTTTTTATATTGCAACGGTGGTTCTTATTTTAAAACACTGTTTGTAGGACAACCTGATCAATTAAACTTTTTAGGTATTATTATGACTAATAAAACGTTTTCTATGGCAAAGTAAGGCTTTAACAATTTATACATTAGGTGCCACATAATCCCTTTTTATTTTATATTTAAAGTGGTAGAGACAATAAGTATTGTTGTAAACCAGTATAGTCGAAGTCTCGTGTTGACTGTCAAAATTCCTTTCAGTTACGTATGTTTAATTATGTGTAATTAATTGCTGACTCTTCATATGTCATGCAATTAGTATATATATATGTAACACTCTGAGTGACAATATTATTAATAATATAGAGTGGTGCCTATTCAGTTCCAACAAATTGGTATCAGAGCGAGTGCGAAATCCCTGGGAAACACGAGTGAAGTGTGAGTGGTGAGCAATTTGATTCTAGGGAAGGGAAACACGAGTGTTGGTGAGTGAGCGAATTGCAGAGCGTTCATTTTACGATCGTGTTCGTGATCTTAAGGCGTGGCAATGGCGAATCTGAACAACCTTTCAACGAAGATCCCAGTTCTTGATCCCAAGAACTACGATAAGTGGACTGTGCAAATGAAGGTGGTTTTCCGGTATCAAGAAGTGCTTGATGTTGTGCAAACCGGAATACCCCAATTAGCTGCAGGAGAAGCGCTTCGTGGATGGCAAAGAAAAGACAGCAAAGCTTTATTCTTGATCCATCAAGGTGTTGATGGCGAAGCATTTGAGAAGATTTCAGAATATGAAACATCGAAGGGAGCATGGGATGAACTAGCAACAGTTTATTCTGGGGATGCATCACTGAAGCAAGTGAAACTGAATTCGCTGCGTAGGGAATTTGAACTGCTTCAGATGAACGAGAAAGAGACGATTGGGGAGTATTTCAATAGACTGACATTGATTACGAACCAAATGCGCACTAATGGAAAAACTGTGACTGATAGAAGAAAGATCGACAAAGTGTTGAGAACACTGACTCCACATTTCGACTATGTTGTAACTTCAATCGAACAATCCAAAGATTTGGATACGTTGAAGGTGGCTGAATTGCAAGGAATTCTGGAAGCAAGTGAAGCAAGAATTCATGCAAGATTGGTCAACAAGCAAGCTGAGAAAGAAAGTGAACAAGTGCTGTTGGCACAATCCCAGAACAAGAAAGGGAAAGGAAAGTGGAACAAAGGAGGTGAAGGGTCGAAGAAGAGCAATGATCAAAAGAGTGATTTCCAAAAGAGAAAAGAAGCGTGGAAAAAGAATAAAGGAGAAAGCAAGAATTATAGCAAGAAGGAGGTGCAATGCTATAACTGTGAGAAATTCGGCCATTACGCAGATGAATGCAGGTCGAAGATTACTCACGAAGAAGCACAGTTGGTCAGAGGTGAATCTGATGATGAAATGATGCTGATGGCAGAAGTCAGTGAAAGTGGCACAGATGTGCAGCAACAAGTGGCCAAACTAGTAGGTGGTGGTGAACTAGTGATGATGGCAGAATCAAGAGATAGTGATGATGATCTGTGGTATCTCGACACAGGGTGTTCAAGCCACATGACAGGCAACAAAAACTGGTTCATTGATCTAGACGAATCAGTAAAGAAATCGATAAGGTTTGGTGATAATAGAGTGATAAATGCTGAAGGGTGTGGCACAGTGAGATTCAGGAGGAATGATGGGAAAACATACCTCATCACAAATGTGCTGTACGTTCCATCAATGAAATGCAATTTGATAAGTCTAGGACAACTCCTAGAGAAGGGGTGTTCAGTTCATATGGAGGATATGGAACTGAAGCTATATGATCCTAAGAAGAGGCTGATGTTGAAAGCAACATTGAACAAGAGAAGAACTTTTAAAGTTGGTAAGAATATAGTCAATGATGAATGTTTGAAGGCTGTCACCAGTGATAAAGTGTGGAGATGGCATGAGAGGTATGGGCACTTGAATTTCAGAGACCTGAAGAATCTAACTGCTCAAGGTATGGTGCATGGATTGCCTGCTTTGACGCTTCCTGTCGAAGTGTGCAATGAATGTTGTGAGTCGAAGCAAGCCAGAAACTCCTACAACACTGAAGTGAAGATTCAATCAACCAGGAAACTTGAAGCCATTCACTCAGATGTTTGTGGGCCCTTTGAAGTGAAAACATTGGGAGGTAATAGCTATTTTGTTTCATTCATTGATGAATTTACTAAGAAAATGTGGATCTATTTACTTAGTAAGAAAAGTGAAGTGTTCGAAGTTTTCAAAAACTTCAAGTCAATGATTGAGAAGGAATCTGGATGCTGCATCAGTAGATTTAGAACTGATGGAGGTGGTGAATACACCTCTACAGAGTTCATGAAGTTCTGCAAAGAAGAAGGAATAAGGCATGAAATCACAGCACCATACACACCACAACATAATGGTACAGCAGAGAGAAAGAACAGAACTGTACTAAATATGGTGAGGAGCATGCTGAAGAGTCGAAGCATGCCAAATCAATTCTGGGGAGAAGCAGCAACCACTGCCGTGTATATCTTAAACAGAAGCCCAACTAAGAGACTGGATAGAATGACTCCTGAACAGGCGTGGTGTGGTGAGAAACCAAGTGTGAAGCATTTGAAGGTGTTTGGGGCACTGTGCTACAGACATGTTCCAGATCAATTGAGAAAGAAATTGGATGACAAGGCTCAACCAATGGTTCTATTGGGTTATCATTCGACTGGTGCCTACAAGTTGTATGATCCAAATAGACAAAAGGTGGTGATTAGCAAGGATGTGATCTTTGAGGAATCGAAGGGATGGGAATGGAACAATTCGACACAGAGTAACACTGTCGAAGCTGTGTTACTGGAACCTGTGCAGGACACACCAGTGGCAGTGACATTGAATGAGCAACAAGAGGAAGTGAATGAAGTGATGAATGAACAAGGAGGTGCAAGTAGTAGACCAAGAAGAAACAGACAACAGCCACAGAGATTGAATGATTTTCAACTATTTCTTGACAATGCCATAGCAGAAAATGGAGAATTGCTGCAAGAAGCATTACTTGCTGATTGTGAACCAATAACTATCGAAGAAGCTCTCAAGCAGTCGAAATGGAAGCAAGCAATGATAGAAGAACTGAATTCAATCGAAAAAAATGATACTTGGGTATTGGTTAAATTGCCTAAACAGAAGAGGGTTGTCGAAGTCAAGTGGGTCTTCAAAACTAAGATCAAACCCAATGGTGAAATTGGGAAGTATAAAGCAAGATTGGTTGCAAGAGGATTTCTACAAAGGGCTGGATATGATTACAATGAAGTCTTTGCTCCCGTAGCAAGGATTGAGACAATAAGATTGATCATTGCAATAGCTAGTTTCAAAAACTGGCCTATGTATCAATTGGATGTGAAGTTTGCTTTCCTCAATGGTTACTTAGAGGAAGAAGTGTATGTTAACCAACCACCAGGGTTTGTAATGAATGGTAAGGAGGAAAAGGTGTACAAATTGAAAAAAGCTCTATATGGCCTAAAACAAGCTCCACGAGCTTGGAACAAAAGGATAGATTCATTTCTATCCCAACTGAACTTTGTGAAGTGTGTAAATGAGCATGGCATTTATGTGAAGGGGTCCAATATAGAAGACTGGCTAATAGTTTGTCTATATGTGGATGATATGTTACTCACAGGAACCAACGAGAAGGATATGGAGGAGTTCAAGAAAAACATGATGAGTGAGTTCGAAATGTCAGATATGGGCATTCTTACTTATTTCTTAGGAATCGAAATTGTTGGTGATGGAGGTGGAACCTTGCTACATCAGAAGAAGTATGCTACTGATGTTCTAAGGAGATTCAATATGAGTGATTGCAATCCTGCTGCTACTCCTACAGACACAGCAGTGAAGCTGACAAGTGATGTCGAAGGAAAGGCTGTAGATTCGACACTGTACAAACAGATAGTGGGATCTCTCAGGTACCTGTGTCACACAAGGCCTGACATATCCTATGGTGTGGGACTCATAAGCAGGTTTATGGAGCAACCAAAGACCTCACATTTGGTTGCTGCAAAACGGATATTGAGATACATCAAGGGTACTGTAGATCTGGGTGTGTTCTATCCCAGAGGGAATGGAATAGACAACCAAGAAGTGTTTGGTTATTCTGATGCTGACTGGTGCGGTGACAAAGGAGATCGAAAGAGCACAGCAGCATATGTGTTCATGTATGGAGATGCTCCAATTTCATGGAGTTCGAAGAAGGAGAGTGTGGTGGCATTATCCTCGTGTGAATCAGAGTATGTAGCTGCAGCTATGGCTGCATGCCAAGCACAATGGCTCGACATGCTGTTGTGTGAGTTAAAATTGAAGAATAATGAAGCTGTCGAACTGAAAGTCGACAACAAATCTGCCATAGATTTGTCGAAACACCCAATTGCTCATGGTCGAAGCAAGCACATAGAGACCAAATTTCATTTCCTACGTGATCAAGTCGCAAAGCAGAAACTGAAGGTAGAATATTGTCGAACAGAGGACAACATAGCTGATTTGCTGACGAAACCATTGAAGATTAGCAGATTCGAAGAATTGAGGAAGCTCATTGGATTGAAGAAGGTAACTAAAGTGGTTTAGGAGGTGTATTGTTGTAAACCAATATAGTCGAAGTCTCGTGTTGACTGTCAAAATTCCTTTCAGTTACGTATGTTTAATTATGTGTAATTAATTGCTGACTCTTCATATGTCATGCAATTAGTATATATATATGTAACACTCTGAGTGACAATATTATTAAAAAAAAAAAAAAGATTAATAAAACGTTTTCTATGGCAAAGTAAGGCTTTAACAATTTATACATTAGGTGCCACATAATCCCTTTTTATTTTATATTTAAAGTGGTAGAGACAATAAGGAAGAAATCTAAAATCCTTAACTATCTCACCAAGAAGTCATTCTTTCTAAATATTCTTATTCTAGACAGCTTTTCTAATTTAAGACTACTATGCATTCTTTATCTTTAGAAAAAGGAGTGTTTCCAACATATAATAATGGGATAAAACAAAAGAGAAAGAAAGAGATGGATGATATTTTTATGGGGATTAGTGTATAAAAAGATTGAGAGTGGCAACAATGATGGTTTAGGTTGTCATCATCTTATTGCATTCAATATAGAAAGATGGGTTGAGAAAGAAAGGAACATATATATACCTTCGCGACTTTCCCTTTTCTGTCTTACCCTTTCACTTTCTTTGGTCACCTATTTTAGTCTCTTTTAGATTTCAGTAACAAAAGCCTCTTCCTCTTTTTTCATTCACCCCTCTTTTGTTTGGATGGGATCCTCACCGCAAATTAACTAGAATATTTCAAATAATATTATGTTAGAAATATTATTATTTTATTCATTTTTTTGGAAACAAGGGGCTACGCCCTAAGAACACTAAAAACCTCTGGGGAACCAAGTCCCGCAAACAGTCGGCCTTGACGGCATTAGCAGCAAAAAGAGGAACATAATAAACAATCTACTACAAGCTTGAAGAGACAAGCCAAATTTTGCAAATGAATTCGCCACCTGATTTTCTTCCTTGAGGGATAGTACCATCCGCCACCATGCGAAGAAGCCGCGTGATCGGATCAACCAGAGAAAAAAGAGGGTGTTGCGAAGAACACTCAGACAAAATTAAGTTAATAGCTGTCATGAGTCAGACTCAACGACAATATTCCTGTAGCCATTAAGCTGCGCAATTTGAAGGCTCGTGAGAATAGCCTTCAACTCCGTCACGACAACAGAACCTCCCCCCACATTTGAAGCAAATCCAAAATGAAAGTTCCCGGCACCATCTCTCACACACCCACTTGCTACTGAATTAGCTCCTCTGCCTGACACTGTACCATGCTTCAATTTCCCTTCATCTGGAGGCTTCCACTTCGCAGAAGTAGTTTCAACATTCCGCACCTGACTCACTAGACCACGGCCAAACTCGATCCAGCTCCTAGAAATCGAATCTGCACAACTCACATTACTCCTAACCAGTTCCGAACTGTTATGCACCTTATTCCAAAAAATAACTTCATTACGATTCAACCAAATGAGCCTAAGCGCTACACCAAAAATCGTGTGCCAATTACCTCTCTCCCTAGAAGAAGCGGGAGAAATATTAGATATAAGGCAAGCATTTATATCCCCTGTTCAGGAATCCACCACATTTCGATTATCATGTACCGAAAACATTCCGGACCTGGACACACTCCCTTAAGAGGCGAATGATAGACTTAACCTCATTATTATTTTATTCATTGAGTCGTTCTCTCCCCAATTAGAAAACTCCAATCACACGAGTGTGAATTCTTTTGCTCTCTATTTTGTCTTTTTTGATTTCCACCGCAAACACACTTTTATGCACAATTTTTTTATACAATGGAAAATTTATTACAATCCAAAAATAAAAAAGAAAATTTATTAGATAACTACCACCACCACCCAAAAACAGTAGTAACCAAACTCTACTCACCTTTTACGAAGAGTTGAAAAGGTCCACACTATCTAGTATTTGAAGCTCGAATTGAACAATTCCTTTAAGATGAGATTCACACGGTGGATTGTGTCAACAATGGTGGCATTCAAATATGAAAAAAGGGCCATGAATGTAAATTAGTCTTCTATTGTTGTCCAATGAAAATCCATCATAAAATCCACTGACTAGCTAGTAATTAGGTAGTTAAACAAATTTGTTACTAACATTTATTAATTTATGTAAAAAAAAACCTTATATGACATTTATTTTGAAACGGAGAAAGTTTACATTTGTAGTTTATGTGGGTCTAATTTGTCTAGGTTAATGACTCCTCTAAGTTAACTTTGATGCTTTGTTGAAAATATGTTGGTGAAGATGCAAACCAAATCATTGGATCCATTGATCCATATAAAGGGATCCTTTCCTTGTTAGTAGAGAAATGGATCCGATCGGATCCAATTGTCTTCCTGATCGATCACTTTTCAAATATAATGTTCCAATGATTTGAGTTCTTTTTTGTTTTGTTAAAGGGTTGGTTGAGTTGTGTTGAGCATTGATGACCCCTAAATGAGTGAGCCTCATTATTACCTACTTAGTGCTGCTTCGTCTTTAATGGCAACAAAAGATGTAAAGAACTTTCAAATTTAGAACAAAGGCCTCCTTCCCCACCACACCCCAAAAACAAAACAAAAATAAACAAATTACAACCAATTGTATTTAACTTTCTTTTTGAACTGGGTATCTCTCGAGTTGGGTAGGACCACAATGGACGGTAAGACTCTCCTTCAAGAGATTTAACGCTCCATCGAGTCGGGTAGGACCACAATAGGCCGTAAAAGTCTCTCTCAAGAGATTTAACGCTGCTGCATTTTCAATGCTGGATTCGAACTAGGACATTGGTTAAGCTGAAAGAGACTCACACCATCTCATCCAAACGTTATTGGGTAACTGTATTTAACTTTTACAGTAAGCAATATTTTGATGCATTACGGTATGCAATCTAATTATGTAAATGAAGCCTTCAATCAGATAGATTTATTACAAAGTAATAACCTAGGTAGGTGAGTAAATTTATTTATTTATTTATTTATCTTGAATAAATTTATAAGCAAAAATACTCACATTTATTTATTAAGAAAGTTAATTAAATTTATTTATTTATCTTGATAAAAAAGTGGATTATCATTTATCTTCATTTAATTTTTTATGGAATTTATTTCATAATAACTTTTAACGAGCTAGATGTATTTTTTGAAAGAATAACATTAATAGGAAAAAAATAAATAAAATTTATTTATATTTTAGGCCATAAAATAGTGTAGTATAATAAAAGGAATTACATGTATAAAATAGTACCATTGAATAAGGAGGGAAAAAAAAGCTGCTTATACAGTGTCCTGGACTAGGTCAAGAGACCCACTCCAGCAATTGGACCTGGGTCAGCCCAATAGCTTGGACCCGTATCCACAATAAATCAGCTCATTCATGTCTGCTATGCCTCAACGGCTCAGATTCACCCGATAAGATCCAACGACTTAGAGCTAGCACGGATCCCTATAAATACTGGCTCACACCCATAAATATGTACATTCTCATTCTTTGCTATACTACTCTAGAATCCTCAATACTGACTTGAGCGTCGAAGTGGCATCGCAGGTACCCCACCCGAGATCTTTGGAATACCGTTTGGACGGTAGGAGATCAACAGCAGTCACCCGACGACTGCTAGGTATAGAACATTGGTGACCACAGTGGGAGCTGTCTAGCTTCCACCTCATCTCTACCTCTTAAAAATTCTTTCCTGCATTCTGATGGCACCCCGAGGCAGACCTCGGGTCCGAAGCATTGTCTAATCTCAGCCCCAACCTGAAGACACGCCACAAGGTGTTGCTGCCACTCTTTCAGACGACACCATCCAAGTCCCGGCTCCACAGCCGATCTAGATCCCCGTCCAACCTGAGGATGCAGCGACCATCCGCCAGCTCCTGGACCTGTTGTGCAACCGCACTCAGACTATACTGCAGCAAGAAGTGTGCCTCACGCAAATAGAGAGGCGAATGGCAGCCACACTTGAGCAACCTCATCCTCGCTGGAGCACTCCTCCCCCAAGGACAGTGAGCTCCAGGCGCCACAGATCTCCACCCAGATGGAACCAAGCTCGTCACTCTCCTCCCCGACGCAGCAGGCACGAAGGATCGGGTTCACCTCCAAGCACCCCTCCAACTTTGCCTGATGGTACCGACTGGCCTGAGGACTCTCCCTCCAAGGCCTCACCGCTCACAACCTCCAATTCTCGCGAGAGGTCGTAGAGCCGAGCCAAAACCCACAAGAGGCGTCGCCACAGATCTACCTCGAGGAGGTCTCCAGCCCGACGTGACCGTCGAGACATAGATCTCGGGGACAGGTCACCTCGCAACTCACGATGGACCTCCAATGAAGGACCCTTCACCAGAAGGGTTGACGACTGCCCAATTCCAAGGGTCTTAAAGAAGCTGTCAACCCTCAAAATGTATGATGGGACTGGGGACCCTGACCTCCACCTGGCATACTTCTCTCTCATGATGCGTTACCGGGGGGCAAGGGAACCCGTTCACTGCAAGATCTTCCCCCTCACTCTCGAGAAGTCAGCACTAGTTTAGTTCCAGAAGTTGAAACCAAACTCGGTCTCATCGTGGGGACAGCTAGCTATGACGTTCACGACTCGTTTTGCCGCTTCCCGCTTGAAGCCCAAGTCTGAAGAGGTGCTCAGGGCGATCAAGCAGGGAGAGGAAGAAACACTTAGAGAATATCTGGAAAGGTTAAACAAAGAATCTGCGAATGTTAGGAACCTTGAAGACAAGAGGAGGCTCTTTTGGATGAAGGATGGTCTCCAGAAAGGAAGCTTATTCCAAAGAGAAGTTGGGATCAACAAGCCCCGCGACTTGGCCGATTTCCTTCAAAGATCCCAGAAGCACATGGACTATGAAGAGGACGAGCTGGTCTACAGGGCCATTGAAGAACCATGGTTGGACCAAGCCCAAGCTGAGGGAGCGCCTCGTGAGTCCCGACCCCGACAAGGCCGTTTCTCAGAGTACACCTTGCTGAACACATCTAAGGCAGAAATCCTTGCCGAATGCGCCGACGTGGAGTTTCGAGACATCAAACAACCCGAACCCCTCGTGCAAAGGAAATGTTGAACCTCTAAGAAGTACTGTCGTTATCACAGAAGTTATGGGCATGACACCAACAAGTGTAACACCCTAAGAGACGACATTGAAGAGCTAATTCGCGAAGGGAAGCTCACCCAGTACGTGGAAGAAAAAGAAAACGGGACTCCTGACTCTGAATAGAGAGCCAATCACCTGGACCGGGACCTGAACTCAGCCTAGTTGAGAAATTTCATTGTATGAACACAAACGCTGAATGTAAAAGCTTGGTATGAATGGTTAACTGAAATCCATTTTGCAATTATCGTCTTCAGCTCTAGTTCATTGTTGTTAGCATTTGTTCCAAAAATTCTTTAAGAGTAAGAGAAAGGGTCCGACCCCATAGTTAAGCATAGAGCGGGGCGAGTTTGAGACTCAACAGAGCCTGCAGGGAGGGACTGCCTGGCCTACAGGGGCAACACAGACTGCAGGGAGGGACTGCCTAGCCTGCAAGGGCAACCTTAATGACAACTTCAAGCCAAGAGCATTCTCCTAAGACGATGGTTCTGCAAATATATCTCATACATGCATGATCACACAAAGTAGGTTGACGATGACAAATACCTTGAATCGTAGTAAGGGAATCAAGTGTGTCATGGCGTGCCGAAACAAATAAAGACTGGCGGTAAAAAGGGTGGCCTGAAGACGGCACCACGACCATTCACGTTTTCCCCTATACTCCGAGATAAGAATCCAATGGCTCACTCCACTTAGCGACTTCGAAGGACGTCACACCCCCTTGGGCGAGTTCTATCCGGGTCGAGTCCCAGTAAACTGTGCCAAGGGTGTATCTTAAGCTGACCTTGGTGGTCACACCCCCTTGGGCGAGTTCTATCTGGGCCGAGTCCCAGTAAACTGTGTCAAGGGTGTATCTCAAGCTGACCTTGGTGGTCACACCCCCTTGGGCGAGTTCTATCTGGGCCGAGTCCCAGTAAACTGTGCCAAGGGCATATCTCGAGCTGACCTTGGTGGTCACAACCCCGTTGGACGAGTTCTATCCGGGCAGAGTCCCGGTAAACTGCGCCAAGGGTGTACTTCATTACGAATTGTCCCGGCTGACATCGCTAACTCAACTGCGAAAAGCGAGCCAAACTTTGTGGCTATCTACTTGGAAAATCCTAAGTCCAAATTCTAACCACAAAGCAATATACGAATGGAGGATAAGGGTGGTGTCCTGGCAAATGGACAGTGGGCGAGATCCTTGAGTTTCGATTGATAGGCAAGACTATGGAGCCTACGAAAGGTTACGGAAGAACGCTGAAGGACCCCGGGTCCCTAGAGCCAAGAACCTACGAAGGCGTGGAGACTGGTGAAATATTGCAAAATCTCAAGTCTCGGGTCCTAGGGGCACCTGCGAAGGCACGATGTCAAAGGCGATGAGGAGAGCTCAGTCTCGGGTCTCACGTGTATGCCCACCAACGCGAAGTCACCAGCGAGAGTCCAAGACACGGGTGCAAGGCGAAGATCTTGGGATGGAGGTGAACGACGCCAAGCAACGACGCGATCTGGGAGGCCACCAGTCACGCATCTCGGGTCTCGGGTGTGTCTACCTTGAACACGCGTGCGGAGATTCAGAGTGTGGGATGGCTTGGAGTCTCGGGTGCTGGGTGTGGCTCGAGACGGAGATCTCAAGTGCGGAGCATCACGGGTCACGGATCTCGGTTGGTAACGTTAGATGCGAGCGAAGGCGCGGGCTTGAACGACGCGAGTCTCAGGTCTCGGGTGTTGGGTGTGGCGCGATCTCAGATGCGGAGCATCTCGGGTCTCAGCTGGCAGTGTGAGACGAGAGCACATGCGTAGGTCGAAAAGTCTCAAGCAAAGAGCAAAGTGAGGTCGCGGGTCTCAAGTCTCATGTCACGGGTGTATGGCATTCAGCGTGGACATGTGCTCCGTGGTCGTGGGCATGGATCCCTCATTCGGAAACTCTATGGAAGACCTCTCTTCCCAATCTCTTGTGAAGTGAATGAAGTTTTGCAAAAAGCCCAAAGGTTGGAAGCACATAGATTTATAGTGGGCACAAAATTATTAAAAAATTACTATTTACTAAGAAGTGGGCAAAATGTATAGTACACAAAACGCCACCCTAGATGCACATTCACTATTCGAAGAAATGCCTAAACAAAAAAGAACATTCCAAGACTTTGGGGCCTTTGACCAAGGCGCTTACGAGGGCGCGAAGGTTGCTGGTGGGCGAAGCAGGATCTCGGATCCCTGGCACCAGGCGCCTATGAAGGCACGAAGATTGCTGAAAGGTGCTGCAAGGATCCCATGTCTCGGGTCCCAGGGTGCCCTAGGCGCCCACGAGGACGCGCTAGCTAGCGTAAGGGATCTCGGATCCCAGGTGGATAGGCGCGGACTGACGCGCCCGCCAGACAGGGATCTCGGGTCCCGGGTGCCAGGCGCCTCTCTCACTCTCTCTTTCTCACTCTTTGGAAGATCTCACCTCCCAATCTCTCTCACAATAAACTACCAGATGCTCCGAGGGGAAATAATACTGTCAACAGGAACGAGCCAACCTGCCGGGACGACCCAAGACAACCTGCAGAGGCGGATTGGCTGGCAGGTACAATGTCAACAAAGACATCAAGCCAGGACCATCCTCCGGAATAATCTCGGCAACTGTTCTGGACTGGGTCAAGAGACCCACTCCAGCTATTGGGCTGCAATTGGACTTGGGTCAGCCCAATAGCTTGGACACATATCCACAATAAATCAGCCCATTCATGTCTACTATGCCTCAACGGCTCAAATTCACCCAATAAGATCCAACGGCTGAGAGCTAGCACGGATCCGTATAAATATTGGCTCACATTGCCATAAATAGGTACATTCTCATTCCTTGCTATACTACTCTAGATCTCTCAATACTGACTTGAACATCGGAGTGGCATCGCAGGTACCCCACCCGGGATCACTTTGGCATACCGCTTGGACGACAGGAGACCTACCAACAGCAGTCACCGGACGACTGTAGGTACATAATCACTGCTAGGAGGGGAAAAAAGCTGCTTATACAGTTTTTTGTTGATATGCTCAAATAATCACTTTAGTCGTTACTCCAATGATATATATGCTTTGAAACTTTACAATTTTGCGCAACTGCAGAGACTAATCCATCGAGCTGAGTAGGATCACAATGGGCGCTAAAGCTCTCCCTCAAGAGATTTAATGTTGTTGCATGCCCAAGGCTAGATTCGAACCCAGAATCTTAGTTAAGCTGGAAGAGATCTACGCCATCTCTTCCGAGCGCTCTTGGGTGAAACTTTACAATTTTGAATGTTCTTTCATGAACTCCAAACCAAAACACTTCTTCTAAATTAGATAAAGGACTTACTAGCTAGCAGATTCTTTTGCCTCCTTTTAATGCACTTGATCTAGAATATGTAAGTTACATAATTAGAATATTAAACTTACTTTTATTCCAAATTCTTTATTATTTATTTTTCACGTTGTTTTTCTTCTTCCAATCTAAGTTAAACTCTTGACATAATGCTACTGCTACTCACCAAAAAAACTCTTGACAGATAGTAAAGTCTTGGAATCTTGATCTGCGCAGTAAGTTGAAGAATGAAGCTCTCCTTTAATTTGCTGTCGATCTTCTTTCATTTTTCTTCAGAAATAAATTACGAACTTTTGAAACTACTATAGCTTATAATGATTAATATTTCTCATCATACATACTCGATATGCTTCGAACTCGAACGTTGCAATAGTCAAATTAATGTGACTACGTGGGGACCCCAATATACAGTACGTGGTCAAACTTATGTCTAATCCTAAGAATAAAAGCTTTTATCTCAAAAAATTGATCAATGAAAACTATGAAAAGAATAAAAGAAAGCAGTAGCGAAAGTTAAAGAGAAAATAAATGAGACGGAGATACTGTCTCCTAGTGAGTTTGAGTAATTGCTTATTAAAAAAACGAGGGAAAGTGCTCAAATATGTAAGTGTTACTAGCCAAGTGGCTAAATAGCTCCGAGCTTCAAGTTTGACTACAGTAGCTCCGAGCATCAACTACAGGTGGTTAATGCACTCCATCTAAATAGACGGACTCGGCTAGTATCCTGTGTTCGAATAAATTGAATTCAGACTTTACTTACCTCCTAAATTCAGATTATCCTACATTCACATTCACATGCATTTACTTTTCTAGTTTAGACTAAAATTGATGAGAGAAAATATATAGAAGGAATTGGTGAATTTGAGAAAGACTGAAATATTCTTTAATTTAGCCTAAATGAGAGTGTATTTTTAGTTGATACAAATGAATAAAAAGAACGAGACAAGTGGTAGATACTTTGGTGCCTTAACCACTTGGTCATGGGTTCGATCTCTGAACCGGTGCGTATGGAAAAACATTTGGCCGTGGAGGATATATTGGTTTACCAACTAAAAAAAGAATAAAAAGAAAAAACAACTAGATGCCTTCTAGCAAGAACCAATTCACGTCAATAGGAGGGGAGCTGGCATTAGTATTTGTCTCTCTATGTATGAACATGGAGAAAAAGGCAACTAAGAAAGAATTATAAATGGATCATTATTTTTTACTTCTATCTTTAGGAATAGATGGACTCTCTATAGTAATTAAGAGAAATTAGATTAAAACACAATGTGATTGCAGTATTGCAGAAGAAGGAGGGATAATTGGAAGCTGAAAAATAATGAATAATGCTATAGACAGAGGAATGCTTTTTAACCAAATGGGGGAATAAAATACCGTCTTTCTCTACCTCTACCAGGATTGGCGTGAAGAAAGAGACATGAATATATTGGAGGACCTGCTGCAATTCTGCATATATATTACAAAAATTAAAAAATGTAATGTATCAAACGCTTTACTTTTTTTGGAAACTTTTTTTGAATTTGTGCTGGCCTTGTACGTCTATTCCAAAAATACATCACACTAGAAAATAACACAACAATTGGGATTAAATCATATGAACATGAGAAAACATGCATGGAAATCAAGTATTGCTGTAGATATATATGACTGTATTCTTCAGTTTTTCATACTTATATACTGCATATGCATGCATGTAGCTCTTCAGACACACAATCTCAAACGCTTCTATTAACCACTATGTTCCACATATACTTTGGTTAACTAAGGTAATGTCAAGTTCATATGTAGATAGTGCCTGACGGCTGACGCAGCTCTTTTTTTGGTTACAGAAAGGTTAGGTGAGTTGGGCTCCAGGGGCTCACCAGGGTCAGGGCAGGCCTCGGGGTTCTTTAAGCGCTTACAAAAATATTTACAGATCACCCACCAAAGAGGTCATCACATCGACAGCGCAGGGGTTGAACTCACGCCCTTGTGGGGAATGAGCCAACTCCTTACCAACCGAGCCGACCTTCTTGCGCCTGACGCAGCTGTAATTATACATTATCATGCATATAATTAATCAAAAAAGACTAAAACGACTACTAAAAGAACTGGTTGAGAGAGAGAGAGAGAGAGAGAGAGAGAGAGAGAGAGAGAGAGAGAGAGAGAGAGAGAGAGAGAGAGAGAGAGAGAGAGAGAGAGAGAGAGAGAGAGAGAGAGAGAGAGAGAGAGAGAGAGAGAGAGAGAGAGAGAGAGAGAGAGAGAGAGAGAGGTGGAAAAGCAACAAAATAAAGTAGGCTCTTTAAACTAAAACAAAAAGAGAAATAAAGAAAAAGAAAAGTGATGAGTGACAAGAACTCAAGAAGTATAAAGAAAGGGGTGAGGCATAGTTCTGGTATTTCCAAAGCCTCACTACTTCCTGCATCTTTCGTTTTCTATCTCTCTCTCTCTCTCACTTTGTGCGTACGCTCCCATCCTTGAAAGAAACCCTTTCAGTTTGTTCATTCCACGTTTCTCTGAAGGAGAAAGAGAAGTGTAGGGGTTGGTCTTTGTAGAAGAAAAACAGAAGAATAAGAACAAGTGAGTGGTTAGTGAACAAGAGGTTCCACAAGAAAAAAAGGGGTGTATAAGGGGAGAGGGTGTTATCCAAGTAATGCGCTCAGGAAATAGTGCATTGCAGCAGACCCTCACAGCTGAGGCTGCTTCAGTGTTGAAGCATTCTCTAGTCTTAGCTAGAAGGAGAGGCCATGCACAACTCACTCCTCTACACGTAGCCACTACTTTGTTAACCTTAAGACTCAGTTCTTTCAGAACAGCATGTCTCAAATCTCAGCCTCACCAAACTTCACACTCACACTCACATCCTCTTCAATGTAGAGCTCTTGAGCTTTGCTTCAATGTAGCTCTTAACAGACTTCCAACAACACCAACACCTTTGATCCACTCTCAACCTTCTCTTTCAAATGCTCTCATTGCTGCATTGAAAAGAGCACAAGCTCACCAAAGAAGAGGATCCATTGAACAACAACAACAACAGCAACAGAACCTTCTCACTGTTAAAGTTGAGCTTGAGCAGCTTATCATATCTATTCTTGATGATCCTAGTGTTAGTAGGGTTATGAGAGAAGCTGGATTTTCAAGCACTCTTGTTAAGAACAATATTGAGGTGGAGGATTCTTCTGTTTCAGCTCCTAATTCTGTTTTTCGATGTTATAATAGTTCTGGTGGTGTCTTCTCTTCTCCTTGTTCACCTTCTACTAGTGAAAACAACCATAAGGAAACTCAAACTACTAGTTTCAGACAGAAACATTTCTTGTCTGCTTATGAGTTCAACCAGGTTCTTTTTTCTTCACCAAAGAAAGCACCACCACTGGTGTATCCTATCACAAGTGCATCAAGTGGACTTGGCTTGACTCTTCATGCTTCCAGTTCCAGGTAATCTTTTCCTTAATTAATAAACTAGCTTCATCCAATGCCAAAAAACACTAATTAGTTACTAATAACATTATATGCCTTTCTTAGTGAGAAGGAGCAGGAGGATAAGCTCAATTGTTGTGAAGAATGTGTCTCTAATTATGAAAAAGAAGCTGAATTTCTCGTACCAGAACAGAAGAAAACAATGCCTTTATGGCTTCAGTCTCATACCACAGGAGAAGACCACAAGAAGGTAGCAATAGCAATTTTGTTTTTTCAGGCTAAATTGCATTTTTTTTTTGTAGTTTATCTTCAACCAAAATTTTAGTTTGGTGCTTTATGTTTCAAATCTCAGTCAACGTGGTGCTTTATGTTTGATATGTTTCAATTAGTCCTTCAATTGGTATGATATGTTTCAGTTTAGTCCTCAGGAGGACTAAACTGAAACATATCATACCAATTGAAGGACTAATTGAAACATATCAAACATAAAGCACCACATTGACACAAATTTGAAACATAAAACATAAAGAACAAAAGCAGGAAAAAAAAATAAAGGACCAAACTGAAAGTTTGATCAAATATAAATGACCAAAAAATGCAATTTAGCCTTTTTTATATTTATTTTTCTTACTGGTTAATATTTTAGGAAATACTAGTACTATTGGCTTATGAACAATTCAACTTTTTCAGGATGAATTAACCGAGTTGAAAAGAAAATGGAACAGACTATGCCACTGTCTTCACCAAAACAAACAGCCTCAGAATAACTGGACCAACTCAAACCTCAATAACTCATCAAGTTCCATATCCTTTGCAAAAAAGGCTACTAGTAACTCCAATCTTATACCGCGATTTCGTCGTCAACAATCATGCATCATTGAGTTCAATTTCGGAGATAAAAAGCAGCCAACAGAGCCTGTTTTTGATTCTGTTGAAAGAATGGAAGGTAAAGAAGTAAAGATAACTCTTGGTCTTGGAAATGGTGATTCAGATGAAAAGGTGGGAAATTTAACTGATACAACACTACAACAAGCTCATGTTTGTAAACTATTGCAGGAGAATGTGCCATGGCAATCTGAGACTATTCCTTCATTAGCAAAAGCCTTAGTTGATTCCAAATCAGAAAAACAACGTAACATTAAGTGGTTACTTTTACAAGGCAATGATTCCATTGGAAAAAGAAGGTTGGTAGTTGCTATTGCTGAATCAGTTTTCGGTTCAGCTGATTTGGTTCTTCACTTAGACATGCTAAAGAAAGAAACTTCAATAGCTCCATTCTCAGAATTGGTTGCAGGAGCCTTAAGAACACATCATAAGCTTGTGGTTTTAATAGAAAATGTTGACTTTGCTGATACCCAGTTCATGAAATATCTCTCAGATGCATATGAAACAGGAAAGTTTGGAAATTTAAGTAGCACAGTGGAGAAATCAAACCAAGTAATATTCATATTAACAAATGGTGGCACCACAAGAACTGAGGAAGACAATCAAAATTCAGTTATGAAGTTGCTGTGGCAGATAAGTGAAACTAAGCCTAACTTAGAAACAACTTGCTTGGGCCACAAGAGAAGAGCTGAACTAGATTTGTTTACCAATATCAAAAGCCTCAAGATTGAAGAGGGTGGAAAGAAAAACTTTTCAAGACAATCAAGCTTTAACACTCTTGATTTGAACATGAAAGCAGATGAAGAAATAGAAAGTGATCCACTGAACTCTAATGAGTTTCTTGGCTTAATTGAGAGCAAGTTTGAGCTTAACATGAATCCAGCTAGGCAAAGAGAAATGGAAGAGATATTTATGTCTAAGATCAAAGCTTCATTTGAGGAGATTTGTGGAAAGCAAAGTATGGTGAATTTTAGTGTAGATGAGAGGGTAATTGAGGAAATTTGTATGGGGTGTTATTTTTTCACTAGCAGCTTATTTGAGAAATGGCTGAAAGACATTTTTCAAAGTAGCTTAGAAACAGTTAATTTTGGTGGGAAGGTGGGTATAGTTTTTAGACTTTGTTGGGGTGGTAAAGAAGGAGATAGAAAATGGGATAGTGGGTTTATGGGTTCTTTTCTGCCTAAGAGTATTCAAGTTAATTACTTCATAGAGTGAGTGATTTTGGGTACTAATTAAGGGTTTCTTGTAAAATTGTCCACATGGTGTAAAATGGGATAGTTTGTGTAACTTGCTAATTTTTTTATAATAGTGTGTGTTTTGTTTTTCTTCTCTTTGAAGTTTTATGCCAATAATTCCTCTTTGAAGTTTTTCTTCTCCACCACCATTTTCTCCATGTTTTACTATTCTTCTTCTTCTTCTTGAAACTTCACCCCATTCCTCTAACTAGAGCCCAAACCTATAAACAAGTCTCTATTACATTGCATTTCAATTGCACACCATCGTCAAAACATGCCATTGGTCAACCGCATGTGCTCAAATAGGTTCATCGTTCTATTATTCATTTTTGTTTTTAACTACGATTTGAAACTTTTTAGGTATCAAGCGTGTTGTTACGTCTACTAAAAGAGCTAGGGTTCCATTTTTGTTTCATTCTTGTTCATGTTTACTTTAGTTTCAAACATTGTTTCTATTGTGTTTTGTGTTCCCGACAAATTATGGTGCTCGTGGTGCATGGTTTTTCGGTCTTGATAGATCTGTGCAGTGCAGTTCGTGAGTTCATTACAATATTCGTTGCATTTGTAAGAGCATGCGTTGAAATACTAGGTGGGAAAAAATTCACTTTCATAAAAAAGTTATTAGAATAGGATTCAGGGTTATGCTTAAGCCCTATTAGGGTTTGAATACCCGACAACACCTAAGCTATATTGGTTGCTACAATTGTATATTTAGGGTTTAGGCTTTGTGGGTGGTTTGCCAACAAGATGATCATATGTTGATTGAGAGAGAGAGAGAGAGAGGGGTTATTGACATGATTAGAAATAGGGAACAATATGTGTGGTTTGGAGATGCATTGTTGAGATAGTTTGATGGATGTACCATACTACTTGACTGTTGATATTTGTTATGACAATTAAGTTTGCGATACTATGCATGATTGAGGGTATCAAGAGACGTGATGTGATATGAGATTGTGAGGTTCGTATAGATTGCATATTTTGTCATTGTCTTCACAACTTAGTGTTATGGAACACGAGGTCACATATACTGAGTGCAGGTATGGATAGCTCTATAGATCATGGAGACTTCAATCTTATGTACTTGAGAGATGGTGAGACTCAAAAAGGGGCGGGGTGTTGTGTGGTTGAGTTAGAGAGTGAAAGAAGTGAAAATTGGGGTGGGGGTTAGGTTATGGGGTAGGAGCATTTTAGTCTTATAAGTGAGAAGGGGAGTGAGAATATGAAATTGGGAGGTGGGAATATTAACACCCTTATAATAACCCAAAGGTTGACCAATAAACTTGACAACAAAAAAAGGTTGACTTAAGAAAAACTAATACAAGGCCATCACTTTTCCCACACGCCTCTCCTACTCACCACCCCACACCCCCAAAAGATGGGCGTAACCAAGGTTCTAAAAAACGGTCCGTTACACCGAAAACGGCCGCGACAAAACTGTCTCGGTAGTGACCGTTATCGCGACAAAACGACCGCGACAAATAATTTTATTAAAATTTATACATTATTGTGATTAATTCACACCGCGACGACCGCAACTTGTAACGCAACAGCCGCAATGGCCGAAAACGCGAAAGCCTTAACGCGACCGCGACCGTGACCGCTATTTAGAACCTCGGGCGTAACACAAAGGCACCGATCAGATTAGGAAGCTTTTGTCACCAATCAGAATAGTGGACTGGGGGTTGGTTCACCCACTACCATGGGTCCCACCCCCACCCACCCACCAACCCACCTACTCCCTACTTTACCCTTTTACATATTATATTAATCTTCTGTCTTCACTCCGATTCCAATTCGATCGCAAAACATTATTGCAAACCAATGGCATCCGAATCGGAATCGAAGCTTTCCCCCAATTTCTGGGGCGACATGCCAGAAGAAGAGTACTACACCTCCCAAGGTGTCACTAACACCAAATCACATTTCGAAACTCCCAACGGCAAAATCTTCACCCAAACCTTTCTCCCTCTCAATCTCCAACCCCACGAAGTCAAAGGCACCGTCTACATGACCCACGGCTACGGCTCCGACACCGGTTGGCTCTTCCAAAAAATCTGCATCCATTTCGCCACCTGGGGCTACGCCGTCTTCGCCGCCGACCTCCTCGGCCACGGCCGTTCCGATGGTCTCCGATGCTACCTCGGCGATATGGACAAAGTCGCGTCCTCCTCACTCTCTTTCTTCCTCCACGTCCGTCGTAGCCACCCTTACAACAACCTCCCAGCTTTCCTCTTCGGCGAGTCAATGGGTGGTCTCGCTACATTGCTTATGTACTTTAAATCAGAGCCTGACACGTGGACGGGTTTGATATTCTCGGCGCCACTTTTCGTGATCCCTGAGGACATGAAACCTAGCAAGGTACATTTATTTGTGTACGGTCTTTTGTTTGGTTTGGCTGACACGTGGGCAGCGATGCCTGATAATAAGATGGTCGGAAAAGCAATAAGGGATCCTAACAAGTTGAAGATCATAGCGTCTAATCCAAGGAGGTACACTGGTCCACCTAGGGTTGGGACCATGCGGGAACTTCTTAGAGTAACTCAATATGTTCAGGATAATTTTTCAAAGGTAACGGCGCCATTTCTTACGGCTCATGGAACAGCTGATGGTGTGACGTGTCCTTCTTCTTCGAAACTGTTGTATGAGAAGGCTTCTTCTGAGGATAAGACATTGAAGCTTTATGATGGAATGTATCATTCTTTGATTCAAGGGGAGCCTGATGAGTCAGCTAACCTTGTTTTGGGTGACATGAGGGAGTGGATTGATGAGAGGGTTCGTAGGTATGGGCCTAATAATAATAACAGTGTTTTGTAAACAAACAAACAAAAAAATTGCTCTTGTATTTTTCCATACGACTTTTAATTCGGAATTGCCTCATTCTGGCTCAAACTCAACAACAATCAAGACTTTGATTTGATTCATAAGTAGCTTACTCTATAATTATTTCTCATTTTATATTTTCTATGCTACGTTAATTTTTTCTTTTCAATTATAAATATATTAAAGTCATTATAGTTAGCTATACATTTGTGACAATGGTAATACCCATTCTTGATTGTCTCGTAGTGTACATCCTTGTCTCAATAAAGGAGTGTGCAATTGTTAGAGGGAATTAATGTCATGTTTGATGTTTTAGACGAAAATTATTGCCTCAAATCTACAGTCATATGTTACATCCAAGGATGTTCCAGACATTTCTCCTCCATCCCAAATATCTCTGCAAAACACATCAACATCTATTGAACCCCGAAATTCATATACTCAACACCAATCCCACCACCACACATTTGACCTGAATAAAACACATGACTACCACCAATTTATCAATTTGATCCCTACTCAATCACAAAACTACCATTCATCTTATCCTTATCACCCAATTCAACCTACATCACAAGATTACCATCAATCTTAACCCTACCACCCATATCAATCTCCCTCCTAAAACTACCATAGCCTACCACCTGTAGCATCCTCCATCCAAAAGTTGTCATCAATCTGAACCCTATCTCTATCCCAAAGTCTTTGGTAGCAGCAATAGAGGAAGAAAGAAAAAGTTTGTGTTGTTGCATATAATTACTAATTAGCATCAAAACACTTCCATACAAAATAAAGATCATTCCAAACAAGGAAAATAAACGGAAAAAAGAAGAAAATCATTCTTTATGAGGTTCCCTCAAATTTATATGTGTTCCAAAGCTTGCTTGTAATAGGAAAAAATGATTTGGACCTGGGCTAGAGGTGCTAAAACATTAGAGCATAGTTGAAGCTACAGATCAAGTCAAGAAAATGCTAGTATACAAAAAGAGTGACACTAACCGGTTACTAATCTAAAATCTGGTATGTATTTTGGGAGCATATACAAAAGGGTGGAGAGACTTGATATTTTATCACCCTATAAGGAAACAATCTATTATCGACCAAGCCAAATAACTTACAACGAATTAGGGTGTCCTATACGAAGAGGAATCCTCAGGAACACATACAGGCGAGCTTGACAAATCTATTGCAGATTCAACGTTGAGCAAAGGATTTAGTCTTCTATGAACCTCATCACTCTGAAAACTGATCTCTTCAGCAATCATCAATAAAGCAGACTGGCAAGACTCCTCATCCCTGAACGCCAATGTCCATCTTCCATCAATCAAACCTTTTGTTTTTGATTTCTCATAGTCATTCAATTTGGCAGGATCTATAAAGGGTAAAGAGGACGACCGGATCCGCAAGTGTAACCATGTCGAATGTTTGTCATCAATCCTGGGCTATAAAAAATGAGGAGAAATATTGATCGTAAGTATATTATTTAATCAAACTTAAAAATAATTATAAGAATATTCAAAATACATACATTTATTGGTTCTGTATGTGAACTAAAAAATGAATATTATACAAAAATTGAGTTACTGGTAAAATATTTCCAGTTTAAAAAAACAACCCAATTAGCTAAGTCTATAAACATTTACTTATTAACTAATTGAGGGTTATTTATTCCTGAAGCTGAAAATAAATTTGCCAAGAAATAATTTATTGGTAATTTTTTCAAATTATTTTGTACCATGACTGTCAACTAACCAAATGACTTGACTCGAGATTAAGATGCAAATTAGTGGACAACAATACATACATTGCACCCAGCCAAAGATGCAACGACCCGAACGACTCCACGGGACTTCTGCAATGACAATTCTTCAGCAAGAACGAGCCAGCCGGTTACTCCTAAAGACATTGCTAGAAAGTATAAACGGTGCTCTTTGCCTCTCTCGAAAGCAATTCTACAAGGCACGGCATTAACTGCAAATGGAAAATAAAAGGAATTTAAAAATAATTAGTCGATTTCAGACTTACCACAATGGCATGAGTAGATCTTTCCTCTACTGGCCAGAAAGGAAATAACATGGAACCTAACATAAGAAAACTACTGCGTACACGTGCAGTGAAAAAACACTAGGAGAAGTTCACAAATTTCAGAAATTAGTATGCATACAATTTACTTAGTATAATATTATTTAGAAGACTACAAAAATTTCCTCAAATTTCAAATAGGAGAAGTTCACTCATTTGTTTCCTGCTGTCGGGTTTATTGCCAGAAATTAGTATGCACGCAGTTCATGTACCTCTTTAATCTGTGATAGCAACATGGCAGGTTTACAATATATTTTGCCACTTTGGCCGTAGAATCACCCCTCAACATAGGATACTATCATGGTTCTTTAGTCTTGCACCATAGGAAAACGTAATTAAGTCAGATTTCTTCGTTGTTGATTATTAGTTCACTACTTTGTTATAAAGTTAGTGTTAATTACTATTTGTCGGTTCACTACTCAAGTGTGGCCAATTACTTTATGTTGGGTTCTCTAACTGTTTAGCAATCGAGTCTGTTCTCCATCTCTTTCATTCTACCCTACTGATTCTCTTCTTCCTTCCTTTATTCTTTTGTCTGTCCTACACTTAAGAAATACCTAAATTTAAATATGAGCAGTAGAGAGAATACATACGGGAAGCTGCAGTTCAGATCACTAACCAAGGCTGATTTCAGCTCCTGTTGTTGGGGCTGATACATCAAATCCAGAAATCTGGGCACGACAATTTGCAGGGAGATCACCAGGAGGGTTAATTGGAGGTTGCTCGGCTAAAGCTTTGCCAAGAGTGAATAATTGAAGTTGGTGCAGTAGTACAAAAACCTAATGGGGGAAAAACACCAAAAATCTATTCAACATCTAAAGGTACACAGTTTGTGAAGAAACAGAATAGAGAGTCCCACAATATTCACATTTTTTATGGCAAACTGCACTTGAAGGGGAAAAAAATGTGCACATTGGGGGTGGGGGGAGGATAAAGTAAACAAGCACAGACCTTCACCAGTTCAAGCATTCTTTCTCCAGTAGCAAAAGATGACCCCTCGGGAATATCACCTGTAGGAACAACAGATAGATCATTCGAATACTTCTCTTCATAGTCTATACAAGCAACCAGGCAAAGGAAATGTGGATGTAGAAACAGGTACAAGCATACCTTTTAAAGAGAGTTTATGTTGTCGCAAAAGCATACAATTTGGTTCTTTCCAAGGAGATGATGACTCCATTGCTGCAGTTAGAAAATTTTCTAGTTGAAGCACATAACTAGACCTCTCAAACACAGTCAATCAAGTAGAACTATATTATATAAAAATCACCTCTTTTGCACTTTCTCCACTCATCACATAGAACTGAAACAAGAAAGTCGGGCCAGGTACCTTTAACCTCCTCTACAAGAGCAGAAGCACAGTTCTTGTACGAAACCTATATTAGAGAAGAAAATTAACATATTTGCTATGAAGTCCAGATACTCAAAAATTGGAAACTTATCAATGTTGGATATGTATCCGATACCGATATGCACCCAATTACATAGTCAGAAAGTATCCAATAATTTTTTTTATTCTTTTAAAAAATATTTACCTTCACACTTCTCAGATATGTCTAACCAAGTAAGGATATGGATACATCTTACCAACTAAAGACATGATTGTCACCCAGATATGATACATCTTCAATACCTCTTAACAACTAAACACACGAAAATATATTGTGATACGGGTGGGAGAAAATATATGTAACTATGTCCACTTGTTGTGATCACAAGTAATTTATTTGTACATTGTGATCGTCAACTATTGACTAATGATATGTTTGTGTGTTGTTGAGCAACTACTAATATGAATGTCTCTTTACAAGCATTGTGTATGTATAAATTTTTATATATGTATCTTGGTTGTGTTTCCCATATCCATGTATCTGTGACGCATTGTATCCGTATCACACTAAGTATCTAGGCTTTTTAGTATATTTTGCATTAGGAGAGGCAAATAGTAGAGAACTTTGAGGGATTTTCATTTTCTACTACGATGTTTTTCTTGGTAAATCATTTAGTTTACATTCTTTGTATATGTCTTATTCATGAATATCTAGGATCATGAATAGGAATGTGGATATTCTACTGTAGGCTGGTAGCCACCAGGAGAGAAGTTATCAAAAAGTACAATCATTCAACTTTCAAGCCACCCGTTTATTATTTTTACAATGATAATAAGCAAAGGAGTTAAGGGAGTTTCTAAAATTTTCCTATTTTCATGTGTTTCGATTTTTTATTCTCCTCATCATCAACTCTCCATTCCTTTATTTTAACATCCTTCAGGCAATTTAATGGGAATGGTAAATTCATATCAAGACCCATATGTCATGTGGGAATCTGTTAGACTTCTTATTCAGGAAGTCTATACAAGAAATTGAATGTGGCAGTTTCTATTTCTATGCAAGAGCAGTTATTTTTAGAGCAGTTATTGTGTAGTTACCTTTCTCTTTTGTATTTTCTGTATGTTAAGAATAAATAGGTCAAGAGGAGAGACTTAGTGGGTTAGGCTAGATATTTGAGTGGTTATTTGGGAGGGAGAGATCCAAGACTCTCAAATTCTTGGAGTAGGAATTCTGTTTCTGATTTGTTTTCTTTGTAAAATAATTGGTATGTAAGTGTGTGAATTGCAAACCAGAACCTATTGAGAATTATTACTCCAGGGAAATTATCTATACAATTCAGTATTCTTTCCTATCTACTTCATATGGATAACAGTTTCTATCAGAATCACTCAAATGGGAATGGTAAGTTCATATCAAGACCATATGCTTTCTAGACTCGTATATGTTGTGCTGATATTCTAAATTATTGGCATAATTAAGGATTAATAAACTTGAGTCAATGACAGACAACTTTGCATAGTGTTATATTGTATGTAATTTTGTATTGGCATCTTTCCCAAATTACTCAGCTTCTTTAAATAGTCTCCTGAATTGATATTGATATTGTCATTAAGTAATTTATCTCCCCAGTAGCAAGCAGTAACGTTACATCAACTATTGAAGTGATGATACATTTGTAAACATTAAACTGTATTAAGAGGTTGTTATTATGATCTTGTGGGTATAGCTAGAAAACTTAATATGTTCTTACTCTCAATAATTCAAGGTGATGGCTGTTGAATTCTGATTCACTATAAGGAAGCAACTGACGCAAAAGCCAACCACCGTCCCATAGTGTCTGTGCAGATATATTCGAACGGCAGAAGAGGCTCACCAATGCATCAATTACCTGAAAAGTACATCATTTATAAGTAATAAACACAAAAAACTAAGATTATAGTGACTTCCAAATAAAGAGAATAAGAAAAATGGACCACAATCCCCTGTAGTTGAACTCAGCTGCAGGTCTTGCAGTTGAAACCACCCATAAAAAATGTTACTTATTTACAAATATTATATCTCCTAATTTATATATGTTTGGATATTTTAAAATGAATGAAATGGAATGAAATAAAATAAAACGGAATGGAGTGAAGCGGAATGGAACAAAACTTTCATTCCATTGTTTAGATATTATATAATTATACGACGGAATAGAAAACAAAAACATCATTCCATCGTTTGATAAGTTAATGTAATGAATTATGACTTGTTTATTCCTTTCTTACCCTTTTTTTAAACACAAACAAACAAATATGACAAGAACCTAAACACATATATTACGTAATAGGAGAGATGGGCGAGGGAGAGAGAAGAGAGGGGGAGGAATGGAAAGGAAAATAATAATTTTATAATTATAATAATAAATTCACAAGTGATTTCATCTCACTCCCCCCAATTTGCAGGGCAAGAAAAATGAAGGTAAGTGGTGGTATAGTCGTTTTTTGTATAAACCGGGTATCCTCTGCGCGCAAATGCAGAGACTAATCCCTCGAGCCGGGTAGGACCACAATGGGCGGCAAAGCTCTCCCTCAAGAGATTTAACACTGCTGCATGTCCCAAGGCTGGATTCGAACCCAGGACCTTCGATTAAACTGAAAGAGACCCCTACCATCTCATCCAAGTGCTCTTGGGTAAGTGGTGGTATAGTCTAAACATAACTGATTTCATCTCATTTCCCCTAAACAATGGGGCCGAAATACATTTAATTTCATTCCACCAATCCAAACATAGTTGCTTGCTAATAACTATCAGTAGGTGGTAATAGAGAAGTAATAGAATAGTACATAATAGTTGTAATGAGTCCGCAGTTTGGTATTAGGCACGTTTCAATTATGCCACTCAGGTATTGGTCACTTTTCTGTTATACAGTTGCTAACAGCAACTGATAACATATTCAGTGCTATGTTTGGATGAGAAAGGAAAGTCAGAGGAAAGAAAGTAAGAGGAAAGAATGTTGAAGGAATGAAAGTAAAAAGAAAATGAGATGATTTGTGGGTTGTTTGGTAGGAGTGAAAGTGAATAGAAAGTGAAAGGAAAGAAAGAGATATTCTTAGTAAATGACATAAATACCCCCTTAATAATAATGATATGTGATTAATAGATGAATATAAAATTGGAAAAAGGACAAATTATAAGCTTTCTCTCCAAAATGGGAGGATTGCCAAATTGTGGGATCCGCACCACTTTTTGAGTTTTCTTTCCTTCCTGACAGCATACCAAACAGCGGAAAGTTTCTCGATCTACAAGCTTTTCATCCTTCCTCTATCTTTCCGTTATCCTTCCCTAGATCCAAACATAGTGTTAGATAGTTAGAGTTATTATGCAGTTGCCAACTGATCTAAATCAGTTTGCCTACTGCTCCATCTATAAATACAGTGTAATACACAATCTGTAAAGTAACTTCCATTCTATAAAATACAAACTGAGATACGTTTCCTATCTCTCGTTCCTATCTTCTTTCAATTTCTTTGTTTCTATTATGGTATCTGGCTCAAAATTGATCCTAATCATGACTTCCGGAAGAAGAATGCCAACCAAAGTCACAGGGAACAAACCCCTGCACAAACCTCTTCTCCGATTTCTACATCAAAGGACATCTTCAAGACGCCTGCACAGCAGATTACGCTCAAACTTGATGAGAAAAATTTTCTCTCATGGAAGCAACTAGTTGGAGGCATCAATCGAACACATAAGCTTCATCGCTTTCTTGTGAATCCAACTACTCCACTTCGCTTTCTTACAGAAGCAGATAGCAACAATGACCCTGAAAATCCTGCATATCTTGTGCAGCAGCAGCAAGACTCGCTCCTGTTTACATGGCTTCTAACCATCTCTCAGACTCTGTTCTTCCTAGTGTGGTCAGATGCGTTCAATCGCATCAAGTCTGTGATGAAATCCATAAGTTCTTCAATGCACATATCAACGTGAAGTCACGTCAACTTCGCTCGAAGCTAACATCTATTACGAAAGGTGATTGATCCATGGCTGAGTATCTTGCAAGAATTCAAGCCATTACAGAGATCCTAGCTTTGTTTAGTGATCCTATCTTTCACAGACACCAATTAGTGATGGACTTCCAGAAGACTATGGCGCTCTCGCGGCCATAATCAATATTGTACTGATCTTTGCCCGATTATCGAAGCTGAAGCCATGCTTCTTGCACATGAATCCAAACTTGAGAAATCAAAGAATTGATTTCTATTGAGAAATCAACGAATCCAAACTTGAGAAATCAACGCGAAATCACATCAACTTCGCTCGAAGCTAAAATCTATTACGAAAGGTGATCGATCCATGGCTGAGTATCTTGCAAGAATTCAAGCCATTACAGACATCCTAGCTTTGTTTAGTGATCCTATCTTTCACAGACACCAATTAGTGATGGACTTCCAGAAGACTATGGCGCTCTCGCGGCCATAATCAATATTGTACTGATCTTTGCCCGATTATCGAAGCTGAAGCCATGCTTCTTGCACATGAATCAAAGAAGCCAATTCTTTTTTAACTTCTTTCTGGTAATGTTGCTCAGGTGGCACAAGAGCCAACAAAACTCATCCATGTTTACTCATTGTAATTAATTAGGAGGTACACTATGATAGGATTATGTATGTATAAATACAACAATTGTGTGGTCGCTGTACGCAAGACAGTAATACAAATTCCTTTTTATAAAATCTGTCAGTACCGTGCAGTATACAAGTTCTTTACAAAATTTTCAACCTTCTAAAGTCCAGTCCCATCTGTGATTTTCATTTTATACTTCCCCCTCTAGTTTGTCTAATAACAAAATGAAGCCATATTTGTGTTGAAACTTGAAAAGCCCAAACAGGTCATCTGCTGCTGGAACAGCAGTTGTTGCATTCCAGCATGTGCTCCATAGTAAACCAGAACAGAAACATATCGCAAATTGGAATGGGCAACTCAAGATGCAGTTCAAATGGGGTTGAGCCAATATAGTAACTACGCGTGGAACTCCTATAACACCACTGTAAAGCAGAATCGTTGAGTATTCTAAGGTTACAGTTCCATGATTTTAATTTTAAATGAAAAGATGAACCTACCAATCATCAGTCAGGGATTTTCAATAGTGTAGAGAAACTATTACAAAAAACAATTTATCAGCAGGAATCCACTACGTACAATCATACCTGAAATCTTTTTGCATGAGGGCTTATTCCCACATCTGAAGACTGAAAAGATAATCCACAATACTCCTGCGACGCATGGAAAATGTAAAGAAGTCCACCATCAAGCCAAGGATATTCTAAAATCTAAATATTAGTAGGGATAACGATTGCTGAAGAATAGAAGGAGTTGTAAACCTTAATCTTTTCACGATACACGTCAAGATCACTACCAATGCCATTGCCATCCCTTGTCAAGCTACTTTTGGAAGAAAATAGTTCCTCTTCACCCTGATCCCTCGCCAACTAATGCTTGCTGCACAAATATGCAATGCTCAATCAAAAGACATAAAAACAACTAACCAAAACAATAAAAAGTGAAATGAAGTGCCAACTCTGGTGGTTTTGTCACCTAAAGGGACAAGCGTCCTTTGACATGCACTCGCATTGTGCCTAGAAGTTTTGGGGCCTTAAGCAAAATTATTAGAGAGACCTAATATAAAGTAAATTATCAATCTTCATGTGTTATTCTTCTAACTATTTTGAGATGTAAAATCATTTACCAGAGTTTTAAAATCAAGTAGTTTAACTAGTAATTAGTAAAAAAAAGAATCAATTATTAAAAAGAGAAGCAGTAAGCAACATGTACAGATACTTTTATCATGAAATACGCCATTTTAATAGAGAAGACACATGGCCATAAATATTAATGACTATATTAACTAGTAATCAATGTTGTCAAAATCGCGATCTAAATTGTAAGATCATTACAATTTTATGATCTCACAAGGCCCTAGCGAGTTGTATCATTCAGATTGGTGACCTAATTGTTGCCAGCCTATATACGATAAACGTTTATCGTCATTTTGAGTGTAGTCTGGACAAAGTGTACGATAATCTTATTTTTGTTCCCACTTAAACGTTTATATGAAAGCAGTCAGATTGGTGACCTAATCATTGGCAGCCTATATATTTCAGCAATTTAATTTCTGTTATTTAATTTCAGCAATTTACTTCACGCTATTTACTTTAGTGTCATTTTAGTTTTGTAATTTATCTCAAAGTCTTTTGCCTTCTTGTATTATATTTCCAGCAAGTTATATTCAAGCACTCATTTGCAAAAGAATTTAAAAAGTACTGTTCACACACAATTCAGTTCACCCCCACCCCCTCTTGTGTTTGGAGTCACTCGTCAACATTGCCAACCACAGTAGCACTTTTTCCCTCCCCTCTCAGAAGCACCTCATCTACACCTTGAACACTAAGCATACACACAAATACTCATTTAAGCATCCAATTCTTGCACACTCACGGCAACTCATGTCAGTAGAAAAATCACCCACAAAAATCTATTTCTTAGGTGTCCCCTCTCTCCTCTGCCGAAGGCACAACTTAATTCTTAGACTAGGTAGCACATGAACAATAGGTCCACTTCGTATCGGTTAGAAACATGTAATAATTTATTATGGACTGCGTTCAGTTTAAATGTTTAGGCTTAGTATATTAAGTAAATACTAGGAAAATAGTATCATTATATTTATTGCTACATAATTATTAGGCTCGTGGTGTTATTAAAATGTGTGATTTTCTATACATGCCGCTCTTTTGTCTCTCTTGTGAATTGGCACTTCTAAAGTGAGGGGTTCAATTTAGGAGTTTGAGTGTAAAGTTATAATGGTTAAGATACATGTACATGTATATGACAAACTATGAAAATGTAAAATTTTCGACTACTGATTTTCCTATCAACAATTATAACTTTTAACTTCATTTTAGCCTATAAAGTGTGCACCTCATACTTAAAAGGAGTCAAATCCGCTCTTTGTCTTTATCACATTCATTATGTAAATATCAAGTCTGTGATGTAGTTGAGATGCACTTACGAAACCCACCCCCAAAACAATTTACCACAAACAAAGGAAGCCATAAAAATGTCAACTGTCAAATGCTCATAAAATGAAAATGGTCAAAATGGAAGAATGGCAGCATACCAATAAGAGTTTCTTGTGTTTTTTGCGTTGTGGAAGAATTCCAAGCTCATCTAGCATTGATTCATCAAGTTCTAAAGAAGAAGATTTATCAAGTAAGTAGAAAAGGATGCAATAGTAAAGCCAAAAAAACAACCTTTATTACACAACCTTTAGTTTGCAGTAGAGTGGCAAGCATACTCAAAGAACCCAAAACTTGGATATCATCTCCTTTTGTTAGATATGCAAGTAAAACCTCCCTACATCAGTCCTATAAGTCATCAGAAAATAATAATAATAATAATAATAATAATAACAAAAAAACAAAAAAAAAATCTCTGAATAAAGTTTAAAGCATAAGTTCAAGTAGAACAACTGCACCATTGTAAGATGTTACAAAATAGACCTAGAACCTATACAAATTACAAACACACAAGTTCTCCTATACAAACACACAAGTTACCAACAATATTTATTTGCCTGAAACAAGTTTTACTTCTAAAACATTATCTTAAGGAAGTACAGAAGAAGCTGAGAACTGTAATGTGTTTTTTTTTACTTTGAATAATTGATTGTACTCGGAATAGCTTGAGCTGGCACGACTTATTCGCTAATGTTTCCAGTCCCAGTAACAAGAAAAAATACTAAAGGCGAAATGTTTTCAATCTAAATCAAAAATAGTCGACAAAAAATATATCTTCTGCAATTCAAAAAAGTAGCTTTTACCTTAAAGACAAATTTGAACTGCTACATTCATTTTGCATGAGAACCCCTTCTGGATGAAAACCTGAAGAACTAGAAGAGTGTGGAACATTAACCAGTGATTGTTTTGTATCAGATTTGGAAAGATTGTCATTAACAGCCACTTGGTATTAACATGTGAAACCATGATCAGATATATGGCTATTGAATTTACCCCTAGAACTTTTCATAAAGGCCTCTAAGGGATAAAAAAGAGCAGCAGCTATTGTATTTGCCAAATCTTTGATCTTCACTATCCTCAAGATGCAACAAAGTAAGTAGAGAGAAGTTACAACACCACTTTGCATGTCCTGGATTAGTATGCGACCAAACATTAATAACAAGTTGTGTATTAAGAATCAAGATCTATCTAAGAAAAAATTCTTAAAGATCCTAGAACAAACACAATAATGGAAAAAAGGGAACTGACATTGCTGTAAAATGAAGTTTCATACATTATCAATCACTATCCTCAAGGAAGGAAGAAGTAACGGAAATATCATAGCCATCAGAATGCTGTCCGTAATTAGCCTCCCAACATCAGGAATTCCAGCAGAGACAACATCGCTAAAGTAGTATAGGTTATCCTCAATATCATCAACAGCAGAAATAATTGTAGAGGTTGAATCTGAGCCCAGATTTCTGTCTCGATATTCCATAACCACAATTGATATTTCAGGACACAAGCAAATCTTGAGAAAAAATACAAGAGAGAAAAGAAGTTGCGTACATCAGTGAATGAGAAACCAGCCTATTTAAATCCAGGCTTTGCTTCCTAAAAAATGAAACCAGGTTTGAGAAGTAATCTTTGTGAGGAGCACTGGTTATGTATCTATTAACAGAGTCATCTCCAACTGAAAATTGTAAAGCATTTATGTATTAGAAAATTATAAAATTTGAGTTTTGGAAGGAAATTTGGAGGGGGGAAAATACAGAAGATGACCTATGTGAAACAATAGAATCTCACCGTGATAAACATTAAGGGTCACAGCTCGTACTGCAGTGCGAACCATGTTCTCCTCGTGAAAGGCATAGCGTATGGCCTTAACATACAGAGGAAACGAAACTACATTGGCCTAAATGCATAGAAAGATACAGTCAAGACATTTAGACATCTCAAAAACAAAGGCAGCATTATCTCCTCCCCAGCCAAAAGACAAAAGATCAACCACATTTTAAAGAATTAATAGACAAATTATTGACTATAAACAAGTGAAATAAAATTAATGATCTCACAAGATTTGATGGAAAAAGGCTAACAATGTTGAATGTCCCAATAGCTTTCTGTGTCAAAGTCATCCACTTGGAAAGTTTTAAAAACAAAATTTCAATACAAGTATGTTTGGGGAATAAAACCTCTGTAGTTAAAAGCGGTGGTAGCGGCCGCAATCGCGGCGGTGCGTGGCGTGGCGGAGGTCCGACGCAACGCAAAACCCCTTTGCGGCGCAGATTAGTGTTGCGGCGGTAGCGGACGTCGTGGCGGCGCAATAGCGGAGAAAAGCGCGTGATTTTGTGAAGAAGAAGCCGCAACAGTGATTTCGCAGCTGAAAACCCAATAATACCCTCTGTTTTTATTGTGAGAAGTCTAAAATGACCTCAATTTTAGGGTTTTTTAATGGCCTTTGTATCTTTTTACTATGCGGTAGTTTTAGGATTTTTTTAATTAATATTCTTTTTACCTTTTTACTGTGCAGTTAATTTAAAAAAAAACCTTTTATATTCTTTTGTTATCTTCTTCGTGACCTTTCTTCTTCTCCTCAAGACCTTTCCTTTTCGACATTTTTCTCTGTAACCGTTACCTGTGACCTAGCTTCTCCTCTGTTTCGTTGAAAGACTTTTCTCCTCCTTCTCTACAACTCTAGGCGACAGAACTTCCTTCTTTGCACTATCTTTCCCCTCCTTTTTATGCTTCTACATGCTACCTCTTCCTTGTACCCTGTTTTTGTAGTTTTTCTCTGTGCCATAGACTGTTACGCAAATTTGTCAAAAAAAACTCTGTTGCGCACAAACAGAGCGACGTTCTCTCTTCTTCTCACTATGTTCCTTCTTCGGTTCACCTTCTCCTTATTTTTTCGCGTCCAGATCCCTCTCAACCTCAATAACAAATAGGTTCTCATCTTTATTTCTTCCTCTGTTTCAGTATTTTCGGAACCTGTTAATAACTCTTTTTTTAACAGCTTGATCTCTTTTAGTCCTTTTATCATGGTGATGAAGAAGAGCTTGAACATTATGAGAGGAAACACTTAGCGATACTATTTAAATGTTTTAGATGTGTTACTTTGAAACTTGGAGGCTAGAACTTATTTACTATTTTGGTTTATGTTATGTTTAAGTAGTAGTAACAAAGAACTTTGATGATTATTTATGAATATGTGTTTATTTTTATGTATTCTTATTTTTTTAGCCTTCATATGTGTATGGTATAAATTTGGTATATTGTTTCCCTAGACTTCGGCGTAGCGGTCGTAGCGCTACCCGCTACACCGCAATAGCCCTTTAGGGGTCGGCCGCTACGCTACGCTATTTGCTATTAACTACAGAGAATAAAACCCAACACCATTTATCCATCTTATAAAGACAAAAGCGTACAGCTAGAAAACACCACCAAAGAATAGTCCCCTTTACATTACAATTTCAATGCCATGAACATGATAGTCACTGACAGATAGTTATGAAGACAACCTCACAAGCCTCCCTCAAGAGCTATAATATAAATAATCAGAACAAGAAAAAGACTCAGGGAGCAGTAAACTTACACTCTGAATCTTCACAAGAAGTGAAACTGTATTCTTGTTCAATTTACCACTTATTCCTCTTCAAAAACAAAAGACATGCAACCAGAAAACTGATTAGCAATGTTAAACATAGAAGAGGGGAAGTCAAGAAAAACATAATGTCCCCGGGAAACAGATTCTTTGCAGCGCAATCACCTACCACCATTGACCAGTTAAATAAAAGAACTTTAAAACGAACCTTAAAAATGATATGTAGTGAGACAACAGCTCTTCATTTTTAAAGTCAAACGAGTAAGTTATCAGGTAGTTTATATGTTCATTACTAAACACATAATCTGCAAAAAAATCCACAAAGAATATTATTAACCCATCAACACTGTTGCATCTCAATTGAGAAACTAAAGAAAGTAACAAATTGCCGAAAAGAAAATTCCATATGATAATCAACCTACATATAGCATGTTCATTCCTCAGGTTCTGAACCAAAATGCTCACTGTTTGCAGCAACTGAAGAGGAACACTATTAATCTTGCTAAGTTTTAGAATACGTACAAACTCGCCCATGACTTGTTTTTCCATGAAGAATCTGTATAAGCGAGGATACAATGAACTTCCAGAACTACAACAATTATGTACATCAAGGAAAACAAGCACTAAGGAAACTCACTCAAAGTAGCTTGGGTCATGTTGGTCACCATATGTCATCAACTCAGCAATTGACCTCAGTGCCTCAATAACAAAATCCTTTCACACATAACACAATTCAGAAAATTGGGATAACCGTGAAGAACAAATCAAATAAAGCTGTAATATGGGGAAATTTAATTATATTACCTTATTAACTTCATTAACAACTTGAACTTTTGACAATTGATCAGTTAAGTACCTAAAAAGTGAAAACCACAGTCAATTATTTATGAAAACGAATTTCTTTCAACTATGAGTGACCTAAGACTATTCTAGATTCAGAATAATAAATTTTGGCGAATTAGAGTGGAATGAAGAGTGAAGGAAAGGGTGAGTAACCAGACCTGAGTTGATCCAAGGAGAAACGATCTCTGGGTCTCAGGAAATACCACATGATTGTAGAATCAGACCTCGAAATTGAACTCAATTGAATTCATCCTGCATCGAAATGGAAACTGCTCGATACTTCCGAGTAGTTTCGGAGGAAGAAAGTTTTCTGCGATCGGAGAGACGGGGTTTCTCGAGAGTAAAGAGTAACAGTTGCCGAAAACACTGTTTTTTTGGATTTTTTTGAACTGAGTTCAGATAATATTCAGATAATAATAAATTAGTAATAGTACTGTGAACAAGATTGAAAGATCCCCGATATCGAATCTTAATTTTGAACGAAAAGATTCAAATAATTAATGCGATTTTAATCAGAAATTTGATTTTTTTTGAAGTACATCAGAACTGTGAATTTTTTTTTAAACACATCAGAACTGTGACATTAGCCCCGAAGGATCCAGCGCTAATCATCTAAATTATAGAACAGGTGGGACTACTTACACCACCTCATTTCCTTGTTACACCCCTCAGATTTTTTAAGTTTTCAAAAGACCAAATTACCCCTTTGTGTGTTATTTTTCAGCATCTTAGGAATTTTATGCGCAATTTTTTCAGCAACACGAATATGAACTTAGTTAGCGCATGATCATGTGAATTGAGCTCACTTAAGTTTGAGTGATTTCAATTCAATCAAAAATAATTTAACTTTGTTCACGTGTATTAATAACTAGGTTTCACTCTTATCCAACCTAAATTCACTTACGTTTGAGTGAATTGAAATTACTCAGACACAAGCGAGCTCAGTTCACATGCGTGCAATTTTTCTTGCAATATGTTTGTGAACTTTCACGCATGAATATATGAGCTAAGTTTATTTATGTTTAAGTGATTTTAGTTCACTCAAACATAAGGAAGTAAGTTCACTTATGTGTGAATTGTTGAATTTTGGAACCAAATATGCAAAATCTGACCAATTGATTTAATTTTCTGTGCAGGGGTGTAATCAGCAATATAGAGGTGCAAGAATCAGATAATGAGGCCCAGATATGCAAGTCTGGTCCAGATAACACAAACCCACTTCAGCAACGGGTTTATGCGGCAACCACCGGATCAGCCACTGTAGCTACACGCGGGTTATGCCTTGGATATGGGTTGAACTGATCCACTTGGTATAAAAACCTCTTTGAACCGAATTGTCCCACTTTTTCCCTATTCTTTCTCTCTCTTCTCTTCTTCTCTGCTGCGAATCTCTTCTTCTTCCTTCTGCTAGGGTTTCGTTTATGATGATGATTGTTCACAAATTGAAGCCAACAAATGCTTCAAATCTCTCCTTCTGTATGACAGCAAACAGAAGCATACAAAATCCCTTTGGTTTTACGTTGATGTGCCACGATCTCAGGAACCCTAATAACTTCACACTTTTGTTTTTAGGAATCTGATGCTCAGGGTTTTAATCGGACCACTAAACTAAGGTAATCACGGTGTTAGATTTTTTATTGTTGTTTTGGTTGTTGATTTCCTTTACAAAAAACCCTAATATGTTCTGTTTGCTGATTTCCAAGTGTTCTATCACCAAGAACCGTTCATACGAACACTCAGCTAACATCAACAGGTAAAATAAAGCTCATATTTCACCTTTTCTTTTTTTACAAAGTTAAATCACAAATCCTAACTTGTTTGAGATTTTTCTCTGTATGTGATGTATAACCTGAGAAACAAACAATGATCTTCAACACTTTGAAGATCTCTGTACAAGAATGACTTCAACGAAGGTAGAATCTTCACTCTATTTGTTGTTTTCCTTTTATTCTGAATCTGTCTTGTTTTTCAACACAAACCGTAACTATTTGTGTTGATTGTTTGCTGCAAGTATCCTTCAAGACCTGATTGTACACGGATCTTCACCCCCTGTGAAGATTGGAATACTACAGGAGCAACAGAAGGTATAATCTCACCTTCTCTCACTTTTCTCTCTTGGTTTTTTCTCTTTTCTGTTTATGATTTACACTCACACTCATTGTTTGTGTCTATGGTGCATGCAAGGTACACTCTACGTACCAAGGCAGTGCTCACCAATCTCTCACTCACAGAAACTCAGAAGTTTCAAGAACACAAAAGTAGAAGATAGAAGAGGACTTGAAGAAATTATGTAAAACTACAAAATGTAAAATTTTATTACTGTTTATGAAATCTCTATCTATTCTCTTTGTACAAGTATTTATATACAAGGGTTTTGTTAAGTTTGTTATTTAAGAACAAACTTAACTAATTCAGTTTGTAGTAACAAACTCTTAACAACTTAACTAATTCAGTTTGTAGTAACAAACTCTCTAACGTCTAGTTAATGCTAGCTGTTAGATTAAAAATAATCTAAGGCTGAAATTAAAAGTTATCTAAGGTTGAGGATTACTAAATCCAACATCCTCCCTTAATCCTAAGACTTAGATTAAAAACATTTAGGAGAGATTACCTAATACTGTCAGGACAAGCCCCTGACTTAGCCTTTAAACCATAGATGATCCAGAACAAACCTCTGGATAATAACTTTAGAAGTTGCATTCTTAGGTCAGAATGCAACCAAACCTAATTCTCTCCTAAGTTTAGTAAAAGACTCACCTTTTAGAGCCTTATGTAAAAAGTCAGCCACCTGCTCCTTAGTTGAGCAGTAATCCAGCCAAGCTGCTTGAGTAGCAGCTCCATAACCCAGAATGCATTCTGCTATGTTGTTGGAAGAACTGCAATCTGCCATGTCAAGCCTTGCTAGGACCTTCTTAGCAAATGTAAGCTGTTGTAGAGTAGAACCTTGAGTTATCCTTAAGAACTCTAGCCCTAGGACATAGGATAGAGTCCCTAAGTCTTCTTCAATGGAGTTTAACTCCTCAATTATAGTCTGTTTCCACTCTTTCACCTTAAGAGTTTCAGTATAGTCCAATGATTCTGCATCTACCATTATGGCATAGTGTATGAGGTTTCCTTCATTCACTTCACCTTCTGTGACAAGTTCACAACATGTCAGCCTCTGTCCCCTAGTCAAAACTTGACCAGTAGGTTCTGAATTTGGTGTGGCAGATTCTTTATAATGAAGAACTTCTTCTGCTTGCTGGTGTGCAGGTTTCTCAATGTCAAATTCCCTCTTCATAGGGTCTTTAAGGTTGCTTCTCTCCTTAGGACAACTTCCTTGTCTTTCAGCTACTTCCTGAAATTGTTTGAAACACACCAAAGCTTCTCCTTTAGTTTTGATTAGATAGATCCAAAGCCTTTTTGAATATTCATCTATCCATCTTCCTTTTTGAACAATATGTTCCCCATACCTTCTGCTGTAATAATTTTGTTGCTAGCACATTTGATGCTAGTTTTTCTACTAGGATCAAAATTAACTAACCATTCCTTATGGCCAGTCATGTGGTTTGAACAATCTGAGTCCAAGTACCGTACTTCTTCAATAAACCTGCCATTATTAGTTGTAATAGAACAAACAGCATATTCATAATTTTTATCTATCCTAGATTCAATTTTAGTAATCACAGAAACTTCCTTAGTTTCTGTTTTAGGTTCAGTCACAGAAACTTTCTTAGTTTCTGTTTCTAGTTCAGTCACAGAACTCACAGATTCTGAACTCACAGTTTCTGAACTCACAGAAACTACCTTAGTTTCTGTTTCAGCTTTAGAACTCACAGAAACTACCTTAGTTTCTGTTTCTGGTTCAACTGTAATCACAGAGACTTCCTTAGTTTCTGTTTCTTTTATTTCATCAGTAATCATACTGAAAGCTACATGAGTATATTCTAAGTCCGAGTCTTCTTTGGCCATATGGGCCTCTTCCTCAGACTCTATCTCCTTTTTGTCATTGTTGGACCAGCACTCAGAAGCATAATGCCCAAATTTATCACACATGTAGCACTGTATTTTTGATTTATCCATCTTAGTTGTAGTTTCAGAATTACTATTGGTGGAGTCACCCTTTCCACTAGGCTTACCCGACTTACCTTTAGACCAATTACCTTTACCTGACTGGTTGTTATTGTTGTTGTTTCCCTTAGTCCATTTCTTTCCCTTTGGTTTGGCAGCAAACAGAGCTTGCTCTTCTTCACCTTAACCATTCAAGAGATTCAACCTAATCTCTTTGGCTTCAAGCCTACTTTGTAGGTCTTCAATTTTAAGATCTTCAGGCTTGATGGTGTCTTCAATGCTGTTTACAATAAAACCAAATTTTCTTGTTAAGGATCTAAGTATTTTCTTACAAACAGTTAGTTCTGATAATGTCTCTCCATTGAGACTCATTGCATTAGTGATTTTCTTTAGTTTCCCAAAAAAATCAGTAATGCTTTCACCCTCTTGCATATTCAAATTTTCATACTGCTTTCTCAATGATTGCAGTTTCTCCTCATTGACTGGTGCAGCACAATTATAATATTTGTCAAGGAGGTCCCAGGCAGTTTTAGAGACTTTGATGCCTCTAATTCTGTCGAAATTACTCTCATCACACCCCTGGTGTATGAGATAAATGACTTTCCAATCCTTCTTGGTATTTTCCTTATGTTCAGCCCTTTGTTCAGAGGTTGAGTTCTGAGCTAGTGCTGGAACCCCTTCTTGAACAATTTCTAAGACATCATGGAAAATCAGATGTCTTGAACAATTTCTAAGAGATTCGCATATATGCAAAATCTTACCAATTGATTTAATTTTTTGTGCAGGGGTGTATTCAGCAATATAGAGGTGCAAGAATCAGATAATGAGGCCCAGATATGCAAGCCTGGTCCAGATAACACAAACCCACTTCAGCAACGGGTTTATGCGGCACCCACCGGATCAGCCACTGTAGCAACACGCGGGTTATGGGTTGGACCGATCCACTTGGTATAAAAACCTCTTTGAACTGAACTGTCCCACTTTTTCCCTATTCTTTCTCTCTCTTCTCTTCTTCTCTGCTGCGAATCTCTTCTTCTTCTCTCTCACGCCCTTCTGCTAGGGTTTCGTTTATGATGATGATTGTTCACAAATTGAAGCCAACAAATGCTTCAAATCTCTCCTTCTGTATGACAGCAAACAGAAGCATACAAAATCCCTTTGGTTTTACGTTGATGTGCCACGATCTCAGGAACCCTAATAACTTCACACTTTTGTTTTTAGGAATCTGATGCTCAGGGTTTTAATCGGACCACTAAACTAAGGTAATCACGGTGTTAGGTTTTTTATTGCTGTTTGGTTGTTGATTTCCTTTACAAAAAACCCTAATATGTGTTGTTTCCTGATTTCCAGGTGTTCTATCACCAAGAACCGCTCATACGAACACTCAGCTAACATCAACAGGTAAAATAATGCTCCTATTTCACCTTTTCCTTTTTTTACAAAGTTAAATCACAAATCCTAACTTGTTTGAGATTTTTCTCTCTGTATGTGATGTATAACCTGAGAAATAAGCGATGATCTTCAACACTTTGAAGATCTCTGTACAAGAATGACTTCAACGAAGGTAGAATCTTCACTCTATTTGTTGTTTTCCTTTTATTCTGAACTTGTCTTGTTTTTCAACACAAACCCTAACTGTTTGTGTTGATTGTTTGCTGCAAGTATCCTTCAAGACCTGATTGTACACGGATCTTCACCCCCTGTGAAGATTGGAATGCTACAGGAACAACAGAAGGTATAATCTCACTCTCTCTCACTTTTCTCTATTGGTTTTTTGTCTTTTCTGTTTATGATTTACACTACACTCACTGTTTGTGTCTATGGTGCATGCAAGGTACACTCTACCAAGGTAGTGCTCACCAATCTCTCACAGAAACTCAGAAGTTTCAAGAACACAAAAGTAGAAGATAGAAGAGGACTTGAAGAAATTATGTAAAACTGCAAAATGTAAAATTCTATTACTGTTTATGAAATCTCTATCTATTCTCTTTGTACAAGTATATTTATATACAAGGGTTTTGTTAAGTTTGTTATTTTAGAACAAAGTTAACTAATTCAGTTTTTAGTAACAAACTCTTAACAACTTAACTAATTCAGTTTGTAGTAACAAACTCTCTAACGGCTAGTTAATGCTAGCTGTTAAATTAAAAATAATCTAAGGCTAAAATTAAAAGTTATCTAAGGTTGAGGATTACTAAATCCAACATGAATAAGTAAAATCTCTTAAACATAAGTAACTCAGTGCTCATCTGGTTGTGCGGTGAACACCATCAAACGCACGTTATCAAGTCTAAACGTGATTTCGGTATTAAAAACAAGTGTTTGGTTCTCTTCTCTTCAAAGTGCTTTTGCCCCCCCAAACTCAATTCTACCTGAAACTAGAAATCCTAACTTTCACGACAACAACAAACCAATTCTGAAGAAAATTGATACCAAATTTGATAGCAACCCAAGTGCTAGGCCCAAAAGGAATGCATCCAAGCTCACTCATTTTAAAGACTATGTGTTACTTCTCGAGGGATACACATAGGATCCTTCACTGCTGCCTTCAGTACGGAATTCTCACCTAGGATTCCTATTGTCCTTTTGCTTCTACCTAGATTTGATATTATCCTTGTAGCTGTCCTTTATATCCGTTGGGAATATCCGTGTGTAATTCTGGCAGCATTCTAGATGCTTCCCTTAGCTGGCAGATTTGTGTATAAATGAACCTGAATGAATGAATGAAGCAAGAAATATTTCTCTTTTAGTATATTTTAGCATTAGTGTAGTATTTCTGTCTCTCGCACTTAACAAATTGGTGCTTTCATTGTCGCACTTGAACACAAATGAGTGAACCGCCGCCCCCACCCCCACCAACCCTTGAAAACGCCATTATAGCCATTATTAACCTTTCTGCATGTTTTGAAGCTTTGGCAATAGATGTCGCTTCTCTTCGCGCTCAATCACAAGGTTCCAATAATGGATCTCCACGCCACACATCCACCACCACCACCGCCACCGCCGCCACCACCACCACCACCCACACCACCACCGCCACCACCACCACAAGCACATCACCACCCGTACCAACAACAACCACAAGAACGCCCCCGACCTCACATGAAACTGGAAGTCCCCAAATTTGACGGCACCGACGCCATCGGTTGGATCTTTAAAATCAACCACTTCTTTGACTTCCACCACACCCCAGAACACGAGCGCATCTCCATAGCCTCGTTCTACATGGAAGGCCCAGCTCTGAGTTGGTTCCAATGGATGATGAAAAATGGTCTCATCCTTTCATGGCCGGACTTTCTCATGACCCTTGAGACCCGTTTCGCCCCTTCCTATTACGATGACCCCCGTGGTGCCCTCTTTAAACTCTCCCAAACCGGTACCGTTAACCAATATCTCCATGATTTCTAACGAATCACAAATCGCGTCGTTGGCCTTCCCCACCCCTTCCTCCTTAGCTGTTTTGTCTTCGGCCTAAGCCCAGAAATCCACCGCGAGGTCCAAGCCTTCCAACCTATCTCTCTACCTCACGCCACCGCTCTAGCCAAAATCCAAGAGGATAAACTAAACGACCGTCATCGCCCGTTCAAACCAAAATCCACCCTCACCACTCAACCTTCTTCCTCAACCACACCTACTTCCACTTCTGCCACCACAATCCCTAACCCTTCAAAAGTTAACTTCAAGAAACTTTCTGCAGAAGAAATGTAACAACGCAGAGAACAAAACCTTTGCTACAACTGTGACGAACACTTCACGCCGGAGCACAAATGCAAAGGTCGTTTCTACCTATTAATCTCTGAGGAAGACATACATGAAAACCCCCCTTCTGAAACCGACCCACCACCCACCATCGAACTACCATCCTCTCACCCCGATACAGAGCCACCAGCACAACTTAGCCTCCATGCCATGTCTGGATACTCTTCCCACAACACCATTTGTGTCACCGGAACCCTGAACAATCAACAAGTCACCATTGTAGTCGACGGCGGCAGCTCTCACAATTTTGTCCAAACCCGCGTCGCCAAATTCCTTAACCTAACCCTCACTCCCACACCAAATCCCATTCACGTGATGGTCGGCAATGGTGACACCAACGATTGTCTACATAAGTGCACAAATGTCCCTGTCCTCATTCAAAACCAACGATTCACCGTCGATTTGTTTGTTTTACCCTTAGCAGGAACTGAAATTGTTCTCGGTGCCCCTTGGCTCAAAGGCTTGGGTCCAGTTCTTATGGATTACAACACTTTATCCATGACATTCACCAAGACTGGCCAACCCATTACCATTAAAGCAGATGCTCCCTTCAAACCAAATCATGCTTCCCTTACCCAACTAAAACGTTGTGTCCAAACAAATGTTGTCTCATCATGCTTTCACCTATAAATCCTTGACACAACCGCAACACCACAACCTTAGCTAACCACAGAACCTCACCCTATACCCGAAATACACACCCTCCTCTCTTCATTCACCAATATATTTTACAAACCAACCACTCTACCCCCTTCCCGTACGTAACCATGACCATCAAATACATCTCACTCCCAATTCCACACCCGTTAACGTCCACCCTTACCGTTACCCGTTCTCTCAAAAGTGCGAAATTGAAAGGCAAGTTTCAGAAATGCTACACTTAGGCTTAATACAACCCAGCAAGAATCCCTACTCTTCCCCTGTTCTATTAGTTAAGAAGAAGGATGGTACTTGGCGCTGTTGTGTCGACTACCGAGCCCTTAATGCAGTCACAGTTAAAGATCGTTTTCCCATGCCTACTATCGACGAGTTACTAGATGAACTTGGTGGAGCATCATGGTTCTCTAAGCTTGATTTGCAGCAGGGATTTCACCAGATACGAATGGACGAGGCTGATATTCACAAAACGGCATTCCGCACTCACCAAGGACACTACGAATACAGGGTTATGCCGCTTGGTTTATGCAACGCCCCGTCCACATTCCAATCAGCTATGAATGAGCTCCTACAACCATTTCTACGTAAGTTTGTGGCTGTTTTTTTTGACGATATTCTGGTCTACAGACCTCACTCACTGACCACATTACACACCTTCAACAAGTCCTTTCACGGCTAGTCTCTGCTAAGTTCTATTTGAAACGTTCTAAATGTCTGTTTGGGCAACGTCAGTTGGAATACTTGGGCCACATCATATCCAATGAGGGAATTCAAGCCGATCCCTCAAAAATTATGGCAATGGTCGAATGGCCAACTCCTTCTTCAGTAACAGCTCTTCGGGGATTCTTAGGGCTAACCGGGTTCTATAGGAAGTTCATTAAAGGTTATGCCTCTATTGCTCTTCCACTTACTTTGCTACTGAGAAAAAACTCTTTCACATGGACATCAGCTGCACCAGAAGCTTTTGATACACTTAAAAGAGCAATGACTTCAGCCCCTATACTGGCTCTCCCAAATTTTAGCATACCCTTTGATTTAGAAACTGACGCCTCGGGCACTGCAATAGGGCAGTTCTTCTTCAATGAGGTCATCCCTTGGCTTTCTTTAGCAAACAGTTCTGTCCTCGCCCTTCTTCGTGCCTCAACATATGTTCGTGAACTACACGCCATCACCACAGCAGTAAAAAAATGGCGCCACTACCTGCTTGGCAATCAATTTGTGATCCACACAGACCATAAAAGCCTCAAGGAACTCATTTCTCAAGTCATCCAAACACCAGAACAACAGGTTTATCTTTCTAAATTTTTAGGCTATGATTTTTCCATTAAATACAAGACGGGTAAATCTAATGTTGTTGCAGATGCACTACCAAGAATAACTCCACAAGCTTCATGTCTCACTCTATCTTTAACCATGCCACATTTTGGGCATAATAGGTGCATTTGTGAATATATTGATGTTTTGCCTGAGTACTGCAGCGGTAAGCGCTACAGCGCTATGGGACGGTTGGCCACTTGGATATTTATGAAGCCACTTGCTGCTTGATGAGTCACCATTCTGATCTTTTTCTTCTCAGCCTGACATTGAAGCCTCCAAGTGGATTCAATAAGACACTTGGCGTGTCCTAATTGAAGCTCATGTGATAGTTGGTGATGATTGTAATCATTGCCCTTTTTGTAAAGCCACTTTATGGAGTTGGAGATAATATCTAAGTATCTTCTTCTCCATAGGATAGATATTAACATATACCATTCGTAGATAGAGAGAGTTTAGACTTGGAAAAAGAACTAACTTGACATTTTAGACTTCCTCCATTGTTGCTCTACTCTTAAGCTTTATTTTTAGTTTAGTTTTATTATCTCACTTATGGTTTGCTCACGCCATAGCATCATCTATCGTGTATGACTTGGGATTCTTGGAGTGCATCTTTTGTAACCATTCTTCTCTTGCTCACCTACGGTAATATGAACTTTTCAGTTTATGTTGTGTTGATGATGCTTGTCATGAGCTAAACACTTGTAGTTGGATTGTTCTTAGTTTGTAATGAACCTTGAGTACTGTTTATATAATATTATGATGTTTTCGTTTCATTTCTTGTGTTATAATGCTTTCAAACTTGTTTTGGGATTGATCAACTAAAATAAGGGGCTTCATAAGTACAGACATGGTTTACGAAGAGACTTCAAGGATTGATATGAATGAAAGGTCATTTAAAGACATTTAAATGACTTGTGCTTAACCCTAGACATAGGGGAGTAATAGTTCATAAGGTGAAAGCCGTAAGTTCTTCATTATACAGGGGTGAACTTATTTAGAGCCTAGACATAGGAGTCTTGTAACAAAACCCTGGCGACAGTGACTGAAAGGCACGCTTCCATACGCTACAGCGCTTAACGCTACAGCGTCTAATATTATAACACTCTACTCTTGGGAATTTACATAACAAATGAGCTATCCAACTTACTCTTTAACACTTTAAATTCACTACTGTTTTACCACAAATTTATTATGTTTACAATTTCACATTTGTTATTGTCACTTGACTTGTTTCACTAAATTGCTAATCTCTTAAACTCTTAAATTAATTCCAATCCCTGTGGGAACGATATCTACTTATCATTGTATTACTTGTTGCGATTGTGTATATTTGCACAACTACTTTTCGCACCAACAAGTTTTTGGCGCCGTTGCCGGGGATTGCATTTAATTTTTACTGTTTAAGTTTTGGGTAACTTTAGTGAGAATTTTACACTGGTGTGCTGTTTCTTGGTGTTGCAGCGGTAGACGCTACAGTGTATGCACAGGTCTCAACCACCAGAATTTGAGTTGGACCCAGAACCAGAAAGAAGGTTCAGGAAATTGAGACAACTTCAAAGGCTTAAACAGCTCAGGCCCACAATGTCTGAACCCAGTAACAGAACACAATCAGGCAGAGGCACCACAATGGGTGGTAGAACCCATACTGCCAGAGGTAGATCTGGCCCAGGTGGTAGAAGTAGAGGCAGACACACTCAACCACCTACTCCAACTTTGCATGACCATGAAGATTGGTATAGGCAACAATTTATAAATGAAGGACCAGATGCCATGGTAAATGATAGGGACAGACCCATGAGGGACTATGCTGTATTCAATCCACAAACCATGGAGACAAGCATAGCTAGACCTGTTCTCCAAACAGCTCATTTTGAGTTCAAACCTATGATGTTCCAGATGCTCCAAGCAGTGGGTCAGTTTGGTGGTTCTCCTCAAGAGGACCCATATTTACATTTGAAGCAATTTTTGGAAGTCTGCAGTAACTTCATCATTCCAGGGGTAAGTGATGATGCATTCAGGTTAAAACTTTTTCCTTATTCCTTGAAAGATAGAGCAAATGCCTGGTTAACTTCTCTAGAGCCTAACTCTATCCATACTTGGAATGAAATGGCTGAGAAATTCTTAGCAAAATATTTTCCACCAAGTAAGAATGCTAGAATGAGGAATGAAGTTACTGCATTCAAACAAAAAGATGCTGAAACACTGTTTGAAGCCTGGGAGAGATGGAAGGAGCTGTTAAGGAGATGTCCTCATCATGGCATACCCGTGATAATTCAAATGGAAACCTTCTACAATGGGTTGGATCCTAATACCAGACTAATGCTAGATGCTTCTTCTGGGGGTGTGCTACTGAAGACCTCTTACAATGAAGCCTGTGAGTTAATAGATGACATTGCTACAAATAGCTACCAATGGCCCACTGAAAGGTTAGCTCTGCAGAAGAAGGTGGCTGGAGTGCATGAGATAAGTGAAGTTTCTGCTCTGTTTGCCCAGGTTGCCTCTCTCACCAACATGATAAAAGCCATGAGCACTTCAAATGCTGCAGTGGCTACAGCTACAGCGTCTGCTGAACCAGCTGTAGCCGCCATTGAGCAAGCTTCTCCAGGTTCAACAAGCTGTGTATATTGTGGAGGTGAGCGTCTTTATGAAGAATGTCCAAATAATCCTGTCTCTGTAAATTATGTGGGTTTCAACAAGAACAATAACCCCAACTCAAATACTTATAATCCTGGTTGGAAGAATCACCCCAACTTCAGATGGGGAGCCAACAATGCTACAACACCAACTTACAGTGCTCCAACTAATCCACCAGGATTCCCTACTCAAAACTATCAAAGGCAGAATGCCCCTGTTATTGATAATTCCATGGAGAGTTTGTTAAAAGGCTTCATGAGTGAGTGTAAGACAACCCTGAAAACTCATGAAGCTTCCATCAAAAACCCTGAACGCTCAGGAAGACAAACAATTCAACAAATTCCTGGAAGTCCTTAAACAACTGCACATTAATGTACCTTTGGTGGAGGCCCTCCAAAAAATGTCAAACTATGCTAAGTTTATGAAGGATGTGCTCACCAAGAGGAGAAGGCTTGGGGAATTTGAAACAGTAGCAATGACTGGGGAATGCAGTATGATTATGCAGAATAAACTACCCCTGAAGTCAAAGGACCCTGGCAACTTTACTATACATTGTTCTATTGGAAATTTCTACTCTGGCCGTGCTCTATGTGACTTGGGTGCTAGCATAAATCTAATGCCAAAGTCCATATACACACAGTTAGGAGTAGGAACTGCCAGGCCTACATCAGTTACTCTGCAATTAGCTGACAGAACACTAGCTTATCCAGAAGGAATACTAGAAGATGTTCTAATAAAGGTAGATAAATTTGTATTCCCTGTGGACTTTGTGATTCTGGATTTTGAAGCAGACAAAGAAGTGCCTATCATATTGGGAAGGCCATTTCTAGCTACTGGAAGAACACTAATAGATGTGCAAAGAGGAGAATTGACCATGAGGGTCAATGACCAAGAAGTCAAATTTAATGTCCTTAATGCCATGAAGTTTCCAGACCCCAATACTGAATAATGCTCATTTGTGGTCTCTCTAGACCAAGTGGTTCAAAAACATTTTCAGAAAAGCACTAATCACTTGGAGCAGCTACTGAACAACAGTGAAGATTCAGGCTCTGATGCAGAAACTGCAGAAGAAGTGGAACTGACAGTAAATGAAGTTTGGGCCAGAAAGTATGAATCTCTTGAACAAGAAAACTCTGACATAAGAGAGAATCAGCCTTCCATTGAACAACCACCTACCCTAGAGCTGAAAGAGTTACCTACCCACCTCAAATATGCTTATTTGGGGGAAAACAGAACCTTACCAGTTATAATAGCTTCTGATCTCTCAGAGGAGCAGGAACAGGATCTGATTGGTACACTGCAAAGACATAAAAGAGCAATTGGGTGGCAAATGTCTGATATTCAAGGTAGAAGCCCCACCATCTGCATGCACAGAATTGTCTTAGAAGAAAACTCCAAGAACTGCATTGAAGGGCAGAGGAGACTGAACCCCATCCTGAAAGAGGTGGTGAAGAAAGAGATTATCAAATGATTGGATGCATGTATTGTTTACCCTATCTCTGACAGTGCATGAGTTAGTCCTGTGCAGTGTGTTCCAAAGAAGGGAGGGGTAACGGTAATCACTAATGAAATGAATGAACTGCTGCCAACCAGAATAGTAACAGGATGGAGGATTTGCATGGATTATAGGAGGTTAAACAAAGCTACAAGGAAAGATCATTTCCCCTTGCCTTTCATTGACCAGATGCTGGACAGGTTGGCTGGGAAAGAATTCTATTGCTTTCTAGATGGTTATTCTGGTTATAACTAGATAGCAATAGTCCCTGAAGACCAGCAAAAGACAACATTCACATGTCCATATGACACATTTGCATTTAGAAGGATGCCATTTGGACTGTGTAATGCACCCGCCACTTTCCAGAGATGTATGATGGTAATTTTCTCAGACTTCATTGAAAGATCCATAGAAGTATTCATGGATGACTTCTCTGTGTTTGGGGAAACATTTCATCTATGCTTGTCCAACTTGGAAGAAATTCTAATAAGGTGTGAGGAGACAAACCTAGTGCTGAATTGGGAAAAATGCAATTTCATGGTGCAAGAGGGTATTGTCTTGGGGCACAGAATCTCCAAGAAGGGGCTGGAAGTGGACAGAGCAAAGATAGAAGTCATTGAAAGGCTACCTCCTCCAACAAACATCAAAGGCATCAGAAGTTTTTTGGGACATGTTAGATTCTATAGGAGGTTCATAAAAGATTTTTCAAAAATCTCCAAGCCTCTGTGCCAATTGTTGCAGCATGATATCCCTTTCATATTTGATGAAGATTGCATGCAAGCCTTCAAGAAATTGAAGAAAGCTTTAAAAACTGCACCAGTTATTGTAGCTCCTGACTGGAGTAAGCCTTTTGAGCTTATGTGTGATGCAAGCGACTTTGCCATTGGAGCTGTGCTTGGGCAAAGGTATGATAAAAATTTTCATCCAATCTATTATGCTAGCAGAACACTAATAGAAGCTCAATTAAATTACACAGTCACAAAAAAAGAACCTTTGGCTGTTGCCTTTGAATTTGACAAGTTTAGATCATACTTGGTGGGCACTAAAGTGATTGTCTTTACAGACCACTCTGCCATCAAGTATTTGATCACTAAAAGAGATGCAAAGCCAAGACTTATTAGATGGGTTCTCCTACTCCAAGAATTTGATTTAGAAATTCGTGATAAAAAAGGAGTGGAGAACCAAGTTGCTGATCATTTATCCAGAATAGAAAGAGAAAATGCAGGCACATCAGGAGGAGAAATCAAGGAACACTTCCCAGATGAGAAGCTGTTGGCAATAACTGCTGAAGCATCAACCGCTGTAGCGGTTAACGCTATCACGCTAGACACTGTAGCGCCTGAACCCTCAACACCTTGGTATGCTGACATTGTAAATTTTCTGGTTAGCAAGGTGGTACCTGTTGAGATGAATTATCAGCAAAACAGGAGGTTCTTCCACACAGTAAAGCAATATTACTGGGATGAACCTTTTTCTCTATAAGAAGTGTCAAGACCAATTAATGAGCAGATGCCTTGCAGAGGAGGAGCAAGACCAAGTGCTACAGCACTGCCATGCTGCACCATGTGGTGGGCATTTTGGTGGGATCAGAACAGCTACAAAGGTATTGCAATCAGGTTATTATTGGCCTACACTGTTTAAAAATGCGCAGGACTTAGTGAAAAGATGTGATAGATGCCAGAGAACAGGGAATATATCAAGTAAACATGAGATGCCATTGACAAACATCCTGGAGATAGAACTCTTTGATGTTTGGGGAATGGATTTCATGGGACCTTTCCCTCCATCTCATGGAAATCTTTATATTTTAGTAACTGTAGAATATGTTTCAAAGTGGGTAGAGGTTGTTGCTCTACCCAACAATGATGCTAAGTCCGTGAGCAAATTTTTGTTAAAAAACATATTTACCAGGTTTGGAACTCCAAGAGCCATCATCAGTGATGAGGGATCTCATATTTACCAGGTTCATTACAAATTAATTGAGACCCTCTTGGCTAAGTATGGAGTCAAACACAAAATTGCCACTGCTTACCATCCACAAACAAGTGGTCAAACAGAGTTATCCAACAGAGAAATCAAGAGGATACTTGAGAAGATGGTAGGACCTACAAGGAAAGAATGGTCAATGCACTTAGATGATGCATTGTGGGCCTATAGGACAGCTTTCAAAACACCCTTAGGGATGTCTCCCTATAGGATTGTCTATGGAAAAGCTTGTCACTTGCCTATTGAGCTACAACACAAAGCCCATTGGGCCTTGAAAAAATCAACTTTGACTACAATGGAGCAGGAGGTGCTAGAATGTTGCAATTGCATGAACTGGAAGAAATTAGGCACTTTGCCTATGAAAATGCAGCAATCTACAAAGAAAAGACTAAGGTATGGCATGACCAGAAACTACAAAGAAGAGAGCTGGTGGAAGGAGGGCTGGTGTTGCTATTCAACTCAAGGCTAAGATTATTTCCAGGGAAGTTGAAATCAAGATGGTCAGACCCATTCAAGTTAGTGAAACTATACACCCATGGTGCAGTGGACCTCTATGATGAAGCAACCAACACCACCTTCAAGGTAAATGGTCAAAGGGTCAAACAATACATTGGTGAGGATGTGGTAAGAAGTAAAACCACAATTGAATTGAAAGACCTCTAATGAAAAGAGGAAGTCTGACTGAAGACTCTTAAAGCAAGCGCTCTTGGGAGGCACCCCAAGGATTTTAACAATTTTTGTTGTGTTGAGTCTTTCTTTTTGCAGGAATTCAGTTGAGAAGTAAAAGGATACAGTAAGAGTTTCGGGTATCAGCAGTAGCGCTGCAGCGTGTACCATTGCCAAGGCGCTACAGCGGGTGTTGTTGGAAGCTGAGCAAAGTCAAACAATAAAATAAAAAGTTTTTCACTCATGAGTGAGGTGGCAATTTTTCAAACCCTTATCCTAACAGCTCCTGGAGCAGAGAGTAGTCACTTCGCTCACATTATCTTTTCTCTCTCTCCCATCACTCCCTCACAACGGTCACTTCGTAACACTCCACCTCCCCACGCATACATTTAATCTTGCCTCCCTCACAGTCTTCACCGTTCCACTCGTAACCATATCCCTTTCTCCTCTCTTTTTACACTGGTGTGTTGTTTCTTGGTGTTGCAGCGGTAGACGCTACAGTGTATGCACAGGTCTAAACCACCAGAATTTGAGTTGGACCCAGAACCAGAAAGAAGGTTCAGGAAACTGAGACAACTTCAAAGGCTTAAACAGCTCAGGCCCACAATGTCTGAACCCAGTAACAGAACACAATCAGGCAGAGGCACCACAATGGGTGGTAGAACCCATACTGCCAGAGGTAGATCTGACCCAGGTGGTAGAAGTAGAGGCAGACACACTCAACCACCTACTCCAACTTTGCATGACCATGAAGATTGGTATAGGCAACAATTTATAAATGAAGAACCAGATGTCATGGTAAATGATAGGGACAGACCCATGATGGACTATGCTGTATTCAATCCACAAACTATGGAGACAAGCATAGCTAGACCTGTTCTCCAAACAACCCATTTTGAGTTCAAACCTATGATGATCCAGATGCTCCAAACAGTGGGTCAGTTTGGTGGTTCTCCTCAAGAGGACCCATATTTACATTTGAAGCAATTTTTGGAAGTCTGCAGTAACTTCATCATTCCAGGGGTAAGTGATGATGCATTCAGGTTAAAACTTTTTTCTTATTCCTTGAAAGATAGAGCAAAGGCCTGGTTAACTTCTCTAGAGCCTAACTCTATCCATACTGTTGTGCGAAAAGGTGATGTGCAAGTATACACAATCGCAACAAGTAATATATTGATAAGTAAAGTTCGTTCCCACAGGGATTGGAATTAATCTATGAAGTTTAAGGATTAAATTTGCAGTAATTAAAAGTGAGTTGGATAGCTCTATAGCATGTAAGTTCACAAGAGTAATGTTCAGATAATATTAGACGCTGTAGCGTTAAGCGCTGTAGCGCTTCAGAATCTTTAGACGCTGTAGCGCCTTGGTGGCGTGCCTTTCAGTCACTTTCGTCAGGGCTATATTACAAGACTCCTATGTCTAGGTTCTAAATAAGTTTTACCCCTGTATATTAAGCTCTTACAACATTTGCCTTATGAACTACTACTCCCCTATGTCTAGAGTTAAGTAGTGCTTCCTTTAAATGTCTTTAAAGGGTTTTCATTCATATCATTCCTTGAGTTCTCTTTGTGAACCATGTCTGTACCCACAAAGTTACCTTGTTTTAGTTGATCATTCCCAAACCAAGATTGAAAGTATTATGACACAAGGAATAAAACACAAACATCATAATATTATACAAAAGTTACTCAAGGTTCATTACATACCAAGAACAATCCAACTACAACAAAGTTAGCTCATCACAAGTTCCATCAAGATAATACAACTTGAGATTATGTATTACCGTATGAAGACAAGAGAAGAGTGGTTGCAAAAGATGCACTCCAATGATCCCAAGTAGCATACAAGAGATGAAGTTGAGGCGTGAGCAAAACCTTGAATGAGAACTTAGAAAACTATGCTAAAAATAAAAGCTCAAAAGTGTGTATCAATGGAGAGTGGCTACGGTGTCAAGTGTAAGTCTCTCCTTCAAAAGTTACAACCACTTGTCTACGTGTATTGCCTCTTGGTGAAGCAATCTTAATTAATCTAAATAATATCTAAGTCTTAATAGTATAATAATATTACATGATGATTATTAAACTTAGATATTATCCTTAAAGCACTTTACAAAAAGTGGTAATGATGGAATACAACAACTATCACATGGGTTCCATTTAGGAGGCGCCAAGTGTAATTTAGCATCCATTTGAAAGTCAACAATTCCAGCTGAGAGGAAGAGATAAGGGTGGTGACTCATCATGTCCTCAAGTGGCCACACAAATATCTCAATGGTCAGCCGTCATATAACGCTGTAGCGTTTCCTTGATAGCACACGCTGCAGCGCTAAAGCAAAACATCAAACATATTCACAAAGGCATTGACTATGCCCAACTTTTAAGGAATTGACTTATAACCTATATTTATCCTAATATTCATATATTCACATATTTAAGCACTAGAATTACTTGAGAAATAAGCTTGATGTAAGTTTTAGGAGCATAAATAACCTATATAAAATAAGGTTATCACACCCCCAAACTTAAACCATTGCTTGTCCCCAAGTAATGACACTTGAACAAGATAAAGTTCTTATATAACTAGCTGCAGCTTTTAAATTAAACAGGATTTATTCAAAAGCTAAATCTTATCATTTTCACACACCATAGTGGTCCACAATTCAAATAGAATCATTACTGCTCAGTTGTGAGTGTGTGATATCAAAGCTCAACTTAGTCCCTAGTTAATTTCAGAATCTCTCTAAGGTTTGGGAAGAATGGATTTCTTCTGGGTTAGGCAAAGAATGTTTTCAAAAAGAAGAGTGGAATAACAATTTCACACAAGATCTGAGGGGCTTCAAAGCACAGCAAAGGGCTTTAATTAGGCATTTTTCAGATTATTGGTCAGTGCATAAACTTTTGGTCTAGTGATCAAACGCTGTAGCGCTTCAAAGTCTGTAGACGCTGTAGCGCTAGATTTTATGATTAAAACTAGATGCTATCTTCATTACTGAGCTCCTTATTTGCATTTTCTTTTTATGCTTTTTGGAACAGCTCAGCAATTTATTTAAGATATTTTGCAACTTTTTTCAAGACCACATTCATTTTTATTTTTCATTTTGCAAAGGCCAATTTTTCATCTTTTGATCCTAGCCTTAACATAACCGATGCACCCCCAAACTTAGCTTTAAAACAACTCTTAATTTTTAATGAAAACTTGACTAACCCTTGGTTATCCAAAACTTAACTTCATCCTTAGATTACTCCTAGCTAACTAGGTTCTTTACTAAGCTTGGATTTTGTGCAAAAGCAGCAATAACATCATTTCATTGTTTACACAATGCTGCCTTACTCAAAAATTCTTATTTATATTTGGCTATATGAATCAGCTTTTGCTTACTAAGAAATTTAAAACATGCAGCTAATCATACTTCCCATTCAAGCATACAAAATATAAAACATGCAACACATGCAAAACATGGCATAATTATACTAAATATTTAAAAACATCATTGTACTTAATTTAAAAACACTGTTAACCATAAGGTCCTCCCCCAGAAATTAAAATCAGCAGTGCCCTCACTGCTTGCTTGACAAGAAAGGGAGAGGCCTTAGAACAACAACAAAATAAGGTACAAAGTACATAACTGGCATAAGAAGCCAACAATTCTTGCCTTATTAGGCCTTCTTGAGCCTCTTACTGGCTCTTGAAGGTGCTGGGGCTCCTTTTTCTGCCTTCTTCTTCTTTGGCTGAGGTGGAGCAGGGCTTTCAGCCGCTACAGCGGTTGGTGGCGCTGTAGCGCTTGCTTCCTGAGCTGCTGCCGCTGCAGCGTCTGATTCCTGCACTTCTTCTTCCTCTTCTGTTTGCTCTTGCTCCTCTTCTTCCACCTGTTCTTCCAGCACTGGCTCTGTTTCATCTTGCATATTCACCAGCTCCTCAGCAGCCTCTTTTTCAGATTCCTCTTCTGTGAGATGCACCTCAGGCAATGGGTCACTAGGTACTGCAGACATAGTTGCTGTAGCACCTACTGGCTGAATACCTTCTTCTGGGTACTCAGCCAGTTTGACACCTGAGGCTCTTCTAGGCTTTATGTATGACTGATAAATTTTCTTGAGCTGCTCAGTGGGTTTTTCTTTTGGTGCTGGTTGTTTTGGTTCAGGCTTCTTTGGTGTTACTTGCTTGGCAGGTGTTTTCTTATGTGTTGGTTTGGTTGTTTCAGGGATGAAGGTAGGGGTTGATGGTGGATTTGTTGTTTTGGCAGTGGGGGTTGGTTTGGAAGGTGTGGTTTTTGGTTTCTTTGGGCTTGGGGTTGGATCACATTGTATTTCTTCAGCTTGCTCCTCCTCCTCACTCTCAGTTTCTTCTTCAGACTCACTTTCCTCTCCTGATGATTCTTCATCATCTTGCTTTTCCATCTCTTTCATAACTGCAATTGTTTCTTCTTCATCTTCCTCACTGATGTTCTCAATGTCATCAGAATCCAGGCTTTCCTCCTCTACTACAGCTTTTTGCACTTTCTTGACTGGGCTAGGCTTTGTTTTCTTTGCTGGACTAGCCTTTGTTTTCTTTGATGGACTAGCCGCAACCTTTTTCTTTTCTGCCTTAACTCCCTTTTTCTCTTGCTTTTTACTTGGCTCTTCTTCCAGCAGCCAATCAGGGAATTGAGGTGGGGGAATTGATGTTTTTCCTTTGGATATTTGAGCATACAATGCTTTTTCCCAGTCAAATTTTTCTTTCACAAATTTGCAGAGGACCTGCTGCTTCAGCTCTAAGCGCTGTAGCGCTTGAGAGTCAGAAGACGCTGTAGCGGCAGGTTTCTGCTTAACTTTGAAAATGCAAGGAAATGCCCCAAGAGGGGATCTTCTTTCTTCTTTCATTTCTACTTCTACATCAGCCTCCAGACATAACTCAGAAATTAAACAAGGAAAATATAAGTTACCTCCCTTTTTAACTCTGCACTTCTCTATTTCTCTGGCTATCAATCTGCCCACGTCTATCTTTTCTCCTGCCATTATAGCATCAATGACAATGAGTCTTTCTTTCTCCACAAAATGTTGTGTGAGATGTAGGCAGGAGGGAGTGTTTGATAAAACTACACCACAGATTTGCTTCTTCACAGAGATAGGCTTTTTTAATTTTGTATTCAGCTCCAAATTTGTCCCAAGTTGATCCTTCCACACAAATCCTTCTTCGAACAGCTTCCATTTCCTCATCTCCCCAGTTCAGAACTTTAGTTTCCAGCGCTTTTCCATAATAACCTAAATGGAAGATATCATTGATTGTTCTGGAGTTGAAGTTTACAGTTTCTCCTCTTACCAATGAATGGGTTTGAGGCTTTCCCTCCTTAGGTTCTTCAATGCCAGAATAGAACTCTCGTACCAAAGATGTCATGTAATCTTTGCGATGCTTGATGAAGCTCTCCCATCCCAGCGATGTGACAGCGGTTGAAAACGCATCAGAAGCATTTTCTGTCTTGAATCCTCTTTCAGCTATGAAATTCATCTTCCAGAACCTTTGAGGATCTTGAGTTGCCTTAGGCATGGTATTTTTCGTGGGATTTGAGGGTTCTGGTTTGTTAGTAGCTCCCTTACCAGATCGTTTGAGTGCGGCTTGCTTTTTGGTCATAGTTGGTTAAGAGTTTTGCGTATTTGTTTCTGGGCGCTTTGGGAAGTGTTGGTGTGTGTTGGGACGAAGGAAGAAGAAGGAGTGGAAGTTATGAGTGGTGAGTGTAACGGCTGCGAGCAGTTTCTGAGATGAAGGAAAGAGAAAGAGAAAAGAAAATGGAGGCGTGGGGAGTTGTGGATATTAAAGTTACGGTTTTGTGAGTGAAGTGGGAGAGAGAAGATGAAACTGTTGATTTGACAATAGCAGGTGAGTAGGTACACGTTCTTGTCAGGCTAAGGATGGGGGTACAATGCCAGCTCATCCTGAGCAAGATCTTTTTATTTTTTTGTTTGACCTCACCCAGCCCTGATTTAGAACAAGTGCTACAGCGTTGTTGTTACAAGTAACCGCTACAGCGTTTATCCTAACTTCCTGCATAAAAAATAAACATAACAATTTTGTTAGAATTCTTGGGGTGCCTCCCAAGAGCGCTTGCTTTTAAAGTCTGCAGCCAGACTTTCTCTTTCAATTTAGAGATCTTTAAGCTCAATTGTGGTTTTGTCCCTTACCACATTTTCACCAAAATATTGTTTAACCCTTTGGCCATTCACTTTGAAGGTGGTATTGGTTGTTACATCATAGAGGTCCACAGCCCCATGGCTATATATTTTCATCAATTGAAAAGGGCCTGACCACCTAGATTTTAACTTTCCAGGAAACAACCTTAACCTGGAGTTGTAAAGCAATACCTGTCCTCCTTCTGTGAGATCTCTTTTTATCAGTTTTTGATCATGCCATACCTTGGTTTTCTCTTTATAGATTGTTGCATTCTCATAGGCAAAATGCCTAAGTTCTTCCAATTCATTCAATTGCAGCAATCTAGCATCTCCTGCTTTCTTATAGTCAAAATTGAGTTTTTTAGAGCCCAATGGGCCTTGTGTTGAAGTTCAATTGGTAGGTGACAGGACTTCCCATAAACCAACCTATAGGGGGACATCCCCAAAGGTGTTTTATAAGCTGTTCTGTAGGCCCATAAAGCATCATCTAGATGTATTGACCAATCTTTTCTTGAAGGCCCTACCATTTTTTCCAACATCCTTTTTATTTCTCTATATGACAATTCAGTTTGACCACTAGTCTGTGGATGATAAGCAGTTGCTATTTTATGTTTGACTCCATATTTAGCCAATAGGGTCTCAATTAGTTTATTACAAAAATGAGATCCATCATCACTTATGATGGCTCTAGGAGTTCCAAAACGAGTGAAAATGTTTTTCAATAAAAATTTGCTCACAGACCTTGCATCATTGTTGGGTAAAGCCACAGCTTCCACCCATTTTGAAACATAGTCTACTGCTACTAAAATGTACAGGTTTCCATGAGAAGGGGGAAAAGGTCCCATGAAATCCATTCCCCAAACATCAAAGAGCTCAACCTCTAGAATGTTTGTTAAAGGCATTTCATGTTTGTTTGAAATATTCCCTATTCTTTGGCACCTGTTACATTTTTTAACAAAGTCTTGAGCATCTTTGAAAAGTGAAGGCCAATAGTAGCCAGATTGCAATACCTTTGCAGCAGTTCTAACACCACCAAAATGCCCACCACATGGTGCAGAATGGCAGTGCTGTAGCACTTGAATTTGTTCTTCCTCTGCTAGGCATCTCCTCATTAACTGGTCTTGACACTTCTTGTATAGAAAAGGTTCATCCCAATAATATTGTTTCAGTGTGTGGAAGAACCTTCTTCTTTGCTGATAAGTCATCTCAGCAGGTACCACCTTGCTGACCAGAAAGTTTACTATGTCAGCATACCAAGGTGTTGCTGGTTCAGCCGCTACAGCGTCAAGTGTTGTTATACTGACCGCTGCAGCGGTTGTTGAGTTATCAGTCATTGCCAACAACTGTTCATCTGGAAAGTATTCTTTGATCTCCCCACCTGCTGTACCTGCAATGTCTCTTTCTAATCTAGAAAGATGATCAGCAACTTGGTTCTCCACTCCCTTTTTGTCTCTTATTTCTAAATCAAATTCTTGGAGTAGGAGAACCCACCTAATTAGCCTAGGCTTTGCATCTTTTTTTGTTATCAAATATTTAATGGCTGAATGGTCTGTGAAGACTATTACCTTGGTGCCAACCAAATATGATCTAAACTTATCAAATGCAAAGACTACATCTAATAGTTCTTTTTCAGTGACTGTGTAATTCAATTGAGCTTCTACAAGTGTTTTGCTAGCATAATATATAGAGTGAAAAATTTTATCATACCTTTGCCCAAGGACAGCTCCAATGGCAAAGTCACTAGCATCACACATAAGCTCAAAAGGCTTACTCCAGTCAGGAGCTATAATAATTGGTGCTGTTATTAAAGCTTTCTTTAACTTATCAAAGGCTAATATGCATGTTTCATCAAATATAAAGGGGTTATCATGCTGTAGCAGTTGGCACAAAGGTTTGGAGATTTTTGAAAAATCTTTTATGAACCTCCTATAAAATCCAGCATGCCCCAAAAAGCTTCTAATACCTTTGATGTTTGTTGGAGGAGATAGCTTCTCAATGACCTCTATTTTTGCCTTGTCCACTTCCAATCCTTTTTTTGATACCTTATGCCCCAAAACTATACCTTCTTGCACCATAAAATGACATTTCTCCCAGTTCAGCACAAGGTGAGTTTCTTCACATCTAATCAAGATTTCTTCCAAGTTGGATAAGCATAGATGGAATGTTTCTCCAAACACAGAGAAATCATCCATGAAGACTTCCATGGATCTTTCAATGTAATCAGAGAAAATTGCCATCATACACCTTTGAAAAGTGGCAGGTGCATTACACAGGCCAAATGGCATCCTTCTAAAAGCAAAGGTGCCATATGGACAAGTGAAAGTAGTTTTCTGCTGGTCCTCAGGTAATATTGCAATCTGGTTATAGCCTGAATAACCATCAAGAAAGCAATAAAATTCTTTACCTGCTAGCCTGTCCAGCATCTGGTCAATGAAAGGTAAGGGAAAATGGTCCTTTCTTGTTGCCTTATTCAACCTCCTGTAATCCATGCATATTCTCCAGCCTGTTATCTTTCTGGTTGGAAGCAGCTCATTCATTTCATTTGTTATTACTGTTACCCCTCCCTTCTTTGGCACACACTGCACAGGGCTAACCCATGCACTGTCAGAAATAGGGTATACAATACCTGCATCCAACCACTTGATGATTTCCTTCTTCACCACCTCTTTCATAATTGGATTCAACCTCCTCTGCCCCTCAATGTAATTTTTAGAGTCTTCTTCTAACACTATTCTGTGCATACAAATGGTTGGACTGATACCTTTTATGTCTGACATTTGCCAACCAATTGCCTTTTTATGCCGCTGTTGCGTCTGAATCAGATCCTGTTCCTGCTTTTCAGAAAGGTCAGCAGCAATTATAACAGGCAAAGTACTATTGTTACCTAGATAAGCATATTTGAGGTGTGAAGGTAAATCTTTAAGTTCCAGAGTTGGTGGTTGTTCAGTGGAGGGGAGATCCTTTCTTATGTCTGAATTCTCCTGCTCCAAAGATTCATATTTCTTAGCCCAAATTTCTTTGGCTGTCTGTTCCTCCTCTCCTGCAGCTTCTGTATCAGACCATGTATCTTTACTGTTGTTCAGTAATTGCCTCAGATGATCTGTGCTTTTCTGGAAGTGATCTTGAACTACTTTATCAATAACAGACACAAAGGAGCACTCTTCAATATTGGGATCTGGGAATTTCATAGCATTGAGAATGTTGAACTTGACTTCTTGGTCATTGACCCTCATGATCAATTCTCCTCTTTGCACATCTATCAAAGTTCTTCCAGTGGCCAAGAATGGTCTTCCCAATATGATGAGTACTTCTTTATCTGCATCAAAGTCTAAGATTACAAAATCAACAGGAAATACAAATTTGTCTACCTTTATTAGAACATCTTCTAAGATTCCTTCTGGATATGCAAGAGTTCTATCAGCAAGCTGCAGTGTTAGTGAGGTAGGTCTGGCAGTTCCCACTCCTAGCTGAGTGTATATGGATTTAGGCATGAGATTTATGCTGGCTCCCAAATCACATAGGGCACGGCCAGAGTAAAAGTTTCCAATTGAGCATGGTATAGTAAAACTGCCAGGATCCTTTGATTTGGGTGGGAGCTTGTTTTGCATCAACATGCTGCATTCCCCAGTCATTGCCACTGTTTCAAACTCCCCTAGTCTCCTCCTCTTAGTAAGCACATCCTTCATAAACTTTGCATAGTTAGGCATTTGTTGGAGAGCCTCCACCAAAGGAACATTAATGTGCAATTGTTTAAGGACTTCTATGAATTTGTTGAATTGCTTGTCTTCATGAGCCTTTCGAAGTCTTTGAGGATATGGAGGATCTGGGTATGTTGGAATAATTTTGGGTGGTGGTGGTGTTCTCTCAACAACAGGCGTTGTAGCGGTAGGTTCAGGCGCTATAGCGTTTGTTGTAGGTTCTTTTTGTTTTTCAGAATTTTTGTTTTTTTATCATCTGAAACAGTTGAAGATCCTATCAAATCTCTCCCACTCCTTAAGGTTATAGCTTTTACATGCTCCTTCCCTGCAGTACCTGAAGTTGAAGCTTCTGTAGTGGATGGTAATGATCCACTAATTCTCTGGGAAAGGACATTAGCCATCTGCCCCATCTGCACTTCTAGATTTTTAATGGAAGCTTCATGAGTTTTCAGGGCTGTCTTGCAGTCACTCATGAAACCTTTCATCAATCCTTCTAATGAATTATCTATCACAGGGGCATTCTGTCTTTGGTAATTCTGAGCAGGGAATCCTGGTGGATTTGCTGGAGCACTATAATTAGGTGCTGTTGCATTGTTGGCTCCCCATCTGAAATTGGGGTGGTTCTTCCAACCAGGATTATATGTATTTGAATAGGGATTATTGTTTTTATTGAAACCCACAAAGTTCACAGAGACAGGATTACCAGGACATTCTTCATACAAATGCTCTCCTCCACAATATACACAGCTTACTGACCCTGGAGAGGCTTGCTCAATAACAGCTACTGTAGGTTCATGTATCGCTGCAGCGGTAACTGCTACAGCGTTTGATGTGCTCATAGATTTTATCATGTTAGTAAGAGAGGCAACCTGTGCAGATAATGCAGAAACTTCACTTACTTCATGTACACCAGCTACCTTCTTTTGTTGAACTAACCTTTCTGTAGGCCATTGATAGCTATTTGTGGCAATGTCATCAATCAGTTCACATGCCTCATTATAGGAGGTTTTCAACAACACACCCCCTGAAGAAGCATCTAGCATTTGTCTGGTTGTTGGATCTAGTCCATTGTAGAAGGTCTCCATTTGGATAATCACAGGTATACCATGATGAGGGCACTTTCTCAACAGCTCTTTCCATCTCTCCCATGCCTCAAACAGTGTTTCAGCATCTCTTTGTCTGAATGCAGTAACCTCATTCCTCATTCTTGCATTCTTACTTGGGGGAAAGTATTTTGCTAAGAATTTCTCAGCCATTTCATTCCAAGTATGGATAGAGTTAGGCTCAAGAGAAGTTAACCAGGCCTTTGCTCTATCCTTCAAGGAATAAGGAAAAAGTTTTAATCTGAATGCATCATCACTTACCCCTGGAATGATGAAGTTACTGCAGACTTCCAGAAATTGCTTTAAGTGTAAATATGGGTCCTCTTGAGGAGCACCACCAAACTGTCCCACTGTTTGCAACATTTGGAACATCATAGGTTTGAATTCAAACTGAGCTGTGTTGAGAGTAGGTCTTGCTATGCTTGTCTCCATGGTTTGTGGATCAAACACAGCATAGTCCCTCATTGGTCTATCTCTGTCATTTACCATTTGAGCAGGTCCTTCATTTATGAATTGATGTCTATACCAGTCCTCTTGGTCATGTAAGGTTGGAGTGGGTGGTTGCTGATGTCTACCTCTACCCCTTCCACCTGGTTCAGTCCCTCCTCTACCAGAGCTAGATCTGCCATGTAGAGTGGTAGCTCTACCAGAAATGGTCCTATGGCTATGTTCTGACATGGTGGGTCTGAGCCTGTGAAGATGTCTTAGCTTCCTGAACCTTCTCTCTGGTTCTGAGTATGGTTCAAATTCTGGTGGTTGAGACCTGGGCATACGCTGTAGCGCTTACTGCTGCAGCAACAAGAAATAACACACCAGTGTAAAATAGGCACTAAGTTTACTAAAAACTTAAACAATGAAAATTAAATGCAATCCCCGGCAACGGCGCCAAAAACTTGTTGTGCGAAAAGGTGATGTGCAAGTATACACAATCGCAACAAGTAATATATTGATAAGTAAAGTTCGTTCCCACAGGGATTGGAATTAATCTATGAAGTTTAAGTGATTAGAACCTTAGTGAAAAGAATTAAATAACAAGTGAAAGTGAAGAGTGGTAAACATTATAAGTTGTGATAAAACAGGATTAAATTTGCAGTAATTAAAAGTGAGTTGGATAGCTCTATAGCATGTAAGTTCCCAAGAGTAATGTTCAGATAATATTAGACGCTGTAGCGTTAAGCGCTGTAGCGCTTCAGAATCTTTAGACGCTGTAGCGCCTTGGTGGCGTGCCTTTCAGTCACTTTCGTCAGGGCTATGTTACAAGACTCCTATGTCTAGGTTCTAAATAAGTTTTACCCCTGTATATTAAGCTCTTACAACATTTGCCTTATGAACTACTACTCCCCTATGTCTAGAGTTAAGTAGTGCTTCCTTTAAATGTCTTTAAAGGGTTTTCATTCATATCATTCCTTGAGTTCTCTTTGTGAACCATGTCTGTACCCACAAAGTTACCTTGTTTTAGTTGATCATTCCCAAACCAAGATTGAAAGTATTATGACACAAGGAATAAAACACAAACATCATAATATTATACAAAAGTTACTCAAGGTTCATTACATACCAAGAACAATCCAACTACAACAAAGTTAGCTCATCACAAGTTCCATCAAGATAATACAACTTGAGATTATGTATTACCGTATGAAGACAAGAGAAGAGTGGTTGCAAAAGATGCACTCCAATGATCCCAAGTAGCATACAAGAGATGAAGTTGAGGCGTGAGCAAAACCTTGAATGAGAACTTAGAAAACTATGCTAAAAATAAAAGCTCAAAAGTGTGTATCAATGGAGAGTGGCTACGGTGTCAAGTGTAAGTCTCTCCTTCAAAAGTTACAACCACTTGTCTACGTGTATTGCCTCTTGGTGAAGCAATCTTAATTAATCTAAATAATATCTAAGTCTTAATAGTATAATAATATTACATGATGATTATTAAACTTAGATACTATCCTTAAAGCACTTTACAAAAAGTGGTAATGATGGAATACAACAACTATCACATGGGTTCCATTTAGGAGGCGCCAAGTGTAATTTAGCATCCATTTGAAAGTCAACAATTCCAGCTGAGAGGAAGAGATAAGGGTGGTGACTCATCATGTCCTCAAGTGACCACACAAATATCTCAATGGTCAGCCGTCATATAACGCTGTAGCGTTTCCTTGATAGCACACGCTGCAGCGCTAAAGCAAAACATCAAACATATTCACAAAGGCATTGACTATGCCTAACTTTTAAGGAATTGACTTATAACCTATATTTATCCTAATATTCATATATTCACATATTTAAGCACTAGAATTACTTGAGAAATAAGCTTGATGTAAGTTTTAGGAGCATAAATAACCTATATAAAATAAGGTTATCACATACTTGGAATGAAATGGCTGAGAAATTCTTAGCAAAATATTTTCCACCAAGTAAGAATGCTAGAACGAGAAGTAATAGTTCATAAGGTGAAAGCTGTAAGTTCTTCATTATACAGGGGTGAACTTATTTTGAGCCTAGACATAGGAGTCTTGTAACAAAAACCTGGCGACAGTGACTGAAAGGCACACTTTCATACGCTACAGCGCTTAACGCTACAACGTTTAATATTATAACACTCTACTCTTGGGAATTTACATAACAAATGAGCTATCCAACTTACTCTTTAACACTTTAAATTCACTACTGTTTTACCACAAACTTATTATGTTTACAATTTCACATTTGTTATTGTCACTTGACTTGTTTCACTAAATTGCTAATCTCTTAAACTCTTAAATTAATTCCAATCCCTGTGGAAATGATCTCTACTTATCATTGTATTACTTGTTGCGATTGTGTATACTTGCACAACTACTTTTCGCACCAACACTCTTCCTCTATAGAAGCCGTGGATACCCTCCTCTCAGAAAGACAACAAACTCTGGCCACTCTCCAACGAAAGCTAACCAAAGCCCAAGCCACGATGAAGTTCTATGCTGACAAACATAGAAGAGACCTCTCCTTCAACTTAGGAGATTGGGTCTATGTGAAACTTCGCCCCTACGGGCAATCCTCCATCAAGAACACCACCTACAACAAACTTTCCAAGAGATTCTATGGCCCTTACCAAGTAATTGAAAGAATCGGCAAATTGGCGTATAAACTTGCCCTTCCACCAACTTCCAAAATACACCAAGGAATGCATCCAAGCCCACTCATTTTAAAGACTATGTGTTACTTCTCGAGGGATACACATAGGATCCTTCACTGCTGCCTTCAGTACGGAATTCTCACCTAGGATTCCTATTGTCCTTTTGCTTCTACCTAGATTTGATATTATCCTTGTAGCTGTCCTTTGTATCCGTTGGGAATATCCGTGTGTAATTCTGGCAGCATTCTAGATGCTTCCCTTAGCTGGCAGATTTGTGTATAAATGAACCTGAATGAATGAATGAAGCAAGAAATATTTCTCTTTTAGTATATTTTAGCATTAGTGTAGTATTTCTGTCTCCGGCACTTAACAAAACTTTTTGTTACTTTCCATATTCCTATATTGCCTATATTTCTTTGTTTATATGATGTTTCACTTCGTTGTACATTCCTCATGTAGTCATGTTCCCTTTGTTTGGTCCATTGTGTTCTGCATATCTCATGTTCCCTTTCTTGGTTAGGGTTTTTCATCCTCATGTTCCTGCGTTTTTCATGTTCTCATGTCTTAGGTGTCCATACTTAGGCGGTCCATAGGTTAGAGAAGAGTAGTTATTGGGCTTGCTTAAAGTTTATGTTTGTTGGGCCTAAAAAGATTAAAATGTGATTGACCCAAAAAAAAGAGACTATGATGGTGTGTGATTCTGATTCATTTCATCTAGTTGTTTTCAATAATAATTGTTGCTATGTTGTCTTATTCAGGCACTTGGTTATGTGTCGTTGTTGTGTTTCTTTCATTCTATTTCAAAATGCTTTAGTTTAATTTTCATGCAGTGTTCAATCTTTCTTTTTTACCAAATCAATCATTTCTCAATATATCCAAACAAAAATCATGTTGTATTCAACTCACTTTAACTAAAAACAATTCTACAAAATCAATTATGTCAAAATCAATTCTTGTCACCGCAAAATAAAACACACACACACACACATATCACTTCCACTTTGAAAATTAAAAAATAGAAGAATATAGAGAAGCGACATAGGAAGACAGAGAACCTGTGTATGGGTGTGTGCGCGAACAATGGCAAAACAAAAGGTAATGCGATTGAAAAGGAGTGATAAGGAGGAGATTTTTGAGAATTCAAATAGAATTGAGTGTATTTTGGCCAAAACATCCTGACAAGAGGTGTAAATAAGTTAGGAGGAGCTATTATTAGCGCAAGCAATATTATAATTGTGCTCTTTTTTAACAAGAAAATTATAATTGTGCTCGTTAGCTCTGTTTTGATAGACTAAAAGTCTCACATTGCTTAGAATTAAAAATCAATAGTAATTTATAAATGCACTTCCTTAATCCACTAGGAGGCTTTTAAGCATAAAATCATGAAGGCCTACATGTGGGTCAAAGCAAAGAATTAAAAATCTCGCATTGCTTATGAATCAAGGTTGATGGTAATTTATAAACGCACTTCCTTAATCCACTAGGGGGCTTTTAAGCATAAAATCGTGAAAGCCCACATGTGGGATCAAAGCAGACAATCCCTTAGGGAAACTATGACAACACTTAAAGTTAGAACATTAGCGTGTCAGTCTGCCTGGTTGGGGTTTGTGACACACATTAGAGCCGACAGGCCCTTCAGCCCCTTGGCTTTGACACGATGCTACTATTTCAGTAAAGTGTAAGTCTCACATTACTCGAGAATTAATTAAGGTTATTGATAATTTATAGACACTTGTTTTCTTCACCCATTGTGACGCCTTTATATAAAGAAAAAGGTAAGACTCACATATGGGCCAAAGCATGTAATCTTTTAGGAACAAGTTTCCACACCCCTCCACAAATTTTGATTATTTTACTGAACTAATTAATTGATGTAATATAATTATTTTTTATTTAAATGAACTCAACAACACAAGTGTGAGAGATTATTATAGTAAAAGAAATACAGAGATTTTGAGGTTTCTTGGCAAGATAAATAAGTAAGAAATAGAATATATTATTAATTAGACTCAAAATATCTTCTATGTCTTACTTATTTCTCTCACGCCACCTCAAAATGATCAACACTCCCAATTTCGTCTAAATGAACTCTATACCACAAGTGTGAGAGATTCTTAATTTTTGAATTCTTTTTTATAAGCAATGTTAGTGGGAGAGAGAGAAATGTTAGTTTTCGGGTTTGAACCCGAGATCTTGCTCTCACTCCTTTAGTGCACTCTTTCGGTATCTCTTAACTCGCAAACTGAACTACCTATTTTAGTTTTTGATTATTTGACCGAATAAGAACCGGCGGACTCCATCTATCTCATAATTTGCCTATGTAAGGAGACCCGAAACACATTTGAATTGTATGAAAACCATCATAAAATTAAATAGACTACTTACTACCTTAAAAAAAACATTAAATAGACTACTTTTATTTCAAGGATTAAAACTTCAAAAAAATAAAAATAGAAGAGCTAAAATTTTAAAGTTGTATGAACAAGTTATTTATGAAGTTGGCACCTCTCCTAGTTTAACCTCCCCCCTACATAAGTCTGTAAACATGATAGCACTATAGTATACGTACGTATGCCTTTAACTCCAAAGGAAGCAATTTAGCATGTGGACAACTTTTCCTTGCATATGTATAGGTATGCACATTTGTAATTGCCCTTTGGCTGCGTCGCCGCGAGTTAGTAAAAGTAGAGTAGTAAGAATATTTTGCAAATCATTAATATTTTTTCTCTTTCCAAGAAAAGGTTAATAGGGTCATGCATGATGCATTATGCATAGATGTGTTCAACACATTCATCAACATTTTGTTCAATGGACGCATCATGATGCAGAAATTTCCATTTGATATCAACATATATTTGTTAATGTATTCAATACAGAATTAATTCAGCAGTGAGAATAGTCTATTTGTTGGCGTTGTATGGAAGAGTCGAGGCCAAGACATTTGATGCAAGAGTGCAACAACTATGTGGCTTCGATGCGTATATCTGCATACAACCGACTGAGATCCTCTTCGGTATTGGATTTTTTCAATAGGAGAGAGATGAACATAATTATTAAAATTATAGTATTTTAATTTTGTGTTTGTCTTCTCCTACCAGAGAGGATTTGTACCCGCATATAAGGATTTGTACCCGCATATAACACTTGAGAGTTGGGACATTAATTCTTGGAGCTATCAAATATCATCGGCACTTTTGGAATCAAAAAACAATACTAGTATCAAATATCATCGAGATTTGGTTCTACCTCATGCTACTCATTACTTGTGCACCAATAGACGCAAAAACAACACAATTCATGTTCTAATTTTCCTTATAGGAAGATTTTTACATCTTATAATTACACAAAAGCAACTAAGACATTGATAATCACTACTGCAGAAAATAGAAAAGACTCAGATAATTCACACCCATTTTAGTGAACTTGGTGTACAATATACATTTGTCAATTTTGCAATTCGCACGTCAATTTTTAATTTAATCCATGACTTTTTCAGGTTTCACTTTTTACACTTTGATGAGAATCAAAGTTCAATGTCTAGTTCACACTTTTTATACTATTCTATAGCCTTCATTTCTTTCTCTCGCTTCGACCCTCTCTCTCACGAACTCTCACTTAGTCATTCCTCCTTTCGCGTCATCCTCATTTCCACTATCATTCATTTGTCCTCCATTAATTCGGTCAAGTAAACTTCTTCTCCTCCGGTGCCCCGTTTTTCCCATTCTCTATTGTTCTATAGACGTTTTATATGTAATGATTTTTTTTTTGTATTTGTGCAAATAATATAATCAATTGCTCATAATGTCCATAAAGCACAACTAAGTGGTACAACACAAATCAGTGTTATGTGAACGCTAAGAGCACGAGTTTGAGTCTGCATGGATCCAGTACTCTCCTCCTTTCCATTCACCTACCCTCAAGTATTTGTATAAATTTCTTAATCTAGCCTCAAGTTTATAAATTAGGCAGAGTTTAAGGTGGTCCACCATCATAAGTGGTCCACCATGCACACCTTTGTTTATCCTTAAATTAAGAGTCTCACATTCATATCATGGACTATCCCAAATAAAAGTTTTTTCTCTGGACTTATTTATAAGCAAAATATCTATAAATATACTACCTATGATTGCTTTTAAATCAAAACTATTTATTATTTACCGAGGGTTAAAAACTAAGAAAGTAGAAGAGGTAACCTAACTAAATGGAGTAAATTAGGGTTTACCTTTTTATATTATTTACCTACCAAGGAGGAGAAGCCCAAAAGAAGGCTGGCTGATCCAGAACAATTTCCTCTATAAATACAACCGAGTGGCCTGTTAGTGCTCATACATATACCACCAGATTGAGACACTCACTCTCCTCCTCCTCTTGCAGGAGAAAAATGTGGTTTGTTCACGTTTGCAAGGAAGAAGAGAAGCAATTGGGAAAACAACAAGCCCCTGGCTCCTGCCCCTACTGTAAAGGCAAAGTTGAAGCCATGGATGTTGAAGTCCAATCAAGACTCTGTTTCTTACCCCTCTGTTTCAAGATCAAGAGAAAGTACTTTTGCACCACTTGTTCTAGACGTTTAGAATTGTTTATTACTAATTACTAATCCTATTCCCCTTCTTTGTTACTTGCACCCCCTCCCCCTCCCCCCTGTGTTGTTGTAATAATAATTAGAATAAGGCCTTCTCTTCGTGTGATGGAAATCAAAATGCTAGCTCTTAATTTCATTTTTCTTTTTCTGTTTTTTTTTTAACCATGTGGTGTGCTTGAGATGCTTTGTTGTTATAACTGGTAACTGAATTAATTGGAGATGAAAAGCAGTTGAGTCTTTTATCTTTACTTTCTTTCAATTTGTTGCACAACTTTAAAGTAAACTTTCCGTTCTTTTTTATTTTGTAGCCATTTTTAGAATTATGGATATTTTTTGTTTTTTTTTTGTTTATGATTATCTTCTTGTAATCTTGTTTGTTCTGTGTAAACGATACTAATAGGTGATGATAGGTCCCAGTTGGTACTTTTGAGATGACATTTTGTTTTGAAGTTGATCAATTATCATAATATCATTCACATTATTATTATTATTATTATTATTCAGTTTGAAACAAAGCTAGTGGACCAGCAGATACAGAGAAAGTTTATCGATAATTTGCATCTATAATTCACCTTATTCTTCTTTTCTTTTTTTGGTTTTTGCCTCTGTTATTAGATACTTTTGTTCGTATTTTATTTTTTCTGTTGTTGTTTGTTTTGTTTTGCGATAAACCAATCCTTGTGAAAGTGACTACTGACAAATGTGGATCATTAGGATTCAGCAATATTCCCTGTGATCTAAAGACATCCTTTTGGATACAGGCCAGGTTGGGATTATGACTAATGACTAAAAAATTCATCAAAAAGTCACATCCATTTATGTTTTGCTGGGAAAAGGATTGCTTGGGTCATTTCTTTTTTCCATTAAAATTATATAACATTTAGAATTTTTCAAAACAATAAAAAATTGTTTTCATTGTTTTCAAAAATCATCCTCTAGTAGCAATTAAATGGATTTGGATCGATTGTCTTTCGTAGTAGGTACTTTGGGAGATTCTAAGTATTTTTAGGAAGGAAAAAGATAAAAGAAAAAATTAGATAAAATGAATTAAAGAGATAGACACAAATAGTTAAAAGCACCCAAAATTTAGTAGTTTCAAAAACACACACATAAGGCAATTAGACTAAGGGTATTAGCCTAGTTACCTTCGACATTTTTATATTTCGTTTTTTATTTCTTTTTAATAAAATAGGGATTTTTCATAAATCGAGTTTGCATTAGGAATTTTAATGAAGCTCTTGCAATATTTTGCCAAATTTTTTATTGCATCTATCCTACTTCTTATTAACAAAATTCTTAACAAAATATGTGATGGGGTTATATATATCTATGATATTATCAATGATATATAGTATGACTCTGTTCGCCACTGTTTATAGCGAAAGAAAGCTGATACTATATAATTAAACTAACAAATTGAATTTAAAGTGTTTGGTAAAATTGACGATTTAACTAGCTTATAAATATAAAATAACATAAATGGATATTTTTAATTAGTATTTGAAAATGAGAGAGTATATTCATTTAATGGAGAATAAATAAGGAATTTCATGAAAATAACGAGAATAGAAATGAGAAAAAAATGAAACATTATAAGATAAGATAAATGCTGGATGTAACGAAGAAAATTTCGTGAAACAACACAAGTGAGAATTAAATATCTTAGATGGACCCGGGAGACAACTCTACTTTTACTTTTTCCAAAATTTCAATCTTAATAACTAATGTTATTAACACGTTCTCACAGTGGCGGATCCGGGACTCTGGGCTAGGGGTGCAAATTTCAAACACACACATCACAAGTTGTATTGCAGTGAAGAGCTTTGTTGTTTCGAGTGGAAAGGAACAAGAGAGGAAAGTTGGTTCAATGTTGCAATAAAGAAAGGAAGAGAAGAAACGAGGTTTCACGTTTTAGTGACAGCGAAGAATAAAGAAAAGAATATAGAAGAAAGAATAGAAAGTAGAAAGAAAAAAAAATAAAGAAGAAAGACGAAAGTCACGAGAGTATAATCACCAACCTGGGAAGAGTGTGTGAGTGATTGTATGGGTGTGGAGTATTAGAGTAGCGCAAAACTAGAGACTCGTACAAAACTAGAGACTTAAGTGCAAAAGATATTTTTCAGGTATGCAAAAATATATTTTCTTAGTATATCAATACTAATTTTGTTTTGTGGGTGACATTAACGGGTTCAATTCGATCTCAACCAAGTATTAGCATGCTTCTTCTTAAATTCTCTCTGTAGCATATTAAGCTTTTTTGATCAGTCTGTAGCATATTAAGCTACCTCTCCTTCTCAAAATGTGTTATATAATTCCAATGAGTGAATTTGGGACCGAGGGAGTGACATGTTGGTGACAGCTCTTTGGTGATAGAGTTTATGTGGGTTTGTGTGTTGCTGGTAGTGTCTTAGTTTGAAGGCATATACTTTAGGTATATGATCCTTAAACAAGGATATGGTTGAGTAAATTAAAAGGATTGGGTTTGGTTGTTAATGGTGGAGTGGGGCAATGGAGCTGCGTGGTAGACTACCCTTTTTTAAAGTCCTTATAATTTTGTTAGTTTAAGTAGTTTTCAAGGGAAGAAAGTTTGAGAAACGCCACTTGGTGGAATTCACGAGCAAAATTGCTCGTGACATATAAGAAGACTCATAAGATACTATAAGTTTAAACGTTACTTCAAACAGCATTTCAAAAAACTGGCTATTTAAAATATCTAGCATCACTAAGCTAAAAAAGAAGGTTTTCCAGCATCATGTGCTCCCAATTTAATTTACCGTATTTCTTCTGTGTCAGTATGCAAGCTGTTGAGAGGTGATCAGGACGTTTGGTAAACTTGACTTGTTGTTTCTGCTTGGCTTCTTCACTTGTTGAGAGGTGATCAGTAAATTAAAAGAAGCTTAGCTAGTTTACGTACATAGTACCAATATATGAAAATGCTTTCCTTACATCATCAGAAACTACTGACCAACACATGCATCATCGTCTCTGTAAAAAACAAAATTGTACTAGGGTGTGACAGCCAACTACTCCCATATTGCACATAAATGGAAAATGTAATTTACTTCATTTCATTTTAAGATAAATAAATAGTTCCTCCGTCACATATTATATAATTTTTTAGTCAAAAAAATTTGTCCAATAATACATAACGTTTTAGAATATCAATAAAGCTTTATTTATGTTTTCTCTATTATACCCTCAAATTTAAATGCAGATTTTTTTTAATTCATTTTTAATTTAATGAATGAATAGTATATTAAGAAGAATGAAAATACTTTTTACAAATTCTAGATTAATAATTGCATTCATTAATTCTTGTGCCACACAACCTTAAACGATATATAATATGGGACGGAAGGAGTATAAATAAACAAAAAGTGATCAATAAACACAATTAGTCATAACTAGCCTAGAGAAGTAGTACTACATAAAAAGTTGATAATTCATTTAAAATTTCCAAAAAAACGAAAAGAAAAGAGGAAATTAAACACAATTTGGAGTTCAAAAATAGAAAAGGTGGAGAGAAAAAGATATCAAAGCTGCTTCGGCACTTTGCACATGCATATGGTTACTGTTTACTTACAGCTACGCAAACATCTCACTTTTTCTTTGTGAAGCTTCTTTGCTCATTGTTTTTCCATTTGTGCATATGGCATAAAACTGTGGTTGTCATGGAAAATGACCTTATAACATTTTCGGGAATATAATTCGTGATAAGTTCTTAGTTGGTTTCATTTTAGTCATTATCGTGTAAGACGCGTTATCACAGTAATTGAATATATCAAAACTGTAAACGTATTTTTAAACATTTTTTCAATTTTTTTATGGTAAATATCTTTTTAAGCTTTGTTTGGTAAAAAGTAGTAGATAGCGTATAAGTTAGCTGATAGCGAATGAACGAATAGCGTATAAGCTACCTGATAGCAAGTTATGTGTTTGGTAGAAATAGCGGCTAAAATAACTGATAAATGGAAAATGACATTGAGTCAAAAAAATGTAAAATGACATAAAATGATATTTAATTAATGATTAAGTTATCTAATATTGACAAAATCTTTATTGAGGGAAAGAGAAATAATGTAAGAAGATTAATAAGGGTAAAAATATCAAAAAAAGTGAGACGTTATACTTTATCCACTAAAACGCTACTTGAAGCAGCGTTTCAAAAAATGCTAAACATTAGTGTTTACCAAACACCTGTACTCGTCATCCCCAATCAAATACACTAGTCTCATCCACTATCTGCTAGCGGATGGTATACGCCAAACAGAGCCTTAATAAGTTATTTTAATCTTCCGTCTAATGCTACTGTTTGGAACCGAGTTAGGAAGCTGGAGGTGTCAGAGAGGGTTCGCTTTTTTGCTTGGCAAGTTATGAGACTCTCCTGCATATTCTTCGGGATTGTCCCCTTGTTGTGTTCATGTGGCGGCATCCTCCCTATTGTGCATGCCAACAGATTCTCTAGAGGTGATTTAACGGATTGGATAAAGCTAAATCTTGATTTGTGTTACAAAGATTCGTTTCAGTTCCCCTGACCCTCCATCTAGGCCACAACTTGCCATCACTTGTGAATGTGGAGAAATAAGGGAAAGCATGATCCTGATTTCATTAGACCTTGTAATCCTGCACAAGTTGTGTTGAATTTCATCTCCCCTTTACTTTGATCATGGTATGGACAACGAGGTTGTTCTATCTCGTTGTTGGTCAGAAATTCAAGTTAGGTGGACGTTTCCGCTAGAGAGGGATGGGTTCACTTAAATTGTGTTGGTGCCTCCAGAGGAGACTCGATTACTGTTGGTTGTGGTGGTGTATTGCGGTGTGCTTCAGGTGCTTGGATTGTATGCTTTGCTCGTGGATTGGGTTCGGCTAAGGCTCATTTGGCTGAGCTTTGGAGTGTTTTTGTGGGTTTGAAGCTTGCTCATGACAGAGGTTTTTGATGTGTTGATCTCAATCTAGATTTTGATTCTATGGTTAAGTGTATTTCGGGTGCCTCTATTGGTAGTTTGGAAGACGTAGCCTTGTTCGTCGCATCAGACGATTACTTGCTTTGGAGTGGATGGTGACTATCAAGCATGTCTATAGGGAGGCCAATAGAGTGGCTGATGTCCTTACAGCTCTTAGTTGCAACTTCCAAGAGGATAATCACTATATTTTGTTTGATTCTCCTCCTGATAGTGTTAAGCAATTTGTGGATGATGATTGTTTCTTCTCCTTGATTAGTTCCCGTGTAATCGCTTTTTAGGCTCTCTGCTTCGTTTTATATAAAAAATGTTATTTTAATATTGGATATTTGTCTTTTGTTAGTAATTTTAGTCCTTAGATATTTTTTATTGGTCAATTTCGTTCCTAAATCTACTTTCAATCTAATAAAAACATATTCTAGCACATTTACATTTTTAGACATCACCAAATTTTGACATTTGTCACAATTTACGGGCAAAATAGACAATTCACCACATAAAGACAAAATGCTACAGTGCCGCAACAGTACGCTACAGTGCAAATTCTGACGCGCTACAGTACCAATTCTAACGCGCTACAGTGCGCTACAGTATCAATGCAGTTTTTTATTATTTTTTTTGAACTGATTTTTTAAAAAAACTGATTTTTTGTCAATATTTTTATAAAACCAATTAGTCACTATAAATCAATTATTCACTATATTTATAATTTACTCAAACCACTTAAATTAATAAAATAATTAGTCACTATAAATCAATTAGCCACTATCAATTGTCAAAAAAATAATTGTAAAAAACTTTAACCCATACCAAAAATGACAAATAAACTACTAAAACTAATCAATTTAACTACTTTTGTTAAAATCAATCAATTTAACCACAACCAAAAATTACCAAATAACTATTTTATAATTACTAAAAAGGAGTAAAATGCCAACGGGAGTGCCAACGAGAGCGCCAATGGGGGTGGCAATGAAAGCGCCAACGGGAGAGGCAACGTGGCAACGATAGAGGGAAAACAAAGTGAGGGACAAAAAACGGATTGAAAACTGCAATCAAAAGCTGCAACAGACGCAGCAAAAGGACAAAAAATAACAGAATTTTAAAAACAACTTTTTTTTTCAGTTTTTCTTTCCATAAAATAATCACTTTTTTGTCAGTTTTTTTTTACTAAAAACATAATGTTTTTTAACTATTTCTATAATTTACTCAAACTACTAAAATTAATCAATTTAACTACTAGCAATTGTAAAAAAAAAAACCATACCTCTAACAATAGTTTCAAAATTATTTATTCCAAAAATATAAATTATTAAATTAACATTACACTCAATAATTAAATAAGTTAAAATTTACTATTTATTATAATCTCTATTAAAAGTACTAAAATCAATCAAATTTTTCATGTAATAAATAAAATCAATTTAACCACTAACAATTGTAATATTAAATGATATAGAAAAAAAGGAGAAACATGTGGCAACGGGAGCGGCAACGAGAGACTGACAACGAGACCGGCAACGAGATCAGCAACGAGAGCGGCAACGAGAGTGCCAACGGGCAGTGGCGGACCTGGCATACAACCAGGGGGTTCAGTTGAACCCCCTGGAATTTTTTTTTTGCACTAAAGACCCTATATAAATAGCTAAATCTCCTGAAATTTTAATTTTGACCCCCCTGAAAATTTTAAATTGTACTAGTAGACCAAGTTTTGCACCCATTTGACACCGGCCTTAAAAAATTTGACACCCCTGACCCCGGGGTCCTGGGTCCGCCACTGCCAACGGGAGTGCCAACAAGAGAGCGAACGAGAGCGCCAACGAGAATGCCAACAAGAGAGGGAACGAGAGCGACGGGGCTGCATATTTTACCTTTTACTCCATTATTAATATTATAAGAAGATACCGACTTTGTGTTTTAACTTTTTGCAACACAACTATTTTAGTAAATTCACCGCTAAAAGACAAAATTTGCAACACAACGAGAGCGGCAATGCGAGACTGGCAATGGAATCGACAACGAGAGCGACAGCGGGAACATGAGAGACAAGGAGAGCGCCAACGTGGGTGCATATTTTAAAAAAACTTATTTTCTTTTTTCTTCATTTTTACTCCATCTAAAATTTATTATTTACTATAAACTCTCTATTAAAACTATTCAAATCAATCAATTTAACCACTAAGAATTATTATATAAATACAACTTTAGCCACTACCAAACTTTACAAAATAACTTACTTATAATTAAACGAATATGATTTAATTAATATTAAATCACATAGAAAAATATGAGTTAACATGTGGCAGCGGGAGCGACAACGAGAGACTGGCAATGGTAGCTGCAACGGGAGTGGCAACCAGAGAGGTTACGAGAGCGTTAACGGGAGTGCCAACGGGAGGGCCAACGAGGATCCAAATGGGAGTGTCAACGGGGATGCATATTTTACCTCTAATGTCTAAATACATTATTATGGATCAATGTTATTCTGATTGTCAATCTCCTTTAATTTCTTCGACTCAATATAATTTTCATTTGTATCTTATATGACATAATACCTATCTCTTTCCACTTTGCATTTCAAATCATACATTTTGGACATTGTTCACAACTTATGATTATCTTCCAAATTACTATTATGACTTCATAGCATTAATACACAGACCATACAGTATCACCCGTGCGTGCTTAATTTTGATACATTGATATAACCGGGGAGACTATTTACCGTTTTACTTTTACTCTATCTGTAAAACGTAAATATATTCATTCATTTTGAGAGACTATACTGAAGTGCGGTTTTTGTTAGGGTTTCCCCTTCCTCAGTATGAAGGAAATGTGTCCACTCCTCTTCTCTCTTGATTTTTTTGTTCTCTTCTGTCTTTCCATTTGCATACTTTCTCCTCTTCTCTTCCTATTTGCAACCGTTGCTCCAATTTCATCCCTTCCCTTTCTCAAAGAAATAATCGATTTTATCATCTTCTCTCTCATTATTGCTCTTAGTCTCACTCTTTATCACTGTTGCTCAGAATCCGAACCCAAACCGAAGTTTAATAACACAAACACTTCGTGGTTACGTTTTCTATTTTGACAGGGAAGAGCTCCAATAATGGTAGTGTTTATAGAATCAAGAAGTCTTCCGCTAGGAGAGAAACGAGAACACGGATCTGCGCTTGATTACATGATGCGCAAAGAAAGGTCAAAAATTAACAGATGGCTGGTGATGACGGCGCCGCCGTGTTGGCGGAACGAGGGTACGGTTACGCTCTTTCTAGATTTTGAGACTTTGCTTGAATAATCTGATTCTCTCTTGAAGACTAAGAAGGTAGAAGAGAAAGTAATGAAAGAGGTTGAGGAAGCAAAGCGGAAAAAAAATGGGTTGGTTTTTTTGTTAATATTCAACTGATTAGTATTAGAGCTATATACTATAGGTACTGATCCAGAAAATATAATTTAGAGGCCTTTGGAAAGTACATATTTCTGTTTTGGTTGATTTCTGATGGAGATTAACTCTAATTTCTAGTTACTTGTTACCCAATTTAGTCCCTGAAATTATACAAAAATTCAATTTAGTTCTTGATATTTATAATATATCAAAAGTGTTTCGATGTAGTCATTTTATGTAAAATAGAAGGACTAAATTGGTATAACAGAGGGACTGAATTGAAATACTTTTGTAAAAATTAAATACTAAATTGATATATTGTAATTGTCTGAAACTAAATTGAACTTTTATGAAATTTCAGGATCGTACTAAATGTCTAATTTATGCTTTGTTCTAGACCAGATCAGCTTTTCTTTTTTTATACTTTCTTTCAAAGAAATACAACAATCAAAGGAATTTTTTATTGCAGTCAATTGTGGTTCATAAAACATTGATGCCTAGCTCTTCACTGCTTCTAGCACTTGATGCCTGTAGCAGCACTTCTATTCAGTGTTTTGCTTGTTGAACCACTTATACTAATTGTTTGAAATTGTGGAGGGACCACTATCAAAAATGATAATTTTTTTAAGGGATTTCCCAAATTCCCTTGTATAATTTTATTGCCTGTGTACAAGCAACCTTAGTAACTTTGTAGCCACCCTTTCGGATGAAACAAATGCTATGTGATTTATATTGCTCTCTTTTACATTTTTTTCTCCACTTTTCTCTCAGATTTTACTTTATCTATAGTCTTCGTTTCTTGGCAATTTTTTTTTACCCCCTATACCTCATACCCCCATATTTACTTTTAACCCAAAAATACCCCTTTCATTTTCACTAAAAATTGGTCAGACACCACAAAAGTTAAAGTTTTCCTGAAATATCAAAAAAAAGGTATTTCCGAAACTTTTATCAGTTCAAATTTTCCGGAAATAGGGTATTTTCGGAATACAATTTTTGCTTCCGAAAATACCCACTGTTTAGGTATTTCCGTAAATTCAAATTTTTAAACTTCCGGAAATACCGTTTTTGACGTATATCCGGAAAGTTTAAATTTTTAAACTTCCGGAAATACCTTTTTTGACGTATTTCCGGAAAGTTTAAATTTTTAAACTTCCGGAAATACCGTTGTTTAACGTATTTCCAGAAATATGAATTTTTATCCTTTTTACCAATATGGCCTACGACAGATGGCAGATACCCCTTTATGGATTTATCGGATGCGTTTACCACATTACAGGTTTTTCCTACTCGGGATATTGTTTCCCGTTGGGCTAGAGATATCGGGAAAGCCAACGGAGTAATTGTCATTATTATTCGATCCGAGTCGAGTGAGAATGGTATAGGGAAGAAAAATAAGATTGTTTTTGGTTGTGATAGGCATGGGAGATATAGTGGAGTAGATGTTGGGTGTTCTAGTAGACACAAGACCTCAAAAAGGTGTAGTTGTCCATTTAGATTGAAAGCTAAACCACTCGATCCTCTTAGTCTTGATTGGAAGGTCAAAGTTATGTGTGGAATTCACAACCATGAGCCTCTTAAGACTATCCTTGGAGCAGCAATATTTGGTAGGTTCAACAAGGAGGAGCGGTTAGCAGTTGAGGAGCATATGTGGTTGGGAGTGAAAGCGGCAAAAAGTCTAGAGTCAATAAAGAGGAGATTTACCAACAATTTGAGTAATATTTCACAGTTGTATAGAACCCGCAATAGTCTCCGGAAGGGAAGGAGAGGAAGTAGGACTGAGATGCGAGAGCTTCTGACACTGATTCAGTCTCATCACTATATTTGTTGGACCAGACGGCTTGAAGGAACCGATATTGTTGAAGAGATCATGTGGTCACACCCTGATAGTATCAAGTTATTGAGGATGTTTCCTACTGTCTTGGTTATGGACTGCACCTTCAAGACCAACAAATATGCATTAAGCCTCTACTTGAAATTGTTGGTGTCACTTCTACTGAGTTGACATTTTTTGTTGCATTTGCTTACTTGTCTCACGAGAGATATGATGACTACACATGGGTTTTGCAGAGCCTAAGAGATTTGATGATATTAGATATCCCACTTCCTCAGGTTATCCTCACTGACTGTGAGGAGGGATTGATGAATGCTATCAAGGTTGTGTTTCCCGAAGCGGTTAATTTGCTTTGTCGGTATCACATTAACAACAATGTGAATGCTAAAATTAAGAAGGCTGTCAAGGGAGATAGGGTGAAGTCAGTGATGAGTCTCTGGCATGCAATAGTTGACTCTGTATTTGAGGATGAATTTTATGAGAATTTGCATGATTTTGAACAATCATGTGCTGATATACCCCAACTTATCAAATATGTGAACAAGTATTGGTTGTATTCTCACAGGGAAAGATTTTGTGGACCGTGGACGGATAAAGTGAAACACTATGAAAACACCACGACTAATAGGTACGTTAATATTTTGCTTATGTGTTTAAAATTTAATTTTACGTATAATATTTTTTTTGTCGGTTTGAGTCATTATAATAATTTCGTTATGTGTTTAACATATAGGGTTGAGTCAGCCCATTGGACATTGAAGAGATCACTAGGTTCAAGTGGAGGTGACTTATGCAGAAGTTGGGAATCTATGCATGGGATGATCAATGCACAAATTGATAAAATTGTCGGTTCTTTTCAAAAGATCATCAACCGTGTAGACGCACGGCACAACACTCCATTCTACAAGAATCTACACGGTTTGGTGTCTCATGAGGCATTGAATCATATAGTTGATGAGTTTGAAGGCATGTTGGATGGAGTAGGGACCGATAAGACCCGTTGTGCTGGTTGTGTGATTAAAGTTACTCATGGGTTACCTTGTTCTTGTGACCTTGGGAATTTGCACCTACATGGCCGTCGAATCCCAACAGAGATGATTGACCCTCATTGGATGAGACTGAGTATTGAGAGTATGGATGAGGAGCGGGTGAAACAAGCGTCACTTGAATGTGACATAAGCTATACAATAGAGGAGGTTTGGAGGCAATGGGCTGAGATGTCTCTTGAGGAGAGATGTGACTACAAGAGAGGTCTTGATGATTTTGTCTTCAAAAACACTACAACCATGGTTCCACCTAAGCACAAAGTCAAGACTAGGGGTGCACCAAAGAAGAAGAAGAAGAATGAGTATGATGTGAAGAGACATCCTTCTTATTGGGAGCACGTGGATGCGTCTTTGAGCTCAGTTAAGAAACCCACCCAGATTTCATCACAGAGACTTCCCCAGCGGTCCTCACAGCAAGTCTCACAGTTACCATCACAGAGGTCAGCAGCTGAGCGAGCACAACATGACATTCATTTCATAAGTCACTTTCCAGAGCATATGCATAGGTACATTGATGACATTATCAATGTGATTGGGGATGGAAACTGTGGCTTCAGATGCATTTCTGCCTCACTTGATTACTCGGAGCATAGCTGACATATGGTTCGCAATGATTTGATTGAGGAGATGAACTCAAATTGGTTTCAATACTCAGAGGTGATGGGTAACAACATTCACACAGTCAGGGAATCATTAGTTGCTCACCCACAAGACTTTCAACCTCTTGAGAAGTGGATGTCGATGCCTGACATGGGACATGTTATAGCGACTAGGTATCAGATAGCCCTTGTTATGTTGTCACTTCATGATGGTGGGTCATGGACATTCTTCCCTTTGAGAGGAGCCTATGTTCCTAGTCAGAGCCGTTTGTTCTGTGTTGGGTTTGTCCATGGGAATCATTGGGTTTGGGTTATGTTGAACGCTACTAGTCCAGTACCTCCTATTCACCCTACTTGGGGTGCATATGCTTTAGATGAAGCTAGATCGTGGTTATATCCATACCTTGGACGTGTACAATTATGGTGTTCTTTTGTCCCAGATCATGTTGCGCTGACCCTCCCAGCTGTTGATTATATTTCCATTATATGATTGTATTATATTATGTTACATTGAATTTTATTCCACAAATTTATATTATATTAAATTTTATTCCACGAATTTTTTATTTAACGGTTTAGATTTTGCCGACACTTTAAACGGTTTAGATTTTGCTGACACTTTAAACGGTCTAGATTTTGCCGACACTTTAAACGGTCTAGATTTTGCCGACACTTCAAACGGTCTAGATTTTGCCGACACTTTAAACGGTCTAGATTTTGCCGACCAATTTCCATCCAACGGTGGAAATTCACTTTAGGGTTTCAGATTTTCCCTATAAATAGACTCATTCGGTTTCACTTCTTTCATACACACATCACTTCTTTCATACACACAACACTTCTTTCATACAAAATGATGATGGCTATGGCTAACGAAAACTCTTCTCTCACTATCATTTTTACTAATCAGGGCATCATCATCAACGAACATGATGATGTCTGTTTCGAGGGGCGAGACACGTTCCAGTGTAGGTTAAAACACAACATAACATTCGCTGCCCTGAAAGAGAAACTACTGCGTAAGTTGCAACTGGAGGGCGACGAGCATGAAATAATTAGTATAATTTATCGGAAACCTGCTTGGGTTAATGGACATGTGCACTGGTCTGCAATGGATGTCAACAACGACGATGACGTCCAAGCCATGATGGCCATTCGTGTTATGTTTAGATGGAAATGGGGTTATCTGCATTTATACGTCGAAACCAGAAGGACCGTCGCTGAGATCATTTATCGTTTGACTCCACCACCATCTCAATAGTTTCTATTATGTTTTCGTTTTGTTTGTTATTGCAATCTGTTAGTTTCTATTATGTTTTCGTTTTGTTTGTTGTTACAATCTGTTATTTTAAACCAATGTAGAAGGCATTTTTAATTAATCAAATGAATGTTTGAGTTTTTATTTTTGCACTCCGGAAACACTATATTATATGATAAATCCGGAAGGCAAATTTGAGGTATTTCTGGAAATACCTCAAATTTAGATAAATTCGGAAGACAATTTTTTTTTTGATTTCCGGAAATACCTCAAATTTACATAAATTCGGAAGGCAAATTTTAGGGATTTCCGAAAAGATCTCATTTTACGGTATTTTCGGAATGTAAAATGTGTTCCGGAAATACCATAAAACGAGATATTTCCGGAAAATCAAATAAATATACCTCCGGATTTATTTGTATTTCCGGAATTTTTTGAAATTTAAAGGGTATTTTTGTCTGTTTGGCCACTTTTGGGGGGGCATATGGTTTAATTGGGGGGGGGGGGGGGGGGGGTGGGTTTACAAAAAAGCTGCCTCTTTTCTTCAGGTACACTGTTGACTAGGATCATTGATATTATTTATGTTCCGCAACAAAATTTACTGCCAAATTTAAATTATGATTTAATCGATCCAGTTCTAACCTCTTATGTCATGTTGTGGAGGCAAAGTTGAGCATTTACCTTTTCTGCACGTTCTTGCAATTTCCTCTAGCACAACGATTTACGGACACTATCTCCTGGCTACGTGTTGAATAAGTTTACTGAACTTTAGTATACAGAACACGGTTACAAATATCTAACTCAGTAGCATTCCTCTAATGCGATAACATACCAAATTAAATACTTAGAAGCCATGTAATGACCAAATTAAATACTTACAAATATTTATCTCAGCACATATCAATCTATCCATTTTTTGGTGCATCAATCGATCCATTTTCAATAATTAGTCTGAGTTACTTGATAAAGAACAAGGGGATCCCAAACTAATTCCATTTGCAAAAGAACAGGGGATCCCAATGTAAGGCTTATTACTATTGAATATCGGAGTGTTTTTCACTTTATTTGCATTAGTCTTGTGGCTCAGACCCAGTGTATGCTCAAGACAGACTTGCCTGAAAGGTCCCAAAATAAACTTCCAAAATACAAAAAGGTACACATCCAGAAGTTTTTTTTTTTAATAAGAAATGTTAAAGGGGTGGGGGAATGTTAGTTTCTGGGGTTTGAACACGGGACCTCCTTCTTGCACTCTTTTGGTGCACTCCTTCGATATCCCTTAGCTCGCCAACTGAGCTACCTACTTGGGATTACACATCCAGAAGTTAACATTTTGATATTGTGTGCGAACTAGCAAAAAGGAATGTTAGATCCAGCAAAATTATCTTGGGTACATTTATATAGAGAACATTCTTTTATTCCTTATCATCCAAATAATTCATTTTACAGATTTGCAGCAAAAAAAAATATATTTTACATTAGTTTTTTAAGTGTCTTTTTTAAAACAAAATCATTTTAAATTGATTCAATTAAAACTAAAATAAAGACGCATTAATAAAAAATAGTAATACAATCTTGGAGTAAGGGAAAGATCAAAAGAACTAAGAATATTTCCTTTTCCGTCGTCTTTGATGTAAATTAAAATACTCTCAATACTATTGAGCTGTTTTGAAAAGCAACTGAGCTTTAAGGCAAGGGAGAAAAAGTAAATAAAAGAAATATTAAGATATTTTGATGTTATTATAATGACTATACTGCCACGCTTGCCTTCACTCTTTCTCCCAAAAATGCTGGCATGTTTATCACTTTACTGTGTAGCATACCCATAATCACAATGTTAGCGTGTTTGGTTTGGCCTTTGGACCGCCAAACTCATGGCTAGTGGAGCTTCCGCTGTGGAAAACCTGAAGCTACAAATCCAAGCTTCTCCTTGGACACATCGCCATGATTCTAGAAAACATGACGCCAAACCAAATAATCGCTTAAGAGTAGCATAGCTATACGTTTTTTTTGGGTAAACCCGAGTATCCACCGCACGGATAGCAGTGACTAATTCCTCGCCCATTGTAGGTGCCTCGAGGGGCAGGACAGCTGACCCAGAGTTTGAACGCTGCTCCGTGCCCAAGGCGGGGATCGAACCCCCGACCCTTGGTTAAGGGAGGACCAACCCCAACCATTGAAGCCCACACTCAGGGTTACATAGCTATAAGTTTGATACTGAGAAAATAAGATAAGCCCAGAATCCAAGTACTTTATGCAACATTAAATGCATTAAGCAGCACAATGCAATTGGTAAAATCGCTCAAATAACGTAATCCAAATGAACAATATTGTTTCAATGCACAGCACAATTAAACAAAATTGTCATGGCAACACCGGCTTTAGCATAGTGCTCCAGTAGCAAAGATATACACTTCCCAGTTAGTCCTCGTCTGAATAATTAAACTTGACTGAGTGGGAATCTAAATCAATCTGTCCTCCCCGATAGGTCCCACGTTTTTTCTTGGTCTTCTCGTGACGAAAATCCCTGCAAGAGTGAGATATTTGATTGTCACCAGAGAAGCAAAAAACCAAGGGAAAATTCTAAAACTGTATTTCAAAGAAATTGTGCGCATTGCTGCAATCATAACTGATCAATGAAAGTTTCATTAAACAAATAAAAAACATTAATCTTGCACTACTAGATTCACTATATACTAACAATGTCATGTGTAGATGCATGATATACTAGGGCATATATTGGAAAGCAAAATTACTCTACTACGCATATGAAATAACAGACCTTCCTCTAACTTGGCCAAGAACTTCTTCAGCTTTTGCACCATAACCAATCTCAGCACCATCCTGCAGACAGAGAAACCGATACAAATTTGTAAATAATGCAACTGGGACTCACACCACCACAAACTGCATGGAAAAATTATCAATTTATCACACCTTTGCCCAATAAGAGTTATCCTGAAGCCTCTCATCAACAAATTCTACCTTGTCAACTTGTACTCGCTGAAAAGCTGCCTTCACAGGTTTTTGCTGCAATTACAATAGTCACAGACAAAAATCCCACCACAAATATTAGCTTCAGTAGTGGAAATGGAATGTTGAATACATAAGACTAACAATCCAAAAGTGTAGAAGAAAGAATCATAGACAAAATGAGAGAAGATAAAATTAAACAGCAATACACAAGCCCAAAAAGAACGGACAATGGATATGTATGGGAGGAAAAAAAGAACTATGAGCATCAAGACAAACATATAGGAGTCTGAAATAGTCAACTACTTGACACTAGCAAACATAATAACCTGGAACAAGACCTAAGTTCTTTAGCAGGGACCAGGGGGCAAAAAAATAGAAAGTTTATTCTATCTTAAATGGATAAGTAGTAAGCAAGCTCAGTGGTCTGATTTCAAAGTTCTTTCGTATGGGCCAAGACGCCACATACATATTCAGGGAATAAATATTAATTATGGCATACCTCAACAGATCCCTTGTGTTGCTTGTTTTGAGACCTCTGCACAGAAGATTTTTCTGTCCCGTTATCAAGGTGTCCGTTTGCTTTTCCATTACTTTTCTCTTTGGGCGTCTTTGAGACCACGTTATTTTCTTCATCAGAATTTAAATCACTTCCCAGGTTTGCATTAGCTTTTGCTGACTGCTCTCCTCCCTTAGATTCATTCAAATTATCTACTTTTCTCCGCTTGGTTTCTTCATCTGCCTTTATTTCAGTAACCTGTTTACCATTCTCTTCAGAACTTGGCCTTTTTCTTTTCTTTGAATCTTTCTTCTCCTCATGTGTCGCTTCTTTCTCTGTAGCACCCCCTTCACTATTTGACATATCTTTCTTTTTCATTTTACGCTTGGACCTTTTCTCTGTCTCGGTACCATTATTATCACCTTTGGCATCTGCAGATAAGTCATCCTTAACTTTATTTTCTGTAACCACAGTAGGTAGCTCCAATTGATTATCTTCAATTTTATTAGTGGGTAATTCAGAAACTAATTTGCTTGACTTTTTCTTCTTTTCCTTGGATTTTCCCCCTTTGATTTTGGAGTCCACATCTGCAACTAGCAGGTAATGGGAGAGCCAATATAAAGATTTAGTTTCCAGAGCTCAGAAAGCAACAGAAAGAGATATGCAAGCACGTAGGGAGAAAGAAAGAGGAACTCACTGTTACAAAAGACAGAAAAGTTTTAAAGGATTTAAAGCTTACCTTGCTCCTTTTCATTGTTGATAGTTGCCTTGGCATCCTTGCTACCCAAAAGAGATGAAAAAACAAGGAAATACTCAATTACCATTTAATTGATACAGAAATAACACCTAAAGACCCAAGAAACTGCAACATAACACCACCTACTAATTATTAATCCCATAGTTACCAATCCATGTCATGGCATGGAGCAGCCACAACCCCAAAAACGCTATAAAAAGTGGGCTTAATGGAAATCACCGTGTTAGCCATAAAAAGTGCCGGCGGGCACTGGATCTGTTGGAGGACACAGGTCTTATTCATCAATAGAGTAGTCATCTTTGTTTTTTCTCAAGAGAAACCTAATATTATTTTTAGGAGGGCAAATCAGAAAATACAAAAAACAACAAAATATTGGTACTGTAGTAACTCACAGTCTCACACTACAAAAAGGTAAATATAGGTTGTTGCCCATGTGAAGAAAGGCAAGTTTTTCTGCAATACTGGAAGCAATGGCGGCCTTGGCGCAATATTAAGGTTTACGTAAGGTGACCTGGAGCTCAAATATTCCAATCCTAGAAACAGCCTCTTCCCTTGCAGGAGTGAGGCTACGTACATCTACCCTCCACAGACTCAACTTGAGGGGAGTCTCGTGCACCAGGACGCTCCCTTGACAGCAATGATGGCCCTGAATCGTGACAGGCTGGCAGCCAGTATTGGCCAGAGACCACTCCGCACTGCTATAGTGCACTGTTAACAACTATGATAGGTCCAACCTTTCTAAGTAGTAAGTAATCACTATTGTTGATACATGGATCCTAGTAACATCTGACAGGGGGAAGTTATACAGTATCCTTATACATAGAAAATTAGAAACAGCTATGCACTACTAACAAATAACGAGTCAGTGTGCTGATTGGAGCAAATGGGTACTTAGCAACAAAAAGCTATTGTTTGTTAGTCTTACCATGTTTCTAAATATTTGAGGTACATTTCTTCTAGATCAACTGACGAACCCTCCGAATCATCTTTCTGCATCATAAGCAGGAGAAACAATGTAAAACAACAGAAGGAAAATGCTGCCAAATTATTTATCAATGTCAACGGTGAGAGGGAAAAAATACGGGACATTAAGGAGTTCCAATCAAAATGGGACAGCACAGCATACAGCACTCTATTTGCTATATATGTACATAATTGCTAAAAAGCAATTTTGCTGTCCAAGCAATAAGCTTTTTTTCTCAATTTTGGTTCAAAAATTGAAACGATACGAATAAACTTCTCAACAAGCTGTTGTGGAAAAATATACATTAAAGGAATTTTGCAATAACTATAAGTCATTTAAATAACATCTTTTTCAATCAGTTGAAATAAGCTTCTGCACCTTGATTTTTTTCAGAAACTCCCATTAAAATTCTCCATAAACACTAATAAGCTTCTAAAATTTTTTTGTAAGTGAAAAATCATCAACTTATTTTACTACAACAGAAACTCTCGTCTGGTAAACTATACTATGATCTAAATTCTGCCAAAACAAGGTGCAACACCTTTTGGTCATAAAATCAGTTGGGATGAACTTTCTTAAGAAGCAGTTATGTGACCGGAAGGTGGGTGGGGGGGGTAGCGAGCTAAATGAGCCTAGGCCCAAAAGACAAATCCACAAATCATTTTGGCTGAAGGACTTTATTTAATTAGTATGCCTCTGTTGTGTTTATTTTAATTGAAGCTGTTTTGTTTCAATTTTCCTCTAAGTGGCCCATAGTTGTCAGATCCATTGAGGATGAACTAGGTATTTAAGTGTATTGTGCCACTTGAAAAAGTTACGAAATATAAGATTAACTTTTTATTTACTTTAAATTTCTGCCCTTTATCTTCTGGTATTTTCTCTAGTTTTCTGGTAGCTCTAGAACCCACCATCAAGGAGCAATAAAAATCTTGTCATAACTCATAACTATGAAATATTTAAACAACAATTTCTCATAAAAATAGCTTTTGCATCTCATTTTCCTGGAAGTTTTCTCGTCAATGTCCTTCATTTACACCTACAGGCTTGGGGAAATGCCGCAAACTTGTTCTAATTTTAATGATTGTATGATATAGAAGTTAATCCAAAGCAGGTTATTATAGTATAACAATTCCAGTGACATGGGACATCAAAGGACTATCACGCCCTATCTTGTTACTCCTTTCAATTTATTTCATGAATCAAAAATAAGTTGTAACTTGAAAATATTGCCTAGCACTGCATTACTACTGTGCAATATCCTATACATAACAAAAAAAACTATGTCCAGCATCATCGAGTTTCACATCAGCTAATCTCAATCGCATATCAGGTTTCACATCAGCTAATCTCAATCGCTAATATAAATTAACCAACCTCAATTTGAGCCTCAGAACGAAACTTTTTCAAGGTCTTGGAGAAGCCAGAGTGCTGCAAATAATGGGCAATTGATTGGTGAAGAAGAAGTTTCTGTTCCTTCTTCAACTTGAGAGTTCCGTTGTCGGCGGTGTCCTTCATGGTTCGGTTGCTTAACAAAACTTGACGAGGGGTGAAAGAGAAGAGAGTTGAACTTCCTTTGTTAGTTGGTGGAGTTGCAGGCATGCGAGAGAAACGGATTCTCCAACAACACCACCACCCACACTGAAATGAATCCCCTGCAAAGTGATGGAGGAGTAGATGAGTTGGGGGTTTATTTTAGGGTTTTGTTCCGAACACCTTCGCCATACACACCCACCGTAAACCCCACCTGAAATTAGGCCCAACGAGAAAAAAAACATGGAATGAGAAAATAACGTAAACAGGAAAATAAAATTAGAAAACTGCTATTCGCACCTATCATATTTTATAATACACCCCATAGAGAATATTTTTCAATTTTTTTAGGGAAATGATAGTAATTACCAAAGCACTCACCCATGAAACTGAATAATAACAACCACTTGATTATTTATTCTCAATGAGATAGGAGCCCACTTACCCACTGACCACCGGTAGCCAAAGATCTTGAAGTTTGAATTTGAATGATAGGAGTGTCACCTTTTTTTGGAATGGAGATCACTAAATCTTTTCCTTTAATGCAAGGTCGAGGGAGTTGGTAAATAGCGGTATCGCAAATCTTATCTCCTATTCCAGTGAGAGCTTGTGCAAAAGAGACTTTATTCATTATTTTTGGACTTGCTACTGTAGGAATATTTATAGGCCCACTTGTCAAAGTCGGCAGATCGCCTCCTGCAACTGGGCGAGCAAGAAGGCACATGTTGGTTGGAGAACGACCTGCAGCAAGAGCCCACAATTGGCTGGGAGGGGAACGTCCTGGTTCACGTGCTAGAGTGGAGAGTGGTGAGCGGTCGGACCATATCACATGCGACAAATCATCAGCCATGTGTAGAATGTCGGTTGAAACCCTATCAACGCCTCTACTAACGAATACAGAAAGAAGGGGTTCAATTGTTATCAGACCTAGTGGTTGCTGCGACTTGTCATTTGGGGTAAGTTCTTCGTGATGTGCAGTTGGATTTCTGGGTGGAGGTGAAAGCGGGTAGTTTCATTTTCGATTGTTGCTTGCATAATAGGAACCAAATCAGTAAAATATAATTAGAGACAGAAAACAGAGATTAACTCTGTTGTTTTATTGAATTAAGGAGTTACAATGGATCAGATTATCCATTATGATTACAAAGCAAGTCTTAGTGTTATCTTGAGCAATTAAAGGTGCTCAGGGCCTCCCAAAGGAATGTAATTCCAATTATAAACTTGCCTACCTCCCTAATGATTACACAACACATTATATACAGCACAATACAATATTCTGAACAGTTACAGCCTGACAGCATTGGCGCCTAGTCATCAGGCGCCTGGCAGTTACTTGCCATGTGGCAGTTTCTGGCGCCCTCAGCAGTTATTTCCCTTGGACAGTTGGCGCCCTTGGCGCCCTGATCATCTCCTGCGCCAAACACTTGGCAGTTATCCCCTTGGTAGTTACTGGCGCCCTTGGCGCCCAGGCAGTTAGCAGCGCTGTGCAGGGATCCTTGCCGCCCAGCCCTGTTCCTTCTAACGTAAACATTTCTGAATCTGCTTCTATCATTCCCTCCCCCTTGGAAATCATCCTTGTCCTCAAGGATAAATGCTGGGAATTCTTGTTGAATCTTCTCCATCAATTCCCATGAATTTTCAAATTCCGGTAATCCTTTCCATTTAATCAAAACTTCAGTTTCTCCTCTGTCATTCTGACGTGTACCTCTGCTGAATTCGGGAATAACATCCAGCAGCCAATCCTCAGTTAAACAGACTGGTAATGGTTGGAAACTATCCGTTGGTGCCACTGATTTCTTGAGTAGAGAGGCATGAAATACAAGATGTACCTTTGTGTCTTCCGGTAATTTCAGTTTATAAGCAACTGCACCAATTCGCTGCTCCACTTCATAAGGCCCATAATACCGTGGACTTAATTTCTGGTTGATTCTCCTAGCAAGACTCTTCATTTTATAGGGCTGTATCTTTAAATATACCATGTCCCCTACTTCATATTCAACCTGCCTTCGATGTTTGTTGGCCTGTGTTCTCATGACATCTTGTGCTCTGACCAAATGCTCATGTAATTCTCGTAAAACTTCGTTCCTTTCAGCCATCAACCTGCTTACTTCATCCACTGCAATTTGGTGGTAATCCCCTCTAATTAGGACAGGTGCTTCTCTGCCATATAGTGCCTGAAACGGAGTGGTTTTCAAAGAAGAATGATAATTGGTGTTGTACCAATATTCTGCCCAACTTAACCAATTAGGCCACAACTTCGGTTTCTTCCCCGTGAGGCATCGTAAATAAGTTTCTAGGCACCTATTCCCCACTTCAGTTTGTCCGTCCGTCTGGGGGTGATATGCACTGCTGTACTTCAGTTTCGTACCAGAAAGTTTGAACATTTCAGTCCAAAAATTGCTTAAAAATATCTTGTCTCTATCCGAAACGATAGTGTTAGGGAAACCATGCAATCTTACCACCTCTTTTGTGAATATCTCAGCCACATCCTTGGCTGTATATGGGTGGCTTAGGGCTATGAAATGGGCATACTTAGTCAATCTATCCACCACCACCAAGATAGTATCCACCCCTTTTGCTCTCGGAAGGCCTCTAATGAAATCCATGGATATGTCGGTCCATATTTGAGTAGGAATGGGTAAAGGTTGCAGCAATATATCCTCCCGGACTGAGTGTTTGATACTTGTTACGCTGACATTCTTCGCATGTTTGGACATATTCTTGGATAGCTTTTCGCATTCCATCCCAATAGACCAAACTAGAGATTCTTTTGTATGTTCTGAAATACCCGGAATGTCCACCCACATAAGAATCATGTAATTCAGTCAATACCCTCTGAATTCTAGGGGAATGTTTGGGAATGACGATTCTGCCCTCTTTGTACAATCTGCCCCTCTTCAACAAATATCCTTCATGGCTGTGTGGATCACCCAACAAGTCTTGAACAATGACCTTGAGTTTGTCATCTTGCTGAACTTCTTCTTCTAAACCATCCCATGCTTCACATTGCACCGTAGTGATAGCCTTGTAATTCATCTTCCTTGAAAGTGCATCAGCCATGCCATTCTCCTTCCCCGGTTTGTACACAATCTGAAAATCGTATCCAAGTAACTTGGAGATCCATTTCTGCTGTCCTTCACTAATTATCCTCTGCTCCGTAAGGAATTTTAGACTTTTTTGGTCAGTATGTACCTTAAAATGCCGCCCAAGTAAGTAGGGATGCCACTTTTGAGCCGCCATGACTACCGCCATCAATTCCCTCTCATAGACAGATTTTCCTTGGCCTCGATTAGACAATGTTTGACTCATGAAGGCTATGGGTCGCCCTTCTTGCATTAACACTACGCCTAATCCCTTCCCTGAAGCATCCGTTTCCACCACAAATTGTTTTTCAAAGTTAGGAACGGCAAGAACAGGTATTGTTGTCATGGCTGTTTTCAGAATTTCAAATGCCTCCTGTGCTTCATTATTCCAAGCAAAGATGTCTTTCTTGAGTAGTTGTGTTAAAGGCCATGCAATCTTCCCATAATTTTTCACAAACTTCCTATAATAGCCGGTTAGTCCAAGAAAACCCCTTAGACTTTTAATGTCTCTAGGAACAGGCCATCTCAACATATCTTCAATCTTCTTTGGATCAGCGGACACACCTTCCTTTGAAATCAAATGACCCAAGTATTCCACCTGTGTTTGTCCAAACGAACATTTCTTCCTATTGCCATATAAGTGATTCTGCCTAAGCACTTCTAAAATTGCACTTAAGTGTTTCTGGTGTGATTCCATATTGTTACTGTAAATTAGGATATCATCAAAAAACACTAAAGCGAATTTTCTCAAGAAAGGTCTCAATACCTGATTCATCAATGCCTGGAAAGTTGAAGGTGCATTAGTGAGTCCAAAAGGCATTACCAAGTACTCATAATGGCCCTCATGAGTGCGGAAAGCAGTCTTTTCAATGTCCTCTTCCTTCATGCGAATTTGATGGTATCCTGATTTCAAGTCCAATTTAGAAAATATGGTAGAATCACCCAACTCATCCAGCAACTCATCTATCACCGGAATAGGAAACTTATTAGGCACTGTGACTTTGTTTAGTGCTCTGTAATCTGTACAAAATCGCCATGATCCATCCTTCTTCTTCACTAGTAATACCGGACTTGAAAATGGGCTTGTACTATGCCTTACAATACCAGAATTCAGCATGTCCTTCACTATCTTTTCAATTTCATTTTTCTGGTAATAAGGGTATCTGTACGGCCTGATGTTGGGAATGGCTGCACTAGGATGCATGACAATAGCATGATCATGATCCCTTGCTGGTGGTACTCCCTCAGGCATTTGGAACACGTCCTCAAAGTCTGCTAGAAACGTTTCCCAATTCCTTTCATTCTGCCCGCCCACTTGTATCTCCTTCTCATCTTCTTTACACTCCACAAAATACCCCTCTCCTTCATTCTGGAGTGCCTTCATGACAGCCTTCCATGATGCTTGCACTATGCATAATGATGGATCACCTTTGATGATAAAATGTTGATTATTTTGCTGCCACTTCAAAGTTAGATTTCTGAAATTTGCTTCAATATTTCCCAAACTTGCAAGCCAATCCAGACCCAAAACTATCTCCACGCCACCCAATTCCATCAAGAAGAAATTATGTTTAATTTCCACTTCTTGAACCGTGACCAGCAAATTTCTACACACCCCCTTATTTCTCACCTTTTCGCCAGTCCCTACTTCCACCACATATACCGTAGTATCAATCATAGTAAGGTTTAATTCTCGCACCAATTTAGGAGCAATAAAATTGCTAGTTGCTCCTGAATCAATGAGAACTAAAACTTTTCTTCCATTGATTACGCACCATACTTTGAAAGATTTGTTGGAAGTAAGTCCTTCCTTACTTTGCAATGTAATTGTAGAGTTTTTAATTCAGCCAGCACTTCTGCCTCATCAAGTATCTCTCCCTCCTCATCATCCGAATCTCCCTCTACTTCGCATAACATGAGTTTCATGTTTTTAAATTGACAAACATGTTGACGGCCCCAAGTTTCTCCACATTTGAAACATAGGCCCTTCTTATGCCTCTCCTCCAATTCAGCCGGGCTTAATCTCTTTCCCTTCCAATCTTCTTTTTTTTCCCCTTCCTTGTTGTTCGAATTTCCTCCTTCCTTTTTCTCACTAGGATTTTCCCAAGTGGAACGGAATTTGGAAGTCGTTCCCTTCCATTCTCCTTTGTCCTTCCAAGGTTGTTTCTTCTTATCCCTCGCCTCATTCTTCTCCTCCAATAATAATGCACGATCCATCAATTCAGCCAAACCATCATAATCATACAACTTCACTTCCGTTTGTATTTCATCTTTCAAACCATTAAGAAAGATGCTGTCCAACATTACCCTTTCATGACGTTGTAAAGGTGCAATGTAGGATTCAAATTTATCTCTATACTCCTTGACTGTCCCTTCTTGTTTGAGGCGCAACAAGGGGCCCATGGGATTATTGAGGCTGCCTGGATTGAATCTCCTCTTGACAGCATTCTTAAATTCATCCCATGTTTGCAAAGGATCCTCCTCCTCCCACCATTGGAACCAATTCAATGCATTTCCCTCCATTGCTACAACCACCGCATCCATCTTCTCTCTATCACGCACCCCATTGATACGGAAATATCTATCCACGCGTACCAACCAACCATGCGCATCCTCTCCGTTGAATACCGGAATCTCCAATTTTCGCCGTCCACCATTGTAATGATGCCTTCGACGAGCACTGTCACGCGAATTAGAACGTGACCGTGTTGGAGAATTTTCTTCATCCGTTAAGTCACTAGTGCGTGGATTACGCCTTTGACGGGGCCTGATGGTTACTTAATTCAATCGCTGCAGAATTTCTGCAATTGCAGTCTCCATGCGTTGTCCTCCTTGTTCTAATGCTGTCATTCGATTCTCCATATTGCTTCTTGTATTGACCATAAATTGCACCAGGATTAGTGCTTTGATACCAATTAATAGGAACCAAATCAGTAAAATGTAATTAGAGACAGAAAACAGAGATTAACTCTGTTGTTTTACTGAATTAAGGAGTTACAATGGATCAGATTATCCATTATGATTACAAAGCAAGTCTTAGTGTTATCTTGAGCAATTAAATGTGCTCAGGGCCTCCCAAAGGAATGTAATTCCAATTATAAACTTGCCTACCTCCTTAATGATTACACAACACATTATATACAGCACAATACAATATTCTGAACAGTTACAGCCTGACAGCATTGGCGCCTAGTCATCAGGCGCCTGGCAGTTACTTGCCATGTGGCAGTTTCTGGCGCCCTTGGCGCCCTCAGCAGTTATTTCCCTTGGACAGTTGGCGCCCTTGGTGCCCTGATCATCTCCTGCGCCAAACACTTGGCAGTTATCCCCTTGGCAGTTACTGGCGCCCTTGGCGCCCAGGCAGTTACTGGCGCCTTTGGCGCCCAGGCAGTTAGCAGCGCTATGCAGGGATCCTTGCCGCCCAACCCTGTTCCTTCTAACGTAAACATTTCTGAATCTGCTTCTATCATTGCATTAGGGTTGATTTCGGTGTGTCTCTCTGATTGTTTTCATAACAAAGAGATGTTATTTTAAGACACTTTAATCTCACAAACTAAAACTAACTGTATAAAATAGAAGGCGAAAAAAGTCCATAAACTTCAAAGAAAAGTGAAGAGGAAAATGGAAACATGTTTTGTTGTGAGAAAGTGTAAACATATTTTGACTAAAGTGCCCATCAATTTGATGATGTTGTGGTTTTTTAATAAAGGATAGATTGGGGTTTTCCCATATGTTTAAGTTGGTTAAATAGATAGTAGATACTAAACACTGATAAAAAAAAGATAGTTGATAGTAAACTATATTAGTTATTTACTAATAGAGTTGGTATTTGTATATGTATATTTGTCAAAATATAAAGCATCCACATGAATTGTGACTTCTGTTTGGAAAATGGAATTCATCTGCAAAAGAATTTCGATGGCTTCCCTCTGTGGTAGTTGAGTCAGAGTTACTACACTACATATCGTTCTTATTTGCTCCCATCTGATAAGCATTTACGCTGGATGGATTCTTTCTTTGTTTTCCATTGCTGCCAAATCAAGACTAATCACATTAGTCCTTCTGGACCAATCAATTTCATCCCTAAAATTGTCGCGATAGACTAACATAATCGAGGATTTTCAATTTAATGAACAATATTGAAATTTTGCTAATTTCATGGACCAAATTATCTGACCCCTATAATTTTAGAGACTAAATTGGGGTTTTGCTTATTCAGCCGGAGATAAAGTTAGACAAGCCTGTATCCATTTACTGAATATATATAAACTTCCAGAGAAGGTGTTTGATTAAAATAAAATCCTCTGCTGCAGTATTATCATATCATTCATCAATTTCAATTTCGGACAGTGATATTATCCATAATGAACAATGGAGCTTATGTTGACAGGTTTTCATGAAGCAGACAATGAAAATGGTGCATGGCTTGCTCAACTTTAGGAGCATATCTTCCCACACAATATGCCGGGGACTGTAGGCCCTTCTGGACACCTTCACACAACACAATATCTTCTATCTGCTCATCAACAACCAAATGCATAACATCAGGTACATTGCAACAAGAGTAAAAATTTCTAATCAATTGTGCTAAACCAATGTTTGTACCTGCACTTTCTCACTATCTTGTAAACTTTTCTCTATGAAATCTCTGTCACCCTGCACAGTTAAAAAGAAGGTGGTAGAACAAAACATGTCTCTTTATTATCCTTAGTGTATTTTAGAGATTCTGATTCAAGGGTAAAAATATTAGGCATGTGCATAGCTGCATATTACCTGTTGCGAGTGTTCAAGATAGTAGTCGAATACTACTTGACATTTGTTGGGTCCTAGTGGAAGTACAAGATTGGTGTCCATCCAAGGTCCATACCTATCAGGTCAGCAAGCATCCCAAGATATTAGCGTGTGCTAACTTGCAAAACAAGTAAGGGGCAACTGCCAAACTCTTTTCTAAGATTAGTAAGAAGTAAGAACATGATCAACCGATTGCCCAAATAAAAAAGAAAAAACCTATTGATCATGAAGTTTGGGTAAATGAAAGCATATATAGCTTTTTTTCCAAGTCGATCATAATTCTCTTTACTGCTCCCTGAGCCGCTTTCACAACTTTGGATGCTAACCCTTTCAAACAGCTGTCATAACAATCCTTATCAGTACATAATTGATTATAAAGATATTATATAATGATATTATAAAAAGAAAATGTGGTAGAAAAGCATACTTCGATAGAATAGGAATCGAGATTAAGACCAGATGCTAGGCCTTTATGTGCATATGGCACATGATAGCCACCATCTAAGTAGTTATCACAGAATACCTGCAAAAAGAAGAGACAAAACTATCAAAGTCCTTAACACCTCCTGAATCATATATAGAAAAACAAATAACAATGCATGTAATCATAAACATTGCAAAATCTTTAGGAAGAAGAATAAATTTAAGGTAAGCCAAGGAGGAAATACCTTCCAATTGCATTCAATGGTATATTCGCGTCTACAAACATAACTTAACGAAGAATCAACTCCATTGGTACTCAGTATTTCTGAACAGCTACCAAGCCATTCCTTTGCCACATTATGACTATCAATTTCCGTCTGAGAAAGATTTTGTTTTTCCAAATTGAGAAGAACAAAAGGCCCCCAGGTAGCTACTTTGATTGGTACAAGGCCAAAATCCTACCCTTCATGGTCAGAGAAATCAGCCAACCTTTGTCCCTCTATGAGGAATATATTGTACAAGTAACTTATCATAGAACAGAATTGCATACATTTACATTGAAATCCCGTATTCCGGATATTCTAGTTGCCTTAAGAAGATTTCCATTTAACCCATACGTCCACCCCTGCATAAATCAATGTCTTTTTAAGTTTCTAAAACAAACAAAGGAAGTTTAATTAGAAACCTAGAATGTGAAAAACCTCAAAGATCAAAACAATGCTTGTATACATATTTAATTAATGCTTATTAGATAAGCTCACATGGTAAGGGCAGACAAAGCAGGACTTCTTTCCACTTCCAGAAGCAATGAGAGAGGCATGATGACGACAGACATTGTGGAAGGCGCGGACCGTCCCACTGTCATCTCGACATACCACAAATTCCACATCTCCTAGTCTGCAATATTTAATCATCCAGTTGGTTCTCAGAAACTGGGAAGAAAAGAAAATGAATAGAGTGCACAACTTAATATATCACTCTTAAATATTCTTTTCCCCTTCCAAGAACCAAATGGAGCTGCAATTAGGCAACTTTGTTAACAAAAAATGTACTTATATTGAAAAAGTATATGGATCATATAAAATGTTAGAAAATCAAAAAATCCACCTTCCAGTGAAAAAGTCATGGGGACCCTTTATCTGTTCTGTGGATCCTGGTAAACAAAATTGAGCAAAGATTGAGAACTTTTGGCCATCAAAAAGTCTCACAAGGAAAATTCATACTATATAGTATATACTATCAACTTTCGTACTCCTGAGGAATTTAACCATACAACATAAATACATCATAAAATCAAAACAATAATTTCTTCTTCTTCTCTACAAATAAAACTAACTATTGGATTGAAATTCTACATCTTCAATTTGTTTCCCTTTGTATTATTTGTCAGCAGGAAGGAACAAGAAAGCAAAAGCAAAATACCCAAAAAAGAGAAGAACAAAAAGTATGAAACTTGAAGCAGAATAAAACTGACCTACAGCTTGCCAGCCTCTGTAGAAGACGCGATCGAGCTCAAGGTGGAAGAAAGTGGGGTCAGTGTACCATGATGTTGGAGGTGTAACGGCTTCCTCTACGGGAATATTAGGATTGAACTGTTGGACCGCAAGTCTCTGAGATACATAGAGGTTTGATGAATGTTTGTTCCGAAAATTAAGGTTTTGATTTCGAGGTTGCCCCTGTCGGAGTCGGAGACTAGGGACGAAGGGTGTCACTCGCATGCTCATCGCCATTTGCACACGCCTTTTTGCTGTTGGCGTATCTTCCTATGAACACTTAGTTATTAATTACTACAAATTTGGTAACTCAAAGTTTATTGCAAGTAGTTAATGCAGCGATAACTCGGTTAATACCCATGCTCGATATCTAAGTTTGAAGTCCGGATTATTTGAAACTCCTTTATGGACACGGGAGAAGGGTTAAAGACATCTAGACAAAATAAGTTACCACAAATTTGGTTATAGTAATTTTTGACTTTTTTGCATTTTAGAGTATTGATTTTACGGGAAAGAATTTATAAAAACTTTTTATTTTATTTTTTTGTTTGAAAAAGTATAAAAATAAAAACACAGCTGTTATGGATTGGGCCTCGATGGCCAATCCACCAAAAAGGCCCAATACCAAAGGACCCATTCCATCCAACGGTGGAGATTGCAGACCTAGATCCAACAGCCCTCCTCCTTCCTAAATACCTATAAATAAGCATTGATTGCTCACATTAATGGTACTCATCTCTCACTTACTCTCACTTACTCTCACTTGTAATTGACTCACTCACTGACTTGAGCGTCGGAGTGTCATTGCAGGTACCACCCCACCTCGGACCGGAGCATCAACTCGGACGACCAAGGACATACGTACCAACTATCTCGGACCGGACTAATTATCCAGGATCGGATACCTAGCCGGAGATACGGTACCGAACATTGGCGACCACAGTGGGAGAGCCTTATACTCTAGTCTTTCCCCCAACCTCCTTGATCAGCAATGGCTCCGGAATTACGACGGAGAAACGTATCCAGCGTCGTGGTCAGACCCGACCAGCAACAGGAAACCCCGGAGGGGATAGCGGTTACTCTCCCTCGCAGCTCGGCCCATGGCCGGAATTCATCCAGGGCGATGGTCCCTATAAGCTCCGCTCGAAACCAGTTTCCACCTCCAGCCCCGACTGTTCCGATACCGATCGATGCTGTCCAACAGCTCATCCAATTGCTGACAAGGCAGGCCGAGGCGGATCAAAGGAGTCAGCGTTACTCCCAGCTGGAGGCCGAGATGGCCGAAGTCCGGGCCAGAGATATCCCGGATCGTACTTCCCCTCAAACATACTCTCCTAGCAGAAGGACCTCCAGTAAAAGACGTCACCGATCCCCTGCTTGGAGGAGGCACCACCATCGTTCGCCACCACGCCGAAGAGGGAGGCGAGAATCTGGAACTCTCCCAACCGAGACTTATGACGAGACTTATTACCCCGGGGACTCAACTCACCAAAGCTCATCATTGGCATCTTCGTCCCCAAGGCGACGTTCTATAAGCCGGGGAAGTCCCCCGAGGCATGAACGTCGGCGCCCCCGGTCTCCCGGATCCCCTGTCCGACACCCTGTCAGAAGGCCTCCTCCGAGGGAAAGGTCCACGACGCGGAATGGACCCTTCACAGCGGAAATCGACTATTTTTCGGTACCCAAGCACTTAGAGAAGCCCCCGGAGGGCTTAAAGATGCATGACGGGACGGGCGATCCCGACCGACACCTAGATTACTTCGACACGATGATGCAATACCGGAATGTCCCAGAGGAGATCAAATGCCGAATCTTCCCTCTCACCCTTGAGAAATTGGCTCTGGACTGGTTCAGAGCCCTCAAGCCAAACTCGATATCGTCCTGGGACCAGCTTGCAAAGCTGTTCTCGGCCCAGTTCGCCCACTCCAAAATGAAGCCTAAATCTCGGAAAGTCTTACAAGCCATCCGGCAAGGAGAGAACGAGTCTCTCCGAGACTACATCGAAAGATTCAACAAGGAAGCGGCTCAGGTCCGGAACTTAGACGATTCATTTCGACTATTCTTCATGGAAGCCGGCCTTCAGGAAGGAAGTCTATTTCAGATTGATGTCGGTATCAACCAAACTGAATCACTTGCCGAGTTCCTCCAGCGATCTCAGAAATACATTGACCATGAAGAAGGCGCTGTTGCAAGAAAGTCAGATGCCGACCCCGGAACGAGCAAGCATCGGTATGAAAAAGAGGCTCCGGTGCGTCAGGTAGCAGAGGCCCGTTATGAAAGGGAGACCCGGAACGACAGTAGGCTCCGACCTCGGAACTGACACCAGCAATATTCCGACCTAAATGAAACAAGGGCCAGGATTCTGGCGGAATGTATGAACGCTGAGTTCAAAGAAGTCAAGTTCCCTGATCCACTCCCGCACAGGCCGGGACAGAGATCCAACAAGTACTGCCGGTATCACCGGAGCAAAGGGCACGACACCAATCGATGCAATGCTTTGAAGGATGACATCGAGGACCTGATTAAGAAAGGGAAATTGAGCCAGTACGTGGCTAAAGCACCTAGGCACGAAAGGGCAAAGCCCCGCAAAAACGAGAAGAGAGCACAGAGGACGAGCGCGACTTTCGAAAATCAAAAGGCCGACCTGTGATGATGATGATGATATCTGGGGGCTACCCCGACGAGGCGTCGGGCAAAACAATGAAAAGAAAATGGAAGGAAGTCATGTGCGCCGCTTCCACCTCTGCAATCAGCTCAGGCCCGGAGCGCCCACCCTTGGCATTCGGCGACCGAGACTTATTGGATGGCAAGCCAAATAAGCACATACCCCTCATAATCAGGGCGGTCATGGCAAACCATGAGATAAGAAGGATTCTGGTCGACCAGGGGAGCTCCGCTGATATCATCTTCATCGACCTGGTGAGAAAGCTGCAGATCTCAGAGGAGGACTTCACCCCTTACCGGGGGTCGGATCTTTCGGGCTTCAATGGGTCCCGGACCAAACCTCTCGGTTACCTGGAGATGATGGTCACCTATGGAGAGGAGCCACTAGAAAGGACGGTCAAGACCAAGTTCCTGGTACTGCCATGCCCCTCGGTCTACAATTGTATCATCGGGAGGCCCACCCTTGGAAGGCTCGGAGCCGTAACTTCAACGGTTCACCTCAAGATGAAGTTCTATTCATTAAGTGATGAAGTCATCACCCTTGACGCCGACTTAGAGTCCGCCCAAAGATGTTTTTATCTTCACGTCAAGGCGGACAGGCAGGCCTCAGAAGAGGGGGTTCCCCCCATAGAAGCAAGGACTCAGAAAAGCCCAAAGAAGAAAAGAACCGGTCCAGCGGCCGAGGTCAACGTCACAGACCTCGATGCAAGATATGATCCGGACAGCTCCGAGGAAGAAAGCGACGACGAGTTAGCGCGGGAGCTAAAAAAGAAAATTAGGCGACCTCAACCTGATGGACAGTTCATGCAAATCCAGCTGGGAGAGAACCCGACCCAAACTGTCCAGATCGGATCCGATCTCCCCGATGAAGTAAAAGCAAAGCTCATCCTCTGCCTGAAATCTCACGCCGATCTCTTCGCGTGGTCAGCAAAAGACATGCCCGGGATTCCCCCCGAGGTCGCCTGTCATCAGCTAGCGGTTAACCCCGGGGCAAAATGGGTCGCCCAACGCAAAAGAGCTCAAAGCCAGGAAAAGGCAGCTGCTACGGCCAAGGTCGTAGAAGATTTAATTAAAGCTGATTTTGTAAAAGAGGTCAAGTATACGACTTGGCTCTCAAACCCTGTACTTGTTAAGAAAAGCAATGGAAAGTGGCGAATGTGCGTTGACTATACCGACCTTAATAAGGCCTGTCCTAAGGACGCCTTCCCTGTTCCTAGCATTGATCGGCTCGTCGATAATGCTTCAGGTTTTCGTTTACTATCGTTCATGGATGCTTATTCCGGATACAATCAAATTCCGATGTTCCCCCCTGACCAAGAGGAGACGGCCTTTATGACTGACCGCGGTAATTTCTGCTACCGGGTCATGCCATTCGGTTTAAAAAATGCGGGGGCCACTTATCAAAGGATGATGAACAAGGTATTCCGAGAACAGATCGGCCGTAACGTGGAAGTCTACCTCGACGATATGATTGCAAAAAGCGAAAGGGAAGACCTCCACATATCCGACCTGGAAGAGATTTTCACTGAAATCCGAAGAAATAATATGAGGCTAAACCCGGAAAATGCACTTTCGGGGTTCGGGCCGGTAAATTCCTGGGCTTCTATCTCACGGAAAGGGGCATTGAAGCCAACCCGGATAAATGCCGAGCGGTAACAGAAATGCGGATCCCGTCCACTAAGAAAGAGCTCCAAAAACTCAACGGTATGATAGTTGCACTATCACGCTTCATTTCCAACGCCGCCTTCAAGTCGCTCCCATTGTTCAAACTGCTTAAGAAAGAAGCAACTTTCGAATGGACCCCAGAGCGGGACGAGGCACTCTCCCGGCTCAAAAAGGTCCTGTCTGAACCGCCCATTTTAAGTCGGCCGAGCCCAGGGGAAGATCTATTTTTGTATCTGGCCATCTCGGAGGAGGCCATCGGAGCCGTGCTTATCAGGGAGACCGGAAATGGTCAAAGCCCGGTATACTTCGTAAGTAAAGCTTTGCATGGACCAGAAGTGAGATATCAGAAGATAGAGAAAATCGCTTTTGCTCTACTCATCTCGGCACGCCGCCTCCGACCTTACTTCGTCGCCCATCAAATCGTGGTGCAGACTAATTATCCGATTCGGCAGATCCTGCACCGACCCGACTTAGCAGGACGGATGATCAAATGGGCAGTAGAACTCTCCGAGTTCGGAATCAAATACGATACAAGACCGGCCATGAAAGCTCAGATACTTGCCGACTTTATTACGGAGATGGCACCCGCCGACCCGGAGGACGGGATGTGGACACTCCACGTGGACGGGTCCTCAAATCCAAAAGGAAGTGGTGCAGGGTTAATGCTCGAAAGCCCGACAGGCGTCGTAATCGAGGTATCACTCACATTCGGTTTCCCTACCTCAAACAACCAGGAAGAATATGAGGCATGCATAGCTGGACTCCGGCTTGCGATCGACCTCAAGGTCTCCCGGCTTTCCCTAAATACCGACTCGTTATTGGTGGTATCCCAAATCGGGAAACAGTACGAAGCCAAAGATCCGATCCTGCAAAGGTACCTAACCCGAGTGCAGGAGCTGCCCTCCCTTTTTACATTCACGGAAGTGAAGAACGTTCCAAGATCGGAAAATATCAGGGCAGACATACTTTCCAAGCTTGCCAGCACCAAAATTCCGGGGAACCACCGGTCGATAATCCAGGAAACACTGAACAGACCGAGCGTAATCCTGAACCCGGAAGCAAATTTTTCTGTTAATGTAGTGGAAGAAAGCCAGAGTTGGATCGCGCCATTAGTAGACTATATCAGAACGGGGAACGAGCCTCCGGACCCGAGCGAAGCCAAGATCCTCCGGAGGAAGGCCTCCTCTTTTTCCATAATCAATGAAAACCTCTACAGAAGAAGCTTGTCTGCACCGCTGTTGAAGTGCATTGAAGGAGGAGAGGCGGACTACGTCTTGGCCGAGATCCACGAGGGAATCTGCGGGCAACACCTCGGAGGTCGATCCCTGGCTCGGAAGGCATTAAGAGCGGGATATTTCTGGCCAACCATGGAGACCGATGCAAGAAATTATGTAAAGAGGTGCAGTAAGTGTCAAATCCACGCCAAGGTCCACATAGCGCCCCCTACGGAGCTCACCAGCTTAAGCTCGCCGTGGCCATTTGCCTGGTGGGGAATAGATCTCTTGGGACCATTTCCAACAGCCCCTGGCCAGATCAAATACCTCATAGTGGCGGTGGATTACTCCACCAAATGGATTGAAGCTGAGCCTTTGGCCATCATCAGCGCTAAGAATTGCATCAAGTTCTTCAAGAAGAATATAATGACTAGATTCGGGATCCCCGAGGTTGTAGTCACTGACAACGGAACGCAGTTCGCCGACAAAGGTTTCAGAAAACTCATGTCTGACCTCAAGATCAAACACCGGTTTACCTCGGTAGAGCACCCCCAGACGAACGGACAGGCCGAGGCCGCCAATAAAGTCCTCCTCAATGGACTGAGGAAGCGGCTCGATGAAGCAAAAGGGAACTGGGTTGAAGAGCTACCTTACGTGTTGTGGGCCTACAGAACCACCCCACAAAGCTCCACGGGGGAGACTCCGTTCCGACTCTCGTACGGGACGGAGGCAGTAATCCCAGTAGAGATCGGGGAGCTGAGCTGGAGGACACTCCACCCGAAATCTCCGGAGGACAATAGCCGGGCGTTGAAAGAAAACCTCGACCTCGTCGATGAGGTCCGAGGCCAGGCTTCCCTTAAAGAAGCAATAATAAAACAGAGGGTAGCAGTACGGTATAACTCGAAAGTGATCCCTAGGGACCTTGAGGTCGGTGATTTAGTTTTACGCAGAGCCGATGTCGGTATGAAGAACGCCGCTCAGGGCAAGCTCGCCCCCAACTGGGAAGGACCTTACCGAGTTTTATCTAAAACCGGCAGAGGTGCCTACGAATTGGAGACCTTGGCCGGGAAGGTGATCCCAAGAACTTGGAACGCCACTAAACTAAAAAAGTACTACAGCCGACTCTCGTTTTATCTGAAGAACGATGTATACCGACTTAGTAGCTCATTTTATCTAAAAGAACGGTGTATACCGACTTTGTAGCTCACTTCATCTAAAGAACGGTGTATACCGACTCAGTAGCTCATTTTATCTAAAAGAACGGTGTATACCGACGTTGTAACTCGTCTTATCTAAACGACGGTGAAAACCGATGTTATCCTTTATGTTTGCGGTGTCTACCGATTTTATCACCTATTCTATCTTCCTTTAGCCGACCGAGGTTTGTCGCTACCCTAAGGGGTGAGTTCGATCTGGGCCGAGTCCCGGTAAACTGCCCCGAAGGCGATCATTGTTACAACTATTTGGCCGAGTTTGCCACAACCCTTAGGGACGAGTTCGATCTGGGCCGAGTCCCGGTAAACTGTCCTTAAGGCGACGTTTACCACTTGAGCGAGGTAAACGAATGTAAAGCAACAGTATAAAGACTAAAACCGAGGTAAATGAAACCGGAGACACATTAAAATACATTTCTATTACAAATTATCCCGGATACGGCCGGGTCCTCTAGTTCAAGAAGGTGGTAACATATTACAAAATCCGGTTCCGTCCGGAACCCGAGGCTTTACTCCCCCACCGGTTCCACCCGGAACCCAAAAAACAACTAACCCAGAGCCTCCCCATCAACGACAGTCATGGCAAGGAAGGGGGGGTAAATGACGTCAAACGCTTCAGAGTCAGGGTAGGGCCTGACAACACGCCCATTTTCTACGGTATGCTCCAGACGAATAACCCTCCGGTCCAAAGGTAGAGAGGGATGCATAACAGTGACTTGAGCAAGCGCTTTGTCAAAACTCTCCCTAGCCACTTCCACAGCCATCTGGGCCACCTCCATCATCTCGTTCTCCACGGCCTCGGCCTTGGCGAGCGCCTCCTGAAGCTCTTTTTCCAGCTCAGCAACCCGAGGCGAGAAATCGGCTCTAGACCCGACCTGGGCCTGCCTCGCTTTCGCAAGATCGGCCTCGAGTTCTTGAATCCGGGCCCTCAGGGAAGAAACCATCTCTTCAGACCACCTCTCTTGACTCTCAAGATCTGAGATCCGGACCTCATGTTCCATACACAAATTAAGGGCAAAATCCCTCTCCTTTTCAAGTTTTTCCGCAACCGCTTTGAGCTCGGTCTGGTCCCTCTCCAGCACCTCATATCTCTTCTGCAACTCCTCCCGGGCTTGTCTTTCGTTGTCCCTCTCCACCAAAGCTCCTGTAATAGCAGAAACAAAGAAGTCAACAGCAGAAATAACCAAAAAGAAAAATCAAAGAGTGCACCTCGGAATTGGGGGTCACCTTTTGCTTGACTCTCATCCTCGACCTTCTGAAGCTTGGTCACGTCGGCCAGATGCCGAAATAACCTGAGAGACGCCTCAACCGGGTCGACCCGGGAATCCTCCAAGTGCTTCTGCAGGAAGTCGGCGTCAATCGAAATACCGGAAGACCTAGAAGTTCGGTGCTTCCCATGACGACCCTTTTTTGAAGCCCGGGCAGCCGGAGCATGTGAAGTAGAAGCAGGGTCTGCTTGCAGCAGGGGGCGCCCCCTTTTCCGATGCAAGAGATCCGCAGCCCGATCCTCTGCGCCAGCCGAGCTGGCCTCCGGGATTGTATTGATCGGAACGGCAGCAACAAGTTTCTCCTTTTGAACCCCGGCCTTCCTTTCCGCAAGAGCCGCCAGGCGAGAGAACTTGTCAGGCCCCATGCTATCTGCAAAATAAGGAAAATAAACCATGTTAAAAGAAACGGCAGTCAAAAATTATGGGCGGGGTTATCTACCAAAAAACCTACCAAGAACGGCGGCTAGTTGAGATCTCGACCCGGCCCCAACTAATCGGGCTACGTCAATCCCAAATTTTTTGGGATCCCGGTAGACAATCAGGTCGGCAAAATTCGTCAAGATCGCCAGCGAATCCTGATCAACCTGGGATAGCCTCCCTAAGCTGACGGTGTAGGAATGAGGCCGCCGGTTGAAATGGGAGAGAGACCACCCCAGTTGAAACTTTGTGAACTCCAGTGATTTCCCGTCCGCAGAGTATTGGCCGACATGCCTCACTGCCTCCTCGTTCACGGGCTCCACAAAGAAGTACTTATTCTTCCAGTTCTTCAGAGAGTCGGAATAGGGCATGAAAATCTTTACTCCCCTCTTAGCCCGGAAGCTCACGTGCTCCCACCGGTCCTTAGTGCCATCCTCGTGCCTCTGGTTGACTTCAAAAAGGTGGAAGAAGAGGTCACAGGAGATCGGCCTCTCCAGATGAATGCACATCAACTCAAAAGCCCGGAGGAACGCCCATGAGTTAGGATGCAGTTGGGAAGGAGCGAGGTTCAAGATCTCCAAAGCCTCTTGCTGAAAGGCGGTGAAAGGCGGGCTAACGTGCATATCAAGGATCGTCACCCCGTACATAACAAATTTCAGAGCTTTCGGCCAGACGGCCACATGTTGGTCTTCAGCCATTCCCTCCACATTCCAGATCTGATCTTTCCGGGAAAGGCGATTGACAAAGAAACTCATGTCGTCCCCGGTCCTATAAAGGGACGGAATCCCCCTCAACGCCTCCGACACCCATGAATACTCCCGGGGAACAGTGAGAGGTTGGGACAATGGAACATCGACCGGCCCTACTCCGGCTCGGGGGTATTGGTCGGAATCACCTTCTTCATACGCGGGCTCCCCGCAATGCCCAAGACCGTCTTCATTGTTGCGGCTCTCAGCAACCTCCGCCTCACTATCATCCGAACTCCAGCTAGTACTACCTTGTTCTTCACGGTCGGGCTCGGCGTCAGAATCATCTGAATCAAGGACCACTACCTCTGTGTTATCTTCATCTACCGGCTCGTTGCTGGGAACCCCGGGAGACCGGTCTTCTGCGTGAGTAGGAGCGGAGCCCAAGTCGTCTCGAACCTCGGGAATAACCGACCCGGGGAGGCTAGCACGAATTTCCATCGACTCTCCAATACCGGAAGCCATTGTTTTAGCGAGATTAGGGCGATCTGTGTCAGCAACCCGACGGGTTTATTTCGTCCTCGCCAGATCGATCATGCAGAAATGGGGGCTTGACGAGTCAGGTTGATACGTAAATAGTGGGTCCACAACCAAGTCGGAACCCGACCTGACGACCCCCACTCTGTATCTATAAATACGGGTTCGGAGAGAACCCGGACGTGAACTAAATCCGGAAGCCATAAAGAAAAAGAGGAAAACTAACCTTGTAAAAAACGAAGCTCGTCGAACACTTGAAGCAGGTCGCAAACAGCAAAGGTCTCACCGAGACTCAGCACAACTCTCTGAAAGACGAAATAAGCTCCGGATCGATTTTAAGATCGGAAACAGAGCAATTCGCAGAACAAAAGTCCAAAATAAGGGGGATCCCCCTTTCTATTTATAGGGAGCATGAAGGCCACTGATGGCACTGGGCCGCGTCGTTCCAAGCGCCTAGGCGCGTCGTTCCAAAGCAAGTCCCTAGGCAGGCACGTCGTTCCATGCGCCATCATTACCCTAATCATCCTCGAACGACGCGTCCCATCAATGACGTTGCCAGCTGGCACAGAAATCAAGGCGCAGGTTTGACCGGACCGCTACGTTTCCCTCGGCTCGCCCCGGTCTCTTGACCCCGCCATGGCCGGAATCTCTCGAAAGCGGACAGCCTCGAGTCACTCGACACGACCTGAGTCCCTCAGGTTGTCCCGGCATACCGTGAAGTATCTCACCCGAGTTTGGGCCCGACGCGATCTCTAAACGACAAGTCTAGCTCGCCTTAAGGCGACCCGACTTGGGGGGCTACTGTTATGGATTGGGCCTCGATGGCCAATCCACCAAAAAGGCCCAATACCAAAGGACCCATTCCATCCAACGGTGGAGATTGCAGACCTAGATCCAACGGCCCTCCTCCTTCCTAGATACCTATAAATAAGCATTGATTGCTCACATTAATGGTACTCATCTCTCACTTACTCTCACTTGTAATTGACTCACTCACTGACTTGAGCGTCGGAGTGTCATTGTAGGTACCACCCCACCTCGGACCGGAGCATCAACTCGGACGACCAAGGACATACGTACCAACTATCTCGGACCGGACTAATTATCCAGGATCGGATACCTAGCCAGAGATACGGTACCGAACAACAGCTAAGGCCAGAAAAAATGGACACCTATCTTATCTGTATTAAGATGCACCTAAAGTCCAGCGGGGAATTTTTCATACAGGAGATGAAAATGCAAGAGTTGATCGGTTAGCAAAGATGAGAGAGCCCATATTTCAGAGTTTGCGAGCATTACCCCGTGCCTTATTTTTGACTCTCTTAGCAAATGTTATTGGAGTTGAAAGATTAAGAGCATATTCTTTTTTTGTTCCATAGGCCTAAATTATAAACAAAAAAAAATCATTTTTAGCCCTTACTTATAGGTAAAAGTTAACTACTTTTTCCTTATTTAACTATCTTGTTCCAAAAATATCCTTATAGTATTTATTGAGTGTCTCTTTTGAAAATTGTTTTCACTACTTCCAGCGAAGTTTTTTTTTATAAGCAATGTTAGTGGGGGTGGGGGAATATTAGTTTTCGGGGTTTGAACCCGGGACCTTCTTCTTGCACTCCTTTGGTGCACTCCTTCGATATCCCTTAGCTCGCCAACTGAGCCTACTTGGGATTACTTCTAGTGAAGTTGTTTAATTCCAAAGAAGGTTAAATTTGAGAAATAAGGTTATTTTTTGGCTAAAGTGCTCCCGGGGTCCCTTATCTTTATTTAAAGTAACGATTTGGTCCTTTATCTTTTTTTTGTCCCAAAACAGTCCTTTATGTTTTAAATATTTGACACATAAATCCTTTTCTGTCCCAAATCAGTCCTTTATGTTTCAAATTTTTAACACATAAATCAGCACTGTTAACGGAAAAAGATTTATGTATCAAAAATTTGAAAGATAAATGACTTATTTGGGACAAAAAAAACATAAAGGACTAATTCGTTACTTTAAATAAAGATAAGGGACCCCGGGAGCACTTTAGCCTTATTTTTTTAGTAAATTTGAGAACAGTTAATGGGGAAAACTGATTTTCTTAATAAGTATGAACTTTTTATTTTTACTTATAATTTAGGACAGAGTGACTATTTTTTTTATTTTTGTGTTTATTTATTTCTTCATGATCAAAAAAATAACTCCTACAAAAACTAAGGCAATTTCAACTGCGGATTGGTACTAGAACTAGAAAATCATTTAAAACACTAACTATAATTGTTATCGTCATTTAGAAGAGAAAATGAATATCGATAATTTCACTCAATTTATACTCATTTCCCCTTGTTCAAATCTATGATACTTAGTCCCTATGGTGTATAGCTCAGTTAGTTGGAGCTAGAGACATCTTTCTTTTGCTCCCGGGTTCGAACCCGGTATGTGACACTCCCAATCCCCATTTCCCCTATATGTGGTCATTGTGCCAGCCTTTTGAACAAAAAAAATCAATGATCCTTTTCTTTTACCAATCCATGATACTTAACTCCAGGCCAGAAATATTAATATGGATGGACGTTGAAACTTGAAATCCAAAGTGTTTTTCTTAACTTGGATGTTTTGGATCTTCACAAGGGGACTTAGTTTGAACAAGACTATAGCTAATTATGATGGCTGGTCTTAGATTTGGAAATTGAAGGTACTTTAGAATTTGAGACACTTTGTGTGGCTTGTGCACAACAGCCTCCCTACTAATTGTTTCAGGTTCCTTAGACATATCACCCAGGATGCTTCTTGTCAATAATGTGGTGTTACTGAAGAAACTATTCTTCCTGTTCTAAGAGATTCCTTTCGGCCTCTGCAAATAATTTCTTTGGTTTGAACATTATGCACTTGGCTCTCATGGTACTAATGCATAGAAAAATCACAAATAATGAATGCATCCTATTTCCATTTTAGAGGAGCAAAATCCATCCCAGGTAAATATATATATCAAAATCTATACCCTTTCCATAAAATCAAGCCAGTTTCCCCTTGTACTGATATTTAATCTACTGCTATGATGGTATTGGCTTTCTTTCTCCATTCTATTTTGAAATAGAGGTATTATCATATGATGATCTGTCTCATACAAGTACTAATACCTAATTTATACATCTCGGACTGGAGTCGATCAAATATTCTTTGCTGAATCACTTGAATTTCGTTAATTCATGGAACTGAAAAATCAGCACCGCAGCTTAGTGAGAATGAATTGAGAAATCTACTGGGCGAGGTCAAAAATATCATATAAAAATAGATTAGAGTATTTGACCGTGCCACAGCCCCAAGCCTATAAATTGGAGAAAGTACCACGGTTGGCCTGGAAGTAGTTCAAAGGCAAGGGATATTGTTACCTCTTCGCATAATAATTCCAAAGTCAACTAAAACAGAGCATATTATGGTAATACCACACAAAGAAAACCACGAATATGATGTTACATGTTACGGGAAAGGTTACAGTGATAGAAAGTAGGCATAAGAATTATCAGAATGACATAATAAATCTAATGGCCAAAAAGCAAATTCCAATATTGTCATATGAAGGATCCAACAACACATAAAAACAACTAAATAAACTGAAATGGTGAACAATTTGATATGCATGAAAACCAAAACTTTAACTTTATGATGCTAACAAGTACTAGTTAGTACTTAACGGGAGCAAGAATTTCAAGTTGAGGAGCAAGCTTCTCATCTACTATCTTCTCGGCTTTCACCCTCAATTTGGCGAGCTGCTTCTTCCTCTCGTAATTCAAACCTGCCCTTTCCTTTCTCTTCTTCTCCAGTTCCTAACAAAAACAGAACAATTACAAAATTAACCAACCACCCTAATTTTTAACAATACAAATTAGAAAAGTTCAGTTGAAACCAAAAACTCACCTTAATGGTATCATAGTAGTTCCATCCAACCTCGGATGACAATTTTCCAAGCAAGCAGTATTTGTGCCCCTTTTGAAGCCTCAACACCCTATTTTTATTGACTCAATCATTCAGTATACATAATAGAAAAGAGATTCCAATTCGATAAAAAATACAAAACTGAGAAATGGAAATAAAACAGAACTTACTTGAGAGCATCAGGGACAACCATCCTCTTCATCTTGTCATATGGAGGAGGGATTCCCTCGTAAACCTTCAATCTAGCAAGTGCAGCTTCTCCACGCTTTGTCTTGTGTGGTATCATTCTACACAAAACACACATTTTTCAACAACCCTCCACAAATAACAGAGCACTTGACAACATTTTTCATAGCAAATTAGTAATTCTACCAAATAAACTTAAAAATACAATTTCATATAAATCACCTTACACATTGCATAAGAACACAACTATTCTCATTATATACGCTAAGATCTAGTTCCAAAATGAGGACTTCACGGGATAAATAAATAAATAACAACTAAACTAAAATCATCTTCCAACACAAAATGCGATTCATGAATTAAAATAGGAGTGACTTACCCACGAACGGTGCGCCAGAAGATCTTAGAGGGAGCACGGAAGTGAATGGGACCGTGAGAGGGTTTAGTGTTCATACGCTTACGGAGAAATCGCATGTACTTCATCTTCTGCCTAACAAGTCCGCCGGAGATGGCAATCTCCTCGCATCTAACAAGCACGACTTTCTGCCCGTTGAGAAGCTCCTTCGCCACGATGGAAGCTAGGCGACCCAACATGTGGTGGCGTGCATCGACCACCACGCGCTTTGCGCAGACTCCTGATCCTGACACCATTCTTGTCTAGGAGGATGAAATGCAACTAGTAATTAGGTTAAATAATCATTACAGTAATAGAAAATTAAGAATGAATAAACGGAGGAAGAATGATGGGAGAAGACGCACCTCACAAGATCGGAAAGGAGAATAAGAGGGACGAAGGTAGCTGCGGCTCTCTTTTTCTCGACACTGGTTGCGGGTGTATCTTTTGGGGTTTTTCTTTCTGTTTTTTGGGTATTAGGGTTTTCATTCTCATGGGCTTATTTTTCTGGCCCATTAATGACATTCAGACAAAAGATATGTGTCCAAGGAAATGAAATGATAATGGCCTTTTTTTTTTGTACCCCCATCAACTCCCATCTACCCCCATTAAATTGCTAAAACCCGAAAATACCCCTGCCCAACTTACAATTCGCTCGGATTTACCTTCATCTAAGGTAAATCCGCTTTGTTATTTTTAAAGTCGGATTTACCTCAGATGGGGGTAAATCCGATTTCAAAAATAACAAAGCGGATTTACCTTAGCTGAAGGTAAATCCGCTTTGTTATTTTGGAAATCGGATTTACCTGGTGGGCACATAAATCCGATTTCCCTAAAAAAAGAGAAAATCGGATTTATCCCACCTAAGGTAAATCCGATTTCCCTAAAAAAAGAAAATCGGATTTATCCCACCTAAGGTAAATCCGATTTTGTTATTAAAAAAAATTGTTTTTTATTTAATTTTTTAAAAAAGGTTATAAAATGCTACTAAAAATCCGTTAAACAGCCAAAACTAATCCAAAAATTATAAAAACACCACTAAAAATCTAATAAAACCAAAATAAGGTTATGCAAATTTTTTCAGATTTTTTGGAGATTATGAAAAATTAAAAAAATTAATATAAAATAGTAAACGATGGAATTTGGGATTTTGAGGTCCCCAGTCCTGAAAGAAGTTCCTTCTTTAGGAGTATTGATCCTTGATATTTTTCCGATTTAAAGAATGTGGTTTCATTACAATTTGAGTAGGTTGCCCGAAAACTGATTTTTTAGCCTAAATTATTCTCCCGACGTACAATATCGTCACGTGTTAACGAACCACACACTAAACAGAACCAAAAGATGGTCGAAATTTGTATCTAAAATTTTAACTGAGTTATTTATTAATTAGGTTAACAAAGCGGATTTACCCCTACATAAGGTAAATCCGCTTTGGTTATTTTTAAAAGCGGATTTACCTTATATGGGGGTAGATCCGCTTTTAAAAATAACAAATCGGATTTACCCCCAATTAAGGTAAATCCGATTTGTTATTTTTCAAAGCGGATCTACCCCATCTTAAATAAATCCGATTTTATTTTTTTAAATTTTTTAGTGGAAATCGGATTTACCTAAATCCGATTTTCAAAAAAAAAAATTGAAATCAGGATACGTTCGGGATTTTTAATTTTTGTGAAGGGCAATTGCGTCTTTTTGCAGGGTCGATGGGGGTAGATAGGGAGGTGGTGGGGGTACAAAAAAAAAACCCAATGATAATATAGTAGAGTACATAAAAATACATAAAATTTTATACAGTTCAATAGAATTCTGTTGATCAAGTATTTTTCAATTATTTTATCAAAATATGAAACAACAAAAAAAACATTCTTAAAAAAACTTAAAAAAAGTAAATAAAAGAAATCATTCAATATAAACGAACAAGAGTTGAGTTCAAGTTACTCTATAAAAGTCCGTTTGATTTGCAAATAGGTAAGTATTGAACTGAGCAGTACAGTACTGGGCAGCTTTTTGTTTCGTACACTGTTTGGTGAACAATGGACAACACAAGTAAAAAAGCGTATAATTTCCTTTCTAATGTTTATAATGATTTTATAATATAATTAAAAATTATAAAGAAATATGTGCGGCGAGGAGAGAGAGAGAGAGAGAGAATTAAAATAAATATAATATTTTGATATTTTTTGAGGTAATTAGGAAGTTGTACTATGGATTACATGTGGTTTTGCAATGGACGGGAATTTTCGTTTTTATCCAGTCTCTTTGCCCGTAGTTTTGTCCAGTACCATGAACAATTTCCAAATTAGATGGGGTACAACCGGAATTGTCCGGCGCACCCTAAAAGTTACTCTTGGGAGTCACTTAAACCCTACTATATAACCAGTATAAAAAAATGTGAGAAATCAAATGATAGTGTATGTTATATAGTTTTTTTAGGTCTAGGTCTTTGACCCAGGGGGAAAGGGGCTGAATAATGCGGAGTTTGGCCGGGAGATAAGTAAAGTTTGGCTCCAATTTATTCCATCGCTGGGGATCGAATCCATGTACTAACCAGGATCTGCCCTTTTAGATAGAGTGCATTAACCACTTGTACACCCAAGCTTAGAGTCTCCGCATGTTATATAAATAAAAAAAGGCAACTGATCAAAAAATATAAAAAAAGGTAACGCATGTTATGATTTTTTTATCCCACTTTAATATATCAAAATACCAAAATACCCTAAACCTCTAAAAAAAATTCCCACACACACCTCTCACCTTTCTTCTTCACTCACCCCTCCTCCATACTCCCCATCCCATACCAACACCTCCGGCCTCCAAGGCTCCAACCCCAACTCAAAAATACAATTCCTAAGACAAAGTTTTTATTCTTTTAAAAGTTTGATACTCATACGTTTTGTATAACGGGTATTCTCACCGGAATTTTGAGAGTCGAAATCTTAAACAAACCTATCACTTAGCAATTTTAAGCAAGGTTTTAAAAACCGGATCGGGCCGGCCGGTTCAACCGGTTGAACCGGGAACCGGACCCCTGGCCGGTTGGTTCAACCCCATTTGAACCGCAGGCCAAAGAACCGCCCCAGAACCGGATTGAACCGCAAGAACCGCTTTGAACCGGGAAAGAACCGGAAACCGAACTGGGTTGAACCGGTTTGAACCGCCCAAAATGCAATTTTTTATTTTTAAATTTACTTTTTTCTCCAAAATTTAATATTTTTTATTTTTTATTTAATAAATTACTTATCCGGTTCAACCATGGTTGAACCGGTTGAACCGATTGAACCATGAACCGGAGGTCTCGCCGGTTCGATCTCCAGTCCGGTTTTAAAAATATTGATTTTAAGTCTTTGCAATTATTTTAAGTGAACCAGTTATGGACTTAATCGATGATAGTGACCCTCTAATATTAACTAAGCTCCTTAATTTCATTCTAAATATCTATCCTTTCGTTGTATAGGATCGGAGTTCAACAAATAATTTATTAAATTCTGAAAGTTATCATTATCACATTTTCCTGTTTTTTAAAGAAGAACTTATCGTATTTTCCTAACAACTACAATACCTATAATATTTTCTTCATCATATATATTAATAAATAATTAATTTGAGGTGTGGGAATTATATAAACCACACAAAGAAGATATTTTTGACGCATCCACTTGATGATACTACTTTTCTAAAGCCTGAGTAATCAACTTAAATAAATAATTAAGTTGCTTACACGATATTAATAAAAAAGATTGCTAGTTATGTTTATGTATGATATTAATAAGTATCATACACGTGTTTTACACTTTACACGTAAATATATTGAGGTCAGTGCTTTTTATTTTTTAAATGTAAGTAGTACTGTAGTAGATATAATTCATATTTATTTTGATTTTGATACCATAAGATTTTATTTTACAAATTCTGTTTTCATATCTTTAACTTCGTGTTCCTAATTTACAATGGTTTTCTAAAGGTGTGTTTCAAAAATAAAGAATGGATTAGTCTTCTAGAGAACTCGAGTTTTCATTTCAATTTCTACAACTTCTACTAAATCACACCATCGGTCAGCAGACAAACAGGTTATAAGACACTTAATTCCAAGCAATAAAAAATAATTCAAAGAGTTTCTGTAATGACCCAACCGAAGAGAAACAAACCCAAATACTTAAGAGACTATGTGACCTAAAAAGAAGCATCTAGTAGATTCTAGAAGCATACGAGTCACCATTTTGTATTCATTTATTTTGTATTTTAGTTAGGCATTTGATTCCTTATCTTTTTGGCACACTATGTATTTGAAGTGTTATATATTATACCCTGAATGTAAAAAGCAAATAAGCAAACCTCAATCCATCTTTTGTCACGAACCAGTTCCACACCACCTGAAGTAACAAAAGAGGAGTACTCTTGAACCAACCTATAAATGTGATTCGAAGAGTGTGTCGGTCTATTGAAGTTCACTTAGTGGATTTTTTTATTCCTCAAATTCCACAAAGAATGACACGTTGTATCCCACATGGATTGCCACTCAAAGTCAAGCAAATTCCCATTATCCTAGTTTAAATTAAACCCAACCCAGTGATGAAGATTTCCCCCAAAAAATGCTACGAGCATAATTGTTCACAAGCCACATCCAAAGAGTAGTCGCAGTAACCATCACCCAAATTAATGCATTATGGTTTACGATGATTTGTGAACAGTCTATCATGAACGAGAAGCCAGACCAAGCTTCTCACTCTCTCTGGGACACGCAAACGCCACACAACCTTCCAAAAATCCTGATCAGAGTTATCAAGGTCATTAGCCATCATAAGATATGCACTAGCAACAGTAAACTTACCACGGCTATCACGTGACCACAAACACAAATCGACTTTATTATCTTGGCTAGGAGGAATAAGAGCATGAATATGGTTCAACAATGCTAGTATAATGAACAGAGAAATACTACTCAAGTCTCACTTATTATCCTCATCCACTAAGTCACAAACTTTCAACTAAAGGAGATTAGTTGACACCGAATTACTAACATTACGAAGTTTGTAACCGGGCCACAACCAAGAATTAGTCCACATTGAAATGCTATTGCCATCTCCAACGGCTTAGGCTCTGTTTAGCACGGCCCATCCGCTAGCGGATAGCGGATGAAACTAGCAGGTGAAGAGTATACGTGTTTGGTAAGCACTAACGTTTAGCGTTTTTCGGATAGCGTTTAACGTTTTTTCAAACGCTAATGGATAACGTCTCACTTTTTTTGGTATTTTTACCCTTTTTATTTTTCTTAAATTACTTTTCTATCCCTACTAAATAAATGTAATCATGAATTAAATAAATATGTCTTTTTATGACATTTTACATTTATCAGCTAGTCCAACCGCTAGTTTTACCAAACACATCATTCGCTATCAGCTAGCTTATCCGCTAGCTCATCCACTAGCTTATCCGTTATCCATTATTTTTTACCAAACAGAGCCTTAATAGCTAGAATCGTCTATTTTATTTCATAAACTCATCTATTTTTTTCTCTTTGGTCTTTGCCAGATCATTTGTACCAAGTGTTCTGTACCTAGCAGTATTTTAGTCGGCTGCTGTTGGTAGGTCTCTTGCTGCCCTAGCAGGAGGTCAGTGAGCGCCCCCGGGGGGGGGGGGGGTACCTGCAAAGCCACTCCGACGCTCAAGTCAGTATGAGAATAAGCTAGTGAATTTGCAAGGGAAGAGTGTGTACCTTGTAAATGGCTATGCGAGCCGATATTTATAGGAAGTCGTGCCCGTTGTGGATCGTCGAATCGGCGGAACTGCTCTTGACCGTCCAAGCATGATTGATCTTGTGTGTGGTGGATATGGGCCAAAGTGATTGGGCCAATTCATATCCGTTGCTAAACGCACCTCCTGGAATTGCTAAATGGACCTCTTGGTCCAGTCCAGAACAGTTGCCCCTCAAGCCGAGATTATTCCGGAGGATGGTCTTGGCTTGAAGGATTTTCGTCGATTTGCCAGATTTGTGAAGTCGTGTGGGATATTGTCCTTGTAACGACCGTGTCTTTTGGTTTTTACTCTCTAGAGTAAAAATAATAAGTTTTATCCTCATCTGACTATCTTCTATAAATAGGTGAGTCTTCGTCTTGTGGTCCACTCTTTAAAATTTTGTGGAGGAGTAGGGATCAAGTTATCTTTGGAGCGCCTACTTGAAGAGGTGAAGGGAGGGGATCTACTTGCTTCAACGTTTCTCCTCCTCGGTAAGTGTTGGTTTTTGTTCTCGTTTGCGTTGTTGATGGCGTCCTCGTGGGCGCCTTGGGTGCCTTGCCATGTTGTCTTGGCTGCCGCCTCTTGGACAGGATCTGGCGCCGTGGGCGCCTTGTCTCGTTGATCTGGCTGCCGCCTCTTGGAGCAGGAACTGGTGCCCTCATGGGCGCCTTGTCTCGTTGATCTGGCTGTCGCCTCTTGGACGGGATCTGGCGCCCTCATGGGCGCCATGGGCGCCTTGTCTAGTTGATCTGGCTGCCGCCTCTTGGACAGGATCTGGCGCCCTCATGGGCACCATGGGCGCCTTGTCTAGTTGATCTGGCTGCCGCCTCTTGGAGCATGAACTGGCGCCCTCATGGGCGCCATGGGTGCCTTGTTGCGTTGCACAGGGGTTTGTGGAAGGGGATCCGGCGCCCTCTTGGGCTCCCTAGGGCGTTGTGCTATGTTGTCTTGGCGCCCTGCCAGGCGCCCTCTTGGGTGTCGCCTGTGGCTGCCTCGGCGCCCTGCTAGGTGCCCTCATGGGCGGTTTATGCTTCAAAATTAGCGCCCTGCTAGGCGCCCTCATGGGCGCTGGCTGCTTCTTTATTGGCGCCCTCATGGGTGCTGGGTGCTTCTTTATTGGCGCCCTGCCAGGCGCCCTCATGGGTGCTGGGTGATTTATAAGGTGCGGGTTTCTCCTATCTTTACACCGTTTCAACTGGAAGTCTTAAACCACCTCCAGATAGCTCCATCTCAGCTCCACCCAAATTCATGGTGCTTCGTGAAGTGTTTCGAATTGGTGATGAGAGCTTTACAAAGGAAGTGCAACTTGAGGGTCTTCTTGACTATCTTCGAGGTGCAGCGTCGTCGAGAATCTTCGGGTGACATCACTCGTTACGAGTTTGTATGCTTGAAATTTCGGGCCAGCCGTGCTTTCTTTCAAGTGCATTCGGATAATCAGCATGATTGGAGGTTTAAGTTTTTTTACCTCGTCCCCTCTAGTCAGAAGGCTGTGGATAGCATGGACTTTTTTGATGAACAAGGGTGTTTGGTCCGAGATAAGTTTCATTTTGGGTGGTGTAATGCTGATGCTGACCGCACTTCTCGGTCTTATCGCGTCCTCCCGTCTGAGTTATCAGATTCTGAGCTGAGGACTTTAATTATGCTTAGGAGGATTATCAGTCGCTTATCCACTACGCCCCAAAAGATTTTGTGTGGTGAACTATCAATGGCTTCAACGATTCCCGAGGCTGTTGAGCTCTTAGGTTGCTTGTTTGGATTGGTGTGCCTTTATTTTCTTCTTTCAATTCTTTGTTTCTGTTGCTGATTTGTTTCATTGTTGTTTTGCAGACAAGATGGCCACTCCACTTTCCTTCAATGAATTGGCTTCTTGGGCCGGGAGGAGGAAGCCTTTAGGTTTCGAACCTGATGAGGCAAGTAGCCCAGTTCCTGCAGTGTCAGCTCCTGTCCGTCCCTCCATGGGGCCTCGTCTAAGTCTAGGAGCGCCAAGCCAGGCTGTTAAAGATCTCTCTGGGGTGCCAATTGGCTCTACCAACCTGGGGGTCCAAAGTCAGTCCAAACGCAAGAAAGGTTGTACTCAGCGTTCTCCTGCTGACGGCCCTTCTCCTGTTAGGCGCCCCTCTCTTGAGTGTATAGAGGAGGGTGAAATTAGCTTCACTGCGCGAGAGCGTGACCACCTCTGGGAGCACCCTTTCGAACTTGTCATGTGTATGGTCAAGGCTGGGGAGAGTCTGCATGCGAAGTGGGGAGCTTAGAGGGGGCGCGGATCTCATTTGGGTAACCCTTTTGATTTATTTCTTTGAGTTTTTGACGTATCTGTAGTTTGGAATCTTGAACCATGTTGTGTTGTTTTTCCCTTTATGTAGGGTTGGGCGAGGAGAGGGATCAGCTTGTGTTGGATAAGAATCGACTTCAGGTAGATCTTCATGAAGCTTTGGAATCTGCTCGTCGGGCCAAAGAGGCTGCTCGTCACTATCAGAAAGACCGGGAGGCGGCCTATGCTGAGAGGGATGAGTATGAGAAGAGGGTGGAGGAGCTCCAATCTGAATTGGATAGTATGAAGAAACTGAAGGATGAGGCTGAGACAAAGGTGCAGATGGTGGCCGGGAAGGCTGTAGACTTTTCCTATGCCGCTTATGATAAGGTGATTAGCCATGTTCAGTGTTTGTATCTGGAAGCATTCTAGAGTCGAGCGTCTTTCAATTTGATCATGATGTTCGGGACGGGAGGATCGTCAAATACCATTCCAACGGGGTTGACTTCGATGTTGTTGCCCCCTGATTATTTCTTTCAGTCCAGTTGCTTTGATTGTGTAATTTTTCTTTGACTTGTCGAATTTCGTTATGTGTCTTGCTTAATGGAGCCTTGCTGTCTACGGGGTGATTTTTGTATTACATTGCACCCCAACGGGGTTGACCTCGATGTCATTGCCCGCTGATATTTATGTTACCTTTTGAAACGTCTATATTTCTTCTTTGCCTAGCTTGTTTCTTATGTTTATAATTGGCCCGCGTTGGATGGCCTCAGGCGCACGTTCTTGCCTTGCGCACCTGAATATACAACTTCATATCGCTTCGTGGAAAAGGGCTGTGTTTTGAAGTTGGCGCCCTCGTGGGCGTCTTGTGCCATGCCTCCTGATGTTGGCGCCCTCCTGGGCCTCTTGTGTCAAGGTACAAAGTCCTGATGTTGGCGCCCTCTTAGGTGCCTTCCTGGACTAAGGCGCAAGTCATTGCCTTGCACATCTGTATGTATGATCTCATACCTCCTCGTGGCTGGTTTATTCTGGAGGCAGTTTGTCAGAGTGGTCTGAATCTAACTTCCCCACCAGAGGTTGTGATATGTCTCTTCATGCCCCGTGGCAAAGTTAACTCCGGGGGCAGTTTATCAGAACTCGGTCTGAATTTAACTCGCCCATCAGAGGTTGCGACACGTCTAAAGTCGCTTCGTGCCTCGTGGCAATGTTAAATCCGGGGGCAGTTTATCAGAACTCGGTCTGAATTTAACTCGCCCACCAGAGGTTGCGACACGTTGAAAGTCGCTTCGCGCCTCGTGGCAATGTTAACTCTGGGGGCAGTTTATCAAAACTCGGTCTGAATTTAACTCGCCCATCAGAGGTTGCGACATGTTTAAAGTCGCTTCGTGCCTCGTGACAATGTTAACTCCGGTGGCAGTTTATCAGAACTCGATCTGAATTTAACTCTCCCATCAGAGGTTGCGACACGTTGAAAGTCGCTTCGCGCCTCGTGGCAATGTTAATTTCGGGGGCAGTTTATCAGAACTCGGTCTGAATTTAACTCGCCCATCAGAGGTTGCGACACGTTGAAAGTCGCTTCGCGCCTCGTGGCAATGTTAATTCCGGGGGCAGTTTATCCGAACTCGGTCTGAATTTAACTCGCCCATCAGAGGTTGCGGCACGTTTAAAGTTGTTTCGTGAAACTAGTAGGTCGACTCGTGCCTCGGTTTGTAGGGAGGCGCATACAATCGTAGTGTTGATCTCATGCCGCCCCTTTTTACCGTCAGGCTTTTACTTAGTTGCCCGGTCCCCCGCCGTTAGCATTAGGACCTGGCTTTCTATTCTGCAAGTGATAGTAAATATTGCTGATATGATATTTTTGACGTGTAAACAGTAAAATTTATTCATTCGTGTGTGTTATCAGTCCACGCTACTACATCATTTTGATATGAAGCAAGTCTCATACAACCAACTTCTTTAGCTTAAGGGCGTTCTAGGTATTATGACCAACAGCTATATGGTGGCAGGCTACCTCAGGTGGTATCCCTTGCCCCTCCGCTGCAGATCAGGGAAACAGGTCCCCATTTTCCCTTGGGTGGATGGTGAGTTTCTCTTTAATCTCCTCAAGGAGGTCAGAACACTCTTCATCTGGCTTGAACCTCTTCAAACGCTTTTTTTGGCTTCTTAGTAAGGGTGGAATCTTCTTCCTCTTCCTCACTATCTGAATCACCTCTGGCATCCCAATCTGCCAAATTTACCTCAGCTTCCCTCCCGAATCCACTGTCTGAGACTCTCACTCCAGCAGTCTCTCTTTCATCCTTCATGCTCATATAAAAACACCTGCGTGCCGCACCCAGGTCCGCCTGGAGGTTACCACCTTATTTTCCAGGCAGTAGAACTTCATTTTAAGGTGAACCGTTGATGTTACTACCTCCAGCTTGCCCAGCGTGGGTCTCCCAATGATGCATTGGTAGACCGACTTGCATGGGAGGGCTAGGAAGGCTGTCTTGAGAGTTCTGAACAAATGTGGTTTACCATCGGGGTCTCCATAGGTGACCATCAACTCCAAGTGGCCCAGTGGTTTGGTTTTTGACCCGTTGAAACCTGTTAGATCCCCTCCTCGGTATGGAGTCAGGTCATCGGGGGATATGTTCAACACTTGCAGCAAGTCTTCAAAGATGATGTCCACTGCGCTTCCTTGGTCGACCAGGATTCTTCTTACCTCAATGTTGGCCATGATGGCAGTGATGAGCAACGAGACGTGTTTATTCGGTTTTCCATCAAGCAGATCCTTATCGTCAAAGGATAAGGGCGGTCTGGTTGATCCCTTAATAGGGGCTGAGGTTGATGTCACGCTCAAGATTTCCTTCCACTTCCTTTTCATCGACTTGTTTGATCCCCAATCATCAAGGGGGTTGCTTCCGTGAATCACCATGGCCACTGGCCTTCCTTTGGATTTACGGGTGTCTTCTTTCTCGGAAGATTCGCTGTCATCGTCTTTGACCCCTTCACGGACTGGGGCCTTCCCCTTCCTAGGGGATCTGGATATTCTTCTGGGGGACCAGGCTCTTTTGCGCGAGCTATTTGGTTCTTCCTCCTTTTTCACGTACTGCAGCAGTTTCCCTCTCTGAATCATTTCCTCAATATCGTCTCTGAGAGCACGACAACCATTGGTATCGTGGCCTCCGCTTCGATGATAACGGCACCATTTCTTCGAGGGGTTCTGGCCATCTTTCAGTACCAAAGGCTCTAGTCTCTTGATGTTTTTGAACTCAGTGTTAGCGCACTCGACCAGGATCTTGGCCCGAGACGTGATGAGGGGGGCAAGCTCCGTGAATTTGTGGGGGCGCGCCTCGCGATGTCTGCCTCCTGTTACCTTTCGCTGGCGGACTTCCCGGGCGTCTTCCATGTCGCCCCCGACCTTGGTTGCCTCGCGGTAAGCCATATCGTCCTCTTCGTAATCCATGTATTTCTGAGACCTTTGATGGAACTCACCCAAGTTCCTAGGTTTGTTGATACCTACATCCATTTGGAAAAGACTTTCCTTTCTTAATCCGTCTTTCATCCAAAATAACCTCTGCCTCTCTTCCAAATTTCGAACACACGAGGCCTCCTTGTTAAAACGCTCAATGTATTCTCTTAGCGTCTCATTATCATGCTGCCTGACGGCCCTCAGCACTTCTTCAGATTTAGGTTTCAAACGGGAGGCAGTGAAGCGAGCTGTGAACATTCTCGCCAGCTGACTCCACGAGGAGATGGAATTTGGCCTAAGCTCTTGAAACCACTCTAATGCGGAATTTTCGAGAGTGAGGGGGAAGATTTTGCAGTGAACAGGCTCCCTAGCGCCTCTATAGCGCATCATCAGGGAGAAGTGTGCCAGATGGCGGTCTGGATCTCCGGTTCCATCATACATATTGAGGGCTGACAGCTTCTCCAAGGCGCTTGGGATTTGGCATTCATCCACCCTTCGAGTGAAGGGTCCTTCGTTGGAAAACCTTCTTGAGTTCCGAGGGGAGGTGTCTTCATAGTCTAAATCTCGATACCTGCGCCCGTCGGGGGATCTCCTCGATGGCGATCCCCGATTGTGCCTCCGGTGGGTATCAACCCTGTTCCTTGGCCTCTCACGAGAATGGGGGGATGCACGCGAGGAGGTCCTGAAGTGGGAATCGTGAATCTGGTAGGTATCCTCTGGAGGGGATGGAGGGGTCCTCGGAGGTGAGCTCGATCCTTCATGCCTGTGTCGCCGAGGGGGAGATCGGTGCACGTGCCTTCGCCTTGGGGGGAACGATGGACGTGGTGCCTTCGAGGGGGAGACCGATGGTGCCTTGAAGCCACCGTTGTCGGAGGAGGCTGCTCGGGCAGGGAAGCCACACGCCTTTCAATCTGCCTCAGGCGAGCTTCCTGCTGCAGCATAGCTTGAGTGCGGCTGGCCAGAAGATCCAAAAGTTGGCTTACGTTTGAGGGTTGGGCAGGATGACTGGTGCCCTCGTTAGGCAGGCTGGCGACGTTGCCCTCATTAGGTAGGCTGGCGACGTTGCCCTCAGGGGTATCCTCTGGTCGGGGTGCAGGTATGGCAACGCTTTGAACCCGGGGTCTGCCTCTGGGAGCCATGGAGTAGCAAGAGAAAAAGTTCGAGTAGTGATGATGTGAAAGATAGATATCTCCCATTGTGGTCGCCAATGTACCTAGCAGTATTTTGGTCGGCTGCTGTTGGTAGGTTTCTTGCTGCCCTGCCAGGAGGTCAATGAGCGCCCGGGGGGGTACCTACAAAGCCACTCCGACGCTCAAGTCAGTATGAGAATAAGCTAGTGAATTTGCAAGGGAAGAGTGTGTACCTTGTAAATGGCTATCCGAGCCGATATTTATAGGAAGTCGTGCCCGTTGTGGAACGTCGGATCGGCGGAACTGATCTTGACCGTCCAAACATGATTGGGCTTGTGTGTGGTGGATATGGGCCAAAGTGATTGGGCCAATCCATATCCGTTGCTAAACGCACCTTTTGGAATTGCTAAATGGACGTCTTGGTCGAGTCCAGAACACCAAGCATACAAAAAACTGTTTTTAGTTATTTTATTTCATAAAACTCGTTTATTTTTTTTTCTTTTTGGTCTTTGCCAGATCATTTGTACCAAACATAAAAAAAAAAACTGTTTTTAGGAAAAATTAAGAATAACCTGTTTTTTGACAAACAAAATTAAGGAAAAACATAACGACTAGAGATTATAAATATGTCAACTTGCCTTTGATTTTATGACACAATTCGAACATATCAACACTGTATAGGTGGCATTACATAGAATATTTGAAGTCAACCTACCAATATTTTAATTTTTGTGTATGTTTACCAATTTGTAAATAATAAAATTACTTTAAAAAATATAAGTCGGTTACATTCATTTTTAAATGATAAAAATTATTGCAATCGCTTTTTTTTTTTACAATTATCGCAATCTCTTTTAAAATATTTATTTGGCGCTGCCAATCAAATTATTGAGAAAATACTAATAAGAGTTGGTTTGAGTGGTAATTGGGCTCGGCGTAGCTTAGTCACTGACAAAACTAGTGGGTACTTTGCCCCAATAGCACGATAACCAAAAAATATTAAGAACATAAACTCCAATATTTTGAAAAATCAGTTTCAGAAAATATATACTCCATAATGTCCTTACCAAGACAAGTTAACAAATGCTGTCAAAAAAAAAGACAAGTTATCAAATGAGCCTCTTTGTTATTAACCATAGGGGTGTTCAAAACCGAACCAAACCAATAGAAAACCGCAAATCGAATCAAACCAAATCGAAAACCGCAAAAAACCGCTTCTTATTGGTTTAGTTCGGTTCTTTTTTTCATTGCACCGCGCGGTTTGGTTCGGTTCACGGTTTTGATTGTTGAAACCGATCCAAACCAAACCAAACTGCAAGTAACACAAAGACTTATTGACTTACAACATTCCTTACTAACTTACTAGCCCAAATGCAACTAAAACCCAACTCTCACTCACTTACTAGCCCAAATACAATTAATTCTTTGACTCACTTACAAACAATCCATATTGTTGTGCTATATTTAAAAATTACAATAAAATATTTAATTCAAATTCTTTTAAACTTTGTCTTAACTATCTTAAAAGAATTAAAAGAGCATACTTTATATACTATATTTCACTAAAAGAGCATACTTTAAACATTCTTTTAAAGAGCATACTTCATTCAGATACTCTTATCTCATAACTACTGCGAATACCGTCCTGCAGTTTGTACTGCAGTCGGTTATTCGCGCCAACCTTCCCTTTTACCGCACACAATCCCTTCCTTCCATTGGCCCACTTTCACGCCTACTATATTTGATTTTTCTTAGGCTTTTTCATTTCGACTCTTTCTCTTTTTTCTTAAATTATTTAATTCTTTTCTTTTCGCTGCTCTACATTTTATATTTTTCAAAACATGAACAGAGTGTAATTGAAAACTAGAACATTGAAGCAAAAATATTTTGAGATAAAATGTTTACAACTAATGATTATTTTGCAATTGGAAGAAGGCAGACCATCAGAATTTAGATGAACAAGTAGAGCAGATTATAAAAAAACAAATGAAACAGATCTATTAAAAATACAAAACATGAATTCAAATACAAACACATCAGAATATAGATTGAAGAGCAGATCTGTCGATTGAAGGGCGAAATCTGATTGTCCTCTTGCCAAATCAAGAAATAAAGAAGGAGACGGAGTTGTGTAAGAAACATAATGTGAACAGCATATACAGTTGTAATCTACGACGTTTGAGATGATATGTTGAACGATATTGTGCGGACGGCGACAGTTTCACCGGTTAGGCGAAAACCAAACCTTCAGTGAGAGGAGTGAAATTGAAAATGAGAAAGTACAAAATGAAAGTAGTGAGATGGTCAGTGTGGCGTGAGTGAAAGCAAGTGGGTTTGTTTCTGGAAATGAGGTTGGGTGGTTGAGTGTTGTAAGAACCAGATCTGAATGGAACAATTCAAAACTGAGCAGATCGGAGACATGCAAGGGTAAATAAGAAGATGAAATATTATTTTCCTGTGATGGAATGTTGTGGATAACAGTGAGATGAAATATTATGAGGAAGAGAAAGGGAGACGACGTGTGTGAGAGGTTTGTGGGAGAGAAAATGTTGGTGATGTGGTAACTGGTGTACGGGAAATGTTGGTGGTGTGGTTGAACTTGGAGGGTTGAAAATTTGAGTGGTTGGAATAATCTGGAGGGTTGAAGAGTCTCGATGGTGTCCATTGGGAAACAACCAAATTAAATTAATGGTTATACTGATGTTGACCGAAAATGTGTGAACAAACCATCCTTAGAAATGAAAAAGGCAAAAAATGAATATGTTTTTAAAATATAAAAGTTGTGTGATTACGTTTATTGATTTACATTCACTTTTTCGATTTTCATTTGTTTATTCATTTACAATCAGTTTTTATAAACATTCAGTTTTCAAAATATAAACTAAAATAAAATAATAACTTTTATAAATAATTATATCCGTGATATAATATAAGACATGATACACGAAATTACGTTTAGTTTATGACAATTGATATAACAATTTAGATATTATATTTAAAATAAAGTGTCTTCTAAAGTGAGAGACCAACTAAATCCCTTATCGGTTTATCATTTATATTATTGATATTTGTATCAATTAGTGTGTAATCTCAACCATCATAACATTAGATGTTCAAATACGTGAAGTTCATTCCTTTTTTTTATTGGCAAGTTCGTTTCTTAATTGCCGGTTCGGTGAAATATAAATTAATTTCGTTGCAAAATAATAAAAGTGTGATGCTAAACAATGTGTTTTGGAGTACTATATGCATTCAGAAAAATTGTAACCGTGAAAAAATTAATTTATATAAAATGCAATATTACTACTTTAAAATATTAATTAATATTTATACTTCTTTATCTTATATTTGCATTCTTATATTTATTTTTTGCGAGTATTCACTCCCCCGTCCCCCCTTTTTTCTTCTTTTAGTCGGTGCTCCCACCAACCCCCTTTTTATAACCCTTATTTTGGTCTTTTTTCACCAACAGGTATTAGAAGCATACTTAAATTGGTGTTTATATGTTTATTTTAGTATCGCTTTTAGTACTTGATTATAAATAGTAAATAATGAATATATAGAATATGACAAACATTCTAAAATTCAGTATTTAATTCATCATTACTGAAAGTTGATTCTTTGTCTTGCAATATATAATATGTCATAGATATTTACTCTTGCGGGATCTTCAACTACATTTACAATAGAACTCCAATTATATTCTTTCAACTTTGAATAGGTGCTTCTATTTTATTGGTGGTTTTCATCCAACCTTGCATGATACCCACGTATTTCACTTTCTATTTGTGTTGTCTTTTTTTATTTTCGTTATTTCGCACCAACGAGTATTAGAAGCATACTTATATTGGTATTTGTATTTTTATCTTTAGTTTAGCATTTACTCCCACGAGAACTTATTCAGCCACATTTACGGTAGAATCTGCATCATCTTCTTTCAACTTTGTATAGCTGCTTATATTTTATTGGGTTTTCACACAAATCTCCATGAATATGGATTATGATATTAAAATTCTTTAGACTTTTTCTTTTTATTATCTATGGATGTTAAATTTCAATGTGTTTGTTAATGTTCTTTTTTAATTTTATAATCGTCTTATTTAATTCATAGTTATAATTTAATTTTTATTGACAGGAACTTCAGCCACATTTAGAATAGAACCCCCATCATATTCTTTCAACTCTGTATAGTGGCTTCTATTCTATTGGTTATTTTCATCCAAACCTGCATGATACTATGTGTTTCATTTTTTATTTGTGTTGTCTTCTTTGTTTTGGTCATTTCGCACCAACGAGTATTAGAAGCATCCTTAAATTGGTGTTTATATTTTTATCTCTCTGCGCAATTACTCATGCGGGAACTTTAGCGACATTCACAATAGAACCCCATCATCTTTTTTCAACTTTATATAACAGCTTTTATTTTATTGGTGGTTTTCATCAGATCATGCACGTGTGCTCAATTTCAATGTCTTTGTTAATGTTTCTTTATTATTTATAATATTCTTATTTAATTTATAAAATTTGCTCCTAAACATGAGCGGGTATTAGTCTTTCATTGATAGTATATTGAGACGCTGTGTGGTAGTTAACAATATTGGTCCAAACTAAAAAAAGCTATATTTTACACAAATCAGATTTAGTCGACCCCGTGCAACGCACGGGCAATAGGACTAGTTTATTCTTATTCCTTATAACTTATTCATTCTTATTCTCTCCTACTTTATTTTTCCATACACCGGATTCATATATTCTTATTTTTTTGACACAACTCTCTTTCATTCTAATTTCTCTATTACTTCTCATTTTATTCTATATAATTTTTTTCTCACATTCTAATTCATTTTTTATTACTTCTTATTTAATTAAAATAAAAAAATTCGAAAAAAAAATGTAAAAAAAAATTAAAAAAAAACTAATTTTTTTTAAAAAAACCGCCGGTAATTCCAAAAATCCGCAGGAAAATTTCCGGCGACACTTCCGGCGGATTTTATGAATTACCGGCGGATTTTTAAATTTTTTTTTTGGATTTTCTGGTGGATTTTTTGAATTTCCGGCGACATTTCCGACGGATTTTTTGGATTTTCCGCCGGAAATTTCCGGCGGATTTTTCGGCACCACGAAATCCGCCGGAAAGCGTTTGCCACGAGTTGTCTACCGACGCCAAAAATCCGCCGAAAAGTCCAAAAAATCGCCGGAAAGTCCACATTTTCGGCCGATTTTTGGGTTTTCCGGCGGATTTTGTCCGCCGAAAAGTCCAATTTTTCTTGTAGTGTTTATTTGAGTAGATTTTTTCTTAAAGATTTATGTTAGCCATTTTTTATATTAGTTAATTTTAACTTAAATTAAGTTTTGTCTTGGAAAAAACCGAACCAATCCAAACCGCATTAGTTTGGTTTGGTTTGGTTCGGTTTTATTTTAAGAAGCCAACCGAACCAAACCAAACCGCATGTAGTTTTACCTTGCGGTTCGGTTCACTTTTTATCTCAAAACCGAACCAAACCACACCGCAAACACCCCTAATTAACCAGTCAAATATGAGAAATATTAATGGAATTAGTACAATTCATTGTATTTTGAGTTATATGCTTGCGCCTAAGTGGAGAGACCGACTCCTTAGTAAGCTATGATTTTCTGCGTAAGAAGTGATGTACCTTCCGGCATGTGGGAAGATTCCTTAAGTAGAGTTTTTCCAACAGGCTAGGGCATCCATCGCGGAGTGATTGACGATCTGCAATTAAGGCCACCTAGGTTAAGCTTTAGTCCTAAGAGGACAAGCTTGATCTTCGTCATGGGCGAGTCGGGCCTTAACCCGAATATGTTGGGTCAGATGGATCCAGATTACTTGGGCCCTTTAGCGGGAGACTCGGCGAATACAGGATACTAAGCCCATCAACTTGGTGGATAGGGCTACTGAGCCCTTGTAATAGGCGACTTGCTCATCAACGTGCAGTTCCTAAAGCACAAGTGTTTGGCCAGACTGGGATGGTTGGTAAACGTCTTGGGCGACTTATACATGTTAGTACACAGCCCTTCAGGCGCCCTTGGGCTACCGACTCCTCTATGAGTGACCTACTTGCCTGATTTAGGCCGATTGTGTTGAGTGTGGTGCTATTGGACTACTGGCTCCTTTATGGGCGACCTGTTTGCCTGTTTTAAGAATGAATATATATATATATATATATATATATATATATATATATATATGTGTGTGTGTGTGTGTGTGTGTGTGTGTGTGTGTAAAGGAGACCCCAACGGAGCCTCCACAATGTTTCTCAAGATTTTTATCTATATTAATATTTAATATTAAATTACAAATAAATAAGACATAATTATTATTAAATTGATAGCACATATAATGTCCACTAACTTATTAAATGATTCTATTAGTGGAATATTATTCAACTTTTTTTTTTATATTCATATGAATCTTGAATTGAGCCTTTAGACTACTCAACTCTCTTATTTATCTAATTAAAATATTTATATATTTATTAATATTTGGTACACAATTAACTATTGAATTGTGAGTTTTAATTAGTTAATCTTCGATTTCCCTTTTAGTTGTAGTTTTTACCATTACTTTTGATAAAATAAATAACAATCATTGCTTAAAAAATAAATGAAACCAATAAATTCAAATAATGTATTATTTAAATAACATAACAATATTCATTCATACATTCTTCACATTTTTAACAAATATTTCAGTTTAAGCTCCAGGGCATGAACCGTGCGTAAGCTTCTGTCACCCATTTTCAAAATGCACCTTAGTCCATTCCAAATGATTCCAAGTCCCTTCTAATCATTTCCCCAAGGTTGCCCAATGATTATAATACATGAATGCCATGAAATTGGGTATGCTTGAGATGAAAATTTATTAAGTTATGGAAGTTATGAAAAACCGTACTTTAGTAAACGCGAGTGTACACAAGACATGTTAAGATAAAGAATTTTAAGCCCGTACAAGCCATGTAAATTCTCAATTCATGTAACAACAAGTCAAGTTACTTTCCCTTGAGGAAAGGAAGAATACTTTCCCTTGAGGAAATGAAGAATGGCATACATATAATAATATATGTATATCAAGGGTGACGGCCCCAGATTATTAGCATACTAGGGCAGGCAAGTCATGAGCCCGAACCCTAGGCCCCTTCCATGTAGCCCGGTTTCCAAGGTCAGCGGGATTGGGTTCACCGAGAATCATGAAAATAGAAAGTGATTTTCGACGTGACGTGCTAAGTTAAAGAAAAGATAAGACATGATATGTAGTCGCTTATTAGGGCTACGGGTTATAAGAATATATGTCCACGTAGTCGCTTATTAGGGCTACGAGTTCAAAGAAAATATGTCCACATTGTCGCTTATTAGGGCTATGTGTAACACCCCATTTTTACCCGGTAAAATAATACGAAAATCAGAGTTATAAAATTTTCCAACAAATAAATGGAGCGCTACACTTTCAACTAAAAACAAAATAACATAATCAATTCGCCTGTGAAATCAGATACATAACACGCTAACTTGGATGAACCAATAAACAAATCTTTTTAGTCTTTAAAACAAGTCAACTTTCAATACTACGCAGCGGATTCACAACAAAAGTCAATTCAAAATAATCGTGGCATCTTTAACCAACTTAAGACAGCCCAGATTTAGCAAAACTCTTAATAGTAACGACTTTCAGTTTCAACAACAAAAATAACATAGCAAATAAGGAAAACAAGTGTTCATCCCCCCCGAGTGTTACGTATCAGAGTGACGACACCGACTCGAACTAACGAAGGTAAGCAGCCTTCATTCGTGATTACCTGCACGTTACCAACAAGTGGGTAACATTCAAACAGAAGGGGTGAGATATCGAACCATATAATAGGACATATGAAAAACAGTATGTTAGAATCAGGGAATATGAATTCACCACTTCGCAGTCCTCAAACAACTTCAATCAATCACAAGTCATCAACATAATCACTCAATGCAATATGAATGCGACTCAATACTATGCACATGCATGTGGTACCATTGGAGCAGGACTCCCGTCGTCGTCGTAAAAATCTGCCAATAAATAGAGGCATCAACAACGCATAAGCCTTCAACATAATTTGCCAGTCCAGGCCGTCGTGTTTTTGAGCATAGCTCCAACATGAAATGCTATGTATGCGACGCGATGTGAATGCACAAACAATCAACAATGATTACATAGCAACACACAACAACAACGGAATTCAACGTTGGCCATAGGCCTACAACATAATATCTTGCCAATAAATAGAGGCAATCCAACCAGATACACGTCGCCAACTTCACATAATGGTGGTCACAACTAGGTGCAACATCATCAACAAATCAACAACTGAGCCAACAATTTAGCAACTTAACAAGTTAACAGTTTAACAACTCAACCAACGGTTAACAATTCAACAAATTGACGATTACCAAATTAACGACTTAACCAACAATTAGCCAACCGTGGGCCTAATGCGCCTAAAGCGCCCAACAACCCACAAGACAGCGCCCAATGCGCCCAGCAAACGAACGAGGCAGCCACACATGGCGCCCATGGCGCCCAGCAACCAGCAGACAACAAGCAACAGGCAGCCACACATGGCGCCCAGCAACCAACAGACAACAAGCAACAGGCAGCCAGACATGGCGCCCATGGCGCCCAATGCGCCCAGCAACCAACAGACAACAAGCAACAGGCAGCCAGACATGGCGCCCATGGCGCCCAGTGCTTCCAGCAACAACAGGCAACAGGCAGCAATGGCGCCCAGTGCGCCAGCAACAACAACAGGGCAGCCAGACATGGCGCCCATGGCGTCCAGTGCGCCAACAACAACAACAAGGTAGCCAGACATGGCGCCCATGGCGCCCAGTGCGCCAGCAACAACAACATGGCAGCCAGACATGGCGCCCAGTGCGCCGGCAACAACAACAGGGCAGCCACATACGACGCCGAGGAAACAACGGGAAACGGCGCCCTATGCGCCCATGGCGCCCTTCGCACGCAGGAAACAACAGGGCAGCCACATACGGCGCCCATGGCGCCCTTCGCGCCCAGTACATCAGCAACAGCGCCCTATGCGCCCAGTACATCAGCAACGGCGCCCATAGAGCTCAGTGACCCAAATTTTGTGCATCATTGTGTTCAAAAACCCCTAAACTGATTTCAATCATCAACAGATATATTCAAACATTGACAAATAGTTTTCAAACAACAATAGATTTCAAGGATTAAACAAACACCTAGGATCCCTTACATAAAGCCCTTCATGTACCCTATTATAGAGTTAGAACCCCACCCTTACCTGAGTTTTGAAGATTTCGCAGTCACCTTCCTTCATGGATGAAGAATGCGCAGCCCCCTCTCTATTTCTCACCAATAATGCGCAGCCCCCTTCTCTCATTGCTTCTAGGTTTTCTCTAATCCTTATTTTTCTTTCAGCTTATGACAACCTAACTTAATTCTAATTCTTACTGCTTATACTTCTCTTTATTTTTCTGATTAGTCTCATGGGCCACTCTTCACACCCTCTTATATTACTAATTCTAACATAAACATAAGCCCACATAAAATAATATATTATTATTACTCTAATATTATTTTCCACACTTAATTAACCTATTAATTAAATAAAAGTCAACGTAGCAACTATACTAATAATTTCCAACTTCAACAATTCTCACACTTAATTATTGAATAAAATAATTAAATATTTGGGGCGTTACAACTCTCCCCCACTTAGAATATTTTCGTCATCGAAAATTTCATAAGCTCAAGACAAACTAACATAATAATTACTTCGAGATTTCAAACACACAAGAGAAAAATCCAAACCTTGAAAAATTCACAAAAGATAAGAAGTCAACGACATTCAAGGAGTGGAATGGAGAGAATCAACCAAGACAAGCTACAAATTCACGGAATGGGAATTTTAATAAATAGAAAAGTGCACCACATAATGCATTGAGAATAATTAAGCAAATAGAGCAAACAAAACAAAATCAGTGGGATAATGATAACACAACAATACTACCCACAATTAAAGTCATTACACTAATTGTCATTGCCATGAAGATAAAAGAAACACAATTTGTAGAATTGAAATAGATTTTTATTTAAACATGACGACACATTAGTAAAGAAGTAGCACTTTTTTTTAAAAATTAACAAAATAATTTCACAAAACACATAGTACGTAGCACAATTGCGCAAACTAAAAGCATGCTATAGCAATAGAATTTACATAAGACTAAATATTAACTCAACCAAATTAATTTAAGTACCTATGTGAACATCTAGCGATAAAAACCAATTTTAAAGAAGTGTACAAGCATTCTCAGCACACATTATTAATCTAAAATTTCTAAACCACGTAACACGAATAAAAATAAATAATAAAAATAACAACAAAGATCAAATCATAAACAATAGTTAGAACAATTGTAACGCCATAGCCGCCAAGGCAGCAGCGATAGCAGCATCATTCCTTCCAGCCATATTAACGTATCACTACAACACAAACAATAGTTTGTGTTGTAGTGATACGTTAAGATGGCTGGAAGGAATGATGCTGCTATCGCTGCTGCCTTGACGGCTATGGTGTTACACTATGAGTTCAAAGAATAAAAGCATAATGAACCGCTAGAGTTAGTAAGGGGTCTCGATAGGACTCACTGAGATAATGTTTATCTCACCCTTTATTATTGTGGTTTTTATAGAGAAACAGGGAAAAGCAAAGGCGAAGAAGCACGGTTAGCCGATGTGACTTGTGAAGTTCTTGAAGATTCAGCTTTATGTTTAGGCCTTTGTCCCTTTTGTTGTCTTTGTAATATCGATTGTATAACTATTATTAGTAACAGTTGTAAATCATTTCCGCTACTCATGTTTTGGATATTGAACACCGGGTTGTATAAGTCTTAAGTTATGAGACTTAAGTACTTTATGTCAAGTTTAATGAGGTTCATGGAACCGTTTGATAATTATTTATCGAAGTTTTTAGTTGTGTTCAATATTCAATAACAGGAAGTTACTCTGATGTATGCCAAGTGGTACATTTTGGTATTTCTACAAGCTAGAAATATCGGGGTGTTACAGTCCAACCATTCGGATTGTTCTTGGCGCAGACATCATCAGCTCAGAATGAGTCAAGGCACTATTTTTGAACTCCTGAATAACACTGCAAGCATATGACATTATATCAAGGCTTTGTAGCAATTTTCCTGCAAAACAAAACTGATTTCGAGCCCACCAAATGGAATAGATAATAGAAAGAATTAGTGCAACAACTTCCGCAGGCATTTGGAGGATACAATTAGTGAGCCAATCAGAAAAGTTCTCTAGTATCAGTTCAAAATTTATGCCGAGAGAAGAGGAAAACCAACATGCTTTTGCCATATCACAACCTCTAAAAACATGATCAATGTCTTCAAATTTACTATCACATTTTGGGCAAAAATGGACATGCTTGGGTAAGGTTTTAATGCTCCATAATTTTCTCCATACCTCATTGTGCTCCACGGATGTTGTTTCCTTTATCAGGACCCCATATCATTTGATCATCCATACCTCTGCTTGAAATGGGTATTTGTAATATTTGCATAGCTTCAAAAGGAAGAAAGGTGGACTCAATTAATTCATGGTTCCAACTGCCATTAATCATGAGGTCTGCTACTGTATGAAGCTCAGAATTTGAAGGTTTCACTGTCCATACCTTATATCCAATTTGATAAGGCAACCAATTATCCTGCCAAATATTGATGCAATTACCATCACCCACCGTCCAAAGTCCTCCCCTTTTCAACACCCAAATCGCATGGTGAATACTTCTCCATGTAAAACTCGGGGTATAACCCACCTTTGAGATCAACAAATCACCTATTGGGAAATACCTTGCTTTGTAGCACATGGCTAGCAAAGAATTTGGATTTGACATTAAGCACCAAACTTGTTTTGCTAGAAGTGCTTCATTAAAAGCTCTAAAGGTTCTGAATCCCAGTCCTCCTTCTTTTTTCGTTAAACAACATGTTGGCCACTTCACCCAGTTCATCTTCCTTTCATCATTTTTGCTCTCCCACCAAAAATTCCTTAGTTTTTCAATATGATTGCATAATTTGTTGGTAATAAGAAACAACTCATGACATAATTAGGGATTGATTGGGTGACTGCTTTAATGAGAACTTCCCTACCAAGTTATTTATTTATTATTGAGTGACTGTCTTTTGCAATCCTATTTTTAATTAATATTTTTGTTTAATGTTGTAAATGTCATATTTTTTTAGTTCTTTTTTTCACATTATTACCAAAAATAAAAATGAATAATAGATTTTGATTATTATTATTTTTCTGTTTTTTCCTAAATTTCATTCTAAATAAAATTTCTTGAATATTTTACATGATTTATGTTTCACCATACATATTCATTTGTCTCTAATATTAAAATGCATGCCCATAAAATTCAACATATTAAATAGTTTTTTATTTTGAATTAATAAATATAATAAAAAAATTGTACTAATTAAAAAAATAATATGAAAACATATTTACCAATTTTAAAATAATAAAATATTCAATGAACTTTCTAAACTTCGTTTCACGTTTGTAAAGTTATATTTTCAACAACCAATCTTATAAAAATTATTTACAATTATTTATATTTTTTTTGGTAAACAAAGTTATCCTCTGCGCGCGCCACTGCAAAGACTAATTTAAAAGGTTGACATCTTCCACCAGGTATTTTTCCATACGCACCGACCGCCAATGATCGAACCCTTGACCAAATGGTTAATGAGCCCAAGTATCTACCACTTGTGCTATACCACGTTGGTTACAATTATTTATATTTAAAAACGTATACAGTTTATAAAAATATTACCTAAAAAATTAAAATATATATATATATATATATAAAGTAGTAAAACAACATATTCATATAATATTGTATTTTTATTATATATAATGTATATTATATATAATATACAATATAAATATGTTTAGTTAGATTATATGGTATATCAAGAGACAAAAAATGATATGGTAAATCAAGATGTATTTTAATTATTTTTAGAAATTAATAATACTCCTATTTGTTACTCTGGATACTATATTTTTTCAATTCGTTTTCTTATTTCAAAAAAAATAAAGAATGAATTTTTTATTTCTACTTCTTCCAGACTAAATTTTAAATTAAATTTATTTATTTATAATTTTATTTTTATTTCATGGATGTTTTAAATTTTAATTTATGAATATTTGGTTGGTGTTGAAATAATAATGAATAGTGATTTTTTTCTTTGATTTATGTTTCACTATACACATACATTTGTATCTTATTATTAATATTTATATCCATAAATTGAACATATCAAATTGTATTATATTTATTATTAATTAGTATAATGAAAAATATCGTATACTACTCGAAAAATAACATGAAAATGTATTTACAAATTTTTCCAACAATAAAGTATTGGTAATATTTCTTAACCATATTCCACTTTCGTAAAATTATATTATAACATCCGGTGCAATGCATGGGTAGACCCCTAATGAAAAAGTAACCAAGACACAAAAAAATTTATTTATGATATTCAGTTGAAATATTATTTAAAACATATTTCTAGAGTGTAAAAATTATGGGCGCTTCTAGAGTGAGGTAACAAATCAAATCCCTCACCGGTGCACGATTAAATATGAGCGTAAGATGTAGTATAAAAATTCATTAATAGTTGAGATTTAATACTGGTTGATTTAATCTTAACCACTCATAACATTTTACGCAATATCCTACGGTCATATTTAATAGTTCACCGGTGAAGAATTTGGTTTGCTGCCTCGCCTATAAGCACCCAAAAATTCTAACGATTAATATATTTTGAAATGATTTTTTTAAATATATAACTGGAAGAAGAAAAAAAGCACACAAAAAATGTACGGGAGGTAGTAGTAGTAGTAACTAGTAAGTAGCAGTGTATATAGATAACCAACGGGATTTGGCTCAGTGGTTAAGGTTTGTCCTTCCACTGGGTCTCGCTGGGGATTGACTGGGTATGCTCCCCAGTTCGATTCCCGGTTGGAGCAGATTTCCGTTGGCCACCTCGGTAGATTACTGGGGGGCAGATTAGTCATTCGTTGTCAGCGTTGGGACACTGCCCAGTTCCAGAGGTCTCCGGGCTCGCCCCTTCCCTTTGTCACCGAAAAAAAAAAGCAGTGTATATAGATGGATAATAATAATTTGTTTGAATAGAAAAGGAGGGGGTGTGTTGACTTTATCAAAGTGGGAAACGTGGCCACGAAACGAAGCCCCCAAACTATACGGTTGCTTGCTTCTTCTACTAGTATTGTATTGTATTGTATTGTAACACACATGTCAGTGTCACAAACAGACACGAGTGGCCCGCTCACTCCGCTACCCCCTTCTCCTCCGTACGTCCTTTTCTCTCTCTTTATTATATACCAAACACCTCTCTTTCTTTTCTCCCCATCCCTTCCTTTCCCCCACTTCCCTTCATCATCAATCTCCCTCTCTCTCTCTCTAACCTCTCATTTTCCTCTTCTTTTCGCAATCTTGGTCTTTCTTTTCAATTCTGCTTCCAACTTCAATATTGAAAGCTCGATAGAAAGAAAATATTATATATACATATATATATATCAGAAAAATAAAATAAAAGAAGAAGATATTGATATTTGATAATTTCTTATAAATTAGATAGTTATAGGAAAGATGATGTACGAACAACAACGGTTTCAGCAGCCAACGATAAAGATGAAGAAGAGGGAGAAAAGTAAAGGCATAGAAGAAGAGAGGCTTGAAATTGTCGATTTGAGTGGCATGTCCTTGGATTCTCTTCCCAGCCCCTCTCTTAATTTAGCTATCATTTGCAAATTGGACCTCTCCAACAACAATCTTCAGGTAAGCAGATAATCAATTTTTCCAAATAGGAATTAATTAATTAGTTAGAATAGAAAAGGATATGTTAGCTGCATGCAGCCGTTAAATATATATTTTGTCTATAACCGCCTCTTTTGTCTTCTTCTGGAGTTGAATTTTAAATATTTAATTAATTAATTAATTAATTGAATTTTGTTACAGAATATTCCGGAGTCCTTAACGGCGAGACTGCTGAACATGGTGGTGTTGGACGTGCACTCCAACCAGCTTAAGACCCTCCCAAATTCCATTGGTTGCCTCTCTAAGCTCAAGCTTTTGAATGTCTCAGGAAACCTCATCCAATACCTTCCCAAAACAATTGAGAATTGCAGGTTACTTAGTTCGCCTTTTTTTTACTTTTCTTTATATTACTCATAAATAATTAAATTAATTTGCATGCAATTTCATTCATTTTCATTCATAGAAATTGCCTTTCAATGTTTCTATATAATAAAACTTTAAATTTAAACCATATTCACGATTGCTTGCTTGGAGACAAAGATAAGACTAGCTCTAACAAATAAAACATTCTTTTTTTGATTGAAATTAAACTAATTTTCCGTACACATCATCGCCTCTATTTTTTGTGCAAGTTTATAATAAATTAGTGTAGTCATGTGCAACTTAGTTTTAGGCATAGAGAAAATCTAAAATAAGACTTTTTATTAAAAAAATCGTGACCTTTTAAAACTAATAAATAAATAAATAAAAATTAACGACTAATTAATTTTATGTGAAGAAGATAACACAAATTAGGGTCTTACAAAAAATAAATTTTTTTTTGCTGAAATAAGAATTGGACCTTATTTCTTGAAAAATTGAATTATATTTTTATAATACTATTTACTAAGTATTTAATTATTTTTTCATAATTTTAAAATTTAGGCCTCCATTATTTAGAGATTAAGAGTCCGTTTGTTACAAATTAAAAAACAAATAATTTAGAGATTAAAAATTAGACCTATGATGTTGTCAAAAAAAAAAGTAGACCTATGATTATGCATGTTTTTGAATTCAGATATTTTCTTGTTCAACTAGAATATGTAATTTTAGTTTTATTACAAATTAAATGATTGACTGAATTAATATTCGAATCATGGTCGACTTAAAAATCTTTCTAATTCAATTTGTTGTTTGGTTTGAGTTTGTAAGAAATTCATACAAGTTCATCATCCATCACCTCTAGTTACGTTTGTTAATTAAACAACACAGAAGGCACGAACAACCCTTCACTTTTTTTTGTCTCCCACTTCCACCACCGTTGGTTGTCTTGTCAATTTCAGCGACGTAGGGACGTCGGCTCCCAAGTTCAAACCCGGGTTTTGCTAGTAATAATGTGTGTGCGTGGTGTTTATTTGTCAATTTATCTAAGTAGTCCAAAAATCCTCCGCTTTTTAACGGGTGCTTTCCATTTTCGACCTTATGATATGTGGACCTTTAATTTGTTCTTTTGCGTATCCATTTTTCTGTTGGCAAGAGCGCTTATCAAGGATATGACTACAAGTTTATTAAAAAAAAAGAGATACGATACGACTATAAAACCACTAAATCCTACGTCATGATTAAATTCGAAAGCAAGGTAAATCATAAAATATTAAGCAGATAAATGGTGACAGGGATTGATCTTAAGGATATACCCCAAGTTATTCTACTCAAGTCATAGAATTATCTTTTTTTGTCGCTATGACGAATCTCGTGTGCTAAATACTATATTCTAGTGCTAGCATAATTTAATCCGGGATATGCTTATACTTTGTAAACGCTTGTTAGTTATTAAATTTTATTATTGGCTAAAGAATGTTAGACTTAGGTTTTAAACAATTACAGAGCCCGGTAGCAAACAATTACAGACCAACCAATCATGATTAAGTCTAGCGGAAGGGGCTAGACTCTCACAACGTGGCAAACCTGAATTCGAATCTGGGCGAAAAGAGGTGCCCATATTTAGTGCCGGACATGCCTCGAATAGGATTACCTCACGTGGAGGGAACCTATGGGTAGAGCTGTTAAGATGGCGATCGGCCTGTCCCGGTCCGGCCCACTGGGCCCAAACATACTAGTGGACTGGGTTAGGCCCGCTCAATTGTCGATTGGGCTGTGTTTTGTGTAGCCCATCCCAGTCCAAAGCACATGACTGATGGGCCGGCTCACAGCCCAATTGAACTTTAACTAAGGAAATCATAAAAATTGCTCAAAAAAACATAAAAAAGTTGGCCCAGTTTGGCTCATGGGTCAAAACAACCCAATTTGTTCCCAGACCTCTATTTAACGAGCCTGGCCTAGCCGAAAACACTGGGCCATGGGCCGGCCCATTGGGATGGGCCAAAATTGACAGCTCTACCTATGGGAACAAAAAAACAACAACAATTTCGGAGCAAAACCGCTTTTTAGAGAAGATTAGAGTTATGACAATTTAAAAATAAAAAAATCATTGTTTTTTTTTGTATAAACTAGGTGCAACAGAGACTAATCCGGGTAGGACCACAATGGATCGCAAAGCTCTTCTTTAAGAGTTTTAAGGCTGCTACATTTCCAAGGTTGGATTCGAGTCCAGGACATTGGTTAAGTTGGAAGAGACCAAAACCATCACATCAAAGCGCTATTGGTTAAAAAAAATCATTGTTTTGGTATAAAGTAAGAAAATTTTAAATCTTTTCTACTATATCTATATCAATTTCTAATTAACAACACACATTTATTTTTTTTACTAAATAACACGCGTGGGGTGTGGCGAACTAGAGGAAAAGTTATCACCGTACTTATTTGCAAATTCAGAAATTTAGTTCAGGGGAGGCAAAAAGTAGTCTCTTTTTTTGGATTATGGTTGGCTACTTACGAAGTGTCTCAACTATTTTAATTAAAGATTCTGCTTGTGCTTAGAGACAAATTTTGCACTGAAGAACACCGAATTTATCATTGCAGGAGACAAACTTGGGAGCACGAGGTCGTCCCTCCATGTCCCAACATAGCTCATGTCACTGGTGAACGATATTGGTTAGGCAAAAAATAGTCTACTATAATGTTTCCACTTAAAAAATTCTATTATTAAATTAATTTACAAATTTACAAATAGATAATATGATGGGAAAAAACTAAAATGATTTTTGTACATATAATTTTTTGATTAGTATTTTTGTACATATAATTAAATATATGGAGAAGCATCAATGATAAAAAAAAAAGAATTTAATCTATTGCACCGGTCCCATGTATGCTTTTATTGTAACGGTGGTGGGATAGTAATAATGTTTCAAAAGACTCTTCCATTTTCTTTGGGTGTCATTATAGTTACCTTTGACTTGTATGCGTACAAGAAACGGTGCTGGACAGCAAGCTAGCCTAAACAAATTAATTAAGAAAGAAAAAGGTAAACCAAAAGTCAACCAACCACTGATAATTTCATGAAAATTTTGCAAACATTTCACGGATGCAAACCCAGAGTCGGACTTTGTGGGAAAACTAGACTCTGCTACATTATTGATATCGTAGAAAACTACTGTCAAATGAGGTTATTTTTGTGATCGCATTGTGCAAATAACAAAAACTGTTGACAAAAAGAAGACTCTCATATCTCTCTAATTTGAGATTATTATTATACATGCATATATATATATATAGTATACTTTCAGTCGTTTTGTAATAAAATCATAATGTAAATTTATTGATTCATTACTTTTGTTTAATTAGCATGCATGATGCGAGTTACTTAGTAGATATTGATTAGCTCGATCGGTTATTTGGTAGTACTTTAATTTCTAATCAATGCATAATTAAACTTTGATTTACCAGAGCCTTAGAAGAATTGAATGCGAACTTCAACAAGTTGAGCCGACTACCAGAGACGATAGGGTTTGAGTTGCTAAACCTGAAGAAGCTAGCAGTGAATTCCAATAAGCTCTTATTCCTTCCACGCTCCATCTCTCACCTAACATCTCTGAAGGTTCTAGATGTGCGCCTTAACTGTCTTAGGTCTCTCCCAGAAGACCTCGAGAACCTCATAAACCTTGAAATCCTGAATGTGAGTCAAAACTTCCAGTACTTGGATTCTCTTCCCTACTCCGTAGGTCTCCTATTATCACTCGTTGAACTTGACGTTAGCTACAACAAGATAAAGTCCTTACCAGACTCCATTGGCTGCCTCAAGAAGCTCCAAAAGCTGAGTGTTGAAGGGAACCCTCTCAGTTCACCGCCACCGGAAGTGGTGGAGCAGGGATTGCATTCAGTGAAGGAGTACTTGTGCAACAAGATGAACGCGGGTCATGAGAGCCCGTCTAAGAAGAAGTCGTCATGGGTTGTTAGGTTGGTCAAGTATCGAACCTTCAATGGACACACCAGAAATGGGGCTTCTGAAGAACACGAGGCTTTCATCCTCCCTCAGTATAATAGACCTATTGATACCGTTGCTTCCCCACGCTACATGGGGATGTTTTCACCACGTCGCCTTTTCACTCCTCGTAATTACTTCAGCAACTAATTAAGGGACAAAAATGTCTTTTTGTTAGACCCTTCTTATACTTAGTTTTTTTTGGGTCCATCTAGTAAGGTTATGTTTTTTTTACTTTGTACAAGTAGAATTAATGCTACTAGGTGGAGGGCTTTTGAGACTTTTGAAGCCTGTTTTTCTACATGAATTGATCATAGGATCTATAATTAAATAGTGTTGATCGATCTGTATGTGAAAGTAAGATGATGTAAAGGTACATACATGGCTTTGGTTTGTAAATAAACACCCTTGCAGTTCTGTGGAGCAATATAAATAAACTCTGTACCTTAAATTTGAGTAATATCATATCTATTTTTTGTTCGCATTGTATGTGAATGAAATGGCCCTCTAAAAATTTATTAGTTTTTTTTAATTATTTATGGCAACGACTTTGAAATGTAGTATATGATTATGATTATGATTCTGACAGGCAACACTGGAAAACGTTGCAATTGACTGCAATATTGATTTTACATAGTTTTCATAGAGTACTTCAAAAACCATTATCTTTGACTCTTTGTCCTCTCAATGGCCACAAATTTCTGTTAACGTTGCCTTTGTTCGCGAAAAAGCGTTAATAAGCAATGCTCGCAAACTCCATGGGTAAAAAACTTTGCCGAAAGAAAAGAGAACACTTTTTTTATCATTTCATGCATTGTGATTAGGGGTGTTCAGTTGTTCGGGCAAATCCAAACCAACCCACGATTCAATCCAAACCGATATGTTTGGTTCGGATATTTTTCGTGTTCGGGTCAAAATCGAACAAATCCAAACCAACCCGTAGTTGTTTGGATCGGGCAACGGATTTTAAAAATCAAATCCGCGAACCCGAACCAACCCATATTACGTCATAACAATTTTGTAATTTTAGATGCACACGATTTTATTTGCTTAGAATTTTTACATTAATAATTTATGATTAAGTTGTAACATTTTAATACTATGAATGTGAAGACTATTAGTGGATTTGAGTTTAATTTCGTGTGATTTTCAATTTTTTTAGCTATTTAAAGTGTTGGAATATCATAAAAAAATGTTTTTTTTTTATATTTTAGAAAATTAATATTTTAGTGAATGGCCCGTGAGCCCAATCCAAACCAATCCGTCCAATATCGGTTCGGTTTGGTTCGGTTTTTGGAGGAAAAAATGTAAAATCCGAACCAACCCAAACCGAATAATTATCATTGGTTCGGACAACAGATTTGGTCAAATCCGATCCAAACCGACCCACGAACACCCCTAATTGTGATAGACCTAAAATGTTATAGTGATTGATTGTTACTGGATTTATTTGAACTTTGCACATCTACGGATACGCTTATAATAGAAGGCAGTTCCCCCCCCCCCCCCCCAAATTGTACCCCATACCCCCCAAATTGACCAAACGGACCAAAAGACTCCTAAAAAAATGTTAAAAAACAAATTCATTCTTCATTCCATCATATTTTCGGAAAAAGTAAGTTTTTTTCCCAAAACTTCCCGGAAATAGACGTATTTCCGGAAAGATTTCCAGAAATACGCCAAATTACGGTATTTCCGGAAGGTTGATTTCCAGGGAATTCCGAAAATACCTCTTTTTACCGAAAAAAAAATGGTATTTCCGGTTTTTTTTGTAGCAATTTCGTTTTAATTAATTTTTTTTGCTTTTGCAGTGGCAACCAGAACAGGAAACATAGAGCGAGGCGAGTATTCAGGAGCAGGACTAGGAGATGAGCAGAATCCTTCTGGCAGTAGGACCAGGTTCAGATTGAGGACTAGACAGGCCGGACACGCGTCTGAGCGTCAGAGGCGTGTCCGAGAGCGAGAACAGCAGCAGGAGCAGGAGCATTATTATCACGAGCCTGCTGAGCCAGACGCCATGCATGTAGATGACCAGGCTGGGGCTGAGATTGCTCAGCATGATGATGAGGCTGTTGAGCAGGTTTTATTACACCGGTTGCATGTCCACTGCGTCCACAGACTACTACAGACGGGAGAGGTAATACTTTTAATAATTTGTTTATTTTTTAACAATTAATTACTTTTATTTTTTTACAGGACCGGGTAAGATTAAAGTTGCTTCTCATGGGGGAAGATACTGAAGATGAGACCTCAGCAGCACCACCCACATATAGCAGGATGGTTGCAGTAGGCGCATCTGTTTTGAGCTGGACATCACACCTCTCGGCAACATCAACCACGAGCTCATATCAGCTTTTGTGGAGAGGTGGCATTCTGAGACCAACTCATTCCACATGCCGTGGGGGGAGATGACAGTGTCGTTGGACGACGTGTCCGCGTTGCTCCACTTGCCGCTCACCGGCACACCGTTGGCGCATCAACCACATTTTGACACTGCCGATGCTATTCGGGCTGGAGTTGGCCTGCTGGGCATAGACCACACAGCCTGCTGGGCAGAGTGTCAGTTCAATAGGGGACCGACATTCCGATTTTCTTTCTTGACGGCCGCATACACACAGAACATGGAGCACGACCTTCTTGATCAGGCGGCACAGTGCTATCTGCTACACTTGTTGGGCAACACCATTTTTGCCGACAAGAGTCACACATCTGTCCCTGTCAAGTGGGTGACTCTTATTTCTGACTTTGACCTGTGGTCAGTGGGCTTGGGGTCCAGCTGCTCTAGCTATTCTCTACGAGCAGCTGAATGATGCTTGATACTGGGAGACGTCGCAGATTGGCGGATACGCTTCTCTACTGCAGGTAATTAATTAATTAATTAATTAATTTTATTTATATAATTACTTATTTATTTTTTTAATTATTTTTGTGTTGGATATATGAGTATTTCCCCACCATCGTGGTGCGGAAAGACTTCGGTGCCATTGAACTTCCACGTTGCAGCAGGTGGGCGAACAAGAAGTGCGATAGTATCAAGCTTCCGAAGTTTCGGCAGCTGCTGGATGACTTGTAGAGGGAGCAGGTCATATGGAGCCCCTGGGACGACCACAGACAGTACCTCCGATTTCACAACATTTCATTATTCAAAGGTTGGCTGTTGTGGGGGGATGTGTCTGTGCCTTATATGCCAGACATGGTTCGTTGGCAGTTTGGATATGTCTAGCAGATTCCTGATCCACCTATTTCGGGCCCACGTCCATCTACGGAGTTCATAGTACATTAGCCGATGTTCTATCAGTCCCCAGCGCGGGCTTTCAGGGACAGCGGTTGACGGACACCCGTCCAGGGTGCTTGTGATGACGAGTACCTACTATGGTACTGGCAGGTGTTCATTCCCCGCCTGACTCCGGCTCCGCCTTCATGACCTCCAACTCCGCATTCGCCTCCAGAGAATGCACCTGAGGATGTTGGTCCATCCCTTAGAGTCCAGGATGGAGAGAGCAGCTAGGCATGTCCAGGATGTCTATGATAGTCTTTTGGCAGTCGACGACATTCCTAGGGATGTCTATGATAGTCTGTTGGCTGCTTTACAGCTTGTGGACATTTAGTTGTATTATTTTTTGTATTTTTACTGTATTGATACTGTATTATTATTGTTTATTAGTTTAGCGAGTTTCGTTACATTTAATTATTTCGCGTAATTTTTTTTTAATTTAAAAAAAATATTTTTTAAAAATTTCCGCTTTTGGCTTCCGGAAATACCTCTTTTTGAGGTATTTTCGGAAAACCCATATTTCTGCCTTTCGGAAAACCCATATTTATGCCTTTTGGAAATATGTGTATTGCCGGAAATTTTAAAAAAAATATTTTTTTTAACGAAAAATTAGAGGTATTTTGAGGATTTATGATAAAATTGGGGTATGGGTCCAACGGGGGGTAAAAAAAAAACTGCCATAATAGAAATGTAATCTTGCAACTGAAATCAGTAGATGAGACACAACACCAACCTCGGAAGAATGTCATGCTCAGAAAGGCCTTATCAAGCAACCTAAGAAATGGAAAACTAAGGACTCTAGTTTGTAAGATTGCATTACCATTCAATGAACAGTTTGTCAAGTTGTAATAGAATCTTTTTAAATGAACACTTTGCTATATAAGTTTGTATGAATCTTTTTAAACGGTATCAATGAAATTATAGTAATTGTCTTCTCTCTTTGCAAATTCTATAGGAGGTACTTTGTCTTCAAAACAGAGAATTCATAACACAAGCTAACTTGGTGCAACTTCCAACTGTGTATCACTAGTACTAGAAAACATTCATTTTGGGTGTCCAAGTGTTAGAGCCTTTAAATTAGACTTGCATTTGTGTAACACCCGAGTATTTCTAACTTGTAGAAATACCAAAATGCACAACATGACATGCATCAGAGTTAACTTGTATGCCTGAAATATTGATCACAACTAAAAACTTCGATAAGTAGTTATCATACGGTTTCATGAACCTCATTAACTTAAAATAAAGTACTTAAGTCTTATGACTTAAAACCTATACAACCTGGTGTTCAATATCCAAAACATAATAGCGGAAACGATTTACAACTGTTAGCGAATAATAGTTATACAATCGGAGCTACAAGGATAACAAAGGGGAAATGGCATAGTCATAAAACTAATTCTTCAATAACAGGTCCACAAAGCACACCGTCTAGCCGTGCTTCTTCGCCTTTGTCTTTCCCTGTTTCTCTGTAAAAACCACAATAATAAAGGGTGAGATAAGCATTATCTCAGTGAGTCCTATCGAGACCTCTTACTAACATTAGCGGTTCATTATGCTTTTACTTGAACATCATGGCCCTAATAAGTGACCAATCCACTAATCCTTTCATCAGTGGGCAAACATAGAAGGGGCCTTGCGGAAGTGAATGAGATAACCGCTTCGGAATTGGTCGGTTGTAGCTCCAGTGACTCGGAGGCGAAACCGATAGTCCGATGAAAACAACTAATTGTTACCCAGTTGGCAGATATCCATTTCATACCCAGGACAATATCCACATTCTCGGTGGGTTGTCTATAGCCTTGACTTTTTGAGCATATGCAGTGTAGACTCCCCCGTGTATGGGGCAGCTCACCCCTCTCTATTCCTCCATTGGTATTCGGTACATAGATGACCAACCGATACAACTGGAATAACTTCCTTCATTCTTACTTTGAAAAGTTCCAAAAAAAAAATCCTTTCTACATTATCTATTTGATGTTAGGCTTCCAGCACTTCAGCTCTCCATTCCTTAGGATGAAACGGGTTTTTAAGGAACTTCGGTCTTGGTCGAGGACTACGTCTTGATCATCCTGCCATAATTCCGCTTATGATACACCAAGTATTGAGTTGACCAGGCTCAATGTCTCTTAGCATCATAGGTATAATTACAACAAAGACTAACAAGGAATCGACTCAACCCTAAACTAAACTAAGCCCGACTAGGTCGAACGGCTCTGATACCAAAATGTAACACCCCAATATTTCTAGCTTGTAGAAATACCAAAGTGCACCACTTGGCGTACATCAGAGTAACTTCCTGTTATTGAATATTGAACACAACTAAAAACTTTCGATAAATAATTATCAAATGGTTCCATGAACCTCATTAAACTTAACAAAGTACTTAAGTCTCATGACTTAAAACTTATACAATCCTGGTGTTCAATACTCAAAACATAAGTAGCAGAAACGATTTACAACTGTTAGCAAGTAATAGTTATACAATCGGTAATACAAAGATAACAAAAAGGGAAAAGGCATAAACTTAAAACTGCTTCATCAATAACTCCAAGAGTTGCACCGGCTAACTGTGCTTCTTCGCCTTTTCTTTTCCCTGTTTCTCTGTAAAAACCACAATAATAAAGGGTGAGATAAACATTATCTCAGTGAGTCCTATCGAGACCCCTTACTAACTCTAGCTGTTCATTATGCTTTTACTTGAACATCATGGCCCTAATAAGTGACCATGTGGACATATATTCTTCTTACCCGTAGCCCTAATAAGCGACTACGATTCATGACTTATTCTTTTCTTTAGCTTAGCACAACACCTCAAACCTACCTTATCCGGTTATTTCTTTGGCTTTCGATGAACTCAATCCACTAATCCTTTCATCAGTGGGCAAACATAGAAGGGGCCTTGCGGAAGTGAATGAGATAACCGCTTCGGAATTGGTCGGTTGTAGCTCCACAGACTCGGAGGCGAAACCGATAGTCCGATGAAAACAATTAATTGTTACCCAGTTGGCCGATATCCGTTTCATACCTAGGACAATATCCACATTCTCGGTGGGTTGTCTGTAGCCTTGACTTTCTGAGCATCTGCAGTGTAGACTCCCCCGTGTATGGGGCAGCTCACCCCCTCTCTGTTCCTCCATTGGTATTCGGTACATAGATGACCAACCGATACAACTGGAATAACTTCCTTCATTCTTACTTTGAAAAGTTCCAAAAAAAAATCCTTTCTACATTATCTATTTGATGTTAGGCTTAGGGGTGCAAAAAAAACCCGCACCCGCGGGTAGTACCCGCGACGGGCACGGGGCGGGTCCCTTAACGGATACCCACGGGCAAAATAAATGCGCATTTACAATACCCGTTAATAAACGGGGCGGGTCCGGGTAGTGAGGTACCCGTACCCGTTAGTCTTATTATTTACCCTCATATATGTTGGTGTATATATGAAATTGTGGTGGTGTAGATAGAAAAAGAATAGGCCCATAATGTTAAAAAACAAACTAACCCAATCTGTATATATGAAATTGTTGTTTTTGTTATTCATAAAATCTCCTATTTTCAATTTTATTGATGTTTTGCTTGTTTTCTTCTCGACAATAGTTTGTTACAAAAAATATATTTTTATTTGTAACGGTGAAGATGCAGTACAAAAAATTTATTTTTATTAATTTTGTAAAAAAACATTTTTTTTATTAATTTACAAGTATCCATGGGCACCCACGGGTACCCGTTAAGAAACAATGCCCGTTTAAGACCCGCTTAGCGGGTACCCGCGCGAGTACGGGGCGGGCACGGGTCCCATTTATAGTAAACGGGGCGGGTCTGGGTAGTGAGGTACCCATGCCCGCCCCGCCCCGCCCCGTTTGCATCCCTAGTTAGGCTTCCAGCACTTCAGCTCTCCATTCCTTAGGATGAAACGGGTTTTTAAGGAACTTCGGTCTTGGTCGAGGACTACGTCTTGATCATCCTGCCATAATTCCGCTTATGATACACCGAGTATTGAGTTGATCAGGCTCAATGTCTCTTAGCATCATAGGTATAATTACAACAAAGACTAACAAGGAATCGACTCAACCCTAAACTAAACTAAGCCCGACTAGGTCGAACGGCTCTGATACCAAAATGTAACACCCCAATATTTCTAGCTTGTAGAAATACCAAAGTGCACCACTTGGCGTACATCACAGTAACTTCCTATTATTGAATATTGAACACAACTAAAAACTTTCGATAAATAATTATCAAATGGTTCCATGAGCCTCATTATACTTAACAAAGTACTTAAGTCTCATGACTTAAAACTTATACAATCCCGGTGTTCAATACTCAAAACATAAGTAGCGGAAACGATTTACAACTGTTAGCAAGTAATAGTTATACAATCGGTAATACAAAGATAACAAAAAGGGAAAAGGCATAAACTTAAAACTGCTTCATCAATAACTCCAAGAGTTGCACCGGCTAACTGTGCTTCTTCGCCTTTGCTTTCCCCCGTTTCTCTTTAAAATCCACAATAATAAAGGGTGAGATAAACATTATCTCAGTGAGTCCTCTCGAGACCCCTTACTAACTCTAGCTGTTCATTATGCTTTTACTTGAACATCATGGCCCTAATAAGTGACCATGTGGACATATATTCTTCTTACCCGTAGCCCTAATAAGCGACTACGATTCATGACTTATTCTTTTCTTTAGCTTAGCACAACACCTCAAGCCTACCTTATCTGGTTATTTCTTTGGCTTTCGGTGAACCCAATCCACTAATCCTTTCATCAGTGGGCAAACATAGAAGGGGCCTACGTTATGGGTTCATGACTTTCCTCTTCTAGTGTACTATATCATAGGGGTCGTCACCCCTTTATCATACCTTGATCCTTTCATCAAGTAGTTCATTATCATGCCTTGAAAAAATCAAGTAATTCTTTATCATACCTTGAATTATATCAAGTCATTTCTTAGTCATTGCATCCTATGGTTACCAAAACCTTAACGAACAATAAGTTCATTATATTGTCATAAACTTGTGTATTCTCACCCGTAACCCTAAACGGTTTAATTCATTTTCATAACCAAAGTTAAAATAATCATCATTATACAAATTAATTCATTTATTTTATTAGGTCTTTCAATAAGCTTTCCAACGCACTTGAGAACACCTCAATTGGGTTCTCGGATCAAAAGTTATCACCAAAATAGTGTTAAGGTACTTTTCCTGAAAATTGCACAGGGTCGCGACGCGAACTGGTTTCCATCGCGTCGCGAAAAGTGACAGAAACTTTGTCCTTCACATTCTGTGAAGGGTCGCGACGCGAACTGTGCTGGCCAAGTGCAGAATTGCAGATTTTCAAGTGTTTTGTGCATCCTATTTTGTACCAATTGGAGCCAAACTCATTCCAACATCAAAACAGATATTCTAACACCAAAATCAGACCCAAATAACACTCATGACAACTAAACAAACACACGACAAACATTCAAACATTCATTCCGAAACGAAATTCTCATAATTTTCGCAATTTACGGTTTTTAACTCAATTCTTTTCAAAATGAAACGCGAAGCACCTTGATTCAGAAACATGCACACTCAATATCAACAAAATATCCCTAAGCGAGTATAGAACTCACCACAATACCGAAGAGGAGTTTGAGACGAAATCGATATACTCTTAGACACAAAATGTCACCACTAGTGCAAAATCTGCTTTAAAAAGCACTATTTGGAATCGGTTGTTTGGATAACCGATTCCAAATGTAGGCACGGTGGCAATTTTGCAATTAAAGGAATGTTTGAGAGATTTTTTTATACATTTTGAATCGGTTGTTGAAACAACCGATTCAAAATGTGTATATTTAGACATTTGGAATCGGTTTTGTAAACAACCGATTAGGAAAGTGTTCATTTAGAATCGGTTTTGTAGATACCCGATTATTAAAGTCTTCTTTCACTAAAAAACCCTAAATCATTCACACCTAAATCATTCTCTCACAGTGTCTTCTATCATTCACGCATCTCTCACAGTGGTTTCTATCATTCACGCCTCTCTCACGGTTCGCTCTCGTCTCTCTCAGTTCGCACCAACCATCACTCCCTTTCCGCCGTCGCGCCTCACTCCATCTTCGCTCTGTCGCCGTGTTGCTGTCTCTGCGTGGCCCTCACTCCCTCGCCCTAAAATCAAGAGGTATAGATCTCCTCGAGGAAGGAAACCCTAAACGCCTCTCCCTCTCCTTTGTTCTCATCATCTTCCTTCACTGAACCAAATTTGTTTTGCTATTTTGGTGTTTTTAGGTTTTGTTGTTGTTAGGATTTGTTGTTGCTATAAATACAGTCTACGCTGGTTTTTCGATTCCTCATCCGCGACGGGAATCTTCAACCAGCACGCGATTCTTTCATCTTCGTCTCTCGGTTTTGATTCTCAACTTGCGGTGCTGGTTCTCTTCGTTTGGATTTGCTTCGTGTTTTTCGTTTTCGTCTCTCCCGAATCATTTAGGTTTTTTCTTCTCTTTCTACGCTTTGTTCTTGTTATTCTATTTATTTTACTTCTGGGTATTTGATTTCTGAGTCTGATTTTGACAGATGGTAAAATATTTCAAACTAACAAATGGTAAAGCTTTTGACAGAGTGAGGCGGACAGAGATTGGGAAGAAATATTTCAAACTAACACATTTTGAAGAGGTGAGATTATTTTCTATTGAAATTGTTCTCTGTGCACTTCGGGAGGGAGGATAATATTATGTAAACCCTTTTATGAATGTTGTCTGGCTCTGTGTATCTCGTATAACATTTTGAAGAGGTGAGATTATTTTCTATTGACACTATGGTCTGTGTATCTCGTATATCATTACTATCAATCTAGCTCAGTTCCTGCCATTGGAAAAATACTAGAGAGCTCAAACTGTTGATTTATGATATAAGCGAATTATTATTATCCTTGAAATTTTTCGCCATTCTATATCATGTTGCTTGTTTGTTTTGTAGTTGACATTTATTGGATTAGTAAAGGAGTCTTATGAGTATTTAATAAATCATAGGAGCAATCATTCTTTCAATTTTTCTTATCAGCCTTTGTGGGTTTCTGATGTAAATCATGGTTCTTAATCTTAATGCATTCAGGTGTTCACGACTCACCATTGGATGGTCCAGATATACAAGTTGAAGCCTCCAAAGAACAGGATTCGAGGAAAAACTAAGAAAGCAAAATCTGTACGTATACAATTATTTTCTATGCCTTAGATTCCTTGATTTTGTGTGTGGTTTGATAGCATTTTGGTAGGACGGTATCCAGTTCAATGTGTTTATTGGAAACTAGAGTGTTCATGAATGGATTATTCCCTTTTCTTTTCATAATATTCATTTTCTTCTCTTTGATTAATTCTGGAATTTTCTATATATGTTTCCTTAGTTTTCCTTTCTTTTTCCATAGGGAAATTTCTACTAGTTCATTAGATTTGTTTCTTTATTCTTTTTTAAAGTAAACAGAAAGAATAAATTCTTGACTTGGTATGTGAATCCAATTGTTGATAATAGACTGTAGAAGAAAAAGTTGACTAATGGTTGTTTTGCAGTACTGGATTCCCAGGTGACGAAGAGAGACTTGGTTTCTCAAAGTGGAAATTTGTATGGCCATGAATTTCAGACTTCTGGACTAGCTGCTGGCTCATCTTGGTCACATATGGTGCCAGTTTCTTCTCCTAGGCCTAGTTTGAGTAGTTGTAACATGTTGGATTTCACTTATAAGTTATAACAAGCCAGATCATAGGACTAATCAACTACCAGATCAAACATCTGAGGTAATATTTAAACATATATATGATGTTATTATTTCTTCTTTCTTTTCTCTTTCCTCATCCAAACTTTTAATTCAACTTCTAATATTATCTATAAGGCATAAGCATATGTATATATAGATTATTTATATCTGCAACATGTTAATCAAGCTAATTTAATCTATCTCTTTCTTCTGCTCTAGTGTAATAGCTCAACTGTTGGAGTTACAAAAAAGGCTAGGGTTCAGCCATTTTCAAGCCAAACACCTCTGAAGGTGACTCACAAACTCTCTCCTTTTTATCTTCTATTTGTCTCTTTACTTTTATTTTTGACAAATATTTCTCTTACTTGATTTGTGATATTGTATATATGTGGTCGTTTTGTTGTGTGTTGTTGTCTTTCTTGACTGTCTTTCTCTCCAAGACTGTTTAATCTTTTGCTGGTAGTTACTTTACTTGTTTCTTTTGTTAATACATATGATGCTGGTAATTACTTGTTGGAACTTGAAAGAGAGAAAATTAAGTAAATGAAATTCGTATAACCCGAGTCCTGATAATACCTTCAATTATATATTATGAATCTGAAGCAGGTGAGGAAGGAGAAGCTTGGTGATAGAATAACAACACTTCACCAACTAGTTTCCCCATTTGGAAAGGTAAGCAATTAACTAATTAACCTCTCCTTTATTTTAAACACAATACAAAAGCATTAACTATATTACAAGACCATGAAATAGTTGTTTCAAACTCTTCCATGATTCATGTTTTCTGTACACTATCTATATCTTTTGGCATTGATTGGAATATCACTTTTAGCTTTAACGGAAGAAAGATGACCCTTTAACTATGTGAAAAGTGTGATGCAGGTAATCCAAGAGTAACTCCCGAAGTGACAAGGGTATTCTGACATTCCAGAAGAAGCCACTTTCACCAATGTTGAGGAGGTACTCAAAGCATGTACTCAAAGCATGTTCTCAACCATAGCATATCTCTGTATATTGCAAAATAATTGCCTATCAAATATTGTTGGGAATTTGCCTATCAAAGTAAAGAAGAAGACTTTGTTGAAGGAGTTTAAGAAATTTGGGGCGGTTGAATCTGTTAGGATTCGCTCTGTTCCTATACAAGATGTAGGTATTCCTTTTGTTTATTGTTTTGGTTTCATTTGGTACTTTTGACTGTTTGAGGCTTCAATGTTCTTTTTTTTTTGTGGGGTGATGCTAACTTCATGCGCGTTCCTTTTCTTGCTGAATCAGACTAAAAAACCTAGAAAGGGAGCCATTCTTTCAAAGAAGATAAATGAAGCTGGTGATAGGTAATGAGTTTGAACTTAACAACTGTCTAGCTGCAATGTCAAGGATATTGTTAATTGTCTGTTCAGAATGCAGTTATTTTGTATACATTGCTAATTGACTGTATAGAATGTATTTACTACTCCTTCCCTAAATATAAGCAAAAGTGGGTCGACGGAAGTTGATGCATTTGGATCCAAATTTTGGATCAAATACATCAACTTCCGTTGACCCACTTGTTTAGACAGGAGGGAGTATTGAATAACTAGGAAAAACGTGCCTGTCCCAGGCTTGGAGAAATCAATCTTTTTTGATTTGATGTATTCTATGTTGCGAATTATAATTTGTTTTTTTCCCATTGGTGTTGACTTGTTGACAGTCTTATAAGAAGGAATGCACCCGTTTTCTTGTGAAGGAAACCTTTTTCATACATTTCTAATTGAGAAATATTGTGGTTTGCAGTGTCAATGCTTACATTGTTTTCACAACAGAGGAATCTGCTCAGGCTTCTTTGTCCCACAACATGTTTGTGGTATGCACTTGTTCCTCTAAGATGGGTTGGATCAAATATCACCATGTATTTTTGCTGAAGGTTTGTGGTTGGAGAGTCTTCTGATATAAAATGTTTAACTATATGGCTGCAGGTTGATGGAAATCACATTCGTGTTGATAGAGCATGCCCACCCCGCAAGAAACTTAAAGGGGAGAGTGCTGGGCTTTATGATAATAAGAGAACTGCTTTTGTGGGAAACCTCCCATTTGATGTGAAGATTCGTTTCCAATCAATAGTTTTTAGTGCAAACATCACTGGCTTGCCTTTTGGTTTTGAAACATGGTCTGTTGTTTGTGGTTGACAAGCCTGTGATGTGAAGACTGAAGACCTCATTTTGTCACGAAGAAACCATCTTTTTTGTCTGATTACTTTTAGAATTGCGTTTTATCTATTTCTGAAAAGCATACACTTTTTTGTGATATAATCTGGAATGTAAGGATCGAAATGGACTTGTGCTGTGGATTTGCTTACTTTGGTTTGAATAAGCTGCTACATATATTGTAGTTTGTCTTTTTCTGTAACTGCGTACATGTCTTTTTCATAAGTTACCTTATAATGAGAATATAAGTATTTAGAAACTGATTATTTTAGTACTGAACACTGACGTACTGCAAGTCTATAACTGTTAGGTTAGGGTGCATTTTGCACCAAGTCCACATGATTTGAAATAATGATTAAATTAATTAAACCTTTGTGTGGCAATATCTGATTTCAGTGCACTTGCTTTCTCCCTAGAATTTGAGATACAAACCGGAACAGAGGCATTTCTAGTTTGATTAATAAGAGGAAAGTGACAGCTGAAGTAAGTATTATTTTGTGTAGTATTTGATGTTACTTACTTTTGTGTAGTATTTAATGTTACTTATTATATCTATAAATTTATGTATGGAAACCCCATCCTAGAATCGTGACTAGTGACTAGCATCTTCAAACAAAAAGGATTTGGTACAATTTGAGTTGTCAAATACTTGAATCCTTTATACATGTCATGAGGGAAACTATTTATACTTAGTAGTAAGGCTATGAGCCACATCTCCGGACTTAAAACAGAGGCAATTAGCACATGTGTAGCAAGCACTTCTATCTATTCTTTTTTAAACTAATGTTTTAAATGTTGTTTGAGATTGTTCATTCATGTTAACTGAAAATGCAGGATTCAGCAATCGGTGCTTACTCAAGAATCAATAACCTAGTCAAAGGTTTTGATAAGAAAATCATGCAAGCAGCTTTTAAGGTACATAGACTCACAATGGTGAGATGTGGAAGCAACAATGATGATGAGAAGACAGATGAATGTCAAAACAAGAGGTTTAGAGTTAAGCAGACAGATGATAATGAAGGAGGAAGAGGAGAAGGAGAAGGAAGATGAAGAAAAGAGAAAGATAGGAAAAGGAAGAAGAGGAAGCTGAAAAGAGAAAGGAAGAAGAGGAAGAGAGAGAAAGAAGAAGAACAGAAGGGGAGGAAGATTAGTAGCATCTGTACACACACAGGTGTATTTTTAGTACTTCATTTCCTTTATTTGTTGAATTTTAGAGATTAGTAGCATCTTAGATCAAATCAGTATTCTCTTCATGATTTGAAGAAAATGTTATGCAATATATTGTGTTTTATTTTGAACATTGATTTGTTTTGTGGTTCATTAATTAAGCATTTCATTGTGATTCACTCAAATTTGGGTTGTTTTTGTATCTAGTAATGGGTGTTGTTGCTGAATATGTAGAGAACAATAGTAACAATTGGGGAATGTAACAATTGGTGGGTTGTTTTTATAAAAAAAAATTTAAAAAAAGGGACATTTTGAATCGGTTATTTAAAGAACCGATTTTAAATGTTGGGTTGTTTTTATAATTTTTTTTTTAAAAAAAGGGACATTTTGAATCGGTTATTTAAAGAACCGATTTTAAATGTTTGTTTTTTAAGCATTTTGAATCGGTTGTTTAAATAACCGATTTAAAATGTCACATTTTGAATCGGTTATTTAACCGATTCAAAATGTCCCTACATTTAGAATCGGCAGTATTCGAATCGGCAAATAACCGACTCCAAATGTGCCAAATAACCGATTCAAAAGGCCTTTTTTGCAGTAGTGCACCAACAAGCTTCTAGGAACAACCCCCAATCCTTGACTTGAACCCAACAACTGAATTTGCTCCAAGAACTACCTAAACGAACTGAACTTCTATGTTGCTAGGGAATGTGTTCTAACAACTGATATTTGAGCTACAATAACAACATGCAAGGCTTGAGAACTCAGCTTCTCTCTTAGATAGAGCTTGAGTTCGAAAATGGTGATTTGATGAAGAAGAGAATGTGGTTGATGAATTTGGTATCAAATTGAAGAGAATGAAAAATGGGGAAGAATGATGTGAACATCACTTACATGCATCAGGCCTCATGAGTTGTAGGCCTCCTTCTTCCTCCTCTCTCACTCTCGAGCTTCTCTCCCTCTCTCAACCCTCACTTTTCTCTCTATTTTTTCAGAAATGCTAAATGATGGAAGTGTGTGGTGTTTGGGTCAGCTGACTCATATAATTAGCATAATATAGCAATTATGCACAAACAGTAAATTATTCATTTCAATCAATTTTCAAATATCTCAAAATAAACAATTTATGCTAAGATATTCAATTTCGCTAATTATTTAATTATGTCCCTTGCTAATTTCAATAAATAGAATTAGCTAACTTGGAGATGTTACAATTTGCCTCCAGCTTTTATCATTTTTTTTACCTAAAACACCCCAGACCTTGTTTATATCCAGCGATGGAGTTGTTGGAAGCAAAACAACTTCCAACAACCAGGGACAGATGCAAATGGGGGCATCCGGGGGTTACCACCCCCACTCCCACTTACAAAATTGCTATATGAAAAATGATAGCAACACTCTCTTTTATACACCTTCTCCAATACTCCCTCTATGATTGGTCAAAGACTCAAAGTTCATGTGGGTTCCACCATTTTGGAAAGGGTTGCGTTTTTTGTACCCCCACCATCAGACACTATACCCCCACACAAATTTTGTATCCCCATTTTACCCCTTAAAAATATAAAACGGATTTATCCATTTTTAGGATAAATCTGTTTTGCAAAAAAAATTGAAAACGGATTTATGTATAAATCCGTTTTGCAATTTTTCAAAACAGATTTATCTAAGAAAATAGATAATTCTGTTAAAAAATCATAATTATTTTTTTTAAAAAGACAATAGATATGGATATCAGTGATCTTTTGGTTCTGTTCAGTGTGTAGATATTCGTTACACGTGACGATGTCGTACGCCGGCTAGATAATCTAGGCTAAAAAATCGGTTTTCGGGCAACCTATTCTGATTGTCCTTAAACCACAATCATTAAATCCGAAAAAAAAACAGGGCTCGTTACTCCCCCGAAAGGGGCATCTATCGGGACTGCATGCTCAAATCCCAAATTCCATCGTTTACTATTTTTTATTAATTTTTTGAATTTTTCATAATCACCAAAAAATCTAAAAAAATATGCATAACCTTATTTTGGTTTTATTAGATTTTTAGTGGTGTTTTTATAATTTTTAGATTAGTTTTGATTCAATGACAGATTTATCATTTTAATAGATGAATCGGTTTTTTTTTAAAGTTCAAAACAAATTTATCTATTAAAATGATAAATCCGTTTTGCATTTTTTTAAACAAAACAGATTTATCATTTTAATGGATAAATCCGTTTAAAAAAGTTCAAAACGGATTTATCTATTAAAATGATAAATCTGTTTTGTATTTTTGCTAAGGGGTAAAATCGGAATAATATTGCTTTGTGGGGGGGGGGGTATGGTGTCTAGTGGTGGGGGTACAAAAAATGCAACCCTTTTGGAAATGGGATCCACTAATTTAGTGAGACCACATGAATTTTAACCAACATAAAGTGAGTGATGGGGAAATGTGTAAAAGAGAGTGTTGCTCGCACTTCTCATTGCTATATTAATATTATATAAACATTTACCTATTATAATTAAATATTTATGTAAAGTTTATTAGATTTAATTATATTTTTGGTCACTCAATTTTTTCAATTTGCAATTTTGGTCTCTCAATTTGACAATATTAGGCTCAGGGCCGTCCATGGGCCTGTGCGGGCTGTGCTACCGCACAGGGCCCAGCCCATTACTAAATTTTTTGGGCCCAAAATTTGTGGGCGATAGAATATATATACGTTTGACGTTGAAACTTGACACAAGTCGAAGTCTCTGTCTGAACAGCTAGGCGCGTTTTCTATCTACCGGATACCGAGTTCGAATCACACGGGAGGCCAAGTTTATCACTTTTGCTTTTTTTTTAATCAATTTTTTATTTTATTATTATAGCCCTGGCCGGCTGGCCCAAAAAACATTATAGGCCTCCCAAAAAAGTAATTCACCCTAGCAAATCCCTTAGCCTTTCCCTTACTATTAATCACCGCCTCCGCACATTGAATCATCACACCACACAAACCATCAATTGCACATTAAATCATCACAGCACACAAACCACACAAACCATCGCAACAATTGATTATGTGATTTGGTATTCTGAGTTTTTCTTCTTCTCGGTGCTATTAATGTTAGTTGGGTCCTATTGTATTTAATTGGTTTATCTTTTGATTAGCATCGATAGCAATTGAGAATGATCTTTTGGAAACAATACAATATGAAGACTTGGTTGATGACTTTGCTTCAAAAAGTGTTAGAAGGATGACTCTTTTTAAGTAGTTAGAGTGTTTTTTTTTTGACAAAAGTTAGAAGGTTTATATTAGTTTAAAATTGTGTTGAGATGTTACTTACAATTTAAATAACGAAGTTTGAGTTTTATTGATTTATTTGATAAAAGTCTACTTAGGGCCCCACTTTTTAGATTCGAACAGGGCCTCCAAATTGTTCAGGACGCACTGATTAGGCTCTATGTTGTTTTAGTTGCACTTTTAGTCTCTGTGTAAAACTATCTATGATTTTTAGGAACTAGTAAAAGTGCAATTCAAATGTAAAAGGAATGAAATTACTATATTGAGAAAATTGGGGACCAAAACTGTTAGAATTAAAAATAGAAAAACAAAAATCTTCAAACTAGAAAATTTAGGAGACCAACTCGCCTCCTTCAATAAAATTTTGGATCCATCCCTACCTACAACTTAACTACTGAAATATTAAAAACTTTAGGAATGTTGTAGACAAAAAAATGGGTGCTGAAAGTCACTCCCTTTATTTTTCAGTTTCTGGGCTTCTACTATATTGTTTGGCCCATGCTTTTCCCAACCCCCCCTCCTACGCACCACACACCCCATAACCTCCTAAATCCCAAAACTACCCCTAACTTCAAAACACTTCATCTCCCACTCTCCCTCCCTAACCCCTTCACACCCCCTATTCCCTCACAATCCCTCACAACCGAACCCTACCCTCTCTCACTCTCCACAACCGAACCATACTCTTTCTCTCTCCATCTCTTTCACCATCTCTCGCGCCTCTCTCTCTCTCCCCTCTCTCTCTCTCTCTCTCTCTCTCTCTCTCTCTCTCTCTCTCCCTCTCTCTCTCTCTCTCACTCTCATTTCGTTTCTGTTTCACTGCGCTATCGTTTATTTTTTTCTGCAAAATCGCACGGTTCGGTTGAGGCCATCCGAACCATTTTGGGGACGATGACATTTTAAAAGGTTCAGATGAGGGCTCCCAAACAGGTCCGGATAGGGCCATCCGAACCTATTCAGTTGAGGGCTCCCATACCCGTTCGGATAGGACCATCTGAACCATCGTTATCAGAATGCTTGTCTTAACCTGTTTTCTATTTTAATTAATTTGTTTTCTCTGTTTTGTTCAGTTATGGTCAAGACGAGAGGTGGGCTTTCCCAGTCACAGCCCGAGCCTCGTGGAAGGAGGCCACCTCCTACGATTTCAATTTGGAAAAGTTGGGAGGATGCACGCGCCGGACCTACCAGGCGCAGGGACGCTGACCCGGCCCCAGAGCAGGACATAGGAGGGGACATTGAGCGTGATGCTGCTCATCCGACAGCTGATCTTGTTGGCCCTGCTGTTGATATTAGTGCTGATGTTCATAGATGGTTGACTTGGTGAAGCCATGGAGCATACTGGATCGGATGAAGAGGCTCGTGAGGCCATTTCGTAGACTTAGGAGGTTTGGCTGTGTCTATCACAGGAGAGACCGGGCTACACAGTAGGGTTTATGTTAGTGCGTGGTTGTTTGTAATTCTATAACTTGTTTGGTTTGTAACTCTGTCACTATTTGGTACTTACTAATTAATTTATATTTCCGTCGTATTTAATTTAAACAACTAATTTATTCATAAAAGGCATAAACGTACATCAAAGGAGAAAGATAACAAAATACATCAAACACGAAACATAACAAACACCCGATCACAATTAATTTAAAGTCCTTGTTGCAAAAGATAAATGATCTCGTCCGGAGTGCGTATTGTTTCGACATACAGCTCCAACAGACGGATTCTTGGAACATTGGCATGTGCTTCCATCATGATGCATACGTTGTCGTCGCTCCAAATCTCCATAGCTGAATAAAAAATAGCCCCGTCGTTATCTCAACTGGGCTTGCGGAAACGTAAATGACTTGCTTCTTTACGCCACTCTCCCTCTTGAAGAACTTTCCTCTTTGCTTTTTCCTTCAACTGGGTGAATGTTATATCCTTATTCAACCTACAAAAGATAGGATTGCGACATTGAAACCAAACACCATCTTCCTTGGAGGTAACAGTTCAACGGTGATGAAGGACGGTCAGGAATTTGTCATTTGAGTACTGGATTGAGCACAACTCCCAATCCATTTCAGCGGATGGGGGTATTTGTGAAGAACCAGACTGGGGTTTCGGTGGAGATGGGGTGTGAAACACAGTGAAAACTGAGACTATTTATAATAGGCGTGGTAAAATGTTGCCGTTGATTTCAATTTTAGATCACAAATCTGAGTTGTTTAAATTCTATCAGCCGTGGCATATTTTCCAAAGGAAATGCCATCCACTCCTTTTTCTGAGACATTTGACCGATTGTAAGCTGTTGAACAAAAGTGTCGGTGGAATCTGAACAGTTTAAAAATTGAAAAAAATTAAACAGGTTCGGTTGTCAAGGTCCGGACCGGTTTGGGGAAGGAGAACCATACCTGGCAAAAGTTCACACCATGGGGTGTGACACTTAATAGGTTCGGATGAAGAGGTCCGGACCAGTTTGGTTGCAGATATCCGTACCAAACAAAGTTCAGACCATGGGGAGTGTGTCAAAAGAAATCAGCCCCGGAAGAGAACCACTGGCCGGGTTCGGTTGCCAGTAGCCAAACCCATGAAAATATGGGGGGAAAAAGATGGACGCGCTTGGAACTTTTCGTTTCATTAAGGGTGTTCTGGTACTTTTACTGTGTTTAGGGGTGTGGTGAGTAGGAGGGGGGTTGGGAAAAGCATGGGCCTATTGCTTTCTACATTTTTAAAAAGTTTGGGCTTTATGGGGCTGTATTCTTTTTTTCATGAAGTTCATGTGCGTGTGAGGTGGTGGTTGCTTTTTACACCCCCCAATGTTTTCTTTTGTGCATCCGTTTGCGTGCTTTTAATTTTTCTCCCAAAATTCCTCCTAGAAACTTATTTTCTGAAGTATTTTCTCCTAAATTCAAATGACTTTTAGAACCTAATTTCAGAAGCCATTTGAATGTCTTTAATATTTCAGGACATTATTATCAAAAAAACATAATTAGAAATTCCAAATTCAAATTTCGAAAATGTAATTTGTATTCTGAAATTAAGTTCCAAAACTTTTCCAATTTTTTCCTATACATTTGAAGCGCTTATAGAGTTGTGCTAAATATTGAAAAAAAATACATCACATATTATTATTGTTCATAAAATACAATAAGCAAACTAAAAATGCGACACCAAATGCGAAAGATTCGCTAGGTGGTCGATGAAACCCAATAATTTTGTGCAATTTTCCTTTCATCCAAATATTATAACTAAACACAAGGTATAAAGTGTGTCATCTTTCTGGGTACGGAGCAGCGTTAAAACTCTGGGCCACCTGTCCTGCCCCTCGAGGCACTTACAATGAGCGAGAGATTAGTTAGTGTTGTCCGTGCGGTGGATACCCGTGTTTACCCAAAAAAAAGTGTGTCATCTTTCAATAATTCAATCATTTCCCCCTCAATACCAAAGCAAACATAAAATAGCAAATACGCTCAATATCTCATATTGTCATTCATCATAGATGTTACTTAGTATGGATAAATTCTAGTACATAGATTACTCACATTTCTTCTACATGACTAGGGTATTGAACTACCACCTTTATACTTTATAATCACTCTTTTATTGTGACATTTTTTTTACAATAGGCACTTAGTGCATTTCATTGATAATCAAGTCAAAAATACATGTGAGAACATCAAAGTACTCTTGAGGACTAGCTATCAACAATGTCATCCATGCTAAAGTGTGGGCATTCTTCCTAGCAAACTCAAGATGAGAGTTGTGATTAAAAAATGAAAAGCGACTCTTACAATAATCAATCCAACAACCAAATTCAGAGATTGCAGAGTTCATGGAATTAAAAGCATCAACCACGCACTTTGCGTCTAGCTCAAAAATGGCATCTTTGTAGCCTAGTTCTCGAACCCAATTGATTGCCAATAGTAAACCCATAGTTTTGCTAGTAAGCACATAAGTTGAGGGAGTATACCAAATACCAATGGGTTTTTGCTCTAATAAAGTTCCAACAATCATCTCGCAGACACATACCAATACCAACCTTGTTACTGCTAGTGGAAAAGGAGGTATCTACATTGCATTTCACATAGTCCACATTCGGTTTTCGCCAATAATCCACAACCTGAGCTGAGCCCGATTGACCAGAAGGTGCAGGTTGGTTATTTCCTGAGCTATGAGCCGCATCCATTTTGAATAACATTTGCTACTTGCCCATACAATTGACATAGCATCAGAATTTCTATTTTCCCAAACACGGTCATTCCTGCTTTGCCAGATACTCCATAACGTCATACACCAAGCACACTTATCATACTCATTTAGCGTTGCCAAAACCGAGAAAAAAGAGTGCACTAAAGTCCTCGTGCAAAGTCGCATGACTGCTAACAGCGGTGTGCAACCCCAAAGAGCTCCAGCAGGCAGAGGCTTTCCTACACGAAACGAATAAGTGTTTCGATTTTACTGTGACATTTGATAGCCCGACTTCCCATATAAGAATCGTAATGAATTCAAGTCAAAGATTTGCATGTTATGGTCAACTTGGGAAGGTTTATGAGTTATGACACTAACATAATGTTGTATGTAGCATTCTTAAGAATCAATTCAGTACATTATTACTCTAGCACATGCACCCCTAAGAAGATTTACTATCTCATATTCATGATGTGTAAGATGTGAACACGGGGACTTACATATTAATCTTTATACATTATTGTCATATTTATATAAAAAAACTAATATTAAAACTTAGCATTAGTCTTATTAAGTATTTTCCCATGAGGAATAAATTTCTAAAAACAGAAGTATTTTTTTTTTTGACAAACAAAAAATAAAAGCAAAAATTTACAAAATTCAAGAGTATTGTATGTTTTGAAGTATATGTGAAGTCTTTACCAACGAGGGTTGGTCGGAGCAGTAACTGGGTTTGGATTCCATCAATTGGATCCCACTTCAAAGTCTCGAGTTCGAATCTTGGGTGTGACACAAATTATATTGGGAGGGAGAACCACACAAACCAGCAAAGCGAGATATACGCGGGCCAGCTAGGTGGTTCCCCAACTGGATACCGTGTGTACTAATAAGATGGTAAAAAAAAAGTGAAGTATTTGTTTTTGACATAAAAGTGATATGTATAGATGCCTTCTTATTATATATCCTTTTTGTTTTACTCAACTTATTATATATCCTAAAGATTGATTTACACGCACACAAAGAAGCAGAGAAAGACCCACAGGCCAACAAAGAAACAGAGAGGCGTTCGTTCCCAAGTATACCAGAGCTCTTGCTGTCAGTGGATGCATTATGTCCACCCCAGTGTTTACACAAACTATTAAAACTCTTAAATTTAATGAAGTAATGTCTGAAAGAGATACCACCAACTTAGACAATCTTCATGTGCAATGCTGCCAATCCCAATCCGTTAGCCTCTAAATTGGAAATAAAAATAATGAGACATTTTGAAATTCCACGTGATCTTAGACCAATCCAACATGTTAATCTCAAAATAATTAAATTAATGTATACACCGCATATTTTCTTAATCTATCACTAACGGTGCTTATAAGGAACCTAAGCACATGTAATGTTTGTGATCTGATCTCATTAATTTGATAATTCGTTCATGTTCCAATCCAATTGTGCAAATGATTCTCTTCATATCGATCCCTTAATTTCATACATTCATCAGTATCTACTTGGGATTACATACTAGTTTGATTTAATCAATTTATCATTTCCAAGAAACTCTCTTTGTATGTAATGCTCAAATTTAAGCCCCACTCCACAAGCTCTTTTTTATTACTACTAGTTGTCTTTTCCAATCAATGTTAAATAAATCGTGGAATATATGGGTTTCCGTTATTGTGATTTTCAGTTTACAACACGTAACCTCCTCAACTTCATTAACAAGAGTTAACTTCGTCTTTCATGCAAAAAAAAATTATTAATTGGAAGCATCTGTAAGTAGCCAAATTTAAGTCGATTGTACTTTGAATCACCAAAGCAAGGTGGAGCATATTATTCATTAATATTCGTTGCATATATAAATAATTGTGACTTAAATTGGGTGATTCAGAACATGACAATTTCTTGAAACTTTAAGAAATGCAAATTTTGGAACATCCAAAACACCTACGCCTATAATAACAAGATAACATGAGATAAAATTTTGCTCCAATTAGAACTGTTTATAATCTGTTGTCAGTATTTTGTTAATGTGGATAAAGATCCCAAGGTGAGTAGCCCAACTATTCAGAACACGAAGTGTCCCAACCCTTCCAACGAAAGACTAATTTCCACTAGTCCTTAAGATCAAATTTCGTACTAACCAACACTGAGTTTGTCCAGTGTGGGAATCGAACCTGAGAATACGGTGTTGACTCCGTGTCTCAGTGTAGATTATGCCACTGGCCAACGGTCTCGGTGTATATAAAAGAAAAGCCCATATTAGGCTCTTTTCTTAGCCCCGCTTTCTCTTTCAAGCCAGCAACTGAAATTCTTTTATGAAATTAATAAGAATTTTTTCTGAGTATTTACTTTAATATCTAGTTAAGGAGAATCTTAGCAATCAACATCGTTGTGAAAGAGTAAAAAATAAGCAATTTGCTAGTACATTGATATTAGTGTTGACAAAAATAAGATAAAAATATTGATCTCTCACACCTCAGAGTCTGTAATCTCTAGCTTTCCTAACCTAATCAAATGATTCTTTCCATTAAAAAATTACAGAGAATAATGAACATTGGCTGGAAATTTGGAACAAAACAAATCTAAACTTTGATTTGAATCAAAATTTGTAATATATTTGGCATTCTACTATACTATATGTAATTTCTCTTTCCTTCTCTAAAATCCAATATCCAATATATATCTTCTAATGCATTTGCTTCCATTCATCATCCATTTGAGTGCGAGACTTGGATTTAAGTACAGTAACAGCAATATTGTTTTATATTGCTTTTGCATCCCAAGATAGACTATACTCCAAGAAGCACATAGTAGAGTATTGTTATAGGCAATGCAACCAACATTCCAAATATAACCCTGCACAATTTGCAAATGTCTCTTTTAGCCTTGACTTGCATCTAATGCATTTTCTTTTAACACATGCAAATGAAAAAAAAAGGAGACTTACGCAGTACTTAGTATATCTGCATGGAGATTGTATTCTTTAGCAAATACAAAGGGAACAATACCTTGAGGAAGGGCAGCCTGCAAATTTGATTATAATAAACACTGTTATAAACAACTAACAAATAAGGATATTATAGATACTTTTGATTAATTGATAAATTGTGGATTTAATTTAATTTCACCTGAACAATTGCAACATGTAAAAGAACTCCCCGGAGACCAATTCCTATTGAGGTTGCTGCAATTACAGCTGGACCTGTCAAGAACCTTACAGCCATAGAAAATGCTGCCACAGATTTTCCACATGCAATTATCTTAGGCTGTAATGCCATGAATAGACCTGCATATATAAAATAAAACCAATATATTATAATTATTACCGAAATTTTCTTAGGAGAATGGAATAATTAATAGAAAGGACAAGGGGAAAATTAATTAAATCAAAAGTACCTAGACTAAACATGGCCATTCCAAGACCAGCATCTGACAATATTGAGATGGAACCTTTTACAATAGTGGGCATTTCTATGTTCCACCTGCATGCATGCACATAAACAAAGATTGATGAAGGCTACAAGACTAGACAAACAAATAAAAGAGAATATAGAAATTTTTAGTTTTTAAAACACGAAGTCTGAGAATGTGTGTCAGGCCTAACTCAACCCTACAAAATCGGCTATAAAGAAATTTGTGGGATATACCTATATGAAATAAGGGACCATATGAGTCCTAAAAGACTTGAGTAGGTATTAGGATTTCTTATGAGTTTTCTCCAAACCATGATAAGGATAAGTCTTGTCATGACACTTGCAGGTGGCATCTGACTCCGTTGCTTTTTGTTTGCATCTCCTTCTTCTATGTCAACCTTCTTTTGGCATGTGTATGGAGATCCATTCATGGGCAATTTGGTAGTACCTTCCTCAATTTCAAGCTCCCTCTCTCCACTCCCTCTACGACCCGGACTCATGTTCTCAATCAATTCATTCACAGCTGCATTCAAAATGAAACATTCAATCTTAATCGTGACTTCATTATAGACCAGATACATCAGTTATTCAATGGATTTAAAATTGCAATTTTTTCTTATAAATAGGACCAGAAGGAGTATCACTTATTGTGATGCGACCGTGATCGTTACTGCAACCTCGATTTAAAACCTTGGTTAAGACTCGAGACTAAGAAGCAAAAAGACAAAAAAAAAGGTTATGATGTTTACCTTTTGAGGCAATAGTTTCATGTGGAACAGCCTTGGAAGGATCAACAGTACTAAAATCTGTAGATGCAGCTCTATGAACTGCATGTCTGAGATTCCCCTCAGAAACTGGTGAAGCACTTGAACTCCAAACAAACATGTGTAACTCCTTATTAGCATTAGCACCACCAGCACCACCACTTCCATCTCTCTTTTTAGGGATATTAGGGACACCACTTGTAGAACCAGAAAGCATTGGGTTTGGAGGAGGGTAAGAATTAGAAGCCAAACCACCATTAAACAACTCACCACTCATACTCCTCCCTCCTCTTTTCTTATGCATCTTCATCATCTCTTCTTCAAAATTCGATGTCCTCGGCGTCACGCCTTTCGAAACATCACCATTACTTTGAAAACTATTAGTATACCCATGTTTAGGACTAGGTACTTTACTTGCAAACATGGCATAGAAATCGGTTTGGTTAAAACTAGAAGCTCTTGGTGTTGGTTCTCTTGAAGACTGAACCGAATATATCTCTACCCCAGTTAGATTTGATGCTCTTGGAGTCATTGAAGTTAAATGAGACTTATTGAATGAAGATACCATTGAAGAAGCAGCTGATCTTTTAACCACAACATGAAGTTTCCCATCTTCTCCTATCTCAGCATCAGTTTCTAATGGCTCCCTACCATTAAGCGAAAGAACATCAGAATCAACTCTAAAGGAAGTTATAGAGCCTGCAGTTTCAGGAAACTGTTCTGTGATGAGTAGCTTAGCACCTCTATATTCAAACATGAATAACATAAGAGTATACCAAATGACACTTTGTAAAACAACGATTTGAACCATTAAAGATGCTGAGAAATCTCCATACATGGCTTTTAATAAAGGGATTCCCATGACAAGTGTGTTAGGGAGAGTTGAAAGTGAGAAGAGAGTGATTGTCCAGTCAAGGTTACCACGTTTTGTGAAAGTGTTCCAAAGAAAAAGAGCAGTTAGAATGACAATTTTTTGAAGAGAATCAGCTGCTATGAAATGGTAGTTCATAGCATAAGGATCATTGGAAGAGATGAAGTGGAATGAAAGAAGTGGAACTGCAAATACAGCAACGAAACGGTTTATTCCTGAACATTGATCTGGTGTGAAGATTTTCCACCATCGTACTGAACCATATGCTAGCATCATAGCTACATACAAAGGTACAATAGCTGCAAAAACATCGTACATATCCTTCCCAGTAATCATGATTGATGGCTATTAAGGTTGTCAAAACAAAAGAGATATGGTGAGAGAAGAGAGAGAGAGATCAATTGTGAAAGATAATTGGCAGTATTTAAGCTGGAAAAAGAGGAAACATGAGGGAGGCCAAAGAGATTGAAATCTTCAGTCTTGGTCCTCTCTTATAGACATGAATATATGGATTGTTGTTTTTTTAATGGAGAATTAAAAACATAAAGGTTAAGATTAAAATAAAATAAAAAGGGGCCGGGAGTTGGAGTTGGAGTTAGAGTTAAAGTTGAACTGGGTTGAATGTAGACAAGAGTGGAGAGGGTTGGATTTTCAATGTGTGAATAATTCATTATAAGAAGCCTAACTCGGCGCCATTGTAGACGTTCATGCACATGTAAGTTGGGCAGTATTCAGTGATCTGCGGTAGCACCAAACATATCTCTCTGCACATGCATCATATTTTAATAGTTCGTAGTAGTAGTAGTAGTAATTGTGAAGATTAATTCAGACATTATTTTATCTGCGGTGTGAAAACCAGAAAAGCAGCACATCGATCAACGTTGTTCTTTGTAATTCAATGGCCTTAGTATATTTTATATGATCATTTGTTTCTTTTTTGAGCTAATCTGTTCATTTGTTATTGTTTGTCCGTTATTTTTCCCTACATTACTGGATTACAATTACTAGTTTTGTTACAATTGATTTCTAAATTTGGGGAGTGAAATTCTTGCGTAGGTATGAAACTAACATTTAATGCTAACAAACAATCAAAGAGATTACGACAATTAGTTAAATTAGAATTATCAATATCCTAAATAAGGAAACACGTAACACACCCAATTAGATTACCAATTTCGAACACTATTTATATTTTTTCAAAAACTAAAAAGGTAATAGCTTGTTTTTTTATCAATAGTATATATTACTTGTTTTTCCGAACACTTTTTGTCCTTTATGTTTCACCAAAATTTTAGTTTAGTCCTTTATATTCTTTTTCTCACTTTGATCATTTATGTTTCAAATCGGTGTCAAAGTAGTCTCTTTTTTAACTCATTGTTCACTAATGCTAATGGATGCCACGCCGACCGTTAACAAATGACGTGGCTTGCTTAGTTTTTTTTATACAAGAAGGCAAAGAAAACCCAAAAAGAAAGCGGTAGAAACAAAATCAACCCAAGGGAGAGTCCCTTTGGTACCAATCTTTGCTAACACTACAAAAAACTTGCTAATTAGCGACAGATTATTCCCTCGCTACATGCCCCAAATCCGTCGCTAATTCCCATTAGCGAGGGACATGTTCCGTCGCTAAATTGCTCCTTGCTAATCCCATCCCTCGCTAATTCCCTCGCTAATTAGCGAGAGATTAAAATTCCCTCGCTAATAAAGACAGCCACGTGGTTAAATTCTGACAGCCACGCGTCCAATTTCCCTCGCTAATTCCCTCGCTAATGCCCAATTGATTGATTTTTTTTTGATAAACCTGCTTTTATACCTGTTTATTTTATTAATAAATAATAAAATCTAAAATACATAAAACAGTTTAAAATAAAAATTCCGAGAATAAAATTCTTCAATAACATAAAATTCGAATCAATAACACTTAATCTGAAATGTTATAACAAAATATTGAAATGTCAAACTGATACAACAAATCCTAAAAGCTCCCGCCATCAGACTCCTCGGTCGATGCAAACATTCTTTGCAACCTTGGAACTATAGGCAAATAGAACATCGACTTTATAGGGATATGTTTATAATTACGTTTTGCCCCTTTACGATCATGATACATTGGGTTTCCACAGAATTTGCATTCAAGTAGCTCACCATCATTTTTACCAAATTCGCTGTTGTAAAACAACATGTGCCCTTTCTCACAACAATCAATCTTCTTAAATTTCAATCCCAGCTTCGAAACTAACATCTTTGCTTCATAATAACTTTTTGACAAATTATCCTTATTAGGTGTCGCTTCCAACATCATTTCAGTCACATAGTCTAAACCCACCTCAGAAATATTACTCATGGACTTGAGAGCTAAAAGTTTCACACACATAGATAATTTTGACTGTGGCGAGCCTTCAAACAACGGTTTGTTTGAATCTCTTAACAAATTATAAAATTTTTGTGCTTATTCATTTGGAAGTTCATCATGATCGTCATATTGAGGCTGATCAAATGGCACATTCACCCTGAGACCATCACAAATCATGTTTTCCATCGACTCAAAAATTTCATTACGTGGAACACCAACACCAGAACTGCTTGAAGCTAGCCCCTACCTCAAAATTTTGACGTCTCTGTTCTCCATGGTCCACCTAAATCCAATAATTAGGCTTAAACCCCCAATGATACAAGTGCTCCCTGATTTCATCATCGGTCCTAATAGGTACACCGTCGCATTTTAAGCATGGACATCTAACCCCCTTTTCCCGTTTAGCCCATTCATGTCTCCACGCTACCAGACGAAACTGTTCAACCCCAATTAAAGAAGATTCCTTCAAACCCGCTCTCCTCAGATATAACCGATCATACACCCAATCACGATTAAATTCATACAAATTCATCTACACGCATTTAAGAAAACGTGTTAGATTCCCTTAACATTCCCAATAATCTTTCAAGTTAGCTGCATTGATATGATCTCAGTGGAGATAATTTCGAGCCGAATATGGGGGTTAAGGACAGATCAGACAAAACCTTTTTTCCATATAAATAGTGAAAGAAGTTATTTCTAACTCTCAACCTTAAAATTGTTAGTATCGTCTCGCAATTATCTCAATGGAGATGATTTCGAACAAAATATGGGGGTGAGGGACATCACCTCAGCCTTTTCCATCAACAACACACAGTCATCTAACCTAGGGTTCGTCAAAACAACAATTAAACACTTTTCAATTAACAACTCTAAAATAATACACTTTTCAATAACACATTTCAATTAGCATCTCTAATTAAGTCTTGCTCTAACAACATACACTTTTCAATATCAACAATTTAACACAATTAACTCACATTTCACAACAACGTACACTAATCCTAACACTCAATTATAACTCACATTTCACAACAACACTCAATTCTAAAACAACAACAACAACAACAACAACTTTATTTTAAAAACTAACTGTTAGATTGAGGTCCGGTGACGGTGACACTCCGGTGCGGTGGTTCGGTGACGGTGCGCACTCCGGTGCGGTTCTTAGACTTCAAACACCAACAATGTCAATCCTAAATTATTTCAATTCAAGCAAAAAACATAAATCAAAACAAATTATTTAAAAAATCAAAATCAAAACAATATCATAAAAATAAAAATCAAAACCTACAAAAGGGAGAACTTCAGTCGCGGTGGTGTTGATGACTGTCGTAGGAGAGAGAGGACAGAAATTCGTGGTGGTGGTGGTGGTGGTGCACTTCGTAGCTTAAGAGAGAGTAGAGGAAGAGGAGAAGAAGAGCTCCGGTCGTGGTTGTAGATGATGGTGGTTGTGTGGTGGTGGGTTAGGGTTCGTAGGTGAGAGAGAGAGAGAGTGGAGGAAGAGGAGAGGAGGTCGTAGGTGATGGTGGTCGTGTGGTTGTGACGGTGGTCGTGTGGTTGTGATGGTGGCGGTGGTGGTGGTGGTTGTGTGATTGTGATGGTGGTGGTGGTGGTTCTTGTGTGGCCGTAGGTGAGAGAGAGAGAGAGAGAGAGAGAGAGAGAGAGAGAGAGAGAGAGAGAGAGAGTAGAGGAAGAATGAGGGAATGTGTTCTGAGAATCTGATTTGGTAAAAAAATTAACGTTAGCGACGGATTTAGCGACGGAATGATCCGTCGCTAAATGCAGCACACATTCCCAAAATTTGAACGGTCAAAATTCGTTTGCGAGGGATCTTATTTCCGTCGCTAACTTTCCCGCCCAAACCATTAGCGACGGACTGGCCGTCGCTATTGCCTAAATTTCCGTCGCTAATTCTCAAAAATACGACAGACCCTATTCCCTCACAAATTCCGTCGCTAATTCCAGTTTTTGCGAGGGAACACTAGTCCCTCGCTAATATCCGTCGCTAATAACTCTTTTTTTGTAGTGTAAGTGATCCGCACAAGCATTGCCTTCCCTGAGGGTGTGGAGAAGATCAACATTCCAATCTCTATGTAATAAGTCCTTGATCTTCTGAATGATGGGAGCATAAATATGCCAAGTATTGAGGCGAGAGGTGACCAACTGAAGCACATTCTTAGAATCAGATTAACAGGTCAAGTCATGAAAGTTCTTGCTCCAAGCGGTATGCTGTCCATGATACATCACCATAAGCTCCGCAAGAAGGTTATCACTGACACCAATACTACCAGCAAAACCGTGAATCCAAACACCCTGCTTATTACGAAAAATCCCACCAAAACCAGCTGCACCCGAGTGCAGGACATCTTCGAGAAAGAGGCGAGTCCTTCATACCCCTAGTGTAGCACAACTGCGGTGGGGATTGAGTTGTGATAAGCAATCCAAATAAACAATTTAATTTTATCAGGACAGGGGAGGGACGGGTCTAGTTCCAAGAAGTAGTTGTGAGGATGGTTTCATTACTCAAGATCATTTGTAGGAGCCAACGATAGCCACCTTTTGTTGTGTAGCGGCCATCCAGATCGCTCTTCCAGATAAAGGTATCTGAAACAACATTATTAACGCAGGTAGGGAGGGTGCTGATGTGGTCAAAGATAGGTTGGGGAAGCTGAGTGTAAAGGTAATCTAACCTCCAAACACCATTTTGAATAACGTCTATTATGCAAAGCTGAGTATCATGGATGTCAATGTAGGGGACCAACTTGTCAAGAGGCCCAAAAACTGTCCAAGAGGAGTTCCATCACAAAGAGTAGTCGATTCCGGCCCATCCTGAAATCAAAGCCACGTTGAAGCGGGTATCTGGACTTCTTTATAGAATTCCAAGTGTGCGAGCCATTTCTCTTCTGCACCTGCAAAATAGCAAGGTAACCCTCAACTTAATCTTTTGATAATGCAAATCCCATATAAGGTTTCCTAACATTGCGGTGTTGGTCTGTCTAGCAATTTTGACACCCAAGCCTCCCTTGGACCGAGGTTTAGTATCCCACCCAACAAGATTAATGCCATGCTCCGGCATATGCCTTTCCAAATAAAATTCCGGGTATGTCAATATGATCACAAGTAGATTGGGGGAGCCAAGAAACCTGCATGTAATACACCATAATGGGATTCAGAACCGATTTGGCTAAGGTAAGCCTCCCAACTTTGTTTAATAATTTATTCTTCCAAAAAGCTAGTCTAGTTTGGATCTTTTCCACAATAAACTCAAAATTAGCTTTCTTAACTCTCCCTTGACCCATAGGGAAACCAAAGTATTTATTAAAGGAGGTAGTCCCTCTAAACTATTGATGATGAATGCTTGAGTACTAAAAATAGAATGATATGTTCAGCAATAGAATGACAAACTATTTGGACACAATAAATCAAAACTAAAGAAATGTTACTACCTATTTTATTTTATACATATATAAAATTCTTTTAATTTTTCCTATCTATGTTTTTACAACTAATATTATTTATGGAATTTATATAAATAAGTATTTCATGGTAACTAGTTATGAACGATATAGAATAAATATTTCCGAATTATGGGATTTTTTTGTAAAAGAAAGCGTGTTTGATTTTTAGATAAGTATTATAAATATTCCACTACAAGAAAATCGCTCATTTGCTACGGCAATTTCCGTCGCAAATGGACCTTTTTCCGTGGCAAATTTGCGTTTGCGACGGACGAAAAGTCGTGGCAAAACAGCTCGTCGCAAATGCTTTGCGACGAAACTCCCCGTCGCAAATTGTCCGTCACAAACCCGTCGCATATATCCGTGGCAAAGTCGTCGTAAACTCTGACAACTTTCCATCGCAAAGCCGTCGCAAATCCGTCGCAAATTTTAATAAAAAAATAAAAAAAAAATAAATTATACCTCCAAATTACTATTTAATATATTCAAAGAAGAAGACTTGCATTAAAATAATCGGAGCACATAAAAGTTGCCAATGTGCAAATAATAACTTGATCAAGCACAAACATTAAACCACTAAAGTCAAAGTACACCTATTAACAAAATTAGAATAAATCAAAGTCTTAGAGTCAAAGCACCAGCCACCATTCTTGCAGTAGCTTGAACTGTCACCATTTCCAAATGTGAAGGTCTCTTCTCCATATCATCTTCGAGCCCAAACTCCTGCAGCCAATATGCATATATTAATTAAACCATAAAAGGGAGGAAGAAACTCTTTAGAAATCAAGAGAACCAGGATAGTAGCAGACAACTTTAATCACATTGATAACTTCTAATTCCATAATTAAAAAGAAAATATGAACTATTGATGCACAGAACCAATAGAATTAAAAACAAGAAAGAAAATATTAATAATAAGCTCACCATACTGGGCACTCAACTAACATAAAAGACATAAATCTAACCACAAATATCTCATTTCCTCTCCTCAATTTATGCCCATTAAACTACTTAAATGATAACATGGCCTACATAAATAGAAATAAAAGAAGTTGATAAGCATTGCATTTGACAAGTTGCAGTTGAAGTAATCATAGAACAAGCCAAAGCTGCAAGTAAACCAAAGACAGAAACTTGGAAGAATTTAAACACAAGTAGTTACATGTTTGCAGGCAAAGCTGCAAGTAAATACTAAGGTATATTCAGATCATAATGGAAATTGCACCTTCCATTGTCTAGTTTTCTAAAGCTCAATTATATCAGCAATCTCAGAATCAACAACCTCTAACAACCTCTCAGGATCATAATGCAAGTAAATACTAAGGTATATTCAGATCATAATGTTTGATTTATTCTAATTTTTTTAGCAAAAGTCAAAGCTCCACTGAACATGAGACACTCTCCTAACACAGTCAGTAACACAAACGAGTGAACAATAAAGTACAAAGCATGGCAAGGAAAACTCCATTAATATGCAAGACAGCAAGAGAACCATTGTCGTGAGCATTGAAATTTACAGGTGCTAGAATACTGTAGGCATGTGCAGCAGAATTAAAAATATAGCACATCTTACCAAAAGTGTAACTAATAGTCCTTGGAGTGCGACAAGCGCGTGTACTTCCAGAACAATAAGATTTCTGAGCATCTTTCAAGAGCTTATTTTGCCTCTGTTTTAGTTTTATTGCTCGTTTTTTCTTCTGCATAATGTGAAAGTAATATTACTTTATAATAATATCAAAGTAAAGATAAGGGCGTTCCCTAGAATAGACACCTATCAAACACTAAACAAAAGGGTGCTAGTACCTTTTGAAGCTTCTCAAGAACAGGAATAGCATCACTTGGAAGCCTCTTGCTAGTAGCAACTTCCACAACAGAGTTACTAGATGAAATTTTTTCCTGCAATTAGTATTCAAAGACAGTTAATTGAGATTTCCCAGGTAAATAAAGGAAGAGACAAAAGACACAGTTAACTTGATCTTACAGCTACATTCAAAAATTCTTCAAGATTGAAAGCAAGTGGAACATTGAAAGTTGACGGAGGGAAGCGAAAAACATCCATTGACTTTAGGATTTGGACCTGATTCTAATGTGATTGTTTCCTTGTACAGTCTATGACTGTGTCCTTTGGCACTCGCATCATACCTACAATAGGGATAGTCACACAAATCAGTAATGACAAATTTAAGGTTATGAGAACCATGAATAGATTGGAACGTATTCAAAAAAGTTACCAATAGGTTGTGCTAGTTTCATCACAGTACCCTTTGGATGGTATGAGTGGAATCTTCCCCTCAGCAACCTATATCAAAGAACCAACCAAAATATGAAGGAAATAAACATTAAATCTAATCAGCAATGGGAAGAAAAAATAAAAACAAACTCAAGCAATCAATTGGTGACTCACCCAAGGCCACCACATGGTGAGTTTCTTACAAAGTACAGTCACCCATTTATCAGAATCATCCAGTGATTTACTCACAGGTGGAATTCCCTGGTTGGAATAAAAATGAAATTTAAGTCTACAGAGAAACTAGGGATAGTAAATAACTAATAATAATGGATAGGAAGACATCAAAGAAAAATACAAACCATTAGCGGTTGACCCCAAAAATGCTAAAGCGGTTTAGCGGGTAGCGGTATGGCTATTAACATGCAATATCTCTCCCATGCAATTTTCAATTTACTACTTCATTCTCTCAGTTTTCAATCTAGCACCTGTTTAAAAGCAAAACAAACAATTTATAAAAACAAAACACACATATACCTTTCACCATTCCAAAACACAAAGAGAGGGAAAAATCAAAACTATTAACATAGAGCTACTGTAATAAAGTTATCAATGCAAGTAAGTCTTCTGAATATTTTAAATATGCATCAGTATAATATCCACTGACAAAAAAGTCATAATGAGGAAGCAAGGCTTCCCATAATCTTAGATATATCAGACTTTTTCTACAAAAAGCATAACTTAAGTGAAGTTACTAAACGCAAACTACCTTGATTCTACTACATTTTGCATATTGATTAGAGCTTCAATTCCAGCACAACTACTATGACTAATGACTGTTATATTCTCAACCTGAAAATTTCAGCAACCATTTTGAATAATATAGTTAAATGAGGTATAACCAAAACAGGCACACGAAGTTAAGAAAAACAAAGTAAAAACAATTACATTTAAGAATACTTCTATTAATGTCAGACATTTTGCTTCCTTTTGAAATACAATACAAATTTTCCTTTAACATGTCTTTGTCACTACACATGAAATATAGTTCCAACTTGCATATCAATATGTTATGTTACTAGTCAACATTTTCATGTTATTCAGTGTCCTTGTAAGTATCTAAATTTACAAGCCATGTAGTCTATCCAAATCTTATGCTCAATATTACCCTATTATTCCTTTGAAATAAACACTTTGCATTGATTAAACATCTAGGATGCAAGGGAAGTGACATTGAGCTTCCATCATCATATCATGACACTACATAAAAAGTACAACAAAAAGAAGATAATTACTGAGAGCTTAGACTTCAATATACAGGGGAAACATTTTAAAATGCATGTTGTACATGCACCCTGAAGTTAGACATTTCAATCAATATATAGCCTGTCTAACTTTTTGCAAAACACAACTCTAGAAATAGAAACAAAACCCTTTTAGAGAAGAACCAGCACAACAGAGCTCAAGAGAAAGAGAAAAAGTGTTAACTTGGCTATGAAGTTAGAAGAACTTGCTGGCAACACAACCGTTCCTTCTATTTTTCTCTTCCTATGTGAATCCTGAAAGTAACAAGAAGATGATTAACCAGAATCTGTCAAAAGGGTTCAACCAGAATCTGTCAAAATGCATACTCAGGCCACACCCTCACAAAACTACCAAGTTTATATGTACAAAGAACACAAAAGCTAATGCACCTTGTGTTTCAGAATTACAAGAGGCAAAGCTTATTTGATGCCAGTCTGAGTGCTTGCTGTAGCAAGATACTAGAGGCATTAAAAAAATAGAAGAGGCAAAACAAATCCACTATTTCTAAAACAGAATCTATAACTTAAGCTACCTACAAATCTATACTTATGATGAATATGTCTGAATGTTAGGCAGTGCAAGCACCATACTAATTCGATCATGATTAATGATTATAATGCCAAAGGTGATAGAAGAGTTGAAAATGAAAATAAGAGTGGTTTATAATGTGCGCTCTCTTTTTTCATATTCTCTGGATATAATAAAAGTTCAACCCTGATCCTGGTTTAGTATTCATTTTCTGATTGGTTGTTGAATTTGTTGTCAAGATTGATACTACTCTAGATAAATGGTTATTTCCAACAAAAACTATTCCATCCATCTACAAAACCATACTTCACATAATAATGAACACACATCACAAATAAAGAAACTCATTGAAGGGAAATGCCATCGGAAGAAATAATGTGGTTTAGATCAAAGTCAAATTTATAAGTGAAACACCAATCACCTTTGCCACAATTTTATTGACATTTTCTTTCTTCTTAACTCCTGCAATAGCCGAGAAGTTCAATGGCTGCTTTGAAATTCTCTGAAGAAAAAACAAATACAAAAATAACGTTACAAAGAGCTTAAGCGTAAGTAACGAAACCAACAAAACCCTAAAACCTAAATTAACAAAATCAGATTTCTCGCGAGGCGCTTCGGTGTAAGTAACGAAACCAACAAAACCCTAAACCCAAAAATGAAACACAAAAACCTAAATACAATTAATCAACAAACCCTAAAACCTAAATTAACAAAATCAACAAAATCGTAAATACATAAACCCTATCAACTGAGGAAAATTTGTCAAACAAAACTGTTTTGAGAGAGATAAAGTGAGAGAGAGAACGAACCAAGAGAGAGAGAACGAACCGTGAATAAGGAGGCGTGAGCAGTGAGAGGGAAACGCGCTGAGAGGCTACGGCCGTGAGAGGGAAGAGGAATCGTGAGCAGTGACAGAGTGAAAGGGAAAGAGAGGGGAGAGGGAAGAGGGAGAGAGTAGGAAAGTGAGGAGTGTGTGAGGGAAAGAACGAGAGTGGGGAGAGTGTGATACGAGAGTGAGGTTAAGGGAGAGAACGAGAATGCACGGGTAAATGAATTGCTATTGTTAATTTGCGACGGGCTTGCGACTAACCCTCCGTCGCAAATTAGCGACCAACATACTCTTCCGTTGCAAATTAGTGACCAACATGTATTTTCATCGCAAATTATGAGCTGGATTTTTAGCGCCAATGCCCAATCTCACTCTTCGTCGCAAATCCGTCGCAAATTAGCGACGAACAGTTCTCCGTGGCAAACGTTGGTGGCAAAATAAGTTTATTCTTGTAGTGTTCTTTTCTCAAACACAAACATTAAGATATCATATTTTATTTGCAATTATTGACAAGAAACAAATGTTTTACTTGTAATTAGAAAACCATGCAATTACCCAAGAACACTTCGATGAGATTGTAGGGGTCTCTTCCAGTTTAACCAAGGTCTTGGGTTCGAATCCAGTCTTAGGCATGCAGCAGTGTTAAATCTCTTGAGGGAGAGCTTTGCCGCTCATTGTGGTCCTACCCAGCTCGAGGGATTAGTCTTTGCAGTTGCGCGCAGAGGATACCCGATTCATGCAAAAAAGAAAACCATGCAATTATTTACACGAAACAACTTACTACAAGAGTAACTCCTGTAAGAATTACTCCACCTAATATCTTTTTGTAGACATTAAATTTTAGCGATCCAACCGTCCAATTAAAAGTACTAATCAAGGTAATTAAAACCGGACCGGAGGATGAACTGGAAGAGGCAGCGGTTCAGGGTTCTTTGGGTCCAACCGGTTGGATCAGGGGTTCAACCGGAATTAATTAAATATATTATTTAATATTTTTATTACAATATATAAAGGATAAAAAATCATAATATCCACAATTTCACACCACAAACAATTAAATTATGTTTAACTTAAGTTCAACAATATAATATCCAAGTCATTAGTTAAAGTTACACATAAAATTGGTAGGTATAAAAAAACTCAAAGTTTGACATGTTTAAAATATATATGTTTTAATGCATTATTTAGAAAGAAAAAAAAACAAGTGTGGCTTTATAAGAAAATTGTTGTTGGCAAATAAGAAGCTAATGTTGCAAACAGTGAAGCTAAATAAGAAGCTAATGTCGCTTTATTTAGAAAGGATCACATCATGTAAGAAAATTGCAAACAGTGAAGCTAATGTTGTTGAAAGGTGAATATCTAGTCCCACATCGGATGACAAATAAGAAGAATGAGCTGTGTTTCTCTATAAATAGAGCTAGAGTGTGCACAACAAAATACAAGTGAGATTCTTGGCTTTCATAATATATATGTGGTCAGTGCCCTGACACTCATTTTGTTTTAGAGAAAATAGTTTCAAATTTTTTGTTTTAGTCAACCGGATGAATCGTTGAACCGTCGGTTTTATCCGGTTTTGCCGGTTTTGAGGCAGTTTTCCGTTTCTTAGAGCGGTTCTTGACCAAAGCGGTTATAAGGGCTAGTTGGACCGCTCGGCCCGGTCCGGTTTTGATTACCTTGGAAAAAACAACGATAAGATGCTTGCCTTTTCTAGTCTCTTTCTTTCACTTTTCTTTTAGTTTCTTTTGCAAACCAAACATAAGAGTCTACATGTCGACTAGCACACGTAAACATGAAAAATGAATGGAAAGATCGAATTGGGCCTTTTTCCCACTCACTTTCCTACTCACAAACACCCTCTAATTTTTAAAAAACTAAAGACTACCCCTACCCGTAGCACTCTCACACTCCGTCTTTCTCCCTCTCACCACTATCACCACGACCTTCTCCCTCTCACCATCGCCTTCTCCCTCTCACCACCACCTTCTCCATCTTGCCACTACCACCGCCGTTGCCACCATCTTCCCCCTCTCACCACCACCACCACCTCCTCCTCCTCCTCCTCCTCCTTCTCCCTTCTCTTCTTCTCCTTCTCCATATTCTATATCTCTTTCGCAACTAAGTACAGGCTCGATACCAAGGTACCGTTCCTCTATTGTTTTCTAATTAACAGGTACAGTATCTCAGTACAGAATCGATTCGCTTCGCTGTACCTTGGTACCGTATCTTGAGTGTGCAAAAAATTAAAAGACATGATGCCAAGGTATCGTGCCCACGTTGTTTCAGAATTACAGATACAATTAATATCTTGGTATCGATGTAGTTCGGTACCATGATACCATATTTGGAGTGTGTAGCAAACTATATGCCACGATATCAAAGTACCGTATCTGATTTGGTACTATAGTACCGTATTGGTTGAAATTCAGAAAAAAGGATGTGCAGGAAACTTTTTCAATTTTAAGAGTATTTTTATCTTTTTAGAGCATTAAGGGGTGTTTTTGAAGGGGTGTTTTGTGAGTACCAAGGGGAATGGGGAAAAAGATCATCAAATTGAAGGGGGACGTGGAAAGACAAATGTATAGAACTTGTGGCCGCGCAGCTGCACTGGACCACTGTTATCTCCACCTCGTGTATTTACTGTTGCTACCCTAAGTATATGAACTGGCACTAATTAAGAAGACTCTATATTGTTCATGTCAAAAAAAAAAAGAAGACCCTATATTGTTGGGGTATGGGGAGTTGAATACCCATCTATTTGAACTGAAAAATAAAGTCCAATTGGGCATCTTGGTAATTTGACTTGCCCTTATTTAAATCTTGTGTTGTAAGCCTTTTAGGTCAACCACTTAAACACTGTAGCCGTTGCATGATAATGCCATGTTGGTTGACCGTCCTTGTCAACCCTTGAATTGAAGAAAGCACGAAACAGAGGTTCTGGTGAACGTTTTTTGATTTTTTCATGGACCAGTCAACTTGCTTGGTTGCACTAATTAAACGTTGAACATAAGTACTTGTTTTGATGTCAAATCAAAACGAGTATCATCATAAATGTCAAACCGAACCTTTGATTTGTTTGATGAAATTCTGTTGGGCCTCACCTGCACACATTAATAGCCCATTAACTAGGTTTTCTGATGATAAAAACAGATAGTCCTGGGTCCCATCAAGTAAAGCTACTTATACTAGTTTATTTCCATTACGTTGAATTGGAGTGACAAAAAAATTCCAGCATTGCATAATTAGGCATTGACCCATTAAAAGGAATCGAGTTGAGTAGTGTTTATTACTTTATTTATTTCATCCTTTTTATAACTATATATGCATTGCTTTATTCATCGTATTGGGGATCCACGATAAAATTGAAAAATTAAAGTTCTACATATTCTTTTAGAAGTTGCTTTGCTTTTTCCCAATTTCCATGACCTAGATAGTCAACCATGCAAGTATAATAAACAAAGGACAAAATGAAAAAGGTGAATGGAGAAACTTCCGAGGAGATCACTATAATTTTACACCATTTTTATTAGTGGAATGCACCGTGTTATTGGTACACGGTAATAATAGCAAAGCTTATGAAAGTCAAAACGCTAGAAATGACCTCTTTAATATTATTTAGTTTTTTTTTTGTCAAAAAAAATATTATTTAGTTTTATTTTTGGTTCAAGTATGCACAATAGCATCTTCACAGTGGTCTTTGTGGTAGCATATGAGATGAGTAGTATATTAGGAAAGTTTTTATGTGTTTGATGATGTCGCTGACTCTATGGTTACTAATATCCAAATAACAGCTGTACAAGGTAAAAACTGATTGTATCCGAAATCCAGAAGAAGAAATTTCGACAAAAAAAGAAATTGACCCAAAAAATTATAGCTATAATACCTGTTTTGCACCAACTTCGGTCTCTTCTCTATTTGAATTGACTAATGTAACTTGTTTACTTGATGGATTGTCCTGGGGTCTTTGACCGTAATAAGTTAAGAGCTCCCTATTACTGCTTTGATTTCAATTTTTTTTCCAAAAGTTTTGGTTTTGTTTCTCATTGAACCCCGTCATCTTTCTTTTTTATCTTTTTTAGTAAATAAATTTGGGGGAAGTAGTTTTTTTTCTTCTTGATGTTTTTTGCATCGCTAAATTCTAACAAGACTTTCTTTCTTTTTAATAAAAACAATAGCCTCTTCACTTGTGAAGGAACGGAAAAATGTCGTTATTCAAAACATGAAAAGCCACCAAATTTGGGAAATAATATATCCTAATGTCATTTGTTGCCGTGTAGCTTTAATAACCAGCAGGTTGTCAAAAAAAAAGCTATAATAACCAGCAAATTGTTCCTAAAAAAATACTACCAATAATAAAATAACCAACAATTTTTTGCGCTGATTTTCCTGTCGGTTTAATTAGCAGGATACCAATAATAAAATAACCAACAAATGTCACATTAATATTGTTCTGGAGTGGCCCAATAGGCCCAACGAGACAGTCCAACGCAACCTGCAGCAAGGGGGTGCTGCGCGCAGCAACCAGGTGCAACATCCCCATTCGACCAAGGCCGGCCCAATTCGGCCCACGCAAGGCGTGCTCCGCAAGACACGCCAACGGCCAGGGCGCCCCTATCACTATAAATACATGGCAGAGCTCCATAATCAGAGACGGTATCTCACCTTGTGAATCCTGCCCGAGCGTCACACTGACTAGAGCGTCGGAGTGTCATTGCAGGTACCACCCGCGTGCGGCCAAGACCCTTGGTTCCAGCCAGGTCCTCTACGACCCAGGTCCTCAACGACCCAGGTCCTTCTATTGGTCATGGTACGATCAATTGGCGACCACAGTGGGAGGCCCGAGCGCTATTCCACATCAAACCATGCCGCCGCGTCAGAAACGTACTTCATCCAGGCTCAATCAACCTGGGTCGAACGCCCAACCCGAGCATACCCCGGAGGGCGTGCCCGTGACCATTCACGAATCACAAGGCGACCCTCACCAATCTCCTACGGTGCAGGACGGTCGAGGACCGGTGTTGGGACGAATTCAACGGCCGGTCCAGCAACAAGAAATCCCGGCCGAGCTGGCCGATGCCGGAGTCACAGAGCCTCTCCCAGAGCATGTGACCCAGGCATTCCTCCAAATACTGCAGAACAAGAACCAGCTCATAGCCGACCGAGAAGCGCTCATCTCCCAGTATGAGCGAGCTGAAGCCTCGACCCGCCCGCGTGCGGCTCGCAGGAACGATCAAATACAAGAGCCTAGGCCGCCTCCTAGATACAGGACGATGCCTAGAGGAGGCATTTCACGTAGAAGAAGTGTGTCACGTCGAACTCCTCCGCGTAGGAGCAGGGTGCACAGGTCGCCCCCAGATAGGGGCGGACGACGTCGTCGGTCCCCTTCCAACGACTATGATTATGATTACGACTATGCTGACTCGAGCTACCGACTAGAGTCTAGCAGGTCGCCAACAAGATACTCGTCCGACGAGTCCTCAGGATCCCGCCGATCAAGAAGCAGGTCGTGGGACTCGTATGAGGAATTTAATGACTATCGCAACGGGGAGATAAGAGATGTCTCCCGTGCCATCAGCCAATCAAGAAGAAACTGTTCAGAGCGGCCTAGAGGACGGTCGTCGTTGCATGCTCCACAATACCATGGCCCCCATGGACCCCCTCCAATTGCCGACGGATTCCTTGGCCAACCGGTCGGCCTTTACGGTCTGCCCATCGACCAAACTGCCGCCATGCAGCCCTGCGGGCAGAATTACATTCCGACCGGACAAGGGCCCTTCACCAGAGAAATCAGACGCTATCGCATTCCAAGGGATCTCAGGAAGCCCCCGAACATGAACAAGTTTAACGGCCGCGGGGATCCCGATAAACATCTCATGTACTTCAACAACTACTGCAGCTATAGAGAGCTAGGTCGGACAATGAAGTGCAGACTTTTTCCTCAGTCGCTCGAAGGTCGGGCGTTAGAATGGTGGGAAACCCTACGTCCCAACACCATCTCTTCTTGGGAAGGTCTCGTGACAATGTTCCTAGCCAATTATACAGCCAACCGCTGCCAGTACAGATATGAAGAGCACTTGGACACGATCGTCCAAGGAGAGAATGAATCCCTGAGGGAGTACATCGACCGATTCAACACTGAAGCCGACGCGGTCCGCGACCTGTCAGATAGAGACAAGTTGAAATATCTAAAACGTGGTATAAGAGAGGACCACAGGTTTGCAGTAGAGTTCACGTTGAACCACTATAGCGACCTCGGAATGTTTCTTCGAAGGGCCAACGATCATATGGCTTACGAAGAAAAATTGGCCGCTAGGAAGGGCGCCCGAGCGCGACCCAAAGAGGAGCACAACAGGCCAGGTAGCGAGCAAGAAAGCCACCGAGAATACCGACCTAAGAAATATGAACAGCGCACGAAGTTGAATACTCCCATTGCGCAAATCTATTCTGAGCGACAGAACAGAGAATTCCTGAACATGAAGCGACCCGACCCCCTCGTGCTCAAAGAAAGGCATCGACCGACCAAGAAGTACTGCCAGTACCATTGTAGTAAGGGGCACGATACGAACGATTGTATGGCCCTCAAAGATGATATCGAGGACCTGATTCAAAGGGGAGAGCTGAGGGAGTATGTTCTAGAGGAAGATGATGAGTTCAGCCCGCGAGCTGAAGAATGAATTCAAACGACCCTACAAACTGGTACTGATACTCGATCGATCAATAAAGGACAGGCGAGCACTATTTTTACCGAGGCTCGACCTTTTGAAAGTGTGTGTTTTAGTTAACATGTACGAGTGCATGCCCGAACACTTAGAAAAGTAGCGAGCGATCGAACAGGAACTAAAATTAAACTTTCGAATCAAAAGTACACAACGGGTTCACCACGGTCGAAACCGGGCACCCAATCCACCGACCGTTCGCAGGCCGGAAAGATGCATCAAGCCTCGAATAGGCTGCGCTAAGTCGCTCCCGGTAGGTCGGGCAACGAGTCAAGCCTCGAATAGGCTGCGCTAAGTCGCTCCCGGTAGGTCGGCCGTGCATGACTCCACGGGGGCAGCGACCCCTGGATAGGTTTTGGTCCCGAGCGACCCAGTGCCTAGACTTCAAGCCAGACCGTGACTTGGTGTGGCGGCGACCACACACCTCAAGAGATGGAGACCGAGTGCGCAATGCAACCCGTCCGCTTACGGCATTACTCGGGGTCAACGACTCAAGCCTCAGCCCGCCCGCTGGCGACCTAGGCTTGGGGGGCAACTGTTCTGGAGTGGCCCAATAGGCCCAACGAGACAGTCCAACGCAACCTGCAGCAAGGGGGTGCTGCGCGCAGCAACCAGGTGCAACATCCCCATTCGACCAAGGCCGGCCCAATTCGGCCCACGCAAGGCGTGCTCCGCAAGACACGCCAACGGCCAGGGCGCCCCTATCACTATAAATACATGGCAGAGCTCCATAATCAGAGACGGTATCTCACCTTGTGAATCCTGCCCGAGCGTCACACTGACTAGAGCGTCGGAGTGTCATTGCAGGTACCACCCGCGTGCGGCCAAGACCCTTGGTTCCAGCCAGGTCCTCTACAACCCAGGTCCTCAACGACCCAGGTCCTTCTATTGGTCATGGTACGATCAAGAAGTACTGAAGATATCACAAAAGTAAGGGGCATGACACCAATGACTGCATGGCCCTAAAAGACGACATAGAGGACCTCATACAGAAGGGCAAATTGAGGCAATATGTCAAAGATGAAGCTAACGATCGCCCTGATCAAAGAGCCGGTGGCCAACCCGCCAATGACAAAGGTAAGGCGATCGTTAACTCTACGATCGAGCAGGCGCGTAACAGCTCAGAGGAAGAACGCGACCCCAGACAATCCAAGGGCCGCAACGTAGCCATGGTCATCCATGGAGGTAATCCGTTGGACATCAGAGAATCCAACAAGGCGATGAAGAGGAAGTGGAACGAACTCATGATGGTCGGTTCAACTTCAACCCCACGGCCGGCCTCGAATAGGCCGCCCATTTCCTTTGGGGACGAAGACTTGCTTGACGGAAAGGTTAATAATTATGTACCCTTGGTAGTATCGGCCGTAATGGCCAACACTGAGGTCAGAAGAATACTGGTCGACCAGGGGAGCTCGGCCGACATCATGTTCGAAGAATTGATTGACAAGTTGAATGTGGATAGGAGCGAGATTATTCCCCAAGCAGTACCCACTCCACTGACCGGGTTCAATGGGGCGACCACCTACCCATTGGGGACGATAGAATTACTAGTCACTTTTGGAGATGACACGAGCGGCAGCACGTCGTACAGGACGGTCAGAACGACGTTCTTAGTTCTGCCAATCAGATCGTGTTACCACTGCATCATTGGCCGCCCAACTCTGGGGAAATTGGAGGCCGTAGCCTCAACTGTACATCTGAAGATGAAGTTTTACAGTAAAAAAGACCAAGTGGTGACAGTGATGGCCGACATGGAGGCGGCTATGAGGAGCCATTTCCTCTATCAAGAAATTTGCGACATGGAGGTGACGAATGCTAAACCTCAGAATCTTGGAGAGGGGCATCAGGTCAATGTGGCCGACCTGGATGCTCGATACGACCCTGATAGCGACCCTGAGGACGACGACGATGATTTAGCCCGCGAGCTAAAGAATAGACTCAAGAGGCCTGAGCCCCACGGAGAATTGATCGATATTCAGTTAATGGACGACCCAACTAAAACAGTTAAGTTGGGGAGCGACCTACCTGAAGAAGACAAGCAAGAGCTCATCACCTGTCTCAGGGATTACGCGGACCTTTTTGCATGGCAGGCATCAGACATGCCCGGTATCCCAATTGAAATTGCCTGCCACCAACTGTCCGTTGATGAGACAGCAAGGCCGGTCGCACAAAGGAGGCGAACTCAGAGTGAAGAGAAAGCACTGGCGGCCGCCCAGGCAGTTGACGACCTCATCAAGGCCAATTTCATTGAGGAGATCAAGTATACAACATGGCTCTCCAACGTCGTGTTGGTAAAGAAGAAAAATGGTAAGTGGCGCATGTGCGTCGATTATACCGACCTGA